>CM061539.1:138677185-139319685 GCA_030864215.1 Capsicum pubescens | reverse complement strand
GGCCGAATATAGAGTTGATGGAAAAAAACCCAAACTAACACCGACTGAAATAACTACTGAACTGTTGAAATACTGAAATAGGTAAACTCTATCCTTGAAATATGAGGACTCACCACTATAACTACTACTGATAACCTGAGCTCCTAAGTACGGTCAGGAAAATGAGGTCCGAACCTATGATAAAAGACATCATAGCACAAAAGAGAGTATGAGTTAGTATGTAGAATGTACTGGTATGCTAAGTAAGGTAAGGCTGATAAACATGGGTTTATATGAATGAGATGATAACTAACTAAATGAATATCATGAAGTAACTGGATGAGAGTACATGCAAAATTGTAACCACTGAACATGCAATACTGCGCATATAGGTATACATCGTGTATATGAGATTATACTAAAACTGAGTGCTGAATTCTGATGGTTGAGTAACTGATAACTGATAGCCATGGTTCTGTAGAACTGACTGAGTTCTTTACTAAATACTGAGACTGAAACTATAACTGTGGAAGTGTTTATCTAACTGACATACCCTGATATAGACTGATTTGGGGTCCAACCTGTGATCCCAATTGGAAGGGTGTTAGCACCTTGCCATGGGATACTAACAAGGCTGTGTCAACCTTAATCTGGCAGGAAGACTCATGTAATATATATGATTGCATCAACCCTAGTCTGGAAAGAGGACGCCTTACCCTACACTGGCTACGTAGTTTTGTAAATCAGGGATTTCTACTAAGGGTCAAACCCTAACTGGTAGGAATGCCCCTATCCCTAGGTTCGCTTGGTGCTGAATCCTACTCTAAACTGAAAGACACTGATCACTAGATTGTACTAAGATTGACTAAACTGGCCCTGATCATGTTGACTGATTGAACTGGTCTGAGTTCACCGAGTCTTGTTAACTGATTGAGTACTACTGTTCTTGACCTTTACTGGGACGATTCTATAACTATTGCAACTAAGTAAACAACTAGATTTTTGGTAATAAATACCCCCCAAGACTCAATAACATAATTGATAAACTCATATCACAACTTTAGCAATACAACAATAAGTTACCATGCATAATTTACTCATATGGACATTTTGTTACACACTTAGGGAGCATGGTTAATGCACATGATAATGAACAACACATAAGTATCATGACTACAACTTAAACTTGTAATTTCAAGGGTTTTAACATGAGAATTACATCAATCAACATATATACTATCTTATGTTCATGAAACTTATAGTTAAATCTTGAATTGAAACCCATACCACAACACAAACATTAATAAAACCCAATTTACACATAAACCATGAATCAGAAAACTTATAGTTTTAAAAAGGGTTCTTGAACTCCAAGGGTGGAAGGAAACCCAAGGATGAATACCTAACATACCTTGATTTTTGAATTCATGGGATTTGTTGGTGAATTCTCGTGACTTGGACTTGAATTTGATGAAACTAGGGCTTTGTTATTGAGAGTATTTATGAGATAATGAGTGAATTTTTCTCTTTGGGAGGTTTAATTTTGTGTTATGGCTGAGTATTGTAAAGGGAAAATATTCCAATTACCCCCACAAACCCGTAACTTAATACACAAAACTTTCCCAGTGACGCGATAGGCACCACACCGCATCGATGGGGTCAACGCAATCACTGATGTGTCGCATTGATGGGGTCGACGTGATAGTCAATGCGACATGTCGAGACTGCATTGGATTGCTAATTTGGTCATCCAAACATAACTCAAACAACATTCAAAAATTCCAAAATTCACCTGAGATGACCTATAGATAACCCTAATCATGAATCAATTTAAAAATCAACATTCTAAGGTCATAAAGATCGTAAATGATGCCATTGAAATATCGAGGCAAAAAATGAGACTAAGTGTCAACACTTAGCTTAAATTTGCTAAGTCTGGGACCTCTTTTGGCATGCTATAAAGGACTAAAATGACTAGGACTTTGTGGGGTCTTACAATATCTCTACCTTGGGAACATTCATCCTCGAATGAGACTGACTGAACTGAGGAACTATAATTACACTGACATGCATAACTGAAGCATGACTAAATTCTGGAGACATGACACATGATTGAATTGTTTCATAAATGCATGAATGATATGAGAATGTTATGCAGCTGAACTAAGTATGGAATATAGTAAATCTAAGGAAGATTGTTACCCTAAGTTGAGTCTGAGTTTGTGGAGAAGAGGTGAGGATACTTGGTTTGCATGTCTGCCTCTGCTTTACAAGTAGCTCCCTCAACGGACTGATTCCGCCAAAGAACTTTGACCAGAGGAACTTCTTTGTTCCTTAGTTTTTGAACCTGACAATCAAGGATTTCGACTGGGACTTAGAGACTGTTTTGAACATCTACACCCTCTATAGGGACTACAAATATTGGATCACTAATGTACTTCTTTAGCAAGGAGACGTGAAACACTGGGTGCACTGATGCTAAGTCTGCAGGTAACTCAAGCTCATAAGCTACCTTACCAAAATGACTTAGAATCCTATAAGGACCAACATATTAGGGACTAAGATTCCCATTCTTACCAAATATCTCCACCCCCTTCATGAGAGAGATTTTCAAATACACATAATCACCAATCTCAAATTTAAGATCTTTTTTTCTCATATCTGCATAAGATTTTTGTCGTCTCTGGGCTGTCTTAAGCCTCTCCCTGATCAACTGTACTTTCTCTAAGGCATCAAACACTAAGTCAGGCCCCACTATTACATTCTCACCTACCTTAAACCAACCAATGGGATATCTATATCTTCTCCCATAAAGAGCCTCAAATGGAGCCATCTGGATACTGGAATGATAGCTGTTATTATATTCAAACTCAATCAAAGGTAAATGGTCATCTCAACATCCCTTAAAGTCAATGACACACGCTCTCAACATATCTTCTAAAGTCTGTATGGTCCTTTCTACTTGACCATCTGTCTAAGGATGAAAGGTTCTACTGAGGTAGACTTGGGTACCAAGACCCTTTTAAAAGGCTTTCTAAAAGTGAGAAGTGAACTACATACCTTTATCTAAAATGATGGACAATGGTACATCGTGTAACCTAACCAACTCTCTAATATAGAGCCTGGCATAGTCCTTGACTGAATAAGAAGTATGAACTGGTAAGAAATGGGATGACTTGGTCATCCTATCTACAATGACCCAAATCAAATTATGTTGTCGATGAGTAAGAGGCAAACCTGTATAATCCTTCCACTTCTAAGTGGGAATACTAAACTCCTGCATAGACCCACTAGGCTTCTAATGTTCAATATTAACCTGCTGACACGTGGATCACTTAGCTACAAACTCTGTAATATCTCTCTTCATCCCACTCCACCAATAAACTTCCCATAAGTAGTGGTGTATCTTAGTGCCCCCTGAATGAATAGAGTAATGTGCACCATGTGCTTCAACAAGAATTTGGTGTCTTACGCCATCTACACATGGCACATATAGTCTACCCTGGCAATGCAACACACCATATTCCACTTGGGAGAAAACCTCTACTTTATGGTCTCTGACTGACTCTTACAGCTTAACTAAACTGGGATCTCTGTACATATTTTCTTTTACCTCAGAAACTAAAGAAGACTCTGAACTATTCTACACCCAAACACTTCCCTCAGCCGAATCAACCAAACGAACACCTAAACTGGTAAGCTGATAAACTTTCTGAGCTAATTTTTTCTTACCATCCTCAACGTGAGCAACACTACCCATGGACAACCTACTGAGGGCATCTTCCACTACATTGGCCTTGCCCAAATGATACAGAAAACTCATGTCATAGTCTTTCAATAGCTCTAACCACCTTCACTGATACAAGTTCAGGTCTTTCTATGAAAACACATACTGCAGTCTTTTGTGGTCTATGAATACATCAACATGCACCCCATAAAAATTATAATGCCTCGAGTTTGTACACCGATTGCTACACAATTCTTATAATCCCAAAGAACCATAAGCTAACCCATGACTGGTACCTACTGCAATAACTTTGTAATAAATACTGTAATGATTGCAAAAATAGGCAAAAACATATGCCATAAGGTTCAAATCTGTAGATAAATCTGAATGCGGTATCAAAATACCAAAACTGAATATATGTACTATAAAACTGAACAACTATCTGAAAATACTCTAGTCTAGAAAGCCTCTAAACTTTCTGAACTGTGGAGTTGATGGGGCAAGTCCCCAACTAACTCCGACTACTAAAAAATAATACTAAAATATTAAAAATAACAAGCATGTCCTCGAACTATGAGGACTCACCACTACTCTAAAAGCTAAAGATCTAAACTACTAAGGGTGCTCTGGAGCTCGTGTATCTGAACCTATGATATAAGATATCATAGCGCAAAAAGCATGCGTCAATACTTTAAATATACTGGTATGCTTAGTGAGGTAGGCTGAAATGCATGGGTTCATATGCTTGAACAATACTAACTGAATAACATGAGTATGACTTAATAAGAGTACATCTATGAATACATAGACTATAACTGAGATCGTGATAATACTGAGTACTAAGTCTGAATACTAATAACTAATATCTGAGTTTACTGATACTATATTACTGATTATCTGAATGACTATTTCTGACAGTCCTGAATTTCATGGAACTATACTGAGTTTCGTACTAAGCTGAGTAACTATATCTAATAGTCCTGAATCTATAGAACTGAATTGAGTTCTATTTCGAGACTAAGACTAAAACTTAGACTATGGGAGGTAATCATCTAACTGACATGCCCCTCTCTAATCTGATTGGTATCTAATCTATAACCCCAGTTAGAAGGGTGTCAATATCGTTCCATGAGTAAGGATATGCTGTAAGTTAACCCTCTCTGAAAGGAAGCTCTTTCGTCAACCCTCGCTGGTAGGATAACTCGAATAAGATATATCAACCCTCATGATATCTGGCAGGAAGATATATCAACCTACACTGGCTACGTAGTTTTGTAACACAAGGATTTCTACTAAGGGTCAAACCCTCTACTGGCAAGAATACCCACATCCCTGGGCTCGCTCGGTGCTGAATCCTAATCCCAACTAAATAGACACTGAAGTGATTTTTAGTCTATACTAGGCTGGACTGAACTATTACTGATAATACTATTTAACTAAATTGAACTGGATACACTGAGTTCCGTTGACTGATGGAATACTACTGAATTCTGTTAGCTGACTGAGTTTACTGAGGTCTAGGTCGAGTACTGAACTAGACCAGACTAATACTGAGTCTACTAAGTTTTTCCTAAGTTCTATGACTGATTAAGAGTACTACTGATCGTGATGTGAATGGTAGCGTTCTATGACTGACCATGGCTCTAGGTAAATAGCTAAATTGTCGGGTACAAGTACCTCAAGGACTCGATAGCATAAATTAAGAGACATGGCACAAACTTGAAACATGTAAACTAAGTACTTGATCATCATTCATTCATTGGGGCATTTTAGCAAACACTTGTATGGCATGAACTTGAATATATGGTAACATGATATAATTCCATTGTTCAATTCACATGCTTAATTCATTAATCACTTGAAAAGCATAAATCAGGAACATAATACTAATCAACATATGAGCACACAATTCCAAATATCGAATTCACAATTTGAAGGATTTAGCATGATCTCAAATAATAAGACATAATTTAATTAACCCCACATAAAATTTATCATAAAACATGGATTTGAAACCCAATTAATCATAATAAACATGAATATTATCAAAACTAGCATGGAATTCATGAATTTCATATACTTGATGTTTAAAATTAGTTTCTTAGACTCCAAGGGTGGAAGGGACCCTTGGATGAACACTTCACATACCTTAGTGCCTGAATTCTGAGGGATTGATGGTGAATTCTTGACTTGAAATTCAATCTTCTAGGGTTCTTATTCTTAAGTATTTTGAGGAATAATGAGTATATTTTCTCTCCAAAGGGTTTAATTTCATGTTTTGGGGGATGAAGATCGTGGGGAAAAGACCCAATTACCCCTAAGGACATGATCTTTTAATGACTGAAAAACTATGTTACCGCCGTGTAGGCCGCCGCATTGTGTTGTTGACATCAATGAGATAGACAACGCACTGCGTTGAGTCTGCGTTGGTTCAATGGAATTTACTCTTCATTCCTAAACTAAGGTCGAAACGTAGGGAGGTAAGAGTTTAAGTTTGGAGGCTAGAGAAAGTTAAGAGTAGTGCCCCTGGGAGAAATGTCTTAACAAGAAGTTAGTACTTTTCACTTATAGTTTATTAGGGTGAGTATGACGTTCTTGTGTATAGTGATACCCCTTTTGTGATTGAGAGTTTGTGGATAATGATTCGATGAGAAGATATGTACGCAAGTCTACGATTGTGACTTTGATCTAAGAAGTAGATGATGAACTAAGATAGTTCTTGAATTTTCTCATGGTGGAAAGTTTTTGGAAAGATTCATGATAAATATATTCCTATTCAAGCAAACTCCTCCTATTTTAATTAAGAGGACATCTACCAATGTCCTATGTATTCAAGATATGCCTATGCCTATGGTTTGAGTTCTCTACTCAACTTATGTCCATATTCTGACCTCCAAACTAAAAGAAATAATGTCTCTCTGCAATACAGAATTTCAAATATTCAAGCTCTATGTTGTGAAGCCCGTGATCCATTAATCCATGTCTCATATCATGCTTAGTTCTAAGAAAATATGTTTTCTATATATTACTAATTCATTTTATGTCGAGTCTATCCCAAAGAGATAAGATTTATGTAAACTCATGACCATTTTTATTCCTTATAAAGAGAAGCAATATCTTCAAGCAACAATCCTAGACATATTCCTTGAAATCATGAATCTGGTCCTTATGTTATACAACTCATAATATATGTGCTCATGTTTCTTACTGTGCCCAGTCCTAATAACTCATGCCATGTTATGTTATTCCTAAAATGACTCTCAATTTATGATCTAGCATAAGTTATAATCGATTAGTGTTACTCCCATTCATGATGCTCACGTCTAGTCCCTCAATAAACCTCCTTATGATAGGATGATTATGGTTATGGAAGCATAGTAATGCCTTAGATAAGGGAGTAGATATTCTTGATTGTGAAAGCTTTGCTGTGATTATTCGAGCTAAAGTTATAGGTGAAGAGGGAAAAGAGAGATGAACTTTCATCATGTGAAATAATTAGGAAGGGTATATATGGAGAATATCTTTGTGAGAGTGATTGAAGTTGTTGGATTTTTCAGTGGGGAGATCCATAAAGTGGTATAGTTAAGATAGGCTTAAATGTTGTGATTGATGAATATTCATACCAATGTTCTATGTGGTTAATACTCCTTGATTTAAGACCTGAGGTTGTTTGATTATAGTGATAAGGTGAAGTAATATTCTTGAAGAGATGTAAAGTATAGGGCCCCAGAGCTTAAGCTAGCACATTTTAACTCAAAGTTAGGCTTCAACATGGAAATGTTATACAACGGAACTCGGACTCTTGAATTTAGGTATGTTGTAGGGGGACAGTAAGTTGGAAATGATGAAGTGTGTTATGTATTTTATAGAGCATAGTCGGGTAGTGTCACTAAATTTATGGTCTATTGGTTGTATCATGTAAGGTGGAAGAGACTTCAATTCCTATGACCTACAAAATCCTATTTCATGTTAAGTATCACATAAGTCAAGACCTATGATCACCAAATTAACTCATATTTATGTCATGATGATTATAATTCATAGAACTCATGTGCAAGGCCATCTCTATGTCAATTCTCATTATATCACTCTTCGTGCTTACAATTCATTAGGGGTTATCATGAAGTTCTTTTGATGCCTTTGCATGTTTTGTTGAGGGGGAATTCCTTATGTGAAGTTACGTACTTTATTTCATATTTATAGATCTTCGACAAGTTCCTAGCCATCATTCGAGGGTAAATGATTCCAAGGAGTAGCTAATATAACACCCTACATTTTTGGGCAAGAGTTCGAACCATCTTTACTACTTATATAGACCCGAACCTAATTATTTCTAATTATGTATAAGTGTGAATAATAATTCTTTAGGGTGTAAAAAACTTCGGAGATTGATGATAGGCGTATTTACACGCCTAAAGTACTATAATTTACACATATTTTAGCTAAGTTTTGAGGACAAAATATATAATTCATGCACTTTTAGTCCTTTTTCCTGTAAGTGAGCTAACAAACGTGATTAGCAAGTTTTCAGGTATAAATGATGAAGATTTCAGCATTTTATGGATAACTTCACGCCCAAGGAAGCTTCACGAAAGAAGGAAAGGAGAGCTTAGACGCCTAGGGACTAAAAGTGACGCATGGAAAACCTGTCCCGGGCAAAAACAGCAATTCTAAAGACTTTGGGGATCAGCAGTAACCTATTAGGATTAGGATAAGTACGCAGTATCCTAGTAGGATTAGGATAAGTACACAGTAGCCTAGTAGGAATAGGATATGGGTTTTATAAATACCCTATTGTGCTGAACTTTTTATGCATTCACTTATTAATTCATTCAACCCTTACAATTCTACTCATTCATCCTATTTTCTATTCAATTCTATTTTCTTCGACATTTAGTACTATTAACGTTACTTTATGACAGAGAAAGCACGGACCTTGTGACCAACGTGAGATCATGATGATGTTTATTGTGATCTCTGTTGCAATCATGAGTAGCTAAACTTCTCTGTTGGGGTTATGGAAGCCTTATGAGATACTATCTATTGCTATGAGTTTGTGAATTCGTGACACGTATGCTGCTTATATCATTATTCTCTTCATCTTAATGCAAATTCTTGTGGTTGCAAACGCATAGAATACGTCAGTATAGCATTAACTTGTTCGAAAGAAAAGTTATATGTCTGGAAAAAAGATAATGTCAAGGTAATAGGGCACCAACCCCTGTTAAAAAGTTAGTGCCGTAACTGGATTAACCTCTTGGAGAATTCGTACTATTAGATACGCTTTAAGCTCGAAAGAGTTAAAGTGAAATAGTCCTGGTTAAGGTCGAAAGACGCCTGGATTTACCATCGAATACAATTCTCTATAAGCACATGGATGTCTGAATTCCGCACAACTCATAGCCAATAGAGACGTACAACTCATAAGGTGGACATAACCCCAACTTCTCAATTCTCATTTATTAGAATCTTACTAAACATTCTTTATTTTTACTTTGCTATTTTCCATTTTCACTTTGTTACTTTATTGCACGTTACAATCCCCCCTTTTACGAGACTTGATCCAAAAGTCTAGTAATCTTTGCTTACTCATTGACCGGCTATTTCCCGTGGGATCGATACCCAACCCAGTTGGGTTATATATTTGACAACGACCGCTTTACACTCTTATGAGAGCTATAGATTGAGTGTTATCAAAAATTGGCGCCGTTGCCGGGGAATACGGTTGTCAATTAAGTTCGTAATAATTACTAGACCCTTTGGTCATAGATTCTCGTACTTTTACTTTTAGTTTTTGTTTTTGTTTACTGCAGGTTTCTTTTATTCAGTGCATGCCCCATACCCGAAGTTCTGGTCAACCGTTATGACCTATCAATCCTGAACCACAACGTATTGGAAGAATGGAGGCACAACACGCAATTGAAAGGATGGCTGCTCAACAGGAACAGGCGAGACTAGCTGCGCTAGCTGCCGCTCAAGTGCATTAACAGAATATTGATAACCCTGGGCGAGCAACAAATCCTGACGATAAGGATCTAGGTGATGACGAGCTACTAAACCCTAGGCATGCCGCTGAGATCGCAACACCTGCCAACAGAAGAGATCATCAAGCTAGGTTTAGGCCTGAACGCCAAGCTATGCAACCAGCTTTTGACGATGATGATGATGATCTTGATGGAGCCGAAGCCACAAGAGCCATTATTCCTCCACCATTGGCACCTGGAGCTAAGTTCAACATCACAAGCACCATGATTCAGTTATTGCAACTCAAGGGAATATTTGGTGGACTAGCAGGCTATTATCCGAATATACATCTCATCAACTTTATTTCTACATGCAAGTCGTTTGACAATCCTGGCGTTGGTCAGAATGTAATTTGATTACGTCTATTTCCATTATCTCTGTCTAGGGAGGCAACTCTATGGTTGAATGGGCTGACTCCTGATTCTATTACAAATTGAAGGCAATTGAGAGACGCTTTCCTAGAAATATTCTTTCCGCCATCCAAAAGAGCACAAATGAGAGATGAAATCAGCAACTTTTGTCAGCTTCCAACTGAAGCCCTTCATGAAACATGGGAGAGGTTCAAGACGAAGCTAATGAGGTGCCCAAACGATCACATGACTAATGTTCACCTAATGGAGATACTTTACAGAGCCTTGGATTCAATAACTAAACCAGTTGTGGATAATGCGGCTGGAGGATCATTCATGGATCTCACCTTTGGTTAGGCAAGCAATATGCTAGACCGGATGACGAAGCAAAGTAGAGCTTGGCATACCAGGGATTCTGAGGTAGCAAGCCCCACTTTATCTATAGGCATGACTGCAGACCAAATGAGAAGAGAAGAAGAACGTGATCAAGATATGGCGCACATGAAGACACAAGTGGATCTTCTTACAAAGCATCTATTATCAGGGAAGACCAAAAAAGTCAAAGACATTGCGTCAAAAGGAAGAGACGAATCTGATTCGGATGAAGAGGCCAACTACTTGAACAATCAGGGGGGTTTCCGAGGTAATACCCAAGGAAACCAAGGTCGGAACTATTATGATAAATATGGAAACAAGGACCAAAGTAGTTGGAAGAACAAGAATGACAAAAGTGGTTTGTATGTTCCCTCTGGAAGACGTGACGCCACCACATCTAGTTCTGGAAATATGGAAGAAATGATGGCTAAACTGTTGAAAGGTATGGAAGCAACCAGCGCGGGTGTAACGGAGGTAATAAATGATTTGTCCTCAATGAAGCAATTGGTTGATTCACATTACACTTCGATCAAGCAAATAGAGCAGCAATTGAGCCAACTTTCAGCAGCACTCAATCAAAGAAAGACTGGCACCTTACCTAGAGACACTATGCAAAACCCAAGGAATGATGGGTCATGCATGGCCATTACTACCCGAAGCGGTAAGGTGCTGGAAACTTCATCAAAAGGCAAGCAAGTGGTTGACGAAGTAGCAGACATTGATGACAAGGCAAAAGGAGAAGCTGCCGTAGAATCCACCCACGACGTCCATGACGGTACACCGAGTATGTTGCAGCCTAAAAAGGATGGAAAATGAAGGCAAGAGGAGAAGAAAGCCGTGGAGAAAACAATTCCATATCCACCACCACCTTTTCCTCAAAGATTGAAGAAGGTGGCGGACGATACAAAGTTCAGCAAATTCATGACTATGTTAAAGCAGCTGATCATTAATGTTCCATTGGTGGAGGCACTTGAACAAATGCCTTGGTATGCGAAATTTATGAAGGATCTTTTGACAAAGAAGCGGGCAGCAAGCTATGAGTTGAAAGATAATGTTCATCACTGCAGCGCAATTGCTACCCGATCACTAGTTCAGAAGAAGGCTGACCCCGGTGCTTTCACTATTCCTTGCACCGTTGGATCTTTGAATTTTGCCAAGGCATTATGCGATTTAGGAGCCAACATCAATTTGATGCCACTATCCATTTACAAAAAGTTGGGGTTGGGTGATCCTACTCCAACCAATATGAGGCTCGTAATGGTGGATAGGTCGGTAAAATGACCTGTTGGCATTCTATGTGATGTATTGGTGAAGGTTTCTTCATTCATCTTTCCAGCAGACTTTGTTATTTTGGATTGTGAGGCAGACTCAGAAGTTCCCATAATCTTGGGGCGCCCTTTCCTTGCTACGGGAAGTGTGCTTATTGATTTGAGAGCTAATGAGCTTTCATTCCGAATAAATGACGAAGTAGTTCGCTTTGACGTATGCAAATCAATGAAGCAACCCAAAAATCTGAATGTATTCTCAGTAGCTAATATTTATGTTGATGATGAGAAAGAATTACTTGAAGAAGAGCAAACTATTGATGACCCATTGGCGGTTGTGCTCATGAATGGAGAGAGTAAAGATGCTGAAAACTATGAAGAAACTATTGATGCTCTAACAGGATTTGGGTCATATCCTCATGCTCCCAAGAAGCTGGACCTTGATCTCAAAAATCGACCCACACCACCAGCTAAACCATCTATTGAAGAGCCACCCATATTAGAATTAAAGGAGCTGCCTAGTCATTTAAAGTATGCATTCTTAGGAAGCGGAAACACACTTCCAGTCATTGTGGCGGAAGATTTGGGTGAGCAACAAGTTGCATCTCTCATTGCTATTTTATGGAAGTATATTAGAGCCATCGGATGGACCATCGCAGATATTATTGGTATTCCACCTGGGATTTGTACACACAAGATTCATCTTGAAGAAAATTGCACGCCCACCATTGAGCATCAAAGGCATCTCAATCCACCTATGCAAGAAGTGGTAAAGAAAGAAATTATTAAGTGGTTAGATGCAGGAGTTGTGTATCCAATCTCTGACAGTACATGGGTAAGCCCGGTACAATGTGTTCCCAAGAAAGGAGGCATGGCGGTGGTCGCGAATGAAAAGAATGAGCTTATTCGACTCAGACCCATCACCGGATGGAGAGTATGCATGGACTACCGAAAGATAAATTCATGGACGCTCAAAGATCACTTTCCAATGCCATTTATGGACCAAATGCTAGATCGATTAGCGGGGAAAGGATGGTTTTGTTTCTTAGACGGTTATTCCGGCTATAATCAGATTTGTATTTCCCCCGAAGACCAAGATAAGACAACGTTCACATGCCCATATGGTAAGTTTTCCTTCAAACGCATGCCATTCGGGCTATGTAACGCACCAGCCACTTTTCAGCGTTGTATGATGACCATTTTTTCTGATATGGTTGAAGACACCTTGGAGGTGTTCATGGACAATTTTTCAGTTGTGGGTGAGTCGTTTGAATCATGCTTGGAAAACCTAAGTATGGCGTTACAAAGATGTATAGAATTTAAACTAGTGCTGAACTGGGAGAAGTGCCACTTTATGGTTAAAGAAGGTATCGTCCTTGGGCATAAAATCTCCGAAAAAGGAATTGAGGTTGATCGAGCGAAAATTGAAGATATTGAGAAGCTACCACCCCCAATTTCAGTAAAGGGAGTCCGTAGTTTCCTCGGTCATGCAGGTTTCTATCGACGGTTTATCACAGACTTCTCCAAAATTGCTAGTCCATTGTGCAAACTCTTGGAGAAAGATGAAAAATTTGACTTCAATGAAGATTGTTTGAAGGCATTCGAATGCCTCAAAGGAAAACTAATTGAAGCTCCTATCATGGTAGCACCAGATTGGTCTTTACCGTTTGAAGTAATGTGTGACGCCAGTGGGGTAGCATTAGGCGTTGTACTTGGCCAGAGAAGGGAGAAATTATTCCATCCTATCTACTATGCAAGCAAGGTCCTGAATGAAGCCCAGAAGAACTACACTGTCATAGAACAAGAGCTTCTAGCGGTTGTGTATGCTTTTGAAAAGTTCCGTGCTTATTTGCTGGGAACCAAAGTGGTAGTTCATACTGATCATGCAGCTCTGAGATATCTAATGACAAAGAAGGATGCGAAACCAAGGCTAATTCGATGGGTGTTGTTGCTGCAAGAATTTGATTTCGAGGTAAAAGATAGAAGAGTTTGCGAGAACCAAGTGGCTGATCATCTATCTAGACTCGAGAACGAGCATATAGCGCAGCCTGATCTTGAGATTGATGATGCATTCCCTGACGAAGAGATCTTAGCCACAATAATGGAAGAGTTACCATGGTATGCAGACTTTGCGAATTTTGTGGTGAGTAATGTGATGCCTGCAAATCTATCTTTCCATCAAAAGAGGAAGTTCATGCATGATGTAAAACACTATTTTTGGGATGAGCCATATTTGTTTCGACGATGCACGAATGGTGTTATCAGGCGATGCATATCCCATGTAGAGGTGCCAAATATATTGGAAGCATGTCACACTTCCCATGTTGGGGGACATCACGCAGGTAATCGGACAGCAAGAAAGGTATTGCAAAGTGGATACTATTGGCCTTCGATATTTAGAGATGCCTACGAATTTGTGAGAAGATGCGACCAATGTCAGAGACAAAGCGTAATTTCGAAACACCATGAGATGCCCATGACGAAAATACTTGAAGTTGAGCTATTTGATGTATGGGGTATTGATTTCATGGGCCTATTCGTAAATTCGTTTGGAATGAAATACATCCTAGTCGCTGTAGATTATGTTTAGAAATGGGTCGAAGCAGTAGCATTGGCCGACAATGAAGGAAAGCGTGTTGTAGCATTCTTGAAGAGAAATATCTTCTCTCGCTTTGGAGTACCACGTACTATCATAAGCGATGGAGGATCTCACTTTTGCAACAAGCTATTCAAATCCGTATTGGCCAAATATGGTGTCAAGAAACATAAGGTAGCCATACCTTATCACCCACAAACTAGTGGATAGGTAGAGGTTTCCAATCAAGAGATTAAGTAAATCCTTGCTAAGACTGTAAATGCTAATAGGAAGGATTGGTCTCGGAAGCTGGACGATGCACTATGGGCTTATAGGACTGCATTCAAAATGCCAATTGGCATGTCCCCGTACCAACTAGTTTATGGAAAGGCTTGTCACTTGCCCATTGAGCTCGAGCATAAAGCATTGTGGGCGTTAAAGCAACTTAATTTGAATTGGGATGATGCCATGAATCTGAGATTGGAGCAGTTGAATGAAATGGATGAATTTCTTCTACATGCATATGAAAGATCAGACCTCTACAAGGAACGGATGAAAAAGTATCATGATCAGCGGATTGTTCAACGAAACTTTCAAAAGGATGATATGGTACTTCTTTTCAATTCCTGACTGAAGCTATTCCCAGGTAAGTTAAAGTCCAAATGGTCTGGTCCGTACAAAGTTACCCAAGTCTACTCGACTGGAGTAGTTGAGCTAGAAGATGATAATGGTGTTGTCTTCGAGGTGAATGGCCAACGAGTAAAACCATATATCGGTCCTCTTGACTCGATAAACTATATGGCCACCATCTATCTCGATGAAGTCTAAGTACTCGAGGTAACTATGTCGTACCGCGATAATAAATCAAGCGCTAGATGGGAGGCAACCCATCATTTATCGTTCTTTTTTTTGTTTACGTGTTTGTTTTTGATAAATAAAAATCCAAAAATAAGAGTCGTGCCACGACCAAAACTAAGGCGCTTGATGGGAGGCAACCCATCGTTCTAATCGTTTTTGTTGTCTTTGAGCAAGTGTAGGTGCAAGAGGCGTAAACGAGGAGATTGGTTTCAAATTTTGATTTGGACGTATTGCATGTAAAAGGTGGTAAGTTAGTGATGAAGAAGCAAAAGGCTATGGATTGGGCATTGCTTATGAAAATATAGGCAACGAACAAGGCTAGGCCTATATAAAACTAGGCCACGAACAAGGAAAGGCCTATACTATGGCCTAAGATCTCAGAATCTAGTCTGCCATAGCATAGGCGCCACCCATGCTCAAGTGTGCCATAGCATAGGCGCCGCCTATGCCAATGCCTTTTGTCTCTGAATCTCATATGCTATGGCATAGGCGCCGCCTATGCCCAAGAATTCCATGGCATAGGTGCCGCCTATGCTCAAAAATGCTATGCAAAAGGCGCCGCCTATGCCAAGCATAGGCAAAGCAAAAGGCGCCGCCTATGCCAAGCATAGGCAAAGCAAAAGGCGCCGCCTATGGTCATTTCTTGTCTCCAAATCCAATTTTAAATGGGTCAAAACCCGACCCAACCTTCTCCTATAAATATGAGACTTAGTCTTGAACCAAAAACACATTGGAAACCTAGCATAAGCGCCGCCTATAGTCCCCAAATCCACTCCAAAATTTTTCTTTTGCTCTTCTTCTGCACAAGAACATCATCCAAAGTCATCAATCAAGTAAGTGCTACTTTGTTCTTCATTTATATTCCGTAAGTACTACACTACTACGCCTATTATGAATTGCTAAATCTTGAAGTAGTATTGGTGATTTGAAAGTGATTGAATTGTTGTGATACAACCAAGTGAGTGAACGTATACGTAAGAATGATCTTAACTTGTTCCCAACTTGTATTTGGTTTTGATGCACTGTCATACTTTTACGGAATTAATATGGTCACAAAAATTGCATAATCTTGTCATTTGAATACTTACATGTTGGAATGACTTGTTCATTGGGATAAGAATTATAGTTGCCTACCGACATAGGAGGTTGTGATTATTTAGATACTATACCTTGATTCAATCCCTATGTAGTAGTCATGATATATCAAACATGAAAGTATTGCCAAGATTACAAGAAGTATGACTGCTCTGATTTTATTGCTGGAATATAACACCTAAAACGTATGTCGATGAAGTCTAACTAGTCGACCACTTTCACTTCACTAGTCTGTACCAACAAACTAAGTGTGGGGTGGTGCCCCTACTGCTCGTTTATAGATTGTATCTATCGAGATGATGCTAACATGAACATTATTTTAGTCTCAGGTACAATGACACCCAAAGCAAGACAAGGCAAAGATAAGGCTACCACTTCACAAAAAGGCAAGAAAAGAGGCCGTAAAGAGCAAGGAGAATCATCCTCGATGCAATTACCACGCCGCATGTTGGGAATAAAATGGGTTCTTGAGGAGGAAGCAAAGTAATGGTATAGGAACAACAAAGAAAGAAAATATGTTCATGTGGACTTGATAAACAAGGAAAGCCTATCAAAGAAAGAACCGCGCATGTTGGCCAAGATTATGGCATTACATCTGAATTTCATCTTCCGAGACATTGGAGAATGCAATCTCGATTTAACAAGAGAATTCTATGCCAACTGGTCACCGAAAACCACAGTAAGCGAGGTCAAGATTCGGGGCCAAGTTTTACAACTCAATGCGGATTTCTTCAACTCCTTTCTTGGCTTGCCTTCAGTCGATCCATCACCATTCAAGGAGCTGTACAGGAGACCTCCATATAGAGATATTCGACACACACTCTGTGGAACAAGATACATGGCACGCTGGAGTAGACACAAGGACACTGGTCGACACAACACCTTCCCATATGCTCCTTTGAATAGAGAAGCAAGGATATGGTTGCGCATAGTCAACTCTTGCCTAATTCTAAGGACTCAGTACACCAAGATAACAAGAGATAGAGTGTTCTTGGTATACGCATTGATGACGAATTTCCCTATCAACGTCGGGGCAATTATTCATTCCACAATGCGGAAAGCTAGGCTACACAAGAGGTCCCACTACAGTTTTGGCAACCTGTTGACTGCAATACTAAGGAAAGAAAACATCGAACAGGAACCGGCTGATCACAAACTCCAACACAACACAAAGAAGGTTGACCTCACAAAGGTTAAAGATGCTGAAACCACGCATGGAGTCAACCTTACCACTTCAGAAAGACATGCTCACGACGAAAGCTTCTCCCGCCATGTATATGGCATGATGAAGTTTACCATGATGAGAGGGGGTCGTGTTCCAACTGCTGCAGAGCTCCAACATTTGGATTATGACTACCCAATGAATGAGCATGCGAGGGCGATGTGTGGAGTAGGTGTATATTTTGAGGAACCTCTTGATGACGACATGCCAACCGATGATGATCAACGAATGCCAGACTCCGACGTGGAAGAGAACTCTGATGACGACGACTCTGATGACGATTCTGATGCAGGGGGTATGACCCCAGACATAGAGGATGAGTCTGAATAATCAGGTTCTTCTTATTTATTTTTCACTGAGGGCAGTGTGTCCCGTCTAAGTGTGGGGTTCTGGTATTTGCATGCTATACTTCTTTATCTGCATTTGCATTTATTTATGTTATTTATGTTTGGTTGTTTGATTTAGTTAGTAGCCGTAGATTTTTTTTATTTTGATGCATGAAATTGTTCTGATAGGCGGCATGGTGTTATGACAAGAGTTTGTGCTAGAATCATTACTATTGAGACACTTAGGCTCTAAAAGTGACTCACTGTGTGATAATTATGTGGTTTAATTCATTCATCTATTGGGTCAAGAGTCTGTACTGCTCCCAATAAAGTCGACCATGTGCCTTGTGTGTGTGGGCTGATAGTATATTCTGTGTTTGTGACTGATGCTAGAACTTGCCTGGTGTGTGTGTAAAGCAAAATAAAGAGTGTGAGTTTAGGAGATGATTTAGGCATTTTTTTGGCAACCTGTAATTGTTTACCTTCGTTTTACCTACCCGTGGACATTATCCTAGTCAACCTTTTTGAGCCTTTAAGCCTATTTTCTTTGACAGCCTCATATGTAAGCCTAACCCATTTTTTTCAAGACCATAATTTGATCCAAATTCCTAAGCACTTTAAATTGTAAAGTCATGTGACAAAATAAGAGGAAATTGGGTGGGAGTGATGCCTTAGAGTGTATTGGTACTTGAATTTGTTATGAAAAAGAGTGGCTATCATGGAGGTATGTTATAAAAAAAAAGAGAAAAGAAAAAGAAATAGAAAAACAAAAAGATAAATTGTGTTTATGATTAAATAAAAAGATAGTTATGCTTGAATGGCAAAATAGGTGAAAAGGGGTGATAGATGAAAGAAAGGTAGAAGGGTTGATTAAAAGAGAGTGTTAATGGCATAATGTGATGTATTAAAGCGCTTAGGAACATAGTCACTATTTTTGGCCAAAATAGTCCTACCCGTCCCTTAGCCTACATTACAACCTGTAAAGACCTATTTGATCCTAAGCTTAACATTCTGATATTAGTGGAGCATTACACTAAGGGCAAGCCTATGGTCATCAGTTGCAACATATGAATTCTTTGTGAGAGTGAGAGCAAGGATAATCTTATACCCATGTTCTAAAAAATGCAATACTTGTGAGTGATTATGGGTAATATCTTATGTGAGACACACATGGTTGATGAGTTTTGGGTAGTCTTGTATGATTCTTTGTGCCTTAACTTTTGGATACGAATTAACCATCATCACGAGTCTATGTTGGAGGCTGAATTGTTTCTAGATTTGATTAGAAAACTACTCTTTGTTAATGATTGTCGTGCCTGCCTTGACGAATATTTTGTGTTGTTGCTGTGAAACCCTAAGTAGATGTTTAGATGGACATGATATTTTGTTTGAGGACGAACAAAGCTTTAAGTGTGGGGTGTTGATGATAGGCGTATTTACACGCCTAAAGTACTATAATTTACCCATATTTTAGCTAAGTTTTGAGGACAAAATATATAATTCATGCACTTTTAGTCCTTTTTCCTGTAAGTGAGCTAACAAACATGATTAGCAAGTTTTCAGGTATAAATGATGAAGATTTCAGCATTGTATGGATAACTTGACGCCCAAGGAAACTTCATGAAAGAAGGAAAGGAGAGCTTGGATGCCTAGGGACTAAAAGTGACGCATGGAAAACCTGTCCCGGGCAAAAACAGTAATTCTAAAGACTTTGGGGATCAGTAGTAACCTATTAGGATTAGGATAAGTACGCAGTATCCTAGTAGGATTAGGATAAGTACACAGTAGCCCAGTAGGAATAGGATATGGGTGTTATAAATACCCTATTGTGTTGAACTTTTTATGCATTCACTTATTAATTCATTCAACCCTTACAATTCAACTCATTCATCCTATTTTCTATTCAATTCTATTTTCTTCGACATTTAGTACTATTCACGTTACTTTCTGACAGAGAAAGTACGACCCTTGTGACCAACGTGAGATCATGATGATGTTTATTGTGATCTCCATTGCAATCATGAGTAGCTAAACTTCTCTGTTGGGGTTATGGAAGCCTTATGAGATACTATCTATTGCTATGAGTTTGTGAATTCGTGACACGTATGCTGCTTATATCATTATTCTCTTCATCTTAATGCAAATTCTTGTGGTTGCAAATGCATAGAATACGCCAGTATAGCATTAACTTGTTCGAAAGAAAATTTATATGTCTGGAAAAGAGATAATGTCAAGGTAATAGGGCACCAACCCCTGTTAAAAAGTTAGTGCCGTAACTAGATTAACTTCTTGGAGAATTCGTACTGTTAGATACGCTTTAATCTCGAAAGAGTTAAAGTGAAATAGTCCTGGTTAAGGTCGAAAGACTCCTGGATTTACCATCGAATACAATTCTCTATAAGCACATGCATGTCTGAATTCCGCACAACTCATAGCCAATAGAGACATACAACTCATAAGGTGGACATAACCCCAACTTCTCAATTCTCATTGATTAGAATCTTACTAAACATTCTTTCTTTTTACTTTGCTATTTTCTGTTTTCACTTTGTTACTTTATTGCACGTTACAATACCCTCTTTTACGAGACTTGCTCCAAAAGTCTAGTAATCTTTGCTTACTCATTGATCGGCTATTTCCTGTGGGATCGATACCCAACCCATTTGGGTTATATATTTGACAACGACCGCTTTACACTCTTATGAGAGCTGTAGATTGAGCGTTATCAGAGATGGATTGAAGTCAAAATATCTCCTAGTTCAAAGTTAAGTTGAGCACTTTCCTACCTATTGAATTTTAGTATACGATATTTCTTGGGTCAAAATTACAACAACCATTAATCCTAGAATATAACTAGTTATGTATCCCATTATATATCAAATTAAATCCCTTTGAGTCCTCTTTCCAACCTAACTGACCTTTAATCAATACGGGTTTGGAGTCAAAAGTTATGAGTGTTTTAATGAGACACTTTCCAAAGTGCATAATTGGGGTCGCGAGGCAATGTTGGTGCATCGAGTTTGGAGTCGCGAGGCAAAGCTCTTGCTTCGCGTTTGGGTCTGCGGTTTGATTTTTCTGTCCCATATGTTAAAACATGTTTTTCCCACTTTAAATCAAGAGAAAAATGGTCCCCCCCTCCCCCCCGCATAACTCCCATAGTTCGTCATATGACCCTAAATTCATTCTAAAACTAATTGAAAAGCCCCCAAACTCTCATTCTCTTTCTCTCAAGAACATCAAGAACGGGTTTCTGAATTTTAAAGGTTGTAAATTCCAAACTCAAGGTTATTATTTAATTTTTTTCCGTCAAACATATGTAGAACTATCTTAATATTCATGGGCTTGAAAAGTATGTTTTATAATACTATAAATTGTATTTATATGTATATGGTAAGGCTTTGAAAATTGATTGAGAAAGCATAATTTATGAAACTACTTTCTATGATAGATTTATGCATTTACTATGGGGTTTTGATGGAATTGAGATGTGATTTGTGTATATACGTTATGGATTTTGAAGTATTTGAAGTGATTAAACTATGAACCCTATTTTCATGATAATGATTATGAAATTGACAATTGTGGTGGATTCCCAAATGAATATGGAAAGGTTGATGTTTCCGAATGCTCTTTTATTAAGTTATGGACTGACTCCTTATATGATTTTGGAGAGCAGTTAATGTATTTCAAAACACTTTTGTTTATCATGAAAACTTGTATGGATTATGAAAGAAACGACCACCTAAGAGTTATGTCTTGAAAGAAATTTGTCTTGCCTAAACTTGTATGTCCTTTTTGAAAGAGAACTCTTCGTAATGCTTGAATCAATTATGGTGGTCAATAACAAGTTTTTTAATAAGAAGGGCTATGATATAATATGGATATGATATGACTTGCAAGTCTAAGTATAATGATACCTTATTATGAAATGCCCTTAATAGAATAAGAGATGAACCTTTATAAGTATGAATAATGATTTTAAGATATTAAAAATAGGCTAAAAGAGAGTTAGATGGTTACCCGAAGAAAGTACTAGTTCAAATAACTCATTGCCGAAAATTGTATTTTGCTGATTTATGAAATATCATCCTACATGGGAGGATAATTAGGATATCTCACATAGGGATGCCTATGGTATACTCACATGGGGGTATATCAGTTTATGAAAACCTCAATCATTGCGGAAAACTTGGATTGGGGGCTCGACTGCTGAGTTAAGGAAGGATTTCATATAGCCCGTGGGATTGTAGAGGGTAGGGTGCACCATCTTGCTAGGAACTAAATCAAAGAGTTGAGTAAATGATTTTACAAGAATGATTTGAAGCTCTTTAATTATGCCCATGTGATTTTATACATATTATGATAAGTTGTTTCAACAATGCTCTCGATTATTTATATGAATTATAAGTTGTTTTGGATTGTTCTGCATACCAATACATTCCAAGTAATGACCTTCCTCGTGGTGGTTGCATTGTCTCATAATGTAGGTTCTGACGCACAGTCCATTGGTCCATAATATCAATAGAACATTGGGGTATGATAGAGTTGGTGAATCGTCCATCTTTTGGAAGGCATTTATTCATCTATTGACTTCTTTCAGTTTATGATCCAGCTAGGGGCCTTGTCCCAGCCTAGACAGTTAGTATTCAGTTTATGTCATTTCTTTAACTGTTCCATAAAAATTGAAATAGCAAGTTATTTGAAGAAAAAATCTACAAATAACTAAATTACAAAAAAAAATTAAAATATAAAGTTATAAAACTTCTACAAAATAGCCCATAAAAATCGTAAATTCCCATACATGTGTATTAATTTGAAGACATAACATTAACATTCACCAGTGTTGTTGAAAAAACACACATCAATATAAATTAGTATTTTAATGTTATTTTTGATTTAGTACTACTGGTAAAGTTGTTGTCATGTGACCAGAAGGTCACGAGTTCAAGCCTGGAAAATAAGCCTCTGCATAAATGCTAGTGCACCGAACAGCCTTTTCTTTACTATAGTAAAATCAAAATACGAACTACTAAGGTATATTTTTATATATCACCATTATTTCGTGATGTCACGTTTGTTCCCCATCATTTATATTATGAAAACTAACGATTATAGGATTATATTACCATGTCTTAATTGACCGTAATTTTATTTATTTTCTTATCTTTCTATTTTAATTATTTATTTAAAAGTAAAATAAATTAAAAAGCAAATAGAAAAACAAGTAAGAAAATTGTCTCATTTCTCCAGAACTACAACTGCATGCACCAAAGATAAACGTGGGTGTGTGCTTATACATAACAGTTTTTTAAAAGTTGAATTCAACTTACAAAAAATTTCAAATCTAACTATCAATATTTTTTTGGGGAAAAATTCAGAAATTGCATACTTATCATCTTAATTAAGAGTTTTATGGAAACAGTTTCATAATTACATAATATAGCAAGTTGTATTTTGTACTTTTGCAAACTGTTGCTACAAAAATACAAATACATATGATTTTTACTGCCCTTATGATCGATATGTATTTTATATTTTTGCAAACTGTTGCTACAAAAATACAAATACATATGCTACAAAATGTAATTTGATAAAAGTGTTGCTATTTTTTGTAATTTAATACTTAAGTATTCTACTTTATGTATTTTTTCCCTTTTTAATATGGAATTAGAGTTGGTTATTCACATATGAACATTCACGTATATTTTTACTCCCTCCATCTCTAGGCATAATTGTGTCTTCCAAAATTTACAGTTTTCTTTCTCTAAAACTCTCATGAATTTTACTTTCACACAAAAAATATATATCCATTCACATATTATATTTGGATTTTTGATTGTTGTCAGACTGTCTCATAGATTCAGTGTAAACTCCAATAATTTTTTCAAAGGAAATTCTTCATTTTAAGTTCGTTTCTCTCTTTTTTACCCCACTGTTTCTGCCTAATATCATGCTTTAATATCCATCAATTTTGTTAATCTTTTATTACTTCTATTTTGTTGAACTAGTTCAATTGTACATGCCTTAGAAGTGTAGTTTATGATTATTCAAAATTAGATGATTTTTTCGATTTCGAAAATTTTTATGAAGTGCAAAAACTTCTAATCACTTTTTAAAGATCCTTTACATTTTAATATAATAATGTAAACAGAACATATATTTTATTGTAAGCACATATATTTACCACCAGAAGTTTCAAGTGGTTAATGGATATTTTACATTTGTCATGCAATACCTCTTTTCCTCTCTACTACAAGATAAGAGACACACATCGATTTGAATCATATTTGTCATACGGTTATTTTTTTCTATATTTAGAATCTTTTCTTATTTTTAAAGCTAAATCTTTAGAAAAATTTTGATTACTTACTTAAAATTTTAAAAAAATTAGTACTTCTTATATTTTTCTTATTCTAATGCATTCATATTTATTTCTAGATTTTTCATATATTCCTAAAATCAACTTTGGTTGATTTAGAATTCTTAAACTAATAAAAAAGGTATTAGTTGTCATTAGTTTTGATCACTTCTAATAAGAAAAAGTTTTACTATAAACATTATAAACATTTAATTAATTTTCAACTCTTAAATATTAGGAAAATAGTGAAAAACAATTTCGTCTAAAGCAGGGACATAAACATTTAATTAATTTTCAACTCTTAAATATTAGGAAAATAGTGAAAAGACAATTTCATCTAAAGCAGGGACTTTTAATGAAGGGTAAAAAATTCAAATAATATTCCGAACATCCTTCACACTTTTAGTATATAATTTTATTATTTAAAATTAGATGATTTTATCTATTACTAAGATTTTTAATGAAGAGCAAAACGTTCTAAACATATACTTTATTGTAATCACATATATATTTTATCACCAGATATTTCAAGTGGTTAATGGATTTAATATATTGTGGATGTAAATGTAGATTTATAGACTTTTAAATCTTCTTAAAATTAAATTTAGTTGATTTAGAATTCTTAAACTAATGAAAAAATATTAGTTGTCATTAGTTCTGATGACTTCTAGTAAGGAAGGGTTTTACAATAAATATATTTAATGATTTTCAACTCTTCAATATTAGGAAAAAATAGTGAAAAGACGATTCTGTCTAAAGCAAAGACTTTTAATGAAACGTAAAATATTTCAAACGACATTTCTAAACTCTTCACACTTTTAATATATTATAGATATAGATATAGATATAAATATGGATAAATAGATAATGCTTGATTTGATATTTCGTTGATCCATTTTTTTAAAGGAATGTTTTAGTATTTTGTTTACTCTGTTTTGTGAGAATTAATATTATTGCTTTATGGATGTGAAAGATTTATATTAGGATGAAATATTGTCAGGAAATCAACCCAGGTCAATGATTCGTCGTGGTAATATGAAATTGTTAATTTAAAAAGTACTTTTACATTAGTTTATCCACATTATACTACTGCTAAATAGTATGCTCCTGAAATATTCTAAACATGTTAACCGTTCACAGTTTAAAAAATCAAATTTTTACTGTAATTTATCCATATTATACACTTCTAAAAAAATACTCAAATCATAGGCACACACCAATCCATTCCTCTCCACACAAAATAACAAATACTGGTCATTAAAATGATTTTTTTCTTAAATAATTTAAAAAATAAATATGGATTATTTCTTATAAGAAAAATAAACGTTAAAAAAAATGTCCAACATACAAGTTGGGTTATTCAACTATGAATATGTATAGTAGTGCATATATTCTTATACACGGGCCCAATATATGGTATTCTTTTATCTTTTAGATAGTCAATTATTAAAATAATTTACATTTTTAATTATTATAAATTATAATAGTTTCTCTTCTATTTCAATTTAAGTGACGTTAATATAATAATTGTGGAACTAAGATAGTTTTGAGAGTCAACCAAATTTTTTATGTTGACATATCATTTTGTGTCTATTTTATCTTTTTATAAAATACTAGTTTAGGTGTGCACGCCTTGCGCGTGTACCTCACTTTAATGAGTTCAAAAATTACATTAAATAAGATATTTGTTTAAATAATAAAGAAAAATATAATAATTAAATTTAATATCTTTTGAGTATGTAAAGATGGAGAATTTATTTATTAAACCTGATCTTTACCAAAAATATTTTTAAAAATCAATCAACATTCATCTACCTTCTATAAATTGCAACAAAACAATACAATGATAGAGACATCAAAATAATACAATTAAATCCAATCTTTACACACAAAAAAATTTTCAAAGTCGTCCGACACTCATCTACCATATGTAAACAATAATTCGATAATAGAGATATCAAAATAATACAACTAAACCTAACCTTTACATAAAAAATTCCTCAAACCCGACCAACATTTATCTATCACCTTTAAACTACAACAAAATAATAAGATAAAAGTGATATCAAAACAATATAATTAAACTTAAATTTTACACACAAAAATTTCTCAAAACCGATCGAGATTCATCTACGAACTATAAATTCCTACAAAATAACAAACTAATAGAGATATTACAACCATACAATTAAACCTAACCTTTACCTAAAAAAAATTTCAAAGCCGACCCACATTCATCTAGTATCTGTAAATTAAAATAAAACAATAAGATATAAAATATCAAAAAAATACAATTAAACCTAACCTTTACACAAGAAATTCTTCAAAGCCAACCAATATTCATCTACGACCTGTAAACTATAAAAAAGAATATAATAGTAATCACAAATCTTCGATTTTGATCCAACTAATTCTTGTCTGGGCGAAAATTTTGACCCTAAAAAATGATTTTGAATGAAAACAAAGAAGATATATATATATATATATATACACACACACACACACACACATGTTGAATTCTATTATTCTGACAAAAACAATGAATAAGTTAAGAGTTAGAAAATCAAGCATCCACCAATCTAGACATGCAATTGAATCAAGTTAGATAAGCATCAATCATATTCTCCCAATAGGAAAACCGGTCTGTTCTCTATTTTAACATATATCTCAATATTTATAGAAGTATTTTCTTAATTGAGTCCTATTTTAGGAGTATTTTTCTAATTGAACTATTGAAACAAAAATATTAATTAATTCTCCTATCATATATTTTAGGAAGTCTAGTTAATATAATAAATAAAAATTAAATAATAATAAATAAAAAAAATAGTGAAAAGACAGTTTTGTCTAAAAAAGAGTCTTTTAATAAAGGGTAAAAAGTTCAAATCACTTTTCTAAGGGTCTTCACACTTTTAATATATTATAGATAGATTATTAATTTTTTAATGCTTAGATAACTATAATAATTAATTAGGGGTGATATAGTTAAATCAAGATTGAAGCAGCGAAGCAGACATGTCTTAAATAACTTATAATAACTAATAAGAAGTGATATAATAAAATTACTTTAAAAAATACTTGTGAATTTTTTTTTAAGTGAGCCTCATATAAGACGTCAACTTAATTTAAAACATAAAAAGTTAAGTTATCATTTTATATCTATTTTATTTTTTGTTAAATATCGTTAAGATGTCTTATAATAATTAATTAGGGGTGATATAGTGAAATTATGGTTGAAGCAGCTGAAACAAATATGTCATAAATGACTATTTTATTTTTTTTATAAATATGTTTAATATTCTAATACGTGAATAACTTATAATAATTAATAATTAGGAGTGGTATAGTAAAACTACGATTGAATCAGCTGAAACAGACATGTCAAAAATGTCTATTTTACTTTTTTTAATTAAATATTATTATTTTTCTAATATCTAAATGACTTATAATAATTATAATAATTAATTAAGGGGTGATATAGTACGGTTGAAGCAGGCAGCATAAGCAGGCATGTCAACCTAATCGCGATACTTTTTCTTCTATTTTAATTCAGTGACACCGATATAGTTTTGAGAGTTAGCCAAATATTTTATATCTTTTAAATTTTTTAAGTTATTAATTATTGTGATTTATAATTTTTTTTTTACATATTTTTTGAAATATATAACAAATTAAAACAAAATTTTATGGCATTGATAGTCAATTACATTCTTAAAATAGTCTAAATTTCTAATTATTGTGATTTATAATACTTTTTCTTCTTAAAATTTAAGTGATACTAATATAATTTCAAGAGTTTATAAAAAAATTTATATTTTAAAATTTTTTAAGTTGTTAATTTTTTTTTTTTTAACAAATAAATTCAATAGAGGGAAAAGGACCAATGGAGAAGTGTCAAAGCAGATAGCAGGTCAACATGCCTACTTTGGCACTACTGCATTAGGTACTTTGCCTAGTAATTCAAAAGTTTTCTTCACTAAATATAACCAATTTACATATCTTGATCTTGTAAACCAATTTAATCTATGTAGAAATTGAAAAAGTGAATTACAGATAGATAGAAACCCCCAGTAAGCAATCTTAATAGAAAGGATCCAATTCTTCCATTAGAATCAGAAAACCCCATCTAAACAATTCAATCTACTTACAAAACAGAATCCAAATTTAGTCTTTTCTTGTATTAGAATTAAAAAAAATAAAAGACAAAACCTATAACCCAGAAAGTCAAAAAAGTGACAATAAAAAATTAAAGATGGTATAATATGAAATAATTTTTGGCAAGAAATCATACCTACAAACAAAAGCCAGAAAAGGTGAGTGTCCTTTATCCATCTTCTCCTTTGTTAAAGTAGATAGAGGAAGTCCAACACATTGCCACACATGTGTAGAAGCTTGTAGATGTTACACGTATATCAATTTGTACAGTATAATGATCAAATTATCCTTATAAGAAAGTTAAATGACATCTGCCAGACACGTCCACATTTATTTGTTACACTAGATATCCAAGGGCCCGTGCTAGCACGGGCCCAATATGTATTGTTTTGTCTCAATTTATTTGACACAAATAGAATTTAGATAATCAATAATATTTTAAATATGTTTTTAGATATTTTAAGTTGTTAATTGTTATTATTTTGTAATATTTTTTAAGTAATTTTTAAATAATATATGTTACTCTTCTTGTCCGAACTTTGTAGTGTTAATAGTCAATTATATTTTAAAATGATTTAAACTTTTAATTATTGTTATTTATAATACATTTACGTCTATTTCAATTTAAGTGACAAGTGATATAGCAAAATTGCAATAAAAAAAATACTTGTGAAATTTTTTTAAGTTGACCTCATATAAGATGTCAAGTTAATTTAAAATATCAAGAGTTAATTAATCATTTTATGTCTATTCTATATTTTTTACTAAATATTGTTAATTTGAATACTTAGATGACTTATAATAATTAATTTGGGGTATTATAGTAAAATTACAGTTGAAACAACCGAAGAATCATGTCATAAATGTCTATTTTACTTTTTTTTTATTAAATGTGATTAATTTCTAATACATAAGAGTCAACCAAATATAACGATTGAAGTAACAAACAGACATGTCTTAAATGACTCATAATAACTAATTAGAAGTAATATAACAAAACTGTTGTAAAAAATATTTGTGAAAAAAAATTAAGTAGGCTTCGTACAAGACGCCAAGTTAATTTAAATATCAAGAGTTAATTTATCATTTTATGTTTATTTTATTTTTTTATTAAATATTATTAATTTTTTAATACTTAGATGACTTATAATAATTAATCTATTTTATTTTTTAAAAAATATTATTAATACTTTAATACTTAGATGACTTATAATAATTAATCAGGGGTGATATAGTTAAATTATGGTTGAAATAGTTGAAGCAGACATGTCATAAATGTCTATTTTTCTTTTTTTTAATTAAATATTATTAATTTTCTAATACGTAAATAAAATATAGTAATTAATTAGGGGTGATATAGTAAAATTGCGGAATAAGTCGGCATGTCGATGAACACATACAGTTGAAACTGCTGAAGCAGACATGTCATTATTGTTTATTTTATCTTTTTATTAAATATTATTAATTTTTTAATGCATAAATGTGATATGTTGATAATGATTATGCTACGTTTAGATTATTATTTGAAAATGATTTGGCTCCTTACAGAGAATCTCATAGATTCATGCATATCAGTTTAATGCAAGTTGCTTTTAAACCATTAACTTTAAGAGGTATACCTGAAAGCTTTATAGCTGCTTTACGAGATGGTAGAAACCAAGATTGGAAAAAGTCTCTTATAAGGACTGTCCAAACAAACTTACCTTATGGTCCTATTTATTTTAATGCTTATCCTAATTTGCAGATGTCTCCAAATGATGAGAATTCTTCAAATGCTTTAATATTAAGCATTAAATTGCATGGTTATAATTATATTGATACAAGTCATATGGCCACCCTAATTTTTGAAGACATAATTGGAGGGAATCACTTAAAGGCTCAAGACTTGGTCACCCCGAGGGCACAAGAATATGCAAGGAAGACCCATTTTTAGCACAAGAAAGGTCGTGTGTGGAAGATTACTTGGAGCATCGAAGATTTAAGGACTCACGGTTTTGGATAAAACTTAATGGATCACGGTTTGATCATCTTCATTAAGGGTATTTTGGTCACTTCATTGGGTCCAAATACACTCCATGGCCACCCCTCCCTTTAAGGTCATTGTTGTCATTTTTTCTTAACTTGTAATAGAATATAAATAGAATATTTTAGGTCTTTTCTCTTTGTTTTTTCATTGATGTAAGACTTGAAACATGAAACACCTTTAGTTGTAGGGCTTGGAATAGCCACCACACCGAAATGAGGGCAACAAGTGTGGATATCACTTGTGATGCAATGTTGGCTTGAGACGTTGGTGTTTAGAGGAGGTAAAGTTCCTCTTGTGTCAACGTAGGAGATAGGTTTTTTGTTGTATGTATTTTTAAGGGTCCAAGAGTGTCCATTCTTGGGTTCTTAAGATTATACCTTCATGTGGTCTATCTATTTATCCTTTCTTTTGTTGTAATCGTTGTTTCTTGTTCTTCTTAATGTAACCCGTGAGGTGTTGTTATTGTTACCACCTTGTTGTTGTTCATCTTGTCTTCATATTGTTTGTTGCTAAATCTAGTTTGGGTGGCTGCCTTGGTGTTAAATCTCACCCTTATATCTCGTTATTGTATTGTATTGTTGAATCTGAGTGTGGTCTTCAAAAGGGTCCTCAGATCTTTGATCTTGTGGACTAATTTTGAAGTGTGTTTCATGTTGTCCTTGTAATTCTTTTATCATTTCGTCTCAGAGCCATCTTTGATTTTGTTCTAACAAGATCCATCTTGGGCTCGTAAACTTGAAAATAAAAAAAAATTGGCGAAAACTGAAAATTTCAGAAAAATAGCAATCTGTCCATGTAGACACCTAATTTTGTCCCTCCCAAAGATTAATTTTACCTATTTTTTAATTTTATTCTCGTCTTACCACGTACCCTACCCCATTTAATTATCCCTTCAAAAAAATAACAAACTTCCTAACAAAATAACAACCCTTACTCTAACAAACTTTATCCTAACCAACTCACCCTACCCTATACCTTACCCTATTACCCTATCCACGTGAACCGCCCACATTTCTTCTCCACAAAGAAAGAGAGCAAAACAAACAAAAAGGTAGGGGGACCCACAGGACAACAATATACTCTCACTAGCAAATTCCACTGAGGAGATATAATACAATCTCACAATAACAAAGGGGGATTATTTACGGGAAAGGGAATTCATACATACTACACCTCACCTTTTGTACACTCACAAATATTCCCCAATTTCACTCCAACGATAATAAAAAAAGAGATAGACACAGAGATACACTCACCAGCATCTTCACAAGATATACTCCCGGGGGTCTCCGTGGTCACGAACCTTCTCCATCAATTTTCCATTTTCATTCCATACACCTTTGCACATACCCACGGAAATGGATGAGCCTCACTGAAGCTCCCACTAAAACAAAATCGACAAATAGCGAACCAATCTCACCAGTCACGTATCAATCGCACACACACCACATAGAGATATGGAGAGCTGATGAAGAGATTCAAGAGAGAGAGAGAGGGATTCGAGGTTGAGATCTGTAACGTAAAAGAAAGCGGGGTTGATTCTGGGTTACTTGAAAATGGGTTCCGGTGGGTTTGGTAGCTGTTCCGACGACTCCTTCGCTGGAACCTCGTCGTTCTCTCTTGACTTCTGGGAGAATCCGATAGGGAGACGATAATCTCGCTGGAACAGTCCGTTTTGAACGTTTTCAAGCACCCCCATTTAGGAAATATTCTGCTTCGTCGGAATCCGACTTACTTCCGTCTATTTTGGACACTGTACTTTTGATTTGTTTTTTTTGTTTTGTTTGTCTGTTTGATTATTTTATGTGTTTTTTGTGGTTTGTACATTCGTAGTGTCAAAATTAGCCGATACGCTCCGCCAAGCGATCGTGGTCGAACCACGGGATCGAGGGGTGCCTAACACCTTCCCCTCGGTCAACAGAATTCCTTAGCCGGAATCTCTGTTCGCAAACCAGTTTCAAAGAGTCAAATGGTTTTGAAAAGGATTTTAAATGGTGACTTGGCACACCGAGTTTATGTCAAGTGGTGACTCTGCATAAAAATGTAAATAATCCTTTTTCGAAACAAATTTTCATTTTTTGTCACTTTGATAATAAAGACCCTTTCGAAACCTTTAAAATATAATCTTTTTTTAGGAGTTGTAAAAAGGGGTGTGACAGCTCTGACAACTCTGCTGGGGAATCTAACTTTTCAGAATTCGATCTATTTTGGAGTCGTATCGGCTTTGTTTAGCATTAAAAGTGTATAAGCATTGTTTATGATTTTGTTTGTGTTATTGTTTTCACTTTTGTGCGTTTTTCGTTCTCTTTGTTTATAGTATTTATCCTATGTGTTACCGTTTTTATATCTGTTATTATGTGTCTACCCCTAAGCCTTCTTTCTGCAATAAGTCCGTAGTACACGTGTTGTACACGACCTCTAGTTGAGTCACCCTTATTTTAGGGGAGGAGTCGTCGGTTTTATGGAGTAGGTGGAAAGATGTCGCAGCCACTATCGACCATGCGCTCCTCCGAAAAACCTTGTTAGTGAACCCCAGCGTAGGTCAGCCTTTAGGTCATGCTTATGTGCATCATATTGAGACCTAGCGGGGCCCACTTGGTCCTTTGTAGGAGACTCACCTATAACGCATCCCTACGTGCTAAGTGTTGCATCTTTGAGGGTAATGGGCTCATTTGACGGACTGATTTGGGGAAAACGTGTTAGAAGTAAGGTGTGTAGGCAAGAACTATTGAAAAAATAGAGAAAAAAAGTGAAGTGAGTCGAAAAGAAGAAAAAAAAAAAAGAGTGTCATAGCTTTTAGTGTTCTTTATGGCTTTTGTTTTTCACAATTCAAAAATTCAAAAAGATTTCTTTAGTTTTTTCACTCATTCGTTTAAAAACCAAAACATCAAAAGATTTCTTACTTTGTCTCCTTTAGCATGCATTCATAATTCAAAATTTTCAAAAAAGATTTTTTTTAGTATTTTTTATAAAAGAAAATGAAAAATGGTAGAAGTTTTGTTCATTTCATATAATGAAAATACCAAAAAGATTTTCCTTCATAATTGTTGGTGTCAGTTTAGTTGAAGTGTCTAATTAAAAAAAAAAAGATTTTATTTGTTTGTCTTTGGTTGTGTCCCTTAAGTTAGGTTCAATCTGTTAGTTAATCGTTAATTGTCCAATCTGGACGAACTACGCACCCCTGATTCTCCTCTCTCGGGAGTGAGATACGTAGGCAACCTATTGTGGGTTCGGGGATCTTATTTTAAAAATCCAAAAATATTTTTCTTTACTCTTCATTTAGAGTAGGTGTCATATACATCAATAAAAGAAAACTACAAAAAGATTTTTCTTTAATAGGTTCAAGTTTCATTTTCGTATGAAAAGCAAAATTGAAAACCCAAAAAGATTTTTCTTTGATAATCATAGATTTCATTTTGTATAGGGGTGTTTAAACCTGAAAAATACCAAAAGATTTTTTGACAAATTGTTATTTTATTTTCTTCTTAAAGTTTCAAGAAAAAGATAAGAAAAGAGTTTAATTTGGCCATTTTGGCAAGACTTCACGAACTACACACACATGATTCTCCTCTTTCGGGAGTGAGATACATAGGCGCCCTTCTTGGGTTCGGTGATCTTTAAAAAAAAGGGGTTTTGAAAAACTGTTGAACTCTAACCATTTGCTATCTCTTGTCCAGTTAGTTTAAGGTGGTTGGTTTGTGGCATTTTGGCTGGTCCTCCATATTGCTCCAAGTCACAGAGAAAGTTATGGCCAACAAGGATACTGAGTTAGTTGTCACTAATCAGATAGGGAGTTCGGGGAATGAGAATGTAGGAGATAATAAAGAGATTCGGAAATTGAGGCAACAAATAATAGAAATGCATCGAGCTTGGGCTAATGGGTTGCCGCCTCCTCCAGTTCCCACTGATAAGCTGGAATATCTTTCTAGCTTGCCTCCCGTGTCACATGCACAATTTCCTTTTTTTTGATATGCCACAACATGCATCAGGATCGACTCCGGGGTAACAATATCCAACCACTTCCAATGTTCATTTCTTCACTCCCCAATCCAAGACTACCACATACTCGGCTCTAGATGTTGTTCATGCTTTTGTGGCCCCCCAACTGAAGCTCCTACTTTTGATGTTCATCCACAAGTTGTGCCTCCCTACTCTACAAGAGAGCCTGCATTAAATATTTTTAGTGATCAGCATTATGCTCTCGAGCCCACATTTAAGTCAACTGGTCCTTACGATTTCCCTCAACCGCCTGAATTTCCTCCTAACACTAAGAAGCCTGTTATGACAGAAGAACAAGAGGAAATAGCCAGAAAATTGAGAAGTTTGGAACTGATTATGAAAAACTTGCAAGGACTTGGGGGGTACAAAAGTGTCTCATATAAAGATCTGTGCATGTTTCCTGGTGTACATCTTCCTCTTGGTTTTAAAATGCTGAAGTTTGAGAAGTATGATAGACATGGCGATCCCGTAACACATTTGAGACGCTATTGCAACCAGCTAAGGGGAGCTGGAGGGAAGGAAGAATTACTTATGGCATATTTCGGTGAGAGTCTTTATGTCTAGCTTCAGAATGGTTTGTTGACCAAGACATCGACAAGTGAAACAACTGGGATAACCTTTCTAATTAATTCGTGCAACAATTTCAATACAATATGGAGTTGATTACTATGGAAAATCCCTGACTAATATAAAGAAAAAAAGTACTAAAACTTTTAGAGAGTATGCAATTAGATGGTGTGAACAAGCTGCTCGGGTGAAACTGCCAATGAAAGAAAGTAAGATAGTGGAGGCATTTATTCAAGCGCAGGATGAAACATATTATCAACACTTGTTACCTACATTAGGCAAGCCATTTATTGAGGTCCTCAAAATGGGGGAGATGATAGAGGATGGAGTTAAGACCGGTCGCATTGTGAGTTTTGCAACATTGAAAGCGACTACTCAAGCAATTCAAAAGGGTTTGGGAAGTTTTGGAGGAAACAAGAATGAGGAAGATGCATCTGCCATTATAGTTGGACAACAGGCACGGGTAAGAGGACCATACCATCGTTACCCACGGGCTCAAACCCAAGTTTATGGCCAAGTTCCACAGAATCTTTCCCAAAATCCATTATATTCCATTCCCCATCTCCATATCAAGTGAATAATGCGCAACCATATGTTCAACCCCCATCTTACCCACACTGGCGTGCGCTAACTCTGTCGAGTTATCCTCTAACTCCACATACATACCGAAGCCCTTCTAGGTCTGATTTTCAATTTAAGCCAAATAATGAAATAAGACAGAAGTTGAGGGATAACTTCACACCAATTGGAGAGTCGTATGCAAGTTTATTCCACAGATTGGTACAACAGGACATGATCACTCCTCTCCTTAGGTATACTCCTGACCCACATTCAAGAAGTTTTGATCCTAATGTACGATGTGCATATCATTCTGATGTTCAGGGTCACAGTATTAAAGATTGTCGTGCTTTGAAAAGAGAAATTAAAAAGATGATTCAAGATAAATCAATCACGGTACAGAACATTGACAGTGAGGAAAGCTCTAGTCATGCTGATATGCAAACCAGTGGCTAAGTTGTCAGGCTGAGCAATTGAGAAGTCACCCCTCTCCCTACTAGGAAGAGGTATGGTAGTTTGTTTTGTTTTCTTTTCTGTTTTTGAATTATTTCAGGGTTGTAGTTCGGGATCTATCTTGTTTTATCCTTTTGTCGTTTATGTTCAAACCCTTCTATCTTTTATTTCAACTAAATGAATTGTCCCTTTTCCTTTGTGTTTTAAATATGTGTTATTTGTTTATTTTCTTTATACAGTACATTTTATGTTGATTCTAGTGATATGACATGCTTGCAGAATTTTCATCTAGATCTTAAATTCTAATTTAACCATGAAACATTAAATCAGAGGGTTAAGGTGAAAAAAAGCATCTAAGAAAAATTGATAGAGTGTTGACACATTTGGTGACCATGTGGAAGCCTTCTTTCAAAATTAAAGAAATTATTTTGAGAATCACAAGAATAACTTGGTCATCAATTGTAAAACAAAGCTCAATTAGGTCAAATAGCGAATGTGTGTTCCCGAGGAACAGAACAAAATCAACTCCACAAAAGTATGAGTCATTAAATGTGAGGGATGTACAACAAAGGTGGAGTTGTATGTTCGACAAGTGTAAAAGAAAAGGTGAAACATATGCTCGGGGCAAGTTAGTGTTGTAAAACATGTCATAAGTGATATTGATTGTGTACTTTCACATTGGATGCTATGTACTAGCATATTCAAGGATTGATATGACGAAGGCATTTCATTCTGCTATCTATATATTGTGTCATCCTTTATGTACCCCATTTGAGCCTTAGTTTTATTTTCTTTCATACCCCTCTTTTGGAATCAAGACACAGTCAACAAAGCTCAAAAGATAAGTGTCGAGCAAAAGAATAGAGTCAAAAGTTTCAAAAAAAAATGTGTCAAAAAGAAGGAAAAGAAAAAGTGTCAGGTAAAATAGAGTTAGAAAAAAAAATAAAAAAATTAGAATCAAGCAAAAGAACAAGCTGCCAGAACTACGCGTGACCTGATTCTCATCTCTCAGGGGTGAGATACGTAGGCTTCCCTACTAAGGGTTCGGTCCAACCAAATAAACAATTTAGAATTGCCCAGTCAAAAGAAACTGGGGCATGAGGTAATCCTCATTTTTGGGGTCGATTCCAAAAGTTGTAAGTCCCACCTAATAAATAATTTAGAGTCATCCACTTCAAGTGTCATTTGGTCCCATGCCACTCTTTCTTTCTAACCCTATCCAAAAAGCCAAGTTACAACCAAAGAAAGACCTTCAAAACAATCTTTAAGAATGTTAAGACTAAGCATGCAATGGATGCGATGACGCATTTTGGTAACTACTTGTCTTTCTCGGCGTAAGGAATCGGGAGAGAGACAAAAATGAGAAATTCTTATCGGTGAAAACCCTCACGGGCGCCGTAAGATGATGGTGAGCTGAGAGAGATAATAATGAGAGAGTCTTATTGGTGAAAACCCTCACGGGCACTGTAAGACGACAGTGAGTTGAGACAAATGAAAATAAGAGAGTCTCATTGGTGAAAAACTCTCACGGACACCATAGGGAAATGGTGAGCTGGGAAAAAGAAAATGAGAGAGGCTTGTTGGAAAAAACCTTTCAAGGAGCCACTAGCCGAATGAGGTCTTAAATGCAATAGACCTAAGGAAGCAACTCAATTTCGAGGTCATTAACTCAACAACAATTGGTAGAAGGTTTTTGATGGAAAGATCAGGCAGTTTAATCCGATATACATGGCATAATCATTAGAGTTGATTGTCATTTCAGATAAATTTTTCATTTCATTGTTTCAAACAGGCACATTCATTGTCTTTTCTTTCTTCTCTTTATTTTTATTTTGTTTTCTTGAGTCAGTGTTCCAAATAAAAATCATTGTCATTTTTCTCTTGTCTTTGAGTCAAGTCCATATCAAAACAAGTGAGAAGAGATTTCAAAACTAGCTACCAGCTTCTTCAATTGCAGAAAGCAAGACAACAGGCCAGCACATGAAAGAGACATGATTGTGAGCCAAAATAAGTCATGTAGAAAGTTGTGTCAACAGAAAATTCTGGGAATTCATGAAAATACCAAGGGTCAAAGAGTTTATCTGAGAAGCAAGGCAAAGCAAAGATACTGTGTTTGTTTCAGAAGAACTCTTAATAATCGGAGTTTGGGTCATGATGCAGCAAGTCAATGACATATGCTAATGGTTGGAAGCAAGGTTAAATGTGACCGGGTCAAGAGAGATTGCCACGAAAGCCAAAGCCACAAACCAGCCACCATGTTTTTAAGTTAACAAGTTTTCTTTGTATGAAACAGGAACACATGCTACCTTCGAATCAAGGATTTCAAAGCCTAAACATCAAAGGACGTAACATTCTCACTTTTTCAAATGCAACAAGCAATATTGCTGCACATATTTGATATTCAAATCCATGGAGACACACTTCCTTATTTGGATAATTCCAACAACATTTGTGAGGAAATGCACTTCCTTGTTTGGTAATTCAAGCGGTATTTGTAAGGAGACACACTTCTTTGTTTGGGTAATTCAAGCAATATTTATAAGAAGATGCACTTTCTTGTTTGGAAAATTCAAGTAACATTTGTAAGGAGACGCACTTCCTGTTTTGGGCAATTCGAGCAACATTTGTAAGGAGATGCACTTCCTTAATTCAAGCACTATCATAAGGAGACGCACTTCCAAAGGAGACACACTTCCTTGTTTGGTAATTCAATAGATATTTGTAAGGACACACACTTCCTTATTTGGTAATTCAAGCGATATTTGTAAGGAAACGCACTTCCTTATTTGGTAATTCAAGTGGTATTGGTATGGAGACGCACTTCCTTGTTTGGTAATTCAAGCGATATTTGTAAGGAGACACACTTCCTTTTTTGGGTAATTCAAGTGGTATTTGTAAGGAGACGCACTTCTTTATTTGGGTAATTCAAGTGGCATTTGATAAGGAGACGCACTTCCTTGTTTGGGTAATTCAAGCAACATTTGTAAGGAGACGTACTTCCTTGTTTGGACAATTCAAGCAACATTTGTAAGAAGACGCACTTCCTAGTTTGGTCAATTCGAGCAACATTTGTAAGGAGAAACACTTCCTTATTTTGGTAATTCAAGCGCTATCATAAGCAGACACTCTTCCAAAGGAGACACACTTCCTTGTTTGGTAATTCAAGCGGTATTGGTATGGAGACGCACTTCCTTTTTTGGTTAATTCAAGAAACATTTGTGAGGAGACGCACTTCCTTGTTTGAGTAATTCAAGAGGCATTGGTGATGCACTTCCTAACTTAAGTCTTGATTCCTAGAAGATGCACTTTCTAGTCGAGTTATCGCACTTAACCCTAAGGAGATGCATTTCCTTGTTTGAGTAATTCAAGCGGTATTGGTAAGGAGACGCACTTCCTTGTTTTGATAATTCAAGCAACATTGATAAGGAGATGGACTTCCTTGATTGGGTAATTCGAACTTTACTTTTTGGGGTAATACATTTCCTAACTTAAGTCTTGATTCCTAGTAGATGTACCTCCTAGTCGAGTTATTACACTTAATCCTTAAGGAGACACACTTCCTTGCTAGTTTTCATTTGTCAGGTGACACACTTTTAATTTAAACTTGTATCTCTAGAAGACACACTTTCTAGTTAGAATCCCTCACTTTAATTCTTAGGAGACGCACTTCCTAGTCTTGGTTATTCAATTTTACTCTCAAGAGATGTATTTCTTGGTCAGAGTCTTGATTCATTATTGCAATATGCAAGTAGGTATGATGTGACTTTTCCAAAAGTCTTCTGATGATAAACTGGGGAAAAAATTCAATTTCTGTTTTTGAAACTTTACTTTTCTGGCAAATGAAACCTCTTTATAATAATATTTGTTTGGGATAATTTTCTTTTTAGTTTAGATGTGATATTAGAAGCCTTCTCGAAGCATAGGGTGAATAAATGGAAAACCAAATAACAAGGTGGAGAAATTAAAAGTTAAACAGATTGAAAAATAACAAGTCAAGAGCCCATCTGCAGAACAGGGTGAAGAAATTGAAAGCCAAATAACAAGTTGAAGAAATTGCAAGTCAGGGGCCCGCCTGAAGAACAGGGTGATGAAATGCCAAGTCAAGATCCCGCCCGAAGCACAGGGCCAATAATTAAAAAGTTAAGCAGCAAGGTGAAACAATTGAAAGCCAAACAACAAGTTGAGGAAATTGCAAGTCAGGAGCCCGCCTGAAGAATAGGGTGATGAAACTCAAGTCAAAAGTCCAGAATAAGATGCATAGATAGGATTTTGTAATTTTATTTATGTTTTTAACTTGTAATTTTTATTTTTGATGTAATTATAGAGCCGCGGATCGGAACCTCGATGGAACCTCACTCGACTCTCCAACTCGGTATAGTATTTCTCCTTCCTTTGAAAGTACCTGTGATGGGTTTCTTTCATAACTTGGGTAGGTAGGATGTCCTAAGTCAAAACCCGGTTGTCCTTCATCCTTCTATTTCTTTCTTTGAATAATGGTCGGGTCAAAATTTGGTCTCGCTGTCTACTTCTTTGTCTGAAAACATTCATGTTTACATTCAAAGGGGGCATGATGTAGACACCTAATTTTGTCCCTCTTGAAGATCAATTTTACCTATTTTTTTATTTTATTCTCGTCTTACCACGTACCCTACCCCATTTAATTATCCCTTCAAAAAAATAACAAACTCCCTAACAAAATAACAACCCTTACCCTAACAAACTTTATCCTAACCAACTCACCCTGCCCTATACCTTACCCCATTACCCTATCCACGTGAACCCCTCACGTTTCTTCTCCATAAAGAAAAAAAGCAAAACAAACAAAAAGGAAGGGGGCCCCATAGGACAACAATATACTCTCACTAGCAAATTCCATTGAGGAGATATAATACAATCTAACAATAACAAAGGGGGATTATTCACGGGAAATGGAATTCATACATACTACACCTCACCTTTTGTCCATTCACAAATATTCCCCAATTTCACTCCAAAGATAACAAAAAATGAGATAGACATAGAGATACACTCACCAACATTTTCACAAGATATACTCCCGGGGGTCTCCGTGGTCACGAAACTTCTCCATCAGTTTTTCATTTTCAATCCATACACCTTTACACATATCCACGGCCATGGACGAGCCTCACTGAAGCTCCCACTAAAATAAAATCGACAAACAGCGAACCAATCTTACCAGTCACGTATCAATCGCACACACACCACATAGAGATATGGAGAGCTAACGGAGATATTTGAGAGAGAGAGAGAGAGGGATTCGATGTCGAGATCTGTAACGTAAAAGAAAGCGGGGTTGATTTCGGGTTACATGAAAATGGGTTCCGGTGGGTTTGGTAGCTGTTCCAGCGACTTCTTTGCCGGAACCTCGTTGTTATCTCTTGACTTCTGGGAGAATCTAATAGGGAGAGGATAATCTCGCCGGAACAATCCGTTTTGAACGTTTTCAAGCACCCCCATTTAGGAAATATTCTGCTTCGCCGGAATCCGACTTACTTCCGTCTGTTTTGGACACTGTACTTTTGATTCTTTTTTTTTGTTTTGTTTGTCTGTTTGATTGTTTTACGTGTTTTGTGTGGTTTGTACATTCGTAGTGTCAAAATTAGTCGATACGCTCCGCCAAGCAACCGTGGTCGAACCACGGGATCGAGGGGTGCCTAACACCTTCCCCTCGGTCAATAGAATTCCTTAGCCGGAATCTCTGTTCGCAAACCAGTTTCAAAGAGTCAAATAATTTTGAAAAGGATTTTAAAAGGTGACTTGGCACACCGAGTTTATGTCAAGTGGCGACTCTGAATAAAAATGTAAATAATCCCTTTTCGAAACAAATTTTCATTTTTTGTCACTTTGATAATAAAGACCCTTTCGAAACCTTTAAAATATAATCTTTTTTTGGGAGTTAAAAAAAGGGGTGTGACAGTCCATTGTTGTTGTCTTGGTCGAAATTGTTTTCTTGTTGTGTCTTGGCCGAGATTTTTACTTGTTTTGTTGTATCTATGTGTTAGATTTTGTTCTTTACTAACACTTGAGTCTAGATCTATATTTGAACTTTAAAAATTGATGTTGTTGTTGTGAACATAATACTTGATCGCTTGTTGTTGAATAATTATTGTGACAGATTGTTTTGGGCCGTGAGTTGTGGATTTATTGTTAGAGGTTGGAGTGGAGTTTATTATGTTGTTTTTGTTGTTCTTGAAAGATTGTTGTAGTGTTCTTGTTGTTCATCACAACCTTCCTCTCTTGTAAAAATCGAAAGCACAACACAAAAGGGGTCTTGGCCGTGAGATTGTTGAGCTTGTTGTTGTGGATTTGGTTGAAAAAAAACATTGGGTGTGTTGTTGGTGTTCTTAAAAAATTATTGTGGTGTTCTTGTTGTTCTTCTTCACTCTCATATCTTGACCAACCAAAAAGTGCAAAATAGATTCAAAGGGGTGAAGATACAAGTTGTAAAGTTTGTTTGTGAGAAGACATGAGTCCATCACTTCCTAGACTTGACATCTACTTTCCACTCACTTTTTCTTGTTTCAAGGGACCTTGTTTTGTGGGACTAGTACAAGTCAAGTCTCATCTTTTTGGAGATTGGACTTAAAAGGGGTTCAAGACTTATACTTTCCCTCCAAAACCAATTGTCTTCCATTCCAAATTGTGTGAAAATTGAAATTTCAAATTTGTGATTAAAGTTGTATGGGCCCGAGATCAGTTACATGCTGCCATGTCACCCTCATTACTGTTCACCATCAATATTAAGCTCAAATTTGGATTTTCCTAGTTTCTAATTGTTGATTCTTGGTTTCATTAGTTGCTTCTAGAATTAATTAACAAACTAGTAAACTCCTACTAGATTGTCAATTAGTCCTTTGCATCCATTATTCGTGTCTACGTTTCTTTTGTGCTTTTGTCATTTTTATAAATCGTAGTACTTCTTGGTTCAAGTTCGAACATTATTTCCTTGAGTCTTCAAACAAAGAATCCATTCTGACCAAGGAGTAGACTCACCCCTCGATGCATCACAAACTACAATCCGACTTGCAACACTTGTGAATCCAAGTGTGAGACGATCAAGTATGTGAGAGTGTGGTGAGGTTATTTTGAACTAACTAGTGTTTTGCTTTGTAGTCTTGTTCTTTTTTTTTAGGTGCAATTAAAATGGAACCTGCGGCTGCAAGTGCTATTTTGGCTAAACTTGAAGCCATTACCCATCAATGGGAAGTGATAAATGAAAGGTTGGATCACATGGGAGTTCCAAGGGAGCAAGTGGTCTTCCCGGACACACGTCAAGATGAAGACCGTTGCCCATGTGAGCTACAAGGTAAAAATGCTATCTCCTGCACTCTTATGAACGTAGTTGCGGTTTTACCTAGTGTAGGAGTGCATGAGTTTTCATTTTGTGATACTCTTGATATTGTTAGGTCACATGAGGACCAAACTCTTGTTGTAGGTACGCAAGCACTAGTTGATTCTTTAGATGATGAAATTGATTCTCCTCGTGAGAATGATTTGTGTCCATCTAGTGCTAGCACTTACAACTTGACTAAGGTGTTATTACCAAGTGACTAGAGTATTCAAACACTAGTTGACCCTTGTAAAAAACAAGATGAGTCTACGTTGGTATGTGAATTACCAATAACTAGTGAGGGTGAGCAAAATGATCAACCGAGCGTAGATGATCTTGACTTACTTGAATGTTTAGAAAACCTGAGTTGTGATTGTACTTGTGAAGATGATTTTGATTGTGGTTCTTTGGCTGCCTGTGATGGTTTGTATGTATGTGAAGACTACTTTGGTGAAAGAGAAGGTGATGTGTTCTTAGAAATGCCATCTACTTCTTCTTTGTGTGTTTCTTATGTTGGACATATTCCTAGTGGGGATTTTGAAACTAGTAGTAAGTGCATGCATGAGAACCCTTTATTCGAAGTTGACTTATGGAACACCTTTCTCAATCCTTCTTTTGTTCATGATATTTCCAATGGTGATAAAGAGGGATTGCTTAATTTCGGGGATGACACCCTAAGGGAAAGTGAGAATGGCCGAGACCTAAGTCCTTGGTTATGTCTCCCTTTTGACCTCGGTAAATTCTTATGGTGTGAAAAACGGAAAGTTGTTGGTAGGTCCACTTGTTTAAGTGACATTGCTATATGTGTTGCATTGACTTTACTTTCAATTAGAGCACCACCCCTTGATGGTGATTCCTTTCGCCCACTCCTTTGTAATATTTTTGCTAAGTTCCTCATGATTACAACAAAGGATGTATGGTTATACCTTAAGTGTGTACCTCCTTGGCATTTTGATGTTGTTTATTGTACTAACTCTAACCCTCATATCATGAGGATGTGGTGCTTTTTTGTCTTCTCTTTGTTCTTTCAAGGTTTGGATTCGAGGTCGAATCCTTTTCAAGAAGGGGAGGATGATACAAGTCATATGGACACCCTAATTTTTGAAGACATAATTAGAGGGAATCACTTAAAGGCTCAAGACTTGGTCACCCCGAGGGCACAAGAATATGCAAGGAAGACCCGTTTTGAGCACAACAAAGTCCTGCGTGGAAGATTCTTGGAGCATCGAAGACTTAAGGACTCACAATTTTGGATAACACTTAATGGGTAACGGTTCGATCATCTTTATTAAGGGAATTTTTGTCACTTTATTGGGTACAAATACACTCCATGGCCACCTCTTCCTTTAAGGTCATTGTTGTCATTTTGTCTTATCTTGTAATAAAATATAAATAGAACATTTTAGATCTTTTCTATTTGGTTGTTCATTGATGTAAGACTTGAAACATGAAACACCTTTAGTTGTAGGGCTTGGAATAGCCACCACACCGAAATGAGGGCAACAAGTGTGGATATCACTTGTGATACAATGTTGGCTTGAGATGTTAGTGTTTAGAGGAGGTAAAGTTCCTCTTGTGTCAACGTAGGAGATAGGTTTATTGTTGTTTGTAGTGTTAAGGGTCCAAGAGTGTCCATTCTTGGGTTCTTAAGATTATACCTTCATGTGGTCTATCTATCTATCCTTTCTTTTGTTGTAATCATTGTTTCTTGTTCTTGTTAATGTAACCAGTGAGGTGTTTTTATTGTTACCACCTTGCTGTTGTTCATATGGTCTTCATATTATTTGTTGCTAAATCTAGTTTGGGTGGCTGCCTTGGGGTTAAATCTTACCCTTATATCTCGTTATTGTGTTGTATTGTTGAATCTGAGTGTGGTCTTCAAAAGGGTCCTCGGATCTTTGATCTTGTTGACTGATTTTGAAGTGTGTTTCGTGTTGTCCTTGTAATTCTTGTATCATATATGCTAGGTACTGAGGTTATATGTATTTGTTATAGAATTTACTAAAATCCTCTTTATACTTTAAATCCTACGTGTAAAATGATGGATTTTAAAAATGAAACTATTCTAATAGAAACTAATTTTGGCAGGTCCAAAGTTATCACTAGAAGACCTATTAAATGGGATGAAATTGATTTTCTCAAAGAGTGGATTCTTGAGGATGCAACTCCTCCCCGGAATGAATCAAAAAGAGAAATTACAGAGGTTGAAAAGACCACTGACGATACTGTTAAGATCAGATTTTCTGATCCAATGCCTCTAATGAATAGAGTTGATAATTTGAATGTTACATCTAGGTTGACTAGGTCGACATCTTCTTATATTTCTCCTATTGATTATATTGTTAACTCTCTATCTAGAGCATCTACTTCTCAAATAAGAGAAAGTACTAGATTCAATAGTATTAGAATTGACAAAGATAATATTGCTAATATTATTCCTGATATGGATCTAACTAAATCCAAAATTTATTTCCCCACAGGTTTAAAATGAATCAAAACAAAATTGATTTTAGTTCGCGATCACCGACAAGAAAAAGAAACTAGAATGAGTTCTTTAAACCAAGATGGGAACTTTTTAGAAAATGTTTTTTCTAAAACTTTAATAAGGAGATTCAATTTTTTTTACACAATTCTAGATATTCTGATTCATTTGGAAAGGTTATGCCTTAGTTGGGATATTACCCTCTTGAAAGTTGTCTTCATATGAAAGACTGACCACATGTTTTTTCCTTTGCCAAAAAGCATTTTGATGCTCCCTGCATATTTCTAATGAAAACTGTTTTTTTAGAAAATCTATTTTCTCCATTAATTTAGGATTTTCTAAAGTTTGTTCTAATGTCAAGCTGCAAATTTCAATTTTCAAAAAACTATTACTGTAAATCTATGCCATGAGACCATAATATCATTGGGTGATTTGATTCTTATTCATGTAATCCTTGCCATATTATACTAGTAGCTTAGTATGTTATAGTTCAACACTAAGTGTTTAACCTGTCATATGTGCTAATCTATAGTAATGTAAATAAAATAAATAACAGAAAATTAAAATACCTTAAGTAAGGGTCTGACCAGTACTTGGCAAAAATTTACAAAAAGCTTTATTAGAAGAGAAATATGATTACAGAGAGAGAGTAGTAGAGAAAGGTGGTTTCTGAAACTTGTCTGTAACAAGAAAAATGAGATCCTCTTATAGAGGATTCTCCAAATGAAAAGAAAAAATTAAAAAGTTGGCCTTTACTATTACTACTTGGACTTTACTATTAAAAAAGTGGCCTTTACTTTATGAAAGTTGGCTTTACTATAGACTTTATAAAAGCCTTCCATCTTTACATGATGTTGTCCCCAATAATTCCTTTTGTGGGGTCTTGTATTTTAATTTGTATCTTTTTTTTTCCTTTGTCTTTTTCTGATTTGGAAAATTCTTTCAATGTATCTTTGAATTTCTTCAGGTATTCATCCAGGTCAAGTTCTTCATTGCTCTTAATACTTTGGGATTCCCCTTCTAGACAACTGTCTTCATTATTTGTGGTATGACTAAGAGATGCCATGGATATGTCTGATGTGTTTTTCATATCTAGATTTCTTATTAAATCTCTTTTTACTTCTTCCATGTAGGAGGCAATCATCTTGGACCTTGATATGATTCTCTTCTTCATTTGAAGTCTTTTGGCAATACTTTTGAAAGGACTAATTTCATCAAGTTCATGTGATGGTGTCATAGCTCTTTGTTCTTTGTATTGGATGATAGCATCTTTGATAGAGTCAACTATTCCTTGACCATGGATATGTCTATCAACCCTTTTTTAATTCAATTTGTTCCAAAATTTGTATAAAAAATTCTTATAAGACATTGAAAGTTATTAAGATTCCATTTTACTTTCACAGACCACTTCACAATCCATGGGATGAAAAATTCAATAAAGAAATACATCATAGATATTCCTTTAAAATAGATATTATCTTTTTCTAATTTGAGAAGCATTGGAGATACTTTGGTCCAATTAGTGTATTTGTTTCGACATTGTTTGAACCTTGTGCTGGAGCTTTTCCCCTTTTATTTTTGATAAATGTATTTTCTTAATTTTTTTTTATGATGATGAGGATTCTCTATCTTTGTTGGAGTTTTATTTTCATCTTTTTTATGGGGTTTTGCTCTTTCTTCTTTGAAGTCGTCTTTTATTTTTGTTCTCCTGGGCTATACGTTCTTTGCCTCTGGCGCCTTTGATCTTGAATCTTCATTTGCAACTTGTACTTATTTAGTGCGCTCAATGAAGTAAGCCAAAAAAGGGATAGTGCATATAAACACTTGAAAGGTATAGGCTCAGATGTGGTTATCCAAAGAAAAGGTTTTAGGCTCAAAGGGAGAATTGTTAGGGATTAATGTCATTTGGTGGGTTGTGGAATGCACAATCGAATCAAATAAGGCCTACAATCCTTTCCCAAACCAAGTGTATCTCAAAATTTTGCCTCAACAGACATTCAAGCCAAGTTCTAGATCAACAGAACGATGCCTTTGAATTTTCAATCTAAGACTCACCACACAATGCGCATGAAATAATGAGGTAAGATTTATTTTATACTTGACTTAGAGCAAGATAACTTTACAAGTGCAACTTTAGTATAATTAAAGGTACCATAAGAATCTATAGTTCATAACCAAGTTGGTCCATTCTATCATGTCTTATAATTTAACACGCTTTTTTTTCTTCATATTTTTAAGTATGTTGGTACCAATTACTAAGTCAAGATTTATTTTTAGATGAGACCGAACCCAAAAGAAGAGTTGCCTATGTATCTTGTTGAAACAAGAATCAGGTCAAACTTAGTTCAGGAAGCTTAAAAGATGAAGCCAGAACTTTTTTTTTGAATTTTGAATTTTGAATTAGAAAAAACTTTTTTTTTCTTTTGTATTTTTTTTTTGAAATCTTAATAAACACCTTATTTTTTTACTTTATATAAGTATTTCTTTTAGAAGAAGACTAACGTCCTTTTTTTTCAAATTTAATGAGGATCACCGAACCTAAGAAAGGTTGCCTACGTATCTCACTGAGATGAGAATCAAGTGTGCGTAGTTCGTGAAACTAGAGACATGAAGAATCCCACTTTTTATTTGAATAATGGAAAAAAAATTGAAAACGAATTGATTGATTTTTTTTTATAAGGATAAAAAATCTTCCTTTTTTTTAAAGAAAATAAAACCTTTGTTTTTAAGGATCACCGAACCCGTAGAGGGCTGCCTACGTATCTCGTGGAGATGAGAATCAGGTGTGCGTAGTTCGTCCAGATTGCGGCAAACTCAACAATTTATAAAATTATTTTTTTTGTCTTTTATTGTGAAAGCAAATCTTGCACCTTATTTGAGTTTCGAAAAAGGATAGGTTTTGGAGAGAAATTTTCAGCCTCTCTTACCCTAATGGATTCCAAAGCCGAACAACATTCAAAACAGCCTAACAGTTAATGCAACTAGTGACACAAAAAATGAATAGTCTTAAAATAGGGTATTTTTAGACATTCAAAACTTTGTCGGGCCTCCACTAAGTTAAAAATGCACGTTATACAAATAAAGTGGAGCCTAATAGGGATAATCATGTCTAAGTTTCTGTTCTACTAGGTTTAACCTGGCGGAGTTAGGTATCTAGACTAATTGTAAAATGAGAGGACAACTCGAGTCGGGCAGGGACAACTATACTGGTAGCAGGGCTTTCCGGCCTCACTGTTGGTCCCTTCCTGTCCTAAATCATGGGTGACTATAGAATTATTCCCAGGAGCGTTGCCGCATCTCTGGTATCTCAAGCTCGGGAGTGTATACCACATCTCCGAGTATAAAGTATCTCAGAAGACTCAGATGGGTGCGCGAGAGAAGACAATTTATATTGCAATTCAAATAATATCAAAGAAGTTAAACATGTAGGCAAATAACACATTTAGGCCAACAATATGCAATATCAAAATTAAATAAAGCCAAACCCGTCAATATAAAATCTCGAATTTTGATTATATCCCCAGCAGAGTCGCCATCTGTCACACCCCTATTTTACCGCCCCCGCCCCCTCTAGGGAATTGGTTTTGAGAAAAATGGATTTTTCCAATTAAAGTGACATTTTGAAAAGGGATTAATTATTTTATAGAGTCGCCACTTGGAATTGAGTTTGGGTGTTCCAAGTCACCTTATTGAATTCCCATTCAAAAGGAAATGACTCTTTATTTTTGGTCTGCGAACTAAAAATCCGGATAAAGAATTCTGTTGACCGAGGGGAAGGTGTTAGGCACCCCTCGAGTCCCGTGGTTCTAGCACGGTCTCCTTAATGACTTATGTCTGTCTTAAATTAATCTCTTGGATACACAAAACATTTGTTAGCCTAAAAGTTACTTACATCCTGCTTTTATTTATTGAGAATTAATTAAAAACTGTCTTGATGCGTGGCTTACCGATAGTAGTACTTTTCGGCATTACCACGAGTTTGGATGTATTTCTCGCGCCTTTGAGGCATTTATGGATCGTTCCCATTTTCCCAGTCTAAATAAGTACTGAATAGGTTTAGAATCTACCCAACCCGATTCAAACGACTTCAAATGGTATATTAAAATTTATTATAACGAATAGTCGGTAGCAGGACTTTCAAACTTCATCGTTAACCTTCATTTGTATTAACCTTTAATTTAGGGGGCTAAGAACCTAACTCGTTGTTTTATGAATTCACTCTCTTACAAATGATTTTCCCTCTTTTTCTTTTCTTTTATGCGATAGGATTTAGAATAGATCTGCACCCCATCTCACTCATTTTCACATTAATTAATTGATTTCTTATATCTCGTGATTACAGTAACATATTAAAAGAAAATCTACAGAAACCGAAGCACACATACTAGTATTTAGTATTAACATGAAAGAATATTAATTTAACCAATAACAAAATCAATTATGCTTGTTTCTCATAATCTAATTGTATTATAATACTATTGTATATGTTTTATATTTTCTCATCTATACTGTTTTTCCTTTTTATTTTATTTCACGACAAACCCTTGATACATATTCTCAATTTTCATCAACTAAATTATAACAACATGAAACTCAAGAAAAACAAAAAAAAATGAATAAGAAGAAAATAAACTAATTAACCAATTACTTGAATGTATTACAGTAAATGAGAGCCAAGAACGAAAAAGAAACAAAAATGAATTGACTCTTCATTAACTAACATATTCGATGAAATATAAAAAAATGTTAAACCTACCATGGATCTGATATAAATGTAAACCAAGAAAAGAAAGAAAAAAAAATATTGAATCACTAATTAAAACATAAATGTTTCCATTTAACACGGTTATTATGTTACAAGAGAAGATTTGAGAGTTGCCTCTTTTACGTCAAAGACTTAATAAAGAAAATTTCAATTAATAATCTCATAAGTTAATTAATAAATAAATAAATAACTAAAGATAAAATTTTTGACCAATTTACATAAATCTTTTGTCATTAGATTTTCTCACCATTTTGAGTGCAGCAAGTTAAATATGAAAAGTATCTACCAACATGAATTTTAAATGTAAAAAATACATATTAATTAACATATTCACACAAAGATGAACGAAAACAATAAATATAGATGGAGATATTATCACAATGAAATAGAAAGTTCGAGGACTGAACATCGAATAGAGCCAACCTAATATATTTTCGAAATTGAATTAACAATAAATCATTCTTGATACAACAAAGTCAAGCCTCGACAATAGACATACCTGTATAACAAATTAATTGAAAGCAGGAGTAGGATGCCATTACCGGAGACTAAAACAGGAACCGAAACTCGAACTCCAACTCACGAACCCATAAGAATACTCTCTTTTTTTGGTTCTCTTTGTTTTGTTTTCCTTTTGTTTCTTGTTTTCTCTCTTCTTCTCCTTTTTTTTCGTCTCTTCTATAATGTTCTCCCTTTTTGGTTCCCTTTGTCCGTGTGTGGTGTATGTCCATATATAGGAGAGTGTTGTGTGTGCATGTGTGCAATTGAGGGAGTTTGTGAGGGAAAAGTAGGGGTGGTATTAGGGTGCAGGAATGGGTAGTTCACTACTAGAAAAACAGAAAAAAACGACCGTCAATAACCGACCACTAGTAGTCGGTATTACCCGAAAATCGACCATAAAACCGACCAAACAATGTGGTCGGAAAACCTGTGGTAGCTTTTTTACAAACCGACCACAAGTGGTCGGTATTTTTAAAAAATATATATATATTTTTAAAATTGATTATTATTTCATTAAAATAGGAAAAAATAATTTTTGGGAAAAAATACCGACCACTTGTGGTCGGTTATTTCAAAAGAAAAATTGGAGTAACCAACCACTTGTGGTCGGATTTTCCAAAAGAAAATTTTGACAAACCGACCACTTGTGGTCGGTATTTATGTGAATTTTCAAAAAAATTAAAATTTCATACCCAATTACAGCATGCAACAACGCAACATTGCAGTATCAAATCAAATACATACAACAACAATAACAAAAAAAATCAAATATAAAGACTTTGAAAAGAGAACAATACATACAAAGTGTCCAAGAAAACTGAGTATCAAAATACATCAACAGTTTCAATCATCAAAATGTCTAAATTCAAAGTACAACACGCATAAAAAAAACTAAACCTCATCATCTGATTCGTCTTTGTCTTCGTCGTCCATATGCTCATCCGTGAAGAAATCATCTAGGGGGCTTAGACCCTTTGCAGCCTGAGCTGTATCACCAGGACATGGAGGAATAACCCCCACAGTCTGAATGAAAGTGCTCAACTGCTGCTGCAACTTCTTGAATTGTGATGTTGTTGCGTTTGTCCTCTTTGTCTCTCTCTCATTCTGTGCAGCAAGTTGTTGAGTGAGTTGAGAAGCTATAGTTTGTAGTCTATCAATTGTCTCACTATCAACTGAAGATCTCGGGTATGCAGGGCTGGACGAACACCTATCATTGTCTCTAAAATAGTCGTTGTGGTATCCGGCCAAATGGCCTCTATTTGCAGGACCCACAACTTTTGTCCATAACTCCACTTCGACATATTTGGGAATTGGGTCACCCTGACTTTCAAGTGGCTGACTACTACGATACGCACCAACAAGGCACATATATTCGTCCTATATTCAAAGTAAAGTTAATACTAAAAGTAAAAAAATATTAAAATAGTTATAACTGAATAATATCAACTTTGAGAAAAAAATTCATAAATTCAGAATTTGTTTTTTACATGTTCAGCTTTTGCACGAGCTTCAACCCAGACAGCTTCATCAGTCGGGTTCTTTTTTTTCTTCACATGAGTCTCAACGTATATCACATCATGTGATATTTTATTACCCCGTTCTTTTTCCTGCATATGAAAAAATTATCAATGTTCAAATAATAATAAAATTTTAATAGAAACAAACAATTAAAACTGTAAATTTACATACCATTTTTTGAATCACAACAAGAGTACTTCTGGCACCCGCAGTATGTAGGGAGCCACCCTTGGATGATGCCCGGGCTTTCTTTCTCTTTTCACTCAATAATTTGAATTCGTCGCTATTCCAATATATAAGATACCGATTCCATGTGGGTTCAGGCATGCACGTAGGTTTAACCATGTTTTGTTGGGCATAATCCAAGAGATCTTTAAATCTGCCTCTACATCTTTGCATAAAGTTCTTCTTTATAAGAAATGTATTTTCATCATCCCACCAGTAAAATTTTTACAACAAAAATATAATAATCAATGTCTTGTTCTACCAAAGTGTCAATAAGTAGTCAATAAGTTAAATCCTTACCTTAAATTCTGGTACCTTTTACCAGCTGGTCCAGAAGTCGTTAAAGTGACGACCAATGCATATTCGCGCCCTATGTCCAAGTCCAGCATCCGGGTTAAACATACAATACAAGATCAAACAGTAATTTCATAGAGCATAATAATATAGTAATGAAAAATGTGTAACATTATTATATTTAGAAATCTCACCCTTTCACAACTATAACAAGATAAATCCTCCCAGAATCATCTAAGTCTCCTGGCTTCCTAGTAACTGATGGTGGATGCACTGGCGTGGGAGGATATGAAGAACCAGATGGAGTGCCTTCCAGCTGAAGATCCAAAAACCCAATAGATCCAGTAGAATCACAGTGCATAGCTGCGTGACTGCTACAGGAGGTTATCGATGATGATCGATGCCTGGAGGGGCCAGCGGCTCTGAATGTACTCTACTGGCGATGACATGGTCATAGGAGCCGGATAAGTCGATGAAGACCCAGGTAGTTGCCCCACATGAGTAAGAGTAGGTATGGAATCCTCGGAAGACCTACAATATGAGGGTCGTGCTGGCGTGTTATCTAACCAACCCTCAGATATATGACTATCGGTCGGTCGGATATAAGACGGAAGTTGTCTTTTCTTTTTAGGTTTTGTCGTATCAACTTTTCCCTTACCTCTGTCAACTCTGTCTGACATCTAAATTAAGTTAAATTAATAAGTAGTTAGTTCATACAATATGAATATATATATATATATATAAACATTCTAAGTAACTAATTCAAAGTTACTATACAAATCATGGAAAAGTGGAAACAACAAACTTAAAAAGTATATTACATATCAATCTTAAACAAGAAACATAAAGTTATATATATAGTACAAAGCATAAAGACATCAATACATAATAAATACAACCTATACAACTAATCCTCCTCTTCTGAAGACTCTTCACTAAACCATTCACCCTTTTCGGAGGTTTCCTCATCTCCTACCCACCCAGTCGCTTCTTCCGCAATATTAACTTCTTTTAATATATTTTTCAGGTGATTCAAATCGTCCACTAATTCAACGTCCACTAGCTGGTGATCAATCTGTATTTCATTTTGATACGCAGTCTCCAACACATTCTCAACTTCCACCCGTCCTATAGGCTTTGTTTTGATTATAGCCCACCAATCAGACTTGTCATTGCACAACGGATAAGTAGCATAATACACTTGTTTAGTATTTTGCGCTAGCACAAATGGATCGTAAATAGGATACGACCTATTGTGCTTCACTTCAATGATGTTATGCTCCTTTTGTACTCTTGTGCCTGTTGTGCTTGGATCAAACCACTTACATTGAAAGTGGACAATTTTTTTATTGGGTAACCAGCATACTCCAGTTCTAAGATCTCGTGTATGATGCTAAAGTAATCAACATCATCATCACCCATAACCCAAACACCACTATTGTTTTTTCCCTTACTCTGGAGTGTTGTTCAGTGGAAAAATTAAACCCATTCACTTTGTGTTGCGACATTACCATAGTTTCAACTGGACCCAAAGAAATATCTCTCAAAATTTGATCATATGTGGCTGCATTTGGTGAATGGTGTACCTAAAAATATTATATATATATATTTTAGTTGAGGAATGTGTAAATGTTTAAACTTTGTAGAAATAATAATACACTTACGAACCTCATTTTTAAACCATGTAGCAAAGGAAGCATACACTTGATTTTCGTGGAATTGAGTCTTAAATGAACTGAACATCAAACATGGGAAACACAATTAGTTTCTTTAATGGAATGAGTAAAAAAATAAGATATGTTAAAATTTTAATCTCCTTACTTCAGAAATGGCTCAATTTTCGGGAAGTTAAGTAAGACATACAAAGTTGCTGCTTTGCGCTCCGTGGGAGTGAGCCGACGAGGTATGGTCTTTTTAGCCTTACAACCAGATTGATTGAAAATTAATATCGGTTGCAAATGAGGCTCATTCACATCGTCCTGGTGACGATTCAGACGGTTTCTTGAACAAGCAACTTCATCACGAAAGTAGTATGAACAAAATTGAGAAGTTTCTCGTGCAAGATATGCCTCAACTATAGAGCCTTCCACCTATGTTTGTTTTTGGGCCCCCTTTTCAATTTTCCAATTGCCCTGTACAATCGTAAGGTTAGACGTTTACTATATATAAAAAAGATATCTATGAATTTAAATATGTTGCAACTTCTTACCGTTCGAATGGATACATCCACCTAGTTTGAAATGGACCTCCTAGCCGAGCTTCGTGTACAAGGTGAATGGGAATATGTTCCATCACATCAAAGAACGCTGGCGGAAAAGTCTTCTCCATCTTGTTGGTGATAAAGACAATATTACTTTCCATTCGCACCAGATTTTCTTCTTTTAATGTGCTGGCACATAAGTCTTTAAAGAAAAAACTGATCTCTGCTATAGGTTTCCATATGTTTTTAGGTAAACCAATAAAAGCAATTGGAAGTAATTGTTCCATGAAAATATGACAATCATGGCTTTTCATTCCATGCAAGATTCCTTGTGTCATATCAACCCTCTTTCCCAAATTTGAGGCATATCCATCGGGCATCTTAAAACTTTGAACCCACTTACATATTTGTCACTTTTGGTCCAACTTGAATGTAAAACAAGCCTTGGGATTTAGAACATTGATGTTGGGCCCCTGCTGTAAGTGTAATTCTCTGCGGTTGCAATACTCTGGTAAGTCAAGTATGGCCTTAGGATTATCCTTTGTTTTGTCGTTGACATCCATAACTGTGTTGAACAAGTTGTCAAAGTAGTTCTTCTCAGTATGCATAACATCAACATTATGTCTAAGTAAATTATCTAGTTAATATTCTAAATCCCAAAATATACTTTTCTTAGTCCAGTTATGTGAAACGCCATATCCATTAAGCCTGTACAATCGTTCCTCACTGGCTTTAGGAAAATCCTGAACTATTTCCCAGATGTCATGACAAGACAGCCTAGGAGGTGGACCATTATGTTCCCTTCTATTCCTCCTGAATGCATTCTTGATTCTCCTAAATTCATGCTCAGGTGGCAGGAAACAACGATGACAATCAAACCATGAATTTTTCCTGCCATGTCTCAACGTGAAAGATTTTGTTTTTTCCATGCAGTATGGACAAGCCAGCTTTCTAGCTGTCATCCACCCAGACAACATTCCATAAGCAGGAAAATCATTAACATTCCACATTAGATATGTGCACAGATTAAAATTCTGTTTAAGAGAGATGTCCCAAGTTTCAATCCCCTCATGCCATAAAATTTGAAGTTCATCAATCAAAGATTGCAAATAGACATCTATTCCGCTTTTTGGATTACGCGGGCTAGGAATAACACAATTCAAAAATATATAGGGACTAGTCATCAACAATTCAGGAGGAAGATTATAAGGAGTGATAAATACAGGCCAACATGAATATGGCGCACCACCAACTGAAAAAGGAGAGAAACCATCCGAACATAATCCCAATCGAATGTTTTGTGGCTCAGCTGTAAAATCCGGATAAGTTGCATCAAAATTCTTCCAAGCCTCTCTATCAGATGGATGGATCATAACACCAGTGCTCTTTCTATTTTCACTGTGCCATCTCATATGAGGAGTTGAGCTGTTTGAAGCATACAACCTCTTCAACCTTGGTATAAGAGGTAACTAATACATCGCCTTAACAACAATTTTATTTCCAGTAAAACCACGTTTATATCGAGAGTGCTGACAAAACTTACAGAACTCTAGGTTAGCATCCCCCTTAATGTATAACATGCATCCATTTTCACAACAATCAATTCTAACCAAGGATAGACCTAACTTTGACACCAATCTTTTTGCCTTGTAGAAAGAATCAGGAACCTTATAGTCGGGGTCAACTAACTCTTTAATAAAATCTATAATTGAGTCCATTCCTCCTTCTGCAATATTCTAGCCAGATTTAATACTTAATAATCTAACAACAACAGACAAACGAGAGTGCAAACACCTGTAAATAAAAGGATAACTAGCAGCATGCAATTCATTATAGAAATTCCCCGCTTCACTATTAGGAACATGTTCAACATTTTCCCTTAAGTCAACCCCCTATTGAATCTCAAAAGCATCGTGCAACATTTCTGTCATCCTAATATCTTGATATTCATTATGCCCTTCAGACCTACTAATTTTGCCAACAACAAAGTTATTTTGCGCTACACCACCATGAATACCATGCACTCTTAAAAAGTTCTCGTGAAACCCCTTTCTATAAAGATGTTCCTTTACATCTTCATCACCAACAAGATTTATATCATCACATCTAATACACGGACAATGAATAACCCGAAAATGTGTCCAAACTTCAAGTGTCATAGCATGATCAACAAATCTTTTCACACCATCAATGAATTCCTCCCTAATACCCATTCTATTATCATTGTTCCGACGATATATACAGCTATAATCAAGATCCATCTACGCATTCAATCAAATTCAACTAATTAGTTCCTACACTTAACCATTTTCAAGTGACTAAGTGACCTAACAAATCGCATTCAAAACAAATAATTTCCCTTTTGAAGTCCCTACACTTAACCATTTTCAAGTGACCTAACAAATCGCATTCAAAACAACAAAATACCCGTAAAAGTCCCTACACTTAACCATTTTCAAGTGACTAAGTGACCGAACAAACCACATTCAAAACAAATAATTCCCCTTTAAAGTCCATACACTTAACCATTTTTAAGTGACTAAGTGACCTAACAAATCGCATTCAAACCAACAAAATACCCGTTAAAGTCCTTACACAACCATTTTCAAGTGACTAAGTGACCGAACAAACCACATTCTTGACAAATAATTCCCCTTTAAAGTCCATATACTTAACCATTTTCAAGTGACTAAATGACCTAACAAATCTCATTCAAAACAACAAAATACCCGTTAAAGTCCCTACACTTAACTATTTTCAAGTGACTAAGTGACCGAACAAACCACATTCTTGACAAATAATTCCCCTTTAAAGTCCCTACACTTAACCATTTTCAACCACCTAAGTCACTGAACAAACCACATTCAAAACAAATAAATCCCCTTTAAATTCCCTACACTTAACCATTTTCAACCACCTAAGTCACCGAACAAACCACATTCAAAAATAATAATTCCCCTTTAAAGTCCCTACACTTAACCATTTTCAAGTGACTAAGTGACCGAACAAACCACATTCTTGACAAATAATTCCCCTTTAAAGTCCCTACACTTAACCATTTTCAACCACCTAAGTCACCGAACAAACCACATTCAAAACAACTAATTCCCCTTTAAAGTCCCTACACTTAACCATTTTCAACCACCTAAGTCACCGAACAAACCACATTCAAAACAAATAATTCTCCTTTAAAGTCCCTACACTTAACCAATTTTAACCACCTAAGTCAATGAACAAACTACATTCTTGACAAATAATTCCCCTTTAAAGTCCCTACACTTAACCATTTTCAACCACCTACGTCACCGAACAAACCACATTCAAAACAAATAATTCCTCTTTAAAGTCCCTACACTTAACCATTTTCAACCACCTAAGTCACCGAACAAACCACATTCAAAATAAATCATTCCCCTTTAAAGTCCCTACACTTAACCATTTTCAATTGACTAAGTGACCGAACAAACCACATTCTTGACAAATAATTCCCCTTTAAAGTCCCTACACTTAACCATTTTCATGTGACTAAGTGACCTAACAAATCACATTCAAAACAACAAAATACCCGTTAAAGTCCCTACACTTAACCATTTTCAAGTGACTAAGTGACCGAACAAACCACATTCAAAACAAGAAATGATATAAGATCGTGTTGGTAGTACAAGAAAAAAGCAACAACAAAATGTCAAGAACAATGCTAGTGTATTGCACAAGGCCACACATGGCTTAACTAGACTTCAATATGAACAATAAAAGGAAGATAACAACAATAGTGAATCGTACAAGGCCCCACATGGCTTCACTATGTCAACTTATCTTTGATATTTTCCTTAAGTCTTGATATTTCAAAATGGCAGCTTCAATCTGCTTCTTGATTCTCTCACGGGAAGCTGCACTATCGAAAATGATGATCTTAGCAAATTAAAAGACAGACTACTGTAATTTTCTCCAAAATACCCATCTACTCTATGCTACATTCATGTTTAAGTATTGGAAATAGGAGAGAGTTAATGCAGTATTTAGTTTTATAGCATATATAATGACATATGAACACCTAATAATACTATTTCTAATAGTAGTAGCCTTTTTTTTTCGTAAACATATTTTAAGCATTTTAATGTAATTTTCAGTATTGTTTCCAAATCCCTATAAATAGTTATAGTGCCCTGTATCCCGTATCTTGAAGGTGTACAATTTATCTGAAGTGAAAATGTCAGTGGGGGAGGCTGGTTGTTCATGTCCAATAGATATAACTATGAGAAAGTGACACATTATTTTACCCAAAAACAAAACGACAGAAAAGTGATAGGCTATATACATAAGAACTAAGCAATTCCATTGGTGACTGTAAACATGTATTTAAGCCTCAAATAACTCTTAACTTAGCTATTAAGAACACCATCTAGTATATTGGTTCAAGTTTGGGATTCTACCACACGTTATTTGATTTACTCGGTTCGAAATAAATTCTAGGAAAAATAACATAATCATACACCATAACTTACCATATTTATACAAATACGAACTAAGATTAATAACCCTAATCGACCATACTATCCAATAAAAATAATTTGAGCACTTACCCGAATTGAAGTGATGGAGAAGAGTGGTGGAGAAGATCCTGGCGTGACAAACTTTGAGAGTGAAAGAATTTTTGAAAGAATTGGAGAGAAATGGAGAGAATTTGAGTTAGGGCTTTAGCTGATTCCTGTTTTTCCTTTTCTTTATTTGCGGATTGGGTGGGTCGTGTCAGGTTAAAAGTTGTTTTTAATTTTTTTTTAAATAACAGAAAAACCGACCACATGTGGTCGGTTTTTACTAAGTTTTTGATAAATTATACTTTAATAAACTACAATTAATAAATTAATTTATAAATTTAATTTAATTTTTAATAGATTATTTTTTTAATAAATTGTATAATATTTATAACAGATAAATTATATATATATATATATATATTTATATATATATATAACATGTTAATCAGATAAATTATCGATGTCTTACGTTATTACAATTTCAACAATATACGCATATCTACATTGACACAAAATAGTATATATATTTCTTCATAAGTATGATATCAATGTATTATTCAAAATATTTTGATATATACATTCAGTTATCGAGCTTTCGATTACTGCATATGTCACTACACGAGATATGCAGTATATATATACATATATCCAATTTTAGCGGCTGTTCAAAATTCAAAATTCAAAGAAAATGGTAAGTATATGCTAGTTTCATGATTTAATTTTCTGTCTCCTTCCCCTACTTCCTTCCTCCCCCCCTATATACCTCGTAATACTTGTCTTGCATTATTACAACTTCAACAATATACATCTGTCTACATTATATTGAAACAAAATAGTATATCTATTTCATCACTTCACGAGATATACGTATATATAAATTTATTCAATTGTCTATCAATATTCAAATACGTACTATATACATCACATACCCAATTTTACTACCCCATAATAATATACTACGTATTTCATAGAAACTCAGCTGAATTATCAGTTGGTTTATCTTATGTCGTTAACATACGTTCACTATATAATATGTATATATATACTATATATATACCTATACATACATACACACATATATACACATCATCGACTACCCCATTGTATTTCAGATATACTCAAATAAATAATCGGTTGATTTATCTTATGTCATTAATATACCGTCGCTGTATAATATGTATATATTATATATATACATATACATATATACAGACACATATACACACTATCGACTATATAAAGTTCAAAATACATACTATATACATCACATGTGTATACAAGTATATTATCCAATAATATAATGCGATGTGTTTCTCATACATACTTACATTAGTGTTCGATTAATTATATTTGATTAGCTTAATATATTAGGTTTTGATTACATCGTTCATCAATTCAACACTACATGATATATATATATATATATATATATATATATATGAAAATATATCTATATATATGAACTCTTGATGCGTATACATATATCACATCCACAAGAATGGTACCTTATAATAGAACACGTTCATTATATTTTGATGAATTATTGGTTATATATTACATTATTATGAATGAAATATATAGTAACATAATATATAGTAACATATTATATATATATATATATATATATATATATATATATATATATATATACACACACATATTCATTATACAAAGGTTATGCATGTTTAACGTCATTTTACGTATATACGAAAGAAAATATTTATTTTATATATTGAAACATAAATAAAATATAAAGATTATATTTAACATAATTTGCTTATTTTATTTGATATATTTTTAAGTTTAATTTTTTCAAAAAATTGTGGAATGATTGATTTTTATTATTATTATTATACTGATTATCTACTACGTGTAATCAATGTAATTTCAAAAAATTATATATATATATATATATATTACATTATATATATAATTATTTTTTATGAAAAAAATAATATATATATTTGATTACATATATATAATTATTTTGATTACATATAAATATTATGTTTAAAAGTATTTTTTTTTTTTTAGTTTCAAAACCGACCAAAAGTGGATGGTTTTTTATTTCTAAAAAAAAAGAAAAATATTTTTAAAAACCGACCACAAGTGGTTGCTTTTTAGAAATATTTTTTTATTATTTTTATAAAAACCGACCACTTGTGGTCGATTTTGAAACTAAAAAAAAATCATTTTAGTTAAATTATTTTAAAAATATAATTTATAATTTCTATTGAGAAGAGGTATTATAAATCTCAATAATAAAAAAGTTAAATTATTTTAAAAATATAATTAACTGTCAATGTCACAAAAGTTAAAACAAGGATAGTAACATGTATTATTTGAAAATTAAATAAAAATCTTATAAATTTTGACAGCTAACAACTTAAAATAACTAAAGAATTCTATTTGTATCACATAAATTGAGACTAAAAAATAACATGTATTGGGCCCTGCTGGCACGGGCCTTCGACATCTAGTATGTATATGTATATATATATATATACACACACACACACACTAGGTTAGGTATACACTCTTTGTGCATGTACCTCACTTTATTGAGTTCAAACGTTACACTAAATATGATATTTATTTAAATAATAAAGATGAATACAATAATTAAATTCAACATCTTTCAGAGAATTTATTTAATTAAACCTAACCTTTACCAAAAAAAAAATTCTCAAAGCCGATCGACTTTGATCTACCACTTATAAACTGCAATAAAATAGTACGATGATAGAGACATCAAAACAATTTAATTAAATCTAAACCTAAAATTATGGATGCGGATATTCAACACCTACTATAGATACATAAAAAGTAATTTTAATTATGTATAAATGATATATTTTTTCAGCGAAGGGTGTGTGAGAGAGCTTGGATGGGATTTTGTAAGGGCAGGACCTTGGTTATCTGTGTCACTGTGTTGCTTACCGCTGGTACCGTTGGACACTGCATGAAAAAGATTTTATGCCTTCACTGAAGGTGTTCATTTTACTATCACATTCATATAGATAGCAAGAATGATGTAGTTCGGAAGTATTCAAAGGTTCAAATATAAATATAACATTCTTTTCTTCAGCTAGATAACAAGAAAAGATGTCATATAAATTTAAACAATTTTATGCTTACTATCATTTTATTTGGTACCAACTATTCAACTGGATTTTTTTGTTAGTAGTACATATGTTTTTCACTTGTACAAGTATTGTGTAAATTTTGTGTACTATAATTTGGACGAATAGGAAAGAAATTCAATTCTTAAATGATTTTTTCCCTTGTAAATTTGAAGTGATGTTATGAATTATGATATTTTTTTATTTACATGGAGATGATATTTGGAAAATAAGACAAGTAAGATGGAGAGTAGACAAATAGGTTGACGAAAGTGAAAATATATTAAGAAACAATTTAGAAAAAAAAGTTAATTACATAGCTTTTGAAAATGAAAATCTGCTAAAGTGAAATTGGAAATTAGATTTTTTTTTTCCTTTTGGTGATTTGGATACGAGAGGGAATGAGAGAATTTAGAATTGATAAATTTGGAGGGAATGAGAGAAAGTTAAGAGCAATAATCGGGAGGAAACATTGGATAAACAATCCATTTTAGATGATATAATATACTTATTATATTAACCATGGTTAGGGATTTAGTTTGGAATAAATTAAATTTTTGTCAGTCAATTTAATTAGGCCATGTGTCATTAATCAGAATGGGGACATGGAGAAAATGGACAGAGTGAAACATCTCTTCTCCCTTCTGTGCCTTTTCATTGTGTATTAAGCCATAACCGCAAACACCCAATTGATTATCTTTTATCATTTTTTTGGATCTGAAACAAAACAACCGCTAAGAAAATCTCAACAATGGAGATTTTTGATTTGTTGAAGCTTCACATGTATAAAATTTCGTTTATTTTATATTTTCATTTAGGAATTTGAAATTTTACCTAAGACTTAGGCTTTATGTTGGGGTTCTAAGAGTGAATTCTATTTCTCATTTTGCATAAAGGGAGCAAACAATCAAAATATTTCCTAAAAATAGGGGCTTTGTGGAGTTCAAGCGGAAGAGAATGGAAAGTAGAACATATAAGAAACTATTGTGATATGCGAATAGCTTCCATCCAAAGGTAAGGAATAAAATTTTACTTCCTGAGAAAATTATAACCTCTTATTTGTGTTTGATGACTTTTTTTGTTTCATTTATGGGATTAGCAAAAGTTGTTGATAGTCTCTCATACTAAATTCTCTAATAGTTGTGACATGGGCTAATGAAAAAGTTGCACAAACTTTAGTATTCTCCCAAAGTTTGTGATGATTCACAAATAACCATCTTTTGACCCCTATAATTGAAAGAGTTATTGGCATAAAATTTCCAATTCTATGGGTGAAAATACAACATTGTCATGGGGTCTTATCCCATGACATTAGTTTTCGCTATCATTGATATTGCTGCTGCTGCAGTTGTTGTTGTTGTTGGTGGTGGTTTTACAATGTGACGCTGTGACGATTGAGGTGTCTAGAGTTAATGGGATAACAAAGCTATGCCCGTAGTTTGGCGGGCCAACCCGGAAGGCCTTATTTGTAGAGCAACTGTGGCTCTGCAGCCATGATTGATGCATTATCCCATTTTCCTGATTATACTAATCTGAGACTTTTTATCAGAAGTTTCTACTGTATGTATACATGTACAACTCTCTTTAAAATATTGTTTCATTCCTCTTCAGATTTTGCAACATTTTGTTCAGCAATTTTTTTCTGGTATTGACCACCATTTATCTTAAGGGTCTTCTTGGTTAAGCTGTTCCATTGGAAACTGGGAGTTTCTGTGGTATGTATAGATACATATACACAGATATCTTAAAGGTCTGTTTGTCTAATTTATTGTTTGTATTGGTTTATTTTATGTGCTTTTAAGCACACTAATATTTCTTCTTCACCTCTTCTTCTTTATCAATGAGGTTGTGATGACGACCAGTATGGTCTGCATCCATAGCGGATGTGTTGTTTCCTTTTGCCCTGCTTATAATATCCGAGCCTTAAGTTGGATATTTCTGCAGTATGTATACGTACACGCATTCATCATCCATTAATCCCTTTATATTTCTAGTTATTTTTATTTTAATATTGTAGAAGCAGTGGTGTCACAACCCGAACCGAGGCCCTGGCTGTGAAGAGCATCCCGAACCATGAAGGCCTGGACGCTCTTCTATATCTAGTAATCAGGCTCAATATTCATAAAAATATAATAAAAGATGCAGAATTATAAATCATCACAGAAACATAGTCATAAATCTGATTTTTTCAATTCAATGAGGAAAATAATACCCATCAACAACTAGACAATACCTGAACCAGTCTGCGAAACATCTGAAGAAAACTACTGCTTATCAGGACCCCTAGATTGTGCCTCAGAACCTGAAAGGTAGGGGGTCACTACAGATGTACTGGTACGGAAATAAATCCAAAATAATGTATTTGTATACATAAAATAGATGAGAGAAATTTATGAAAAATCATGCATGATATAGTTTCAAACACTTGGGCATTTCTTGAATACATGTAAAACATTCCTGACGGTGAAAATGCTATTCTTTGTGTTACTTCTGAGTTAGGTGGCACTCCCCTACAAGTCTGATGTTCCACGGACTATATGGAATCCGCCATTGACTCGGCGGGGAAGCCCCCAACCCAAGTGTACCTCAAGGGTTGGAGTGTCTGAGTCTGATATGCCACAGGGCACTGGGCCAACGTAATATAATATACTCGGATCAACAAATCACAGTTTTGGGAAATAAGTTGTATGAACTCTTGCCTTCTTCGAGGAACCACCTAAAATCTCGATATGCCCAATTTTACCCTTTTCTGAACATGAGTCATTCTGAATTCTAAATCATGAAATTATGCTAAAAGTCTGATTTCTAAACTAGTCTGTGTCTGTTATGGCATTTTCTGATTTGGTATCGTCATACCAAGACTTGCAAGTCATATTTTTCTGAGCCATAATGTATTAAGCATGATCTTTCATTAAAACACAATTCATACCACCCAAGCATGAGATTAGTATAAGAGATTTCATGTTCCGAAAACACAAGTCAGAACTATGCAAAAATTCTCATCCTTTCAATAAACATGTGGTGGTCATATAATCTTTAACGAACCATGCAACTCTTTTCATTATATATTTATATTCAACATTTATCAACATGAACAACCCTCTCTTTAGAAATTTAAAACCGTAAACTAATCATAACATCAATCAAAACATTTTTTTATCATGCCTTTCAAGCTCCATTGAAACAATCCATATCATATGATAAGTAAGAAAATTCATAACAAGAGAGGGATTCCACATGAGTCATGCTCTCAATTCAATTGTCAATATTAAATCACATGCTTAAATATATATATAATTTCAAATCAATTTGGGGGAAGGCCTAAAGACCAAAACAATTCCATTAAGTATTTCTAAAACATGATTATATTCATAAATCCAAAACCCATTCCTTAAAATCATGATTTCTAAACCTTGTACATAATTAAAATAAGATTTCTATGCCCATGAGATTTTAGGAAAATCCAGCCTACCTCAATTTAGAAAATTAATTGGGTGATTCTTGAAGCCTACGGTTTGGGGATTCCAAATCTTCAATCAATTTCCAAAACCCACGGTTGAATCTTGAGTTATTTGGATTTTTAGTTTGAAACCCTTAGGAGTGTTCTTGGAGGAATTTGATGGAAATAACCTTATTTTGGTATTTGGGGATATAAATCATGTGGTAGGGATGAAAAGAGATGGAGAAAATGACTAATTTACCCCCGACGACGCGGATATTTTAAAACTAAAAACTGTGCATCGACGCTTCAGGCAATACGGCGTGTCAGGGCATCGACGCGATACTCAACGCATTGTGCCACCATCGCGTCGAGCCTCAATACTTTCCTCACAAAAATTGATCAACGCGATGGGTGACACGACGCGCTAAGATCGCATTGGTCCACTATTTTGGAACACCAAAAAAGGTCTAAACGCGTTCCGAAAAATTCGAAACTCGTCTGGGAACACCTATTGAACTCCTGAATCATGAACTAGCTAACATAACGGTTATTGATGGTCGGGAAGGTCGAAAATAAAATCCTCAAAGATTGGAAGTCAAAAAAATTGAGACTAAGTCTCTTTTTGACACTTAGAATAATTTTAAGTCTTCAACTCTATAAGCATGCTACTAGAAGATCACATATATATTACCAAGAAATTTTCTAATTCGGGTCTATACACGCAGGAACGACGGTCTAGATTCTAGTCCGAAAGTACGGGGCATTACATTATCTCCCCCTTTGGATCATTCATCCCCGAATGATGGGTAGGGACTTTTGCCTCTCTAAAACCGTAGAATAAGGAATGTAATATTGATTTGAACATTTTTTTCCAACAAGAAAATGCAAGGGAATCACATGATCTTCATGATAACCCCTAGGGAACGAGTAAGCATGAAACCTGAGATAACGAAACTTGACATTGACATGTGTTTTATGGCACATGATCAAAACATTGTAAAACCTAACTTTTTCTGAGAGTCCTCGACCTGATTAAGATTGGTACAAGATATGAGATAAGCTTCCCGCGGAACATATGAGTATTAGCATTCTCCATCTTTCAAGATACAATGAAAGGACTCAAACTTAGCAACACTTATCATCTGTAGCCCGACATTAATCAACATACTTCATCATTCCCAACTTACAATTCTCCCATAACACATCTAACCACAAGAATTTGTGTCCCTTCGTATAATACTTCTATATTAAAGCCTAACCCAGAGGAAAGAGGTGCTAATTTAAACCATGGGATCCTGCACTCTACATCACATTAAGAAATTACCTCACTTCATCACTATAATTCAACAATCTCCAGTCATAAGTCAACGAATACTAACCACATGGCACACAAGTTTGTTTTTTCATTAGTCAGGACATTCGAGCCTAATAATCACTACATCCACTACAAGGATCTCCCTACTAAGACCGCCAAATTTCAATCACTCTCAAAACTATTTTCACCACATTTCTCCTTTGCAGCTATTTCACACAACAAAATTTCATCTCCCTTTTTTACTTTGACCTATTGATGATAGGCAGATTTACACGCCTATATTAATATATTTTGCCCATATTTTAGCCTAGTTTTGAGAACAAATTATACATTTCATGCACTTTTAGTCCTTTTTCCTGTAAATGAGCTAACGAACATGATTAGTAAAGTTTCAGGTATAAATGATGCATAATTCAGCATTTTATGGCTTACTTGACGCAAAAGAATGCTCACAAAGGAAGGAAAGAAAGTTTACACGCCTAAGGACCAAAACTGCTGCATGGAAAATCTGTCCCGGGCTAAAACAGCATTTCTGAAGACTTTGGGGACTTACAGACACAAAGCTGGATTTTGACAATGATACATTAACCTAGTACAATTGGGTTATGTATTTCATTATTTTATGTGGATTATGATAATGTTACCTTAACCTAGTACATTTGGGTTAAGGATTTCATTAGTCTAGTAGGATTTGGTTATTTATTTCATTAGCTTAGTAGGAATAGGATATGGGTATTATAAATACCCTATCATGCTAGAGATTTAGAGACACCTTCTGACCTGTTAATCATCTTTCTACAACTCTTCTAATCTTTCCATCAATTCTATTTTCGTCTATTCTTCTATTATTAAATTCCGCAACAAGAGAAACGTTACTTTGCAAGAAATCACACCTAACGCCTACCACTCTTGTGCTACACGAAATTGATCATTATTGTGGTATAATATCAATGTCAATTGTGGTTTTCTTTGCATTCATGGGTAACTAAACTTCTCTGTTGGGGTTATGGAAGCCGAATGAGATACTATCTATTGCTGTGAGTTTGTGAGTTCGAGGCACGTATATTGCTTATATCATTATTCTCTTCATCTTAATCTACATTCTTTGCGGTTGCAAACGCAAGAATACGCCAGTCTAACATTTAACTTGTTCGAGAGAAAAGTTATTTGTCTGGAAAAGAGATAATGTCAAGGTAGTAGGACACCCTTTCCTATTAAAAAGCTAGTGCCGTAACTGGACTAACCTCTTGGAGAATTCGTACCGTTAGATACGCTTTAAGCTCGAGAGAGTTAAAGTGAAATAGTCCTTGTTTAGGTCGAGAGACGCTTGGATTTACCATCGACTACAATCCTCTATAAGCAATTGCATGACAGAATTCTACACACTCATAGCCAATAGAGACGTATACCTCAGAAGGTGGACATAACCCCAACGCCTCAATTCTCATTGTTTACAACTTACGTAACAATCTTTCTATTTTACTTTGCTATTTTCAGCTTTTATTTAATTGTTTTGGTGACACATTACAATCCCTCCTTTTTACGAGACTTGCACCAAAAGTTTAGTAATCTTGCTTACTTGTTGGCCAAGCTATTCCCTGTGGGATCGACACCTAACCCAGGTTGGGTTCTATGTTTGCTAACGACCGCTTTACACTCCTACGAGAGCTGTAGATTGAGCGTTATCAAAAATTGGCGCCGTTGCCGGGGAGTACAAGTGTCAATCAAGTTCGTGATAATTACTTGACCCTTTGGTCAAAGATTCTCGTAGTTTTACGTTTAGTTTTTGTTTTTGTCTACTGCAGGTTTTTATTTTAGTGCATGCCCCATACTCGAAGTTCTGGTCAACCGTTATTACCAATAAATCCTGAACCACAACGCATTGGTAGAATGGAAGCACAAGCTGAAATCGCAAGGATGGCTGCTCAACAGGAACAAGCAAGATTGGCTGCCCTTGCCGCAGCCCAGGTTCAACAGCAGAACATTGATAACCCTGCACGAGCACCAAATCCTGACGATGAGGATTTAGGTGATGACGAGTTACTAAACCCTAGGCGTGATGCTGAAATTGTAACACCTGCCAACAGAAGAGGTCGACAAGCTTGGTATAGACATGATCGCCAACCTATGCAGCCAACTTTCGACGATGATGATGATGATCTTGATGGTGCCGGAGCCACTGGAGCTATAATTCCACCACCATTAGCGCCCGGAGCCAAGTTCAACATCACAAGCACCATGATTCAGTTATTGCAACTCAAGGGATTATTTGGTGGACTAGCAGGCGATGATCCGAATATGCATCTCATCAACTTTATTTCTACATGCAAGTCTTTTGACAATCCTGGTGTTGGTCAGAATGCAATTCGATTACGACTATTTCCATTGTCTCTGGGGAGGCAACACTATGGTTGAATGGGCTGACTCCTGATTCAATTACAAATTGGAGGCAATTGAGAGACGCTTTCCTAGAAAGATTCTTTCCGCCATCCAAAAGGGCACAATTGAGAGATGAAATCAGCAACTTTCGTCAGCTTCCAACTGAAGCTCTTCATGAAACATGGGAGAGGTTCAATACAAAGATAACGAGGTGCCCAAACCATCACATGACTAATGTTCACCTCATGGAGATATTGTATAGAGCCTTGAATTCAATAACTAAGCCAGTGGTGGATAACGCAGCTGGAGGATCTTTTATGGACCTCACCTTTGGTCAAGCAAGCAATATGTTAGATCGCATGACGAAACAAAGTTGAGCTTGGCATACCAGGGATTCTGAGGTAGCAAGCCCCACATTATCTATAGGCATGACTGCAGACCAAAGAAGAAGACAAGAAGAACGTGATCAAGATATGGCGCACATGAAAACACAGATGGATCTTCTTACAAAGCATTTATTATCAGGGAAGACCGATAAAGTGAAAGCTGTGGCGCTAAAAGGAAGAGACGAATCTGATTCGGAAGAAGAGGCCAACTACTTGAACAATCAGGGGGGTTTCCGTGGGAATACCCAAGGAAACCAAGGTCGGAACTATTATGATAATTCTAGAAACAAGGACCAAGGTAGTTGGAGAAAAAACAATGAAAAGAGTGGTGTATATGTTCCCCCTGGTAGACGTGATACCACCATATCTAATTCAGGAAGTATGGAAGACATGATGGCTAAATTATTGAAAGGAGTGGAAGCAACGAGCGCGGGAGTTACTGAGGTAATTAATGATTTGTCCTCCATGAAACAACTATTTTATTCTCATTCCACTTCAATCAAGCAAATAGAGCAGCAACTGAGCCAACTTTCAGCAGCACTCAATCAAAGAAAGGCTGGCACTTTACTTAGCGATACTGTGCAAAACCCAAGGAATGATGGGTCATGCATGGCCATCACTACCAGAAGTGGTAAGGTGCTGGAACCTTCAGCAAAAGGCAAGCAAGTGGTTGACGAAGTTGCGGACATGGATGAGAATGTAAAAGGAGAAGATGCCGCAACAACCAATCCTGACGTCAAGGATGTCACGCCCTGTGACGTGCAGCCTGAAAAAATGGAAAAACGGAAGCAAGAGGAGAAGAAAGCCATGGAGAGAACACTTCCATACACACCACCACCTTTTCCCCAAAGATTGAAGAAGGTGGCGGATGACACGAAGTTCAGCAAATTCATGACTATGTTAAAGCAGCTGACCATTAATGTTCCATTGGTGGAGGCACTTGAACAAATGCCTGGGTATGCAAAGTTTATGAAAGATCTTTTGACTAAGAAGAGGGCAGAAAGTTATGAGCTGAAAGATGATGTGCATCATTGTAGTGCAATTGCTACCCGATCGATTGTTCAGAAGAAGGCCGACCCCGGAGCTTTCACTATTCCATGCACCGTCGGATCTTTGAACTTTGCCAAAGCATTATGTGACCTAGGAGCCAGCATCAACTTGATGCCATTATCGATCTACAAGAAGTTTGGGTTAGGAGATCCTACACCAACTAACATGAGGCTTGTTATGGCAGATAGGTCGGTAAAACGACCGGTTGGTATTCTATGTGATGTCTTGGTAAAGGTTTCTTCATTTATCTTTCCAGTAGACTTTGTCATCTTGGATTGTGAAGCAGATTCAGAGGTTCCCATAATCTTTGGACGCCCTTTCCTTGCTACAGGAAGTGTGCTCATTGATTTGAGAGCTAATGAACTTTCATTCCGCATAAATGACGAAGTGGTTCGATTTGATGTTTGCAAATCAATGAAGCAACCCAAAGATCTGAGTGTATTTTCTGTGGCTGATGTTGTCTTTGATGATGAGAAAGAACAATTTGAAGAAGAGCAAATTCCTGATGATCCTTTGGAGGTTTTGCTCATGAAAGGAGAGAATGAGGATGCTGAAATTTCTGAAGAAGCTATTTGTTCTCTATCGGGATTAGGGACATATCGCTATACTCCCAAGAAGCTGGATCTTGATCTCAAGAATCGACCCACACCACCAGCCAATGCATCTATTGAAGAATCACCCACACTAGAATTGAAGGAGCTGCCAAGTCATTTGAAGTACGCATTCTTAGGAAGCGGAAACACACTTCCAGTCATAGTGGCAGCCGATTTGGGTGAGCAACAAGTTGCAGCTCTTATTTCAATCTTACGCAAGTATATTAGAGCCATTGGATGGACCATTGCGGATATTATTGGTATTCCACCTGGGATTTGCACACATAAAATTCAGCTTCAAGAAAAGTGCACACCCACCATTGAACATCAAAGACGTTTAAACCCACCTATGCAAGAAGTGGTGAAGAAGGAGATTATCAAGTGGTTAGACGCAGAAGTTGTATATCCTATCTCTGATAGTACATGGGTAAGTCCTGTACAATGTATTCCCAAGAAAGGAGGAATGACGGTGGTCGCGAATGCAAAGAATGAGCTTATTCCACTCAGGCCCGTTACTGGATGGAGAGTATGCATGGACTACCGCAAGCTGAATTCTTGGACACTCAAGGATCACTTCCCCATGCCATTTATGGACCAAATGCTAGATCGATTAGCGGGGAAAGGATGGTTTTGCTTCTTGGATGGTTATTCAGGTTATAATCAGATTTGTATTTCCCCCGAAGACCAAGAGAAGACAACGTTTACATGCCCATATGGTACGTTTGCCTTCAAACGCATGCCATTCGGGTTGTGTAATGCCCCAGCCACCTTTCAACATTGTATGATGTCTATTTTCTCTGATATGGTTGAAGACACTTTGGAGGTATTTATGGACGACTTTTCAGTTGTCGGTGAGTCTTTTGAAGCATGTTTGGCAAATTTGAGCATGGCATTGCAAAGATGTGTAGAGTTCAACCTTGTGCTGAAGTGGGAGAAGTGCCACTTCATGGTAAAAGAAGGAATCGTTCTTGGGCACAAGATCTCTGAAAGAGGAATAGAGGTTGATCGAGCAAAAATAGAGGTAATTGAGAAGCTACCGCCTTCAATTTCGGTGAAAGGAGTTCGTAGTTTTCTTGGCCATGCTGGTTTCTATCGTAGATTCATCAAAGACTTTTCCAAAATTTCTAGTCCATTGTGCAAACTATTGGAGAAAGATGCGAAGTTTGACTTTAATGACAATTACTTAAAGGCATTCAAATGCCTTAAAGGAAAACTCATTGAAGCCCCTATCATGGTAGCACCAGATTGGACGCTCCCATTTGAGGTCATGTGCGATGCTAGTGGTGTAGCCGTTGGTGCTGTTCTTGGACAAAGAAAAGAGAAATTATTTCATCCTATCTATTATGCAAGTAAGGTCCTAAATGAAGCCCAAAGGAACTACACTGTTACTGAACAAGAGCTCCTAGCGGTTGTATATGCGTTTGAGAAGTTTCGTGCCTATCTATTGGGTACCAATGTAATCGTCCATACAGACCATGCAGCTCTTAAGTATCTAATGACGAAGAAGGATTCCAAACCAAGGTTGATTCGATGGGTACTGCTGCTGCAAGAGTTTGATTTCGAAGTCAAAGATAGAAGAGGTTGCGAGAACCAAGTGGCTGATCACCTATCTAGACTTGAGAATGAACATGTGGCGCAACCTGAGATTCAGATTGATGATGCATTCCCTGACGAGGAGATATTAGCGACAAAAATGGAGAAAGTACCATGGTATGCCGACTTTGCAAACTTCGTAGAGAGTAATGTGATACCTGCCAACTTATCTTACCACCAAAGGAGGAAGTTTATGCATGACGTTCAACACTACTATTGGGATGAACCTTATTTGTTTCGAAGATGTGCGGATGGGATCATTCGACGATGTATATCCCATGAAGAAGTACCTACTATATTGGAAGCATGCCACACTTCGCAAGTTGGAGGACATCTGCAGGGAATCGAACGGCAAGAAAAGTATTGCAAAGTGGTTATTATTGGCCTTCGATATTCAGAGACGCATATGACTATGTGAGAAGGTGTGACCAATTCCAATGTCAAGGTGCTATTTCAAAACACCATGAAATGCCCATGTCCAAAATTCTGGAAGTAGAACTTTTTGATGTGTGGGGTATTGACTTCATGGGTCCATTCGTGAATTCGTTTGGAATGAAGTACATCTTGGTCGCTGTAGATTACGTTTCGAAATGGGTTGAAGCCGTAGCATTGACCGACAACGAAGGAAAGCGTGTTGTAGAGTTCTTAAAGAAGAATATCTTCTCTCTCTTTGGGGTACCTCGTACTATCATAAGCGATGGAGGATCTCACTTTTGCAACAAGCTATTCAAATCTGTATTGGCCAAGTATGGTGTCAAGCAACACAAGGTAGCTACGCCTTATCATCCCCAAACTAGTGGACAAGTAGAGGTTTCCAATCGCGAGATTAAGCAAATCCTTGCAAAAACGGTTAATGCAAATAGGAAGGATTGGTCTCGAAAGCTAGATGATGCACTATGGGCATATAGGACTGCATTCAAGACACCCATTGGCATGTCTCCTTATCAACTAGTTTATGGGAAGGCTTGTCATCTACCCATCGAGCTTGAATACAAGGCATTGTGGGCATTAAAGCACTTGAATCTGAATTGGGATGATGTGAAGAATCTGAGGTTGGAGCAGCTGAACGAATTAGATGAGTTCCGTCTCCATGCATATGAAAGATCGGATTTATACAAGGAGCGGATGAAGAAGTATCATGATCAGCGGATTGTTCGACGAAACTTCCAAAAGGGTGATATGGTACTACTCTTCAACTCCAGATTTAAGCTCTTCCCAGGTAAGTTAAAATCTAAGTGGTCTGGTCCATTTAAAGTTATCCAAGTCTACACGTCTGGAGTAGTCGAATTGGAAGGAAATAAGGGTGTTGTCTTCAAAGTGAATGGCCAACGTGTTAAGCCGTATATCGGTCCTCTTGACTCGATGAATGACATGGCCATCACTTATCTCGACGAAGTCTAAGTACTCGAGATTACTACGTCGAGCCACGACAATAAATAAGGCGCTAGATGGGAGGCAACCCATCATTTATCGTTTATCGTTTTTTATTTTTCATTTCGTTCTAGTATGTATTTTGCTTTTGATAAATAAAAATCCAAAAATAAGAGTCGTGCCACGACCAAAACTAAGTCGCTTAGTGGGAGGCAACCCATCGTACTAATCTTTTTCATTTGTTTGAGCGAATATAGGTGCAAGAAGTAGTCAACGAGGAGATTGATTTCAATTGACGATTTGGACGCATTGTATGGTAAAGTTGGTAAGTTAGGAAGGGTGATGCATAAGGCTATGGATTGAGCCTTTCTCACGCCAAAATATGCTTCGAGGAAGGCTAGGCCTTGGTAAAACTAGGCCACGAACGATGCACAACCTATCCTATAGCCTAAGGTCTCGGAATCTAGTGTGCTATACACTATGCGCCGCCTATTCCTAGGTATGCTTTTGACTATGCGCCGCCTATGCTATGGCATTTAGTCTCAGTATCTCAAATGCCATAGACTATGCGGCGCATATGTCCCAATATGCCATATACAATGCGCCGCATATGTCTACAAATGCCATAGACTATGCGGCGCATATGTCCCATTATGCCATAGATAATGCGCCGCATATGTAGGATTTTTGTCTCCAAAACCGATTGTAAATGGGTCATAACCCGACCCATACTCTTCCTATATAAAGGGTACTTAGTTTTATAACACAACCACAATAGAAAATACCCTAAAGGCGCCGCATACTTTTCCAAATCTTCTAAAAATTTTCTTCTTTTGCTCTTCCAATTCACAAAACCATCTCCACAAGTTTCAAGCAAGTAAGTACCCTCTTATTCTTCATTTATTTCTCGTAAGTACTACGTTGCTATGGCTATTATTAATTTCTAAATTATATAAGATTGTTGGTGATGTTCATGTGTTTGGATTGTTGTTACAAAATCATGTGAGTGAACATATACGTAGGAAAATCTTGACTTGTTTCCGACTTGAATTTGGTTTCAATAGCATTGTTATGATATTTGCGGAATTTCTATGGCTATGAATATTGCTTAAGATTGTTTTTTGGACACTTACATGTTAGACTATCCCGGCCATCGAGATAAGACTTATAGTGCCTACCGACTTAGGAGGTTGTGATTGTTGTGAGAATAACGATTCCATGTAGTAACCCCTATGTAGGAGTGTTGCTATATCTACCATGAAAGTAGTTCAATGGCTGCAAGTAAGTGATGCATTGCTTTTCTTGTCGGAATACAATCCTAAAACGTATCTCGACGAAATCTGAGTAAATCGACTACTTTCACCTCACTGATTTGTGTTAACAAAACTAAGTGTGGGGTGGTACCCCTAATGCTTGCTTATAGATTGTATCAAATGAGACTGTGCTGCAACTAACACTATTTCTAGTCTCAGGTACAATGGCACCCAAAGCGAGGCAAGGCAAGGAGAAGGCGATCACTTCCCAAAAGGGCAAGAAGAGAAGTCGAAAAGACCAAGGAGAATCATCCTCAGCACAACTACCACGCAGAATGTTCGGAATAAAATGGGTTCTTGAGGAAGAAGCCAAAGCATGGTACAGCAGCAACAAAGAAAGAAAATATGTGCACGTCGACCTGATCAACAAGGATACCTTAGCAAAGAAGGAGCCGCGTATGTTGGCAAAAATAATGGCTTTGAAGCTGGATTTCATCTTCCGCGACATGGGAGAGTGTAATCTTGATCTAACAAGAGAGTTTTATGCCAACTGGTCGCCGAACACAACAGGCAATGAAGTCAAAATTCGGGGCCAGGTGTTACAGCTCACCGCGGACTGGATCAACTCTTTTCTTGGCTTACCTTCGATCGACACAGCACCATTCAAATATCTGTGCAGCAGGCCTCCTTACAGAGCAATACGACACACGCTTTGTGGAAGCAAATCAATGGCAAGGTGGGGCAGACAGAAAGAAACCGGCCGACACAACACCTTCCCCTATGCTCCACTAAATAGGGAAGCAAGAATCTGGATGCGCATTGTCAACTTATGTCTTATTCCTGGGACTCAATACACCAAGATATCGATAGATAGAGTGTGTTTGGTCTATGCTTTGATGACGAATGTCCCTATCAACTTTGGGGCAATCATTCGATCTACCATGAGGAAGGCCAGACTCCACAAAAGGTCCCATTTCACATTTGGCAATTTGTTAACAGCAATCTTGCGGAAGGAGGATATCGAAGAGGAACCAGCTAATCATAAACTCCTACACAATCCGAAGAAGGTTGACCTCACAAAGGTCAAAGATGCTGAATCAACACATGGAATCAACCTTACTACGGCAGAGAGACATGCTCGGGATGAGAGTTTGTCCCGCCATATGTACGGCATGATGAGGTTTACAATGATGAGCGGAGGTCGTGTTCCAACTGCTGCAGAGCTCCAACAGCTGGACCACGACTATCCCATGAACATGCATGCACGGGAGATGTGTGGAGTGGGCGTATACTTTGAGGAACCTCTAGATGATGATGTGCCGACTGATGACGATCGACGCTTGCCAGACTCTGACGAGGAGGAGAACTCTGACGATGACTCTTATGATGATTCCGACGAAGGGGGTATGACCCCCGATAATGAGGAAGAGTCCGACTAACCAGGTTCCTCGTATTTATTTTCCACTGAGGACAGTGTCCCGACTAAGTGTGGGGTGGTGGTATTGCATGCTATACTTCTCTATTCGCATCTATGTTTGTTTGCTTTTGTTTCAATTTTGTTTCGTTTTGTTTTTTTTAGTAGTTAAAATTTTTTTTAGCTTCGCATAAAATTATTTTGATAGGCAGCATGAGATTATAACAAGAGTATGTGCTACAATTGTGACTATTGAGACGTTTAGGCTCTAGTTGTGACTCATTATGTGATATTGTGTGGTTCAATTCCTTCACTTGTTGGGTCAAGAGTCTATATTACCTTCAATAAAGTCGACCATGTGCCTTGTGTGTGTGAGATAATAGTATATTCTATGTTTGTGGCTGATGCTAGAACTTGCCTGGTATGTATGCAAAGCGAAAATAAGGAGTGTAAGTTTAGGATATGATTTAGGCATTTCTTTGGCAACCCATATTTGTTTATCTTCAGTTTTACCTACCCATGGACATCATCCTAGTTAACCCCTTTGAGCCTTTAGCCTATTTCTTTGACAACCTTGTATGTAAGCCTAATCCATTTCTTTCAAGACCGTAATTTGATCCCAAAATCCCTAAGTGCTTTAAAGTGAAAAAGTCATGTGACAACATAAAAGGAAATTGGGTGAGTATAATGCTATAAATTGGAATGGTTCTTGAATGTGTTATGAAAAAGAAAAAAAATGCTATCATAAGAGGTATGTTGTGAAAAGAAAAAGGAAAAGAAAGCTGAAAAGTGAGTTGTGCTTAAAATTGAAAAAAGAGGAGAACAAGGGTGGTAGAAAAAAAAGAAAGAAGAAAGGTTAAAAGAAAAAAGTGTCAATGATACAAAGTGATGTATTAAAGCGCTTAGGAACCTAGTCACTATTCTTGGCAAAAATAGTCCTACCCGTCCCTTAGCCTACATTACAACCATCAAAAGACCTACTTGATCCTAATCTTAACATTCCAACATTTAGTAGAGTATTACATTAAGGGCAAGCCTATGGTCATCAGTCGCTACATATGAACTCTTTGTGAGAGTTAGAGCAAGGACATTTTGATACCCATGTTTGAAAAATATGCTATATTTGGGAGTGATTATGGGTACTATATGGTGAGACACACATGGTTGATGAGTTTTGGATAGTTGTAAATGATTCTATGCACTTTAACGTTTGCATGCGAGTTGATCACCATCACGAGTCTATACTTGAGGTTAAATTGTTTCTACTTATAATCGGAAAGCTACTCTTGGTTGATAATCGTTGTGCTTGTCTTGAAGAATGTTTTGTGTTGTTGCTGTAAAAACCCTAAAGTTGATGTTTAGAAGGACATGATATGTTGTTCGAGGACGAACAAAGCTCTAAGTGTGGGGTGTTGATGATAGGCAGATTTACACGCCTATATCAATATATTTTGCCCATATTTTAGCCTAGTTTTGAGAACAAATTATACATTTCATGCACTTTTAGTCCTTTTTCCTGTAAATGAGCTAACGAACATGATTAGTAAAGTTTCAGGTATAAATGATGCATAATTCAGCATTTTATGGCTTACTTGACGCAAAAGAAAGCTCACAAAGGAAGGGAAGAAAGTTTACACGCCTAAGGACCAAAACTGCTGCATGGAAAATCTGTCCCGGGCTAAAACAGCATTTCTGAAGACTTTGGGGACTTACAGACACAAAGCTGGATTTTGACAATGATACATTAACCTAGTACAATTGGGTTATGTATTTCATTATTTTATGTGGATTATGATAATGTTACCTTAACCTAGTACATTTGGGTTAAGGATTTCATTAGTCTAGTAGGATTTGGTTATTTATTTCATTAGCTTAGTAGGAATAGGATATGGGTATTATAAATACCCTATCATGCTAGAGATTTAGAGACACCTTCTGACCTGTTAATCATCTTTCTACAACTCTTCTAATCTTTCCATCAATTCTATTTTCGTCTATTCTTCTATTATTAAATTCCGCAACAAGAGAAACGTTACTTTGCAAGAAATCACACCTAACGCCTACCACTCTTGTGCTACACGAAATTGATCATTATTGTGGTATAATATCAATGTCAATTGTGGTTTTCTTCGCATTCATGGGTAACTAAACTTCTCTGTTGGGGTTATGGAAGCCGAATGAGATACTATCTATTGCTGTGAGTTTGTGAGTTCGAGGCACGTATATTGCTTATATCATTATTCTCTTCATCTTAATCTACATTCTTTGCGGTTGCAAACGCAAGAATACGCCAGTCTAACATTTAACTTGTTCGAGAGAAAAGTTATTTGTCTGGAAAAGAGATAATGTCAAGGTAGTAGGACACCCTTTCCTATTAAAAAGCTAGTGCCGTAACTGGACTAACCTCTTGGAGAATTCGTACCGTTAGATACGCTTTAAGCTCGAGAGAGTTAAAGTGAAATAGTCTTTGTTTAGGTCGAGAGACGCTTGGATTTACCATCGACTACAATCCTCTATAAGCAATTGCATGACAGAATTCTACACACTCATAGCCAATAGAGACGTATACCTCAGAAGGTGGACATAACCCCAACGCCTCAATTCTCATTGTTTACAACTTACGTAACAATCTTTCTCTTTTACTTTGCTATTTTCAGCTTTTATTTAATTGTTTTGGTGACACATTACAATCCCCCCTTTTTACGAGACTTGCACCAAAAGTTTAGTAATCTTGCTTACTTGTTGGCCAAGCTATTCCCTGTGGGATCGACACCCAACCCAGGTTGGGTTCTATATTTGCTAACGACCGCTTTACACTCCTATGAGAGCTGTAGATTGAGCGTTATCACCTATAACCTTAGCTCGAGAATCACATAAAAAATTTAACCTTCAAGAACATCTATTCCCCCACATAACACACTTCTATGCTTCCACAACCACCATCATACTAGCATACAGAGGTTCATTAAAGGACCTGGGCAAGAGCATCATGAAAAGGCGTAACACTATTCAGACATAACATATACTGATTCCCATACACAAGGTGGGACATGAGTTGAAAAATATGATACAATCACAGAGGGTTTCATAAATCAAGTGTTTGGACCACAAGTGGAGAGTCTTCCTGATATAAACTCAACATAGCACGAGTTCTTAGGACAACCACAGTGAGAAATATGAGAGCTTTCATCATGAGTCTTATAACATGAGTGTGTAATTCATGAAGTTGACGATTTAGGCAAGGACTTCTACTCGAAGCTACCACTTCTCATTTTCAAAACTGAAATAGTCACGAGTTCTCACAACTTTATTATTTTGGCTAATCCCGACATAAAATGAGTCATTAACATATGAAAAACATAATTCCCTAGAGCTAATCATGATTTGGGACACAGACTTGCTATCCATGAGCAACAAAATATAGAGCTTGCATACTTAGAATCACCAGCTCATCGAGGGACATTATTTCTTCTAGTTTGGAAGTTGAGACATGTCATAAGTTACATAAAGTGCTCAAACCTTAGACATAGGTAGGACTTGGATACATAACGTAAGGCATTACAAGAGTGACCTCGTAGACTGAGTAGGAGGAGTCACTAAAAGGTTAGAACATAAGACCTTGAAGCATGGAAGGATACTATACAAAACTTGACACTTAACTGAGGCCTAAGGAACAACGAATCAGTATCAGGGATCCATCAAAGTCATCTGAATTGCGGGCATATCTGGCTAAAAGTTGAATCTCACCAATCATTTGGTGGGTAGGATGAGTTATGGGAACTGAGTACACTATCAAGCGTGAGTACATAAGTCATGAGCTGCATGACCTCAATTTGGAGTTCATAACATATGAAATGTGATTCCGACTACCGAATGAACTGGAATTTCCTCAGTTAGGAATTGGAAAAGCACATGATTCTCTATCATATGCATAAACATGAACTATGATCGTGGAACTAAAATGTAAGGAATGAGTAGGTATTGGGATAACTGAAAAATACTGAGATAAGAATAGGTTGAGCCTCACCCTCACTTTCTGATGTTCTATATCATACTGGCTTTACTACTAAAATCTGGGAGCCTGACTTGGGGACTTGTTCTATCATCCTACCTTAGCCTTAAGACATCATCTTAAGTTTGAGAGATCCCTTACTAGACTGTAAACTGAACTACACTCATTGCACTCTGGGGTCTGGAATACGATAATACGCGCAATTAATAGGACTTAACCCGAATGATTACACCTGGAAGTGTAAATCCCCTTGCTAATACTACCTTCTGAGACATACTCCTATTTGTTTATAGCCCCAATAGTCATCACATAATACTTGCACACTTACTACGAATCTTCATGAGTATCCCCATAGTCGGAGTGCACACTCTTTAGTGCTTCAACTCTTATTTCTATTGTCTCAATCTTCAAAAAGACTCAAACTTTGCTTCTAACACTTAATAGGGATCACCAAGCCTTTGATGAACCATACTACTCCCATCATAGCATACCAATATCGCGATTCTTAACATATATTTCTATACTATGAGAATCAATTTCATATAAAAAGGCTCAACACTATCAATCAAAACTCCTTAACTTGGCTATTTAGAACACCACATAACATCTAACCAGTCTTTCTCCACCTAGCAACTCAACGGTACCACTAGCCACACACAACATGTAATAGCCTAAAAATAAGATTTACTGCTACCTCACATCACCTTGGGCGTACTTGTGCATCATACATACAACATCATACTTTATTACGAATCAATTAAACTTAAGATCTTGCACACACTGTTCAAGCCTATTAGATCACTTTCATAAACTAGTATCACTAACCAAGAAATCCTCATATCTACTTTCATGGCCATCAACTGTTCAAACTTAATGTCCAGTGCTAAACATGACTTATAACCCAACCTTACACATAATTCTCACTTGTAAATTATGACATAAAACATCAAGAAACACTAGTATACTAGAACTCCATAACAACAATAATCGATCATAACCTTACGATGTCCTCATTATAGTCCATTAGCACGTACTATTTCAACACATCACGCCTACTAATTCATTCACCCAAAATAGACAACATTAACCTTAAGCCACTATTCTTACCACCACATTCTATCTTTAAATTCAAGCCTATTGTCTAGCATCAACCATCTACTACCAATAAAGAATGAAACATAATATATTAGTCCATCAAATTGGGAAGTTTTACCCAAATACCTCATTTTATCCATATACTACCAACAACCAAAACACCTTTATGAAATTATTACTATACCTCAAAATCTACCACCTACCTTCTCACAAGTAGTACTAGTTTACAACTACCAAATAAAATAAGGTCAAGGGGTTAAAGTCACATAATAGACATAGTCAACCTTAATATTATATTATACCTCAATACGATCTTACCTACATATTCTATTTTCTCACCTTATACTTACTTACCACAATCATACATTTAGACTACCTTCAAATTCCACATACAACAATGAGTCTATACTTATAACTTACCGGCTAATCTAGCCATTTTCATTCACAGCCAATAAGAGGTTTCTATAACTACCTTAAGCATGGCATCTGCAACATAACTTTTGAAAAGGACTGAATACACTTAATACCACAGGCTTAAAAGTACGATTTTTTCAAAATCAAAGTTCACCCCAAAACCAATACAACTTGAAGCACTAACAGACTCTTCTTAAGTCTTTGCACAATTTTAAAATCTTATCTGACTCAATCAGGAAGGACCTCTCATTTAGACTCTAAACTTCTGCACTTGAATCACTTCAACAATAAGACATATCTGAACACATCAAAGTAAGAAAAGAATTGGGATAGCTTTACTTTCGTATAACCGACACCATATCATGAATTAGAGTATGAAAATGGAACATTCTGACTCCGTATCATGAACTAGAACATGAAGAAAGAAAGTCATTCCTAAATGCCTAGTAGCCTCCTGCCTATAAGTTTGGTGCACTACATACCTACAAACAAGACTCTACCCGATGCGATTTTGCAGACACTCTAGGACCATGAACCGTGCTCTGATACCAAGTTTTTCACGACCCTACCCGAACTGAGGCCCTGGCCGTGACGAGCATCCCGAACCATGAAGGCCCAGACGCCCTTCTATATCTGGTAATCAGTCACAATATTCATAAAAATATAATAGAAGATGCAGAATTGTAAATCATCACGGAAACATGGTCATAAATCTGATTTTTTCAATTCAATGAGAAAAATAATACCCATCAACAACTAGATAATATTTGAACCAGTCTGCGAAACCTCTACTACATCTGAAAGTGACAACTTGTCTGAAATTGGGACAAGGCACCCAGTAGACCAAAACCATAACTAATGATGAATGTATGAAAATAAATAGACCTTCTGAAATATAGAAGGCTCACCATTGGACTCTACACTTCTGTATGAAGAAATTTACTACTTATCAGGAGCCCTAGATTGTGCCTCAGAACCTGGAAAGTAGGGGGTCAATACAGATATACTGGTACGTGAAGAAATCCAAAATAATGTATTTGTATATATAAAATAGATGAGAGCAATTTACGAAGCATCATGCATGATATAGTTTCAAACACTTGGGCATTTCTTGAATACATGCAAAATTTTCCCAACGGTGAAAATTCTATTCTTTGTGTTACTTCTGAGTTAGGTGGCACTCCCCTATAAGTCTGATATTCCACGGGATATATGGAATCCGTCATTGACTCGGCGGGGAATCCCCCAACCCAAGTGTGCCACAAGGGTTGGAGTGTCTGAGTTTGATACGCCATAGGGCACTAGGCCAACGTAATATAATATACTCGGATCGGCAAATCATGGTTTTGGGCAATGAGTTTTCTAAACTCATGCATTTTTCGGGGAACCACCTAACATCTCTTTATGCCCAATTTTACCCTTTTCTGAACATGAGTTATTCAAAATTCTAAATCATGAAAGTCTGATGAACGTCTGATTTCTAAACTAGTATGTATCTGTTATGGCATTGTCTGATTTGGTATTGTCATACCAAGACTTGTAAGTCATGTTTTTCTGAGCCATAATTTATTAACCATGATCTTTCATTAAAACACAATTCAGACCACCCAAGTATGCGATTAGTATAGGAGATTTCATGTTTCAAAAACACAAGTCAAAACTATGCAAAAATTCTCATCGTTTTAATAAACATGTGGTGGTCATATAATATTTAACGAACCATGCAACTCTTTTCGTTATATATTTATATTAAATATTTATCAACATGAACAATCCTCTCTTTTGAAATTTAAAACCGTAAACCAATCATAACATCAATCAAAACATTTTCGTATCATGCCTTTCAAGCTTCCATTCAAACAATCCATTTCATATGATAAGTAGAGAAAATTTATAACAAGAGAGGGATTCCACATGAGTCATGCTCTCAATTCAATTGTCAATCTTAAATCACATGCTTAAATATATATATAATTTCAAATTAATTTGGGGGAAGACCTAAAGACCAAAACAGTTCCATCAAGTATTTCTAAAACATGATTATATTCATAAATCCAAAACCCATTCCTTAAAATCGTGATTTCTAAACCTTGTACATAATTAAAATAAGATTTCTATGCCCATGAGATTTTAGGAAAACCCCGCGTACCTCAATTTAGGAAATTATTGAATGATTCTTGAAGCCTACGGTTTGGGGATTCTAAATCTTCAATCAATTTTCAAAACCAATGGTTGAATCTTGAGTTATTTGGTTTTTTAGTTTGAAACCCTTGGGAGTGTTCTTGGAGGAATTTTATGGAAATAACCTTATTTTGGTATTTGGGGATATAAATCCTGTGTTAGGGCTGAAAAGAGATGGGGAAAATGACAAATTTACCCCCTAGGACGCAAAAATTTTAAAACTGAAATCTGACCATCGACGCTCACTACAAGAAAATAGACATACAGAGACATTTATTTGGCGACATTTGAAATAAATGTCGGAAAATAAAGAATTTCTTGATATTTATGAACAATTGTCATAAAACAACGACATTTGATATCAAATATCGTAAAAGCGACGACATTTGATATCAAATGTCGTAAAAGTGACGATATTTGATCCAAAATGTCAATAAAATATTGACATTTATTGCAAATGTCGTTGATTTTAGCGTTATTTAGCAAAAATATCGATAAAATAGTGACGTTAGATGCAAACGTCGAATATATTTGACGTTTGTTGTAAATGTAGTTGATTTCAGGGACATTTAGCTAAAATGATGCAAAAATAGTGTCATTTGATATAAATGTCGGATAAATTAGATATTTATTGCAACTATCATTTTTAACAACAATTGACAAAATTATCGTTAAAACATATTATTAATCTCTAATTATCGATATCTATTCCTAATTTTGAAAATCTTTTTAAGTTATGCATCATTATTTATTGGCAAAGTTTTTAATTTTTCTCCGAAGTACAATACGATTTAAACCCAAATTACCTTATGATGCCACCTCCCATATAGGATAACTGGCCGGTCTAGATAGCATGATCCTAGGACTATAATGATCTCGAAATAATTTAGTTACTTATCAAAGTAAATATTGTTCAACCAAATACATTTTAGTGCTTACTAAAAAAGAAGGTTGTCAATGAGCAAGTTGAACGATATTTGGATAAGTTCAAAAATCAATAAACACTACATCATATTTGGCCAAATATTTGCTCGGATCGAGATGCTTGGGCCAATTTTGCCTAGAAAAAAAGGTAAAAACCAATCTGGCTAACTCAAAATAATAATTTATTTTTTAATAATATACTAGAATTAGTACACGCTCGATGCGAGGTCAATATTAGATAATATATTGTGATCTGTATTCGTCTATAATATGTGTGGCAATGCCCCTCTCAAAAAAATCTAAGAAGATCATAAAGAATTGTATATTCTACTTTTCAAATTCGAATAACATATATACTCTTTGTTTATATAAATTCTTTAAATATGAAGATGAAAGTTTTCATTTTTATGCATGTAAAATACTTTCTTGATTCACTTAATTATATTGAAACATAATTTTTTAAAATAGTATTATTTAAATTAATTATTTACATATTTGGGAATGACATATTTTTTCATGATATTTTAAATTTTTGAATTATTCTTTGGTTATAAAAATATTTTTCATGTAAGTTGCTTTTGATTATTTACTAATTGATCTTTATTATTGATTTTTCTTGTAATACACTTTTGATTTACTCAATTGTAATGAAATGATAAATATTTATTTTTATAATATAATTATTTATATTATTTAAATTAATTGCATACATATTTTAAGGAATGCCATCTTTTTTATAATATTATTTTTCAAAAAAACTCTTATAATTGGTCATAAGTTTCCATATATATAAGTTTCTTGATTGAAAGAATTTTTTCTCTTAATTGAATTTTCTTGTAGTACTTTCTGAATTTATTCAATTGTAATAAAATGATAAATATTTTTTATTTGATATTATTATTTGTTTTAGGGAAGATATCTTTTAGATAAGTATCCTACATTTGTTTTGATTTCCTCAATTATAGTGATCATAAATATTTATTTTTTATAATAATATTATTTATATTATTTGAATCAATTATTTACATATTTTAGGAGATGACATTTTTTTCATAATGTTTTATTATTATTTTGAAATGACGTTTTGATCAAACTTAATTATTTTTACTTGTTGGTTATTGAGGAAGAGCGATATTTATCCAATCTCGAAATTACTTGGTATGGTAATTTCACTTCATTTATCCATTTCTTTTAGGTTTTTGGTTTTGCTCGAAATCATGTATTGTAGAATTTTCTAGTGAAAAGATTACGTCTTTTCTTTATCTTGATTAAATTACCTATTATTGAATTGAGCATTTTTGAAAAAAAATTAAATAAAAATGAGGAGATTTTTCACGTGGATGCTGACATGGATTGTTCAAGTGGTGTTTTTTGTCCACACGACATTCTTGGTGTCATTTCATTAGAGAGGGGGTTATTTTCGAGCTAAAAATTTAACGGAGGGGTATTTTCAATCTAAAAAATTAACAAAGGATAGTTTTGCTCCATTTCAAGTAGTTTGGGGGTATTTTTGACCCCTTTTCGATTAATAACTAATAGACAAAATAATTTTTTATTGTAAAATGTCAGTTCTCAAGATGTCACGCTTGGCATAACCTCATGCTAGACTATCCCCCTTTATTAAATATATAACTTTTTAAATGTAATTTTTACTATATGATAAAGTGCAAAGGGTCCAATGAAGAAGTGTCAAAGCAGATATGTTGACCTGTTGCCTACTTTGACACAATTTCATCGGTCATTTATCCTTCGCTTTAATTTATTTATCTTATTTTCTTAATTTGTTATATATTTCAAAAAAAATATAAAAAATACTATAAATCACAATAATCAACAACTTAAAATTTTTTAAAAATATAAAATATTTGGACAAGAAGTTATACCAGTGCCATTTAGATTGAAATAGAAGAAAAAATATTATAAATTACAATAATTAAAACTTAAATTATTTTTAAAATATAATTGATTATTAATACCATAAAAGTTTGGTCAGGAGAGTAACATATATTATTTAAATATTATAATAGTTAACATATTAAAAATGTAAAATATATATAAAAATACAATTGATTATCTAAATCATATTTGTGTCACGTAAATAAAGACAAAAAAAATAACATATATTATAGGCACACTTCCTCGATATCTAGTATTTGTATAATTATTAAATGAGACTTAATTTTTTTTAATACTTTTGAATTTGGTATGACTATTTTTTGAGGAAAAGAGTGATAGTTGAGATATTGTGGTCCTAAATAAAATATAAGTGATGTTTGAAGAAAATTCCCAAAATAGCTAATTGGTAAATGCCATTAATGTTGATGAAAATTAAAATGGTGCCCTTGGTAGTTCAACTCTTGGTCGGCTAAGATTTTGAAAATCCAAAAGTACTTATTTTAGAGAATCGAGGTATTTGGTCAGAAAAAAAAGTGCAGAAACTAATAAAAATAGTTTTTTAACCTAGAAATATTTTTGAAAGCTCGGTTGTTTACAAATTGTTGCTCTAGTCTTGGCCAAAATACTTTTCGAATTGTTAGTTAAACACAACACATACCAACAAATCCAATTTGAACATTTTTTTTTTAGTAAAGCACGAGAAGACCCATTTGAGTCTCACCATGGACAAGAACCAAATGTTGTCAATCGACTCAATTTGGCTCATTGTTTTTTGTCTCAAATTCAGTCCATTTGTGTTAAAATTAGTCGAATCCACTCTCTCATACATTTTTTTCCACAAATCAAAGTTACAAAAAATATGGAATTGCGCAGATGTGGCGCGATAAAAATAGAAGTATTGAAGATGTGGAGGAAAAAAATAAATTAGCAGTAAGATTTTGGGTTTTCCTCCTTTCAGTTCAGGTTTTAGGGCTTCCCACCTTTCAATTTCAAATTTTGCAATTTTTTTTATCAGGTATAACTGCAATTTCCTACATAATCTTTACTATTTTCTCCAAAGCTCTTTTGTTTGTGGTTGAGGCGAATCTATTATGTACTCTAATATAGGTCTTTACTAATCTGAGGTTTGTTACCACTCTATTGATGAAATAGAGATTGTTACAGAAAATTAATTTAGTGACATGTAGATAGATAGTTACACAATTTGTGCTTTAGAATAAGATTTAAATTTTTTGAAGTACTTCTTATGTTGTTTTCACAGATTATTCAGTTCCAAATGAATAACCGTCATCTATTTTATAAATTTATCGAACGTTTGTTATTGATTTGCAATTTTGAGTATACAACAAAGGCAACACTATTAGAAGAACATTGACTTGCAAGTTATTATGTTCTTTTTATTTCGTTTGATATTATGGAGGTCTAATTCTTTGTTGTGTAAGAATTTATAAAAGTATTTTTTTAGTTCTTAGACGTGAACATGTACAACTTTGTTAGCCTAAAACAATTGTAAACTAAGCTTAATTTCTCCTTGAGAAGGTTAAGGAGTGACTTTCTAAGTGAGTATAATTTTAACCATATAGAATTTCTCTAATTTGGATTTTTTATCATTTGGAAAATTTAATTAGCTTTCCAGCGATATTAGATCCACCCAAATCCGATAACCGGAAAAAAATTTATTGCTAATTTAAGTTCGAATTGTAAAATAACGTTATTTTAGTGCTTGGCGCGCCGCGGAGAGGGTCTATTTGGCAATTGTCAAATTTCAGTGGAACTCTGCAATAGTGGAGTGTCACGGAGGACCCCAATTTTCCAATAGTCAATTTCCAGTGGCCTAGCGCGATTGTGATGCGTCGCGCTGAAGTTCCAATTCCCAACCAGTTGGACAACGTGATGGCTCTACATTGTTGTGACTCCCAGATTCCCATTTGTCAATTTCCAGTGAGCCACCGCGATGGTGGCGCATCGCGGTGGCCCATAAAATCGGGTTCCCAGTTAGATTTTTCCAACTTTGTACAAAAGTTAAAAAGGGCCCTTTGGACTTTTTCCAAGCCTCTTAAACCATACAAACACCAAATAAAAGTCATTTACAAGCATTCTATGAAGTTTTTCTCAAGTTTTCTCTCAACATAAACCCTAAGTATCCAAAACCTCTTCCAAAAATCTCAAGAATCCACCATAGATTTTTTAAATTGAGTCAAGATTCAAGGTTCCCAAGTCAAGGGCTTCAAGAACCCTCATTCAAGAGTACGAATAGAGTACCAAAAGAGAGAGTTCATCCAAAGCTTCTAATTCAAGGTATGTGGGGTTTGAACAAGGACACTCCAATCGTCCTTGTGCCCAAAAGTTGTTTTAAATTACAAGAATATATGGTTTCACATGTTTTCTTATAAAAGTTAAAGTATGGGTTTGTACCCTTTGTTGTTATTCTTGAGATTATGATAATTTCCATGTTTTAGAAATTGAGATACATGAGTATGTTGAGATTTTAAGGCATAATGCTGAAATTCCCGATTTCTATATGATTTATGAGTCCTTATGATCTCTAGTATGCATTTTGATGAGTCATAACTTGAGATTGAACTATGGGTCACTAAGACCAACTTGAGAATTTCAAATTTATGAACTTCTGTGCTATAAGCACCTATGAATTGAGTACTTTGAGATTATTGAGAAATATTTGACCTTTTTGGTCCTAATAGAGTTGGAATCCACAATGATGTTCTATTAAAACAAATAGTAATACATTTTGGTCTTCAATATAGACCCTTGAGTTATTTGAGGTGTATTTCCTAAGAGTTCTGAGCTGAGTATGGGAGTAGTATTTAGCACCAAGTTGGGTATGATTCCGAGGTCTCATACCCCAGAACTATGTGCCACCATAGGACTGAGATTTATGGGCCCGAGGCCGAGATAGTGATCACTGAGTTGAGGTTATACTCCTTGGAAAGTGTATGACGCCTCTCCCCAACGTGAGGTTTCTTCCTTAGGAATACAAGACATTGGACTCCATGTAGCTTACATGGTTTATGTCGGTTAGAAGAAACACTCGAGTGTCCAAAGTTATGTAATTCCAAGAGTCACAGAGTTCCCAAGTCTTAAAGTTTCAAAGAGTCCTGAGTCCTTGAGTTTCAAAAAAGTTTTACTCTCTATGAGATAAAAGTATGAGTTTGAAAGAATTATTTAAAGTTTCTTTAACCTTCAAGTATTGAGAATAAGAGGAGAGTAGAGATTTTAAAGATAAGTATAGTGACTCACGAGATTTGTGTCACATGCTTCATTATACATGATTTATGAGATTTACATTTTAGACTTATTCATGCTATGTGAGTCATTCCTAATTGCATGCATGATTTGATTAAAGAATATTGATATTGTTTTATGTAAACGCATACACCCCTATATACTCAATACATTCCCAAGTGTTGATCCACATATAAGTCTATGTGCTACATTGTCTTATAATGTAGGTTCAGGTGCTCAGTCCCAGCATTGTTAGTGATTTCTGAGTACCTTTGTGTACATCTCCATAGTGGTGAGTCCTCATGGTTCGAGGACCTATCTTCAGACATTTCAGTAATTTAGTAGATATGTTATTGCTTCCAGTTCAGTTTGAGTCAGTTGGGGACTTGTCCCAATGGCTTTCTATTCATGGAGTAGTAGAGGCTTTGTCAGACTAGTTACTAGATTGTTAGTATATTGAGATTTCCAGTATTGTGGTTGTTTTGACTGAGTATTTTCTTTGTATTTCCTATCATTTTATATGACAGCACCAGTGTTTTATTAATTTTATTTTGAGATAAGTTATTATATGTAGTAACAGGCTCAAAGGGTTAGCTTGGGTCTACTTGTATCCTTAAGCACCTGTGATGCTTCGTGATGACATTTTGGGGTGTTACAAACTTGGTATCAGAGCCTAGGGTTTATGGAGTCCTAGAGAGTCTGACAAGCCGCGTTAAGTAGAGTCTTAATCATCGGTGTGTAGCGTGCCACATCTATGAGCAAAAGGCTACAAGACATTTTAGGAAAAAGTTGTTTCTTTCTTTCAGATTCTATCATTCCTACAGTTGTCCCCCTCATCTATTAATTCGTGCTCTCCTATTTCAAAAAATGCCTCCCCGAAGAGCGAACACCCGTAGAATCGATAATGAGCAACCCCGGCCTGTCGATCCCATGAACGAGACTGTGTCTCATGCTGAGTTTTGGGCGACCTTTCAGGTATTAGCCCAAGAAGTCACCACTAATGTTCAGGCCAATAACCAGGCTGCAATTCCAAATTATCAAGGAGGTGATTTAGCTGCTGCTAGGATTCGTGATTTCATACGGATGAATTCGTTAGATTTTTATGGGTCTAAGGAAGGTGAAGACCCAGAGTTATACCTTGAGGAGGTGAGAAAGATCACACAGGTGATGCATGTTTCTTAGGAATAAAGTGTTGCGCTGGCGTCTTACAGGTTGAAAGACATCGCTTATGACTGGGTTGTATCGTGGAGGAAGGGTAGAGGTGAGGATGCTACTTCTCTGGCTTGGCAGGTGTTCCAAGATGCATTTTTGGAAAAGTTCTTCCCGCTTAAGATGAGAGAAACAAAGATTGAGGAATTTATGAACTTAAGGCAGGGCTTCATGACTATTATAAAGTACATCTTGAAGTTCAACTTGTTAGCCAAGTATGCTCCTGATTTGATTTCTAACCCCGAGCTAGTATGAGCAAGTTCGTGATAGGTGTTTCTGGTTTAGTACTGAAAGAGTGTAGGACTGTGATGCTGAATAGGGATATGAATCTGTTTAGGCTAATGATATATGCACAACAGATAGAGACAGACAAGATAATGGAGAGAGATAGAGTAAGGGGTAACAAGAGGTCTAGATCTGAGCAATATGAGTATAGTCAGGCAAGGTCCCATGGTGGGAACCTCCCACAGTTCCAGAGTCGTTCATCTATGTCAGCTCCTTCATTAGCTAGTGCTCCCGCTCCTAGAGACAGGAAGGAGCAAGGGAATAGGTCTTCTATGTCCCGGTCTTAGAACAGTGTAAGTAACAGACCCCGCTATCCTCCATGTTTTAAGTGTGGTAGAGATCATCCCAGTGAGTGTTTAGCAGACCAGATGGGTTGTTTTAGTTGTAGAAAGATGGGCCATAAACTTAGATATTGTCCGCATGCCAGGCAAGGGAATAGAGATGCTCGACCCAAGACACAGACTACTAGTGCACCAGCTCCTATAGCTTGTTCTGCCCCTGCTTAAGGCACTTTATCTAGCACTGCTGGCGGTCAGCTCCAGAACTGATTCTATGCCTTACCATCCCATCAGGAGCAGGAGGATTTCCCCGATGTTGTTAGTGGTATGCTCCGTGTTTTTTGCTTTGATGTTTTTGTGTTGTTGGACCCCGGGTAAAGTTTCTCTTATGTGACTCCATTAGTAGCTGTGAATTTCAAAATGAGTCCTGAGAAGATTCCTGAGCCTTTTATAGTTTCCACACCAGTAGGAGAGTCGGTTGTTGCTAAACAAGTGTATACAGATTATCCTGCTACTATTCATCATAGAGTTATATTTATTGATTTAATAGAGTTGAACATGGTGGATTTCGACCTTATGCTGGGTATAGATTGGCTTCATTCTTGTTATGCATCTATAGACTGTGGTACCCGCGTGGTCATGTTTCAGTTCCCTGATGAACCAGTTTTTGAGTGGTCCGTGAGTTCGGTATCTCCCAAGAGTCATTTTATCGCTTATGTCAAAGCTAGAAAGATAATATCCAAAGGTTGCCTCTATCACCTAGTTAGAGTGAAAGACACTAAGTCTGAGGCTCCAACTATTCAGTCAGTCAACATTGTTAATGAGTTTCCTGATATTTTTTTGGAATATCTCCCAGGGGTACCTCTCGATAGAGAGATAGAATTCGGGATTGACCTTCTTCCCGACACTCAGCCTATTTCTATTCCACCATACCGTATGGCACCTGCAGAGCTTAAGGAGTTGAAAGAGCAACTCAAAGATCTTTTAGATAAAGGTTTTATAAGGCCCATTGTCTCTTCTTGGGGCACACCTGTTCTTTTTGTGTGAAAGAAAGATGGTTGTTTGCGTATGTGCATTGACTATTGTCATCTTAACAAGGTCACAGTCAATAATAAGTATCCTCTTCTCAAAATTGATGACCTGTTTGATCAGTTGCAAGGTGCAAGTTGTTTCTCCAAGATAGACCTTAGATTCGGATATCATCAGCTTAAAGTGAGGAAATGTGATATTCCAAAGACAGCCTCCAAACTTGTTATGGTCATTTTGAGTTTCTAGTCATATCTTTCGGGATAACCAATGCCCCAACAACTTTTATGGACCTCATGAATTGAGTGTTCAAGCAATATCTTGATATGTTTGTCATTGTTTTCATAGATGATATCCTTGTGTACTCCCGTACTAGGAACGACCATACAGATCATCTTAGAATTGTATTGCAAACTCTTAGAGATTACCGGTTGTTCGCCAAATTCAACAAGTGTGAATTTTGGCTAAGATCAGTAGCCTTTCTGGGTCATATTATTTCAGCCGAAGGCATTAGAGTTGATCCTCAAAAGACAGAAGCTGTAAGAAATTAGCCTAGACCTATCTCTCCGTCTGACATTAGAAGTTTCTTGGGTCTAGCTGGCTACTACCGTCTTTTTGTTGAAGGTTTCTCTTCTATTTCATCCTCCATGACCCGTTTGACCCAAAAGAAAGTTAAGTTCCAGTGGTCAGATTCCTTTGAGAAGAGTTTTCAAGAGTTGAAGACTCGACTTACTTCAGCCCCTATGTTCACTTTTCCTGATGGTACAGATAGTTTTGTGGTATATTGTGATGCCTCTAGAGTTGGTTTGTGTTGTGTGTTGATGCAAAGAGGTAAGGTTATAGCCTATGCTTCTAGACAGTTGAAGCCATATGAAAAGAACTACTCAACCCATGATCTTGAATTAGCAGATGTGGTTTTTTCTTTGAAAATCTGGAGACACTATCTGTATGGTGTTCATGTTGATGTGTTTACGGACCACAAAAGATTGCAGTATGTGTTTTCTCAGAGAAAGTTGAATCTTCGACAAAGAAGATGGTTAGAGTTGCTAAAAGATTATGATATGAGCATATTGTACGATTCGGGAAAGGCCAATGTAGTGGCAGACGCCCTTAACAGGTTATCTATAGGCAGTGTTACTCATGTAAAGAAGGGTAAGAAAGAGTTAGCTCGTTATGTGCATTTTCTGGCTAAATTGGGTGTTAGGTTGCTTGATTCTACTGAGGGGAGTATTTTAGTGCAGAGTAGTTCCGAATCCTCTTTAGTTTCGGAAGTGAAGGAGAAACAAGACTTAGATGCCAGTTTGGTTAGACTGAAGGAGTCAGTTACAGACCAAAAGGTAGAGGTTTTCTCCCAAGGGCAAGATGGGGTGTTGAGGTTGTAGGGTAGATTGTGTGTTTCTTGTGTTGATAATCTGAGGCAGAGAATTATGGCTGAAGCGTATGACGCATGATATCTATTCATCTGGGTGCTACCAAGATGTACCGCGACTTGCGGGATATCTATTGGTGGAGTGGTATGAAGAAGGATATAGCTGGGTTTGTAGAGAAGTGCATAATATGCCAATAGGTTAAGATAGAGCACCAAAGACCTGGTGGTATGATGGAAGAGTTTGGTATTCCCACTTGGAAGTGGGAAGGGATGAATATGGATTTTGTGACTGGTTTACTTCTTTCGCGGAATCATCATGATTCTATTTGGGTTTTTGTAGACAGGCTGACTAAGTCAGTGCATTTTTTGCCTGTGCATACATCCTATACAACTGAGGATTATGCTAGATTGTATATTCGAGAGTTGGTCTGGTTTCATGGAGTTTTCTTATCTATCATCTCAGATAGGGGTACTCAGTTTACTTCTCAATTTTGGAGGGAGTTCTAGAAGGGTCTTGGTACCCAAGTTTATTTAAGTTTCGCTTTTCATCCGCAGACAGATGGTCAGGATGAGAGGACCATCTGAACTTTGGAGGATATGTTGAGAGCATGTTCTCTTGACTTAAAAGGTAGTTGGGATGATCATTTACCATTGATTGAGTTTGCATATAATAATAGTTACCATGTTAGCATCGAGATGGCACCATTTGAGACTTTGTATGGTAGGAGATGTAGATCACACATAGGTTGGTTTGAAGTGGGTGAAGCTGCTTTGGTTGGACCTGATGCAGTATTTGAGGCTATGGAGAAGGTGAAGTTGATTAGAGAAAGGTTGAAAAAATCTCAGAGTCATCAAAAGTCATACGTCGATTTGAGGAGAAGGGATCTTGAGTTTGAGATAGGTGATTTGGTGTACTTGAAGATTTCACCCATGAAAGGGGTGAAAATGTTTGGTAGAAAGGGGAAGCTTAGCCCCCATTATGTTGGCCCCTATATAGTTTTGAGCTGTGTTGGTAAAGTAGCCTATGAAGTTGAGTTGCCTGCAGAGTTATCAGCCATTCATCCTATTTTTCATGTCTCCATGGTTAAAAATCATATCGGTGTTTCCGTTGTAGAAGATCCTTCAGAGAGTGCTGATATTCAGAACAGTCTTTCATTTGATGAGATGAGATTCTAGATTTTCAGATCCATAGACTGAGGAACAAAGAAGTTTCCTTGGTTAAAGTTTTTTGGTGGAACTAGTCAGTTGAGGCCGCTACTTGGGAGGCAGAAGCAGACATGTGAGCCAAGTACCCTCACCTCTTTTCCGTGAGTTCAGATCAAGCCAATGGTAATATTCTTCCTTAATTCATCCCTTCTAATCTGAAGTTCATCTATGGATCTACCCTTATTAAGTTCATGCATTCTATAAAGTATTCAAGAGTTTAGAAAGACATAGAGTCAGTTTAGCGAGTTCTTCCAGCTTTACGTACTCAATTTCCTCCGTGCTCTTAGCTTAACTAGAGACATTCGTGGATGAATGTTTCCAAGGGGGAGATATTTTAATACCCAAAATTTTTCCTAAGCTTAATTTCTCCTTGAGAAGGTTAAGGAGTGACTTCCTAAGTAAGTATCATTTTAACCATACAGAATTTCCCTAATTTTGACTTTTTATCATGTGGAAAATTTAATTAGCTTTCCAATGATATTAGATCCACCGAAATCCGATAACCGGGAAAAAATTTATGGCTAATTTAAGTCCTAGTCGTAAAATATCGTCATTTTAGTGCTTGACGCGTCGCGGAGAGGGTCTATTTGGAAATTGTCAAATTCCAGTGGAACTCCGCGATAGTGGCGCATTGTGGAGGACCCCAATTTCCCAATAGTTAATTTCTAGGGGACTAACGTGATTGTGATGCATCGCACTGAAGTTCCAGGTCCCAACCAGTTGCACAACGCGATGTCTTCGCGTCGCAGTGACTCCCAGATTCCCATTTTTCAATTTCCAGTTAGCCACCGCGATAGTGGCGCATAGAGGTGGCCCATAAAATCGGGTTCCCAGTTTAATTTTTCCAGCTTCGTACAAAAGTTAAAAAGGGCACTTTGGATTTTTTCCAAGCCTCTTAAACCGTACAAACACCAGATTAAAGTCTTTTACAAGCATTCTATGAAGTTTTTCTCAACTTTTCTCTCAACAAAAACCCTAAGTATCCAAAACCTCTTCCAAGAATCTCAAGAATCCACCATAGATTTTCTAAATTGAGTCAAGATTCAAGGTTCCCAAGTCAAGGGCTTCAACAACCCTCATTCAAGAGTACGAATAGAGTCCAAAAAGTAAGAGTTCATCCAAAGCTTCTAATACAAGGTATGTGAGGTTTGAACAAGGACACTTCCTTCGTCCTTGTGCCCAAAAGTTGATTTAAATTACAAGAATATATGGTTTCACATGTTTTCTTATGAAAGTTGAATTATGGGTTTGTACCCTTTGTTGTTGTTCTTGAGATTATGATAATTTCCATGTTTTAGAAATTGAGATACATGAGTATGTTGAGATTTTAATGCATAATGCTGAAATTCCCGATTTCTATATGATTTATGAGTCCTTATGATCTCTAGTATGCATTTTGATGAGTCATAACTTGAGATTGAACTATGGGCCACTAAGACCTACTTGAGAATTGTAATTTTATGAACTTCTGTGCTATAAGCACCTATGAATTGAGTACTTTGAGATTATTGAGAAATATTTGACCTTTTTGGTCCTAATAGAGTTGGAATCCACAATGATGTTCTATTAAAACAAATAGTAATACATTTTGATCTTCAGTATAGACCCTTGAGTTATTTGAGGTGTATTTCCTAAGAGTTCTGAGCTGAGTATGGGAGTAGTATTTAGCACCAAGTTGGGTATGATTCCGAGGTCTCATACCCCAGAACTACGTGCCACCGTAGGACTGAGATTTATGGGCCCGTGGACGAGATAGTGATCACTGAGTTGAGGTTATACTTCTTGGAAAGAGTATGACGCCTCTCCCCAACGCAAGGTTTCTTCCTTAAGAGTACAAGACGTTGGACTCCATGTAGCTCACATGGTTTATGTCGGTTAGAAGAAACTCCCGAGTGTCCAAAGTTATGTAATTCCAAGAGTCACAGAGTTCCCAAGTCGCAAAATTTCAAAGAGTCCTGAGTCCTTGAGTTTCAAAGAAGTTTTACTCTCCATGAGATAAAAGTATGCGTTAGAAAGCATTGTTTATAGTTCCTTTAGCCTTCAAGTATTGAGAATAAGAAGAGAGTAGAGATTTTAAAGTTAAGTATAATGACTCACGAGATTTGTGTTACATGCTTCATTATACATGATTTATGAGCTTTACATTTTAGACTTATTCAAGCTATGTGAGTCATTTCTAATTGCATGCATATTTTGATTAAAGAATATTGATACTGTTTTATGTAAACACATACATCCCCATATACTCGGTACATTACCAAGTGCTTATCAACATATACATCTATGTGCTACATTGTCTTATAATGTAGGTTAAGGTGCTCAGTCCCAGCCTCGTCAGTGATTTTTGAGTACCTTTGTCTACATCACCACAGTGGTGAGTCCTCATGGTCCGAGGACCAATCTTCAGACATTTTAGTATTTTAGTAGATATATTATTACTTCCAGTTCAGTTTGAGTCAGTTGGGGACTTGTCCTAATGGTTGGCTCTCTAGTCATAGAGTAAGAGAGGCTTTGTCAGACTAGTTATCAGATTTTTAGTATGTTGAGATTTCCAGTATTGTGGCTATTTGAACCGAGTATTTTCTTCGTATTTCCTATCATTTGATATGACAGTACCAATGTTTTATTCATTTCATTTTGAGATAAGTTATTATATATAGTAACAAGCTCAAAGGGTTAGTTTTGGGCTACTTGTAGCCTCAAGCACCGTGTGATGCTTCAGGATGAGATTTTGGGGCATTACAACAATAATATAGGCAGCTTTAACCAAGAAAAAATCACATTTCGTTGATTCTTTTTGTTACATGTATAGGTTATACACTTAAATGGATAAGAGCTGGATAAACTTATTGAATAGGCTTGATCCATTTTATGAGAATAGAGCCAAAGAATTTCTTCATTTTGCGTCATTAGATTGGCCTAATGCATCTTCAATCTTGTGTCCATGCCGAAAGTGTCGTAATATGAAATTTGTCAAAAAAGATTTGATTGTTGAACATATTGTAGTTGATGGATTTCTAACTAATTATACTAGTTGGATTTATCATGGTGAGAAATCATCTTCTTCAGTATCTGTGACACAGTTAGATAAAGGTGATGAAATGCAAGGCATGTTACATGAAGCTTTTGGAATTCCTCCTACATCGAGCTTTGCTGATATGGACAATAGTGGGGAAGGATTTGGTGGGCCAAATCAACATAATAGAGGGTTTGATAAGCAGATTGAAGGATTTTTTAATTCATTGAAAGAAGTTGAGCGTGAATTATATCCTAGTAGTAAGTATTCTCTACTTTCATTCCTTGTTCGTCTATTACATTTAAAGTGTCTTAATGGGTGGAGTAATAATTTGTTTTCCATGCTGCTAGAGTTGTTAAAAGATGTGCTTCCTGAAGGTGAAACATTACCCAAGTCCTTTTATGATGCAAAGAAAATTATTAAAGATTTAGGACTTGAATACAAAAAAATACATGCATGTCCAAATGATTGTATGATTTATTGGGATGAAACGAAAGATAGAACAGATTTTTAGGTTTGCAAAACTCCCAGATATAAAAATTTCAAAGGTGGATCAGTTAATTACAGTTCAGATACATCAAAAGTTCTAGCAAAGGTGTTTAGATATTTTCCATTGATACCACGACTTCAAAGACTATTTATGTCTGCTAAAATATCTACTCAAATGAGATGGCATGCTGAAGGTCGCACTAAGGGATGGGGTAATGCGATATCTTGACAGTATTGTTTGGAGGAAATTTGATGAAGAGAATGCAGATTTTGCTCAGGATCCTCGAAATTTAAGACTTGGTTTGGCTTCTGATGGCTTTAGTCCATTTAAATCTATGTCTACCTCACATAGGACATGGCCAGTTAACTTAATTCCATATAATTTGCCACCGTGGTTGTGCATGAAACAACCATATATGATATTATCAATTATCATTGATGGTCCTCGTGCACCAGGCAATGATATTGATCTCTATCTACGAACCTTATTTGATGAGTTAAAAGAATTATGAGTTGGTGTTTCCACTTATGATATATCAAAAAATCACATGTTTCAAATGCGTGCGACATTGCTTTGGACAATAAGTGATTTTCCAGCTCTAGGTAACTTATTAGGATATGGTGTGAAAACTAGATATGGTTGTCCATGTTGTCTTACCAAGACTAAATCAAGAAGATTGAAAAATGGAAGAAAGTATTATCTCATGTCTCATTGGTGATGGTTACCTTGTGGACATAAGTTTCGAAAAGATAATGTTGCATTCGATGGCCTTGCGAAGTTAGAGGTAGCACCTAAACGGTTGACGGGAAATGAGATTCTTGAACAATTGGGTAATATTAGAAACAAATTTGAAAAAGGTCCATTGGTTAAATCTCATAAAAGAAAATGGGAGGATGGTGATAATTTTTTGCAAAATATATGGAACAAAAAGGGCATATTTTTTGAGTTGGATTACTGAAAAGACAGTCTGATTTTTCATAGTCTTGATACGATGCATGTTGAAAAAAACTTCTTCGACAACTTATTCTGGACGTTGTTGAATATTGATGGCAAAGTAAAAGATAATTTAAATTCTCATTTAGATTTACAAGAGAAGGGAATCTGAAAAGCTATTCATCCTAAGAAAAAGGTTAATGGGAAATATTATTTGCCTCCAGCATGTTTCACATTGAGTAATTCACAAAAAGATATGCTCTTGCAAGTTTTAAAAGAAGTGAAAATGCATCAAATATCTCAAGTTGTGTTGATCTTAAGAAACACACGATGCATGGGCTGAAGAGTCATAATTGTCATATTTTAATGCAACAACTCCTTCCGATTACCTTGCGGGATCTCCTGCCACTGAATGTCCTTAAGCCACTGATTGAAATAAGTAATTTTTTTAGAGGCATTTGTTCAACAGTTTTGAAGATTGGTGACTTAAAAAATCTTCAAGATCGAGTTGCATTGGTTCTCTTTCATTTGGAGAGAATATTTCCTTTATATTTTTTTCGATATCATGGAACATCTAGTCATTCATTTAGCCGAAGAAGCAATGCTGGCTAGACCTTCATAATATCATTCAATGTAGTTCATCGAAAGGTATCATTTTATTATTTTTGTTGTACTTATAAAAAATTATAATTGACTTTTTAAAATTTTCTATTGTAGGTTCTTGCTTAGTCTTAAAAACTATGTTAGGAGTAGAAGTCATCCAGAAGGTTCAATTGCAGAGGAATATTGGATAGAAGAGTGCATGACGTTCTGCTCAAGATATTTAGAAGATGTGGAGACTAAGTCTAATCGACCTTTAAGAAATAATATTTTGTCTAATAAAATCTCAAACCAAGAGGATCGTCGATCAAGTAGAGAGAAAGGGTTTGAGCTTGATGACATAACACGTGCTCAAGAACAAAGATATGTTTTATTCAATTCTTCCTCCACAACTCCATATCGTGAGTAAGTATTAAATCATAATTTATGCAAAGTAGTTAATTATTATGTAATTTTCATTCAAATTTTATTTATTAAGTTTTTATGTATTTTACATCTACAGTGAACATATAAAAGAAATCAAGAAGAAAAATTCTCGTTTATCGAGACATGATGTGGACCGAATTCACAATGAAAGATTTCAAATGTGGTTTAGAAATCATGTAAATATGAACCAGCTAAAATATTTTCATATTTATTACTATATAGTGATATCTTTCAATCACATCTTTACTTTTAAATGGTAGGTTGAGAAGATGAATATGGCCGGTCAACAAATATCTGAAGATATTCAAAATTTAGCTATTGGCCCATTAAGAAAAACAAAAAAGATGACTGGATATATATGTAATGGAGTTAGATACTTAACAGAGTCTCGGGATATTAAGAGAAAAACTCAAAATAGTGGTATTATGGTAAAGGCTACCACTCAAAGTTATGCAATCTCAAGAGATAAAAATTCCATATTGGCAGAAGTTTCTTTTTATGGGATTCTCACAGATATAATTGAGTTGTATTATACCAAAAATTTCAAGTTTGTATTGTTTAGGTGTAAAGGGGTGAACAATAACAAGGGGCTTATGCAAGCTCAAGAGATAAAAATTCCATAATGGCAGAAGTTTCTTTTTATAAGATTCTCACAGATATAATTGAGTTGTATTATACCAAAAAGCTCAATTTTGTATTGTTTAGGTCTAAATGGGTGAACAATAACAAGGGGCTTATTGAGAAAGATGATTAGGATTTTACTCTTGTGAATTTTAATCATCTACTCTATCCAAGGAATCAGTTGTCAGATGAACCTTTCATCCTTGCTTCTCAAGCTCAACAAGTATTTTATGTTGATCATTCTATGAAAAATGAGTGGAGAATTGTTGTTAAACTTAAGCCAAGAGATTTTTATGATTTAGGTGAAAATACATCGGTAGTTAAGAATAAGGAAGGGCATTTGGAGTTGTGGCCTGAGCAACAACTATATGATACTATATTTGAAAGTAAAGAGGACATTGGATAGGTTAGTAAAGGAGTACCAAGAATAGAAATTGACCCACAAACTCTGGAATGTAATGAAGCATATGATGAAGATGACTACGTGGCTTTGTTCTTACTATCATAGTTTGATTACTATTTCAGTAAAATGGTTATTGAACAATAGCAATTTTGATGTTTATTATTAAATCATTAGTTGTTAAAATCTCATATATTTATGTGTCTTATTACTTGAATGATAGTTAGATATTATTAATATTTATGCATAGTAGATTTTTTTTTTAAATTTTGGCAGGATTCATAGTTTTTGAGGAACTTTGTGGAAATGGTAAGTAAAAGACAGAGAAATTCTAGTCATGGTGAGATTTTATCTGATTCTTTGAAGAAACAAAAACAACAAGTAGAAAGTGCGTCAATACCTCTACTACCTCAAAACTTGCCACGAAATGAAAGGAAACTCTAATCTAATAACTCATCGAAAACTAATTTACATGATATCGAAGCTCTTCCAGGTATTAAATTATCATGATATCTTTTCTTCCTTCTATAGTACAATGTTGTTAGATAACTTAATTTTTATGAATAATAATATTGCTTTTCTATGAATACACTGGGTATGTTATCATCTTATAGTTGATTACTTGTAAATTCTAGTGAGAGTGAAGATCAACTTAAACATTGTAGGGGTCCTACTATGATGCACTCAGGATGGGGGAAAGATGGTGGCAATTTACATATTGAACTGAACAAATATGATCAGGTTATTGGGCCAGAAGGACCTAGATTGAGTTCAAAACTTGGTGTGCTAGCGCGAAATGGCATCTTAGCACCACTTAATTATACAGATTGGAGACTTGTTCCTAAAATGTACAAGAATAAAATGTGGGATCAAATTAAGGTACTTAGTATAACCAAAACCTATATATTAAGATATTGTTATTTGTATATATTTTTTCCATATAAATGAGTTGTGTGTTAAATATATATGTAGGACAATACTGACGCAACTGATGATATGAGGCGCATTTTGATGATGTCACTTGGAACTAAATGGAAATAAGCAAAGCATGAAGCAAAAACTAGTGGATATGATCCGTACGATACTAATATTGAGCGCTTAGCTCATTGTCCAGATAATGTTGAAGAAGATCAGTGGTGATCACTAGTTCATTATTGGAGCTCAGAGGATACACAAGTATATGCTAGAACTCTATCCACTTTGCATTGACATAATGAATTACTCCTCTCATACCATCCTTAATAGTTCATGAATTAATGTGGCTTCCTTTTAGAGATATTTCATTATTGTGTAGTTGGGATTCTTTATTGGTCAAATAAATGAACTCCATTGTCCTAACTAAGGGTACTAATAGTGGGATATTATTTTAACCTTGTTATATGGAATTTATTGTTTTTGTTTGGCCAATTATTTCGAATGAAGAAAGGAAAATCATGTTCCCAGTAGATTGAATTTTGTCGGAAAGATGACTATACAGGACTATCTATTAGGTTTGAGTTACGAGGGAGGTGTACTGTCTTAATGGGTTCTTTAGCGTGTGTAGGGAGCTTATAAGGCATGCAGTTAAAGGATCAAGTGTTGCTAGTTCTTGGGAGCATAATTTGATTGTAGGTAACTAGTTTTAAATTGTATATAAAAGCAAGTTGTAGTAGGTTGATTAATCATTTCCTGGTCATATATCCAAATTCCGTCATTTTGATCTTGCAAAATATTGTTATTTTGATCTTTGGTGTATTGGTCTTTCATTACCATGTATAAGATTTGAAAAATGGTCAGTTTGGAGTGCAATTAGCATGAGGATATGGTGCTGCATCTATTTTGGCTATACTGCAGACTCTTTTATTTTTGGAGCAAAGAAGAGTACTTGTAGAACTAGTATAATACAAAGTAGTAGGATTGAGATTCTGTACATTAAACCTTCTAACGAACATATCTCAATTCCTATCAGTGCACAAAAGATCCCATAAAGATGCTGGAGCGTCCCCAGAAAAAAAACCTATAGAGGTACTTGCATCATTAGTACAAGCCATTGTCGCTAAACCATCAACTAACCTATTTTGTTCTCTTTAGACATGGTTCACCGTTGTCCTGTTTAGTCACTGGAGAATGAACCTGCAATCATTTAGTAATGAAGAGTGAATGTATTGTTTACAGTATCGGCCATGTTTTTCTCCATGTCATGTTTACTCTTCAAAGAAAAAGATAAATTTTTCTCCGCTGCTTCACGACCAGCTAATGCAGCTGCCAGCTGTCCTTTTAGAATTCCGTTCTTTCTACAGAAAATAGTGTTTCAGTGGTAGATGAGTGAGTATGGGTAATACGTAAGAATCTTTCCTTGGTTCGGGAAGGACAATAACTAAAATTGATCACAATACCATGTAGGCTGAGGAGCAAAAGGAGAAATCTAGTCGAGTAAAGACTCACGTCTGATAAGCTAGTTGGCAACGACTACAAACTATTAGGTTAGGTGGTGACTATTTTTTCTTAAGATCCCTTTTTCTTTCTTGAGACCCTAGGAAATATAATAATTGTCTAAAATTAGTTATCCCTATCAAGAACTGTTGACTTCAATTATAACCTTTTTAATTTTCCACTCAGTGTGTAGGGTACCGATTAATTCAGACTTGCATTGGATAAGAGGTTATCGAGGAAATCACTCCCTACCGAGAATTTTTTCCTATCCAATGCTCGAACTCGATATCATCACTTGAGATTGAACAAATTCTATCCTACCATTACTTAGATTGGATCCATGTATCCTCTCAAAACCAGAGTCTAAAACACCTACTACTATATATTAGGTGCGCACAATGTCTCACTTCCAAAGAAAAGATCCCATAACTTGAGTTAGTGGGTAATTTTGTGAATAGTTACTAGCCGCTTCCCAGATTAGCTTTACTTGTTCATGTTTGATTCAACACACCCTTAAGATGTTAATTGTGAATAGTATTTAGTAGTAAGGATAAAATAAAGATAACACGATAAATTATCTCTTGATTTTCCAACAATTAAAGTTGGACAACTATTTTTAGTATAATGAACAAGAAAAGATGGACCGACAGATTATTACACCTTAAATCTTTATATCCACTCACTGTATGTGAACTATATACAAAAACTACATCCTTAATATGTGCCTCTTAATGCATGTAAAAACAAAACTCTTTCATGGTGGAGCAAGTTGTTCGAGCTCTTCATATGTGATAGAATAGTGGTTAGTCATTTTTCTGTTAGTGTAATCAAGAAGACAAAAATTGGAACCCACCCACAAAGACAACTGCAATCCTTTTGCTATGGCCACTAAAAATTGAGATTTAAATTACATTAGTATTATTCCTAACAGAAATCTAAAAGAAGCATTCTGTGAGGTAGATTTTTATAACTAGATGTTAAGTTAATAACCATAATATGTTCCATCAGAATAACTGAAAGAGAGAATGCATATTGGGTAGTCTCACCAGTTTTGGGACCAAAGAAAGTGGCAGGTAATGGGATGAAACTGTGGGGTTCTTTAGATTTTCACTATTATATGATGATCTCATAACCCCCCACCCCCCTTTTTTTTCCTTGTTGGGATTTAGCTTATATATTCTGACAACATAAAAGAAAAAGGGTTATACTATCGTAACATTTTCTATTTTGAAGGTTCGTAATACCTCTTGCTGTGTAAGGTCGTTGCATGTAGTTATCTTTTAATAGATCTGACCGTTGTGAATTTTATGTTGTCAATGTATATAAGTTAAATTATTCTTGTTCAAGGGACACCCTCCATTTATCCTCAACCAGAAAACCATTCTGCAAATGGAATAGATCGGTTTTAATATGATTAAATTAATGCCGACCCTGCAAAAGAACCATTTTTCCACTAAGAATCACTTGGTATAAAATGGAATTTCACTTTCAGAACTTGTATATAGTAACATACGCATATCATCAACAACAAACTGAACTACTTGCACAGTTTCAACTTGTTTACAAATGCTTTTTTTAGGTGGTGGCCATATAAACTACTTCATTTTTGTTGTTTTTTTGACTTCCAAGAACGTGGGTGCCTTGCCTTATATCTTTTACCTTCTGAAAAAACTACCGATAATGACAAGAAAATCTACTCATGAACTTTGAGTATGGCTCTTTGAATTACTGAACAAAAAAAGCATGATCAATTTAGCCTAGTGAAATTGACTCTATTCTTGAATAGCATTAGCCAGGGTTCTGGTAAAACAAGTAGCCAAATTGTGTTATTTCACTTTCCTTTTCGATTCTATAAATACTTTGTTTCAGTTAACAAGCTATACTAGCTAACTTCTTGTTTTTTTTTCTATTTTCTTTCTTTCTTGTGCTTGTTCAGTTCATTGTAGATTTTATGATTACCCCAAGGTGTTGCGTTTTATGCATTTTCACAAATATCAATGCCACCTTCCCATTAGTGAAGAAATTTTTTCTTCATACTGCTAAGAAGTCCCTGATGAAGTTGGTAATCCAGTTTTAAAAGGATAACCTTTCTATAGTGGTGTACCGGGAAGAGGTAGAAGGAACAACTTAAGTAGATGGCACAAAATATTATGAAGTTTGATGCTTAGAACCTAGAGAACACAAATCTCCTAACAACTTGAGCAATTTGTGGAATACAAATAGCAACACTCACCTCCTTCCCATCACGACATGTAGTACCCCCCCTTTTTTTGAATTGTACTATTACTAATATCCAAAGTGTTTGATCTTTAATCAGCATGTGAATACAGTTATAACTACATACAGTAGCGCTCATGACAGACACACTATTTGGCATTCATCTCTATTTGATAAGAGTATAAAATTCTTTTATAAGGATTTGTTAGTCATAGCTAGAGACAGTAAGCGAGTAACTAAATTCAATGTTTTCTCAGAACTATATAGACAAATCAAGTTGTCTAAGGGCTAGAGTTCTTCACGTTATTAAAGAGTAAAAAGTCTTCCATGGACTAATTATGTATTTCTGATAGTACCTAGAAAATACAAAGTTCCAATAAGTTAAGTTTTCTATAAATGATAATATTCTACCCTCTGTTGAGATCTCTTCTTCTAAATTATACTATAGATAAACGAAAGAAAAGAAGAAGAAGAGCACCCGAGGATGTAGCCTTGTAGTTAGTGAAGAGGATTGAGGAAAATGAGATCTTTGTAGGCATACATATTAGTTGATTTCTTCTCATGACCTTGGTAGATAGAATTACACACTACATGTGTTTCTGAAGGTAGTAAGCATCCCGTGGAATTAAGTTGAGAAAATAGAAGAAACTAGTCTTCACTGTAAATGCCCCATTTTAAGTGGATACAGAGAACATAGTTGTGGCTGTGGGGAAAATTAGCAGTGAAAGGTATGCGAAGTGATAGCAAAAATCAATGTGTTGTATTATATAACCCATATGAACATGAAATACTAGGAAACTCATATTTTCAGGAGGCAAAACTTTGGAGTTTGCTGCTAACTTTTTGCAGAACTAAGAGGAGTAAACATTTGAAGTTGCTAACAACTTTAATACGCAAAGGCTTATGAAAGAGACAAACCTATGAAAAACTTATTGCCCTCTATAATCTTCCATCCAGAAAGTGAGAATTATTTTAGTACTGTACATAAAAATTCCTTAGCATATACATAAATATTCTACAAGAATTTACCCGCCTCAAACCAAGAAAGATGGAGCAGAGATCATCATCTTTCCTTGGCCTGTGCCATCTTTCTCCCCAAAAATATTAAGATGTGCAGAAACAAGGACTTCTTTAATATGCAAAGGCTTATGAAAGGGACAAACCTATGACAAACTTATTTCCCTCTATAATCTGCCATCCAGAAAGTGAAAATTATTTTAGTACTGTACATAAAAATTCCTTAGCATATACATAAATATTCTACAAGAATTTACCCGCCTCAAACCAAGAAATATGAAACAGACATCATCATCTTTCCTTGGCCTATGCCATCTTTCTCCCAAAAATATTAAGATGTGCGGAAACAAAGACTTCTTCTTCGTCTTTGCGACCTTCACATCTGGAGATGAATCAGTTTCACTATTTCTTGTTTGTACATTTTGTTTTGGACTTGAGATTTGATGAGGTACTACAGCCTCTGGTACATGTTCAGAAGCTTTTGATTCTTTATTATCGTCAAAGTCATGAAATCTCTTACTTTGTCCTGGTCAACTCAGCTTTAAGAGATGCAACAACAATTGCTGCCATTCCTTCTTTCTATTGTAGAGAAGCTAGTTCTGATTTTTCCTTTTCCATTTCTTTCTTTAAGCAATTTCTTTTACTTTCAAGCATTCTACTTCAGTTGTTGTTTTCTCAATGTTAAGATTTACTTCTTGGAGTTTCATCTAAGCTGATGCCATCGCAACTTGTATCTCATGATGCTTTCATTTCTCTAGCTATAATAGCTCGCCTTTTGAGTTCTCATTATCATCAGCCTCCTGTTTTAATTTTGATTCCATGTAAGATGTTAACTCATTGTTTATATCTTGTAACAAAGATGAAGCAGTATCTAATTTTTCTTTATGATCCTTTGCAGACAGAATTTTTTGGTTTAGCCTCTCAAGATCCTCTTCTGCCTCCTTCAATTCCTTCTCCCAGTTTATAGTATATTGCTCTTTAGCCATAGCTTCTCCAACTCGGTGATCCTTAGACTCCAGATATGCATCATATGCAGCCTCCAAAAACTCCTTTGAAGTAATGAGCTCAACAGCCAAATTCCCTACTATCTTCCCAACATCGTTAGATACAGATACAGTTTTTCAGCACTTTTCACAGCAACATCTCTTTTGGAGGCTAATAAATCATAATCCTAAGTCATAATCCTTATGGATAACTTCTAATTCAGAATTTATAGATTGTAGCTTTGAAACTGCATCTTCAAGTCTGGCTCTAGCAACCTCAAGCTGTGCTTTGGCGACAATACTAGCGTCATCAGTAATCCCCCGCTCCATCTCTTCTACCCTGAGCTTGGCCAGTTCTGAATCATGTCTTACTTGTTAGTCTTCTATTTGTTCTCTCTCTAGGTTGAGTTTCAACTCTTCTATAAGTCTCTTTGTGTTATCTAGCTCTTTCAAAACTAACAGTTTTGCATCTTCCGCATCCTGACACTTTTTCTTATACTATGGGATCTACTCCTACACTTTTGCTAGTTCTTGCTCGATAACATTCTGTCTCTGCACAAACAAAGAAGAAAAAATTCATTCTTTTAAAGTCAAGAAAATAACATGAAATAGTCTATTTGGCCAAGCTTCTGAGAACAGAAAATGCTTATTTTAGAAAGTATACCTCCACTGTCAGTTTTCTATGAGCTTTCCAGTCGACAATCTCTCAAAAATTTGAAACTGCCTATTTTTCATATTGGATTGGTGTTTTTGTGTCAATATTAACTCTACTTACATCAAAGTTCTCAGGATGTTTAGACTGAGTAGTTGGAGATTTCACTTGGATTGTTATTTCTCCCAGCTTGCCAATCTGGCTATGCTGAACCTTTTAGCTAATCAAATTATATTATAAAGTGTATTGTTCTATTATGTATTATTGTGTTAGAATTTTCTAGGAAAAGAGCAAGAGAAACAAAGAAATTCGAAAAAAGTTGACTATGCCACACATATTAGGAAGAAAAAGTCATGCTCAAATTATAGATGAGGTATGACATAATCACACTCTTTGTTCTGTAATTTTTTTTATTAATTGATACATGTCTTGAATATTTTATGGTATTCTCTTACTAATGAAAAAAATAACAAAGAAGAATAGTGGTGTAAAGCCAACCCGTATTGAGGTATTCAAAAAAATTTGCACAAGAGAGAATACACAACCAGTGAATGAGATTGCTGGTGAAGTTATGGTAAATTCTGATTCTTTCTAAGTATTTTGGTACTTTTATTCTATTGCAATTTTCTTTAACTTTTCATTGCTTGACTTTTCTTTCAAAAAGAAACAAATGCATGATATCACTGAGGTGTATCCAGAGTTAAATGTCCTTGGAAGTGCTCCCAACGACGTGTACTCAAAAGTAATGGGACCAAACACTCATGGGATTGTGCGAACTCTAGGAAAAGGAGCATCTCCAAGTTTAGTTTATGGTCCAGTATATAAACGATCTCAAGCTGAAAAAAGGGATTTTGATACATGGGTTGAGTTGGAAGTTTAAAAAGCTACCTCAGATATTAAAATTGAGATGGTGAAAAAGTTGGTTGAAGCACAAAAAGAAATGGAAGCGATGGATAAAAAGTTGTCTGAAGCCAAAGAGGATAAGGAAGCAGTGGAGAGAAAATTATCGAAAGCAAAAATGGACATGAAAGAAAGTATAGCAGATAAAGTAAAGGCAGGTGTACAAGCATATCTAGAGTCTTTAGGTATTACTATTGATGCAAATACAAAATCAGAACATGTAAATAATTGTGTTGTTCACAAAAATTACTTTTGTTAGTTGATAACTTAGTTATTTTTAATTAGAATAGTTTTTTTTGTGATAGGTTTCTGATAACTCAATTGAAGATCGTCAACAACTATTATCACCCATTTTATTTGTTCACACAAAAAAGTTAGAGAAAATAAAGTTTTAATTTTTAATTCAATTTGTTTAAATCCTAACATTCATGTGATTTTGGGATCAGTTGATTCCTTTTTCTTGTTTCTATTTGGGATTAATTGATCATCTGTTAATCACTACGTCATGTAAACTGTTGGTATTGATGTTCAACCTTAGTAGTTCTGTAACTTATAGCTGAACATCATAATTGAGTGACTAAGTTGCAGTTTAACTGATTGTTTTTTGTGTATTTTAATATATGAATTTTTCATAGTGCTATGCTATATCAGAGTTATTCATCGGTAATCTTGGTTAAGTATTTTTTGTTGAAGCTATTTGTTGTTGAAGCAATCTTATAATTTTGTTTTGATTTTCCTTATAGGGAAAATAGGCGTACTATGTATTCTATGGTTTTTTATGTTTTGAATTTTGTAAATATTTAAGTAATCAGCTTAATTTTTCTTCTCAGGCTAAGATGATCAAGAAGACCGGAACTAGTGTAGTTGACACAAATAAACAAAAGTGGGTAAGTTAGAAAAATTACAAGACATCCCTTTTCTCTTTTCTTTTCTTTCAAAGAGAAAAAATTGTCATATCTAGTTGATGCTTTTGCATCAATTTTTCAATATGCTTGTCTTAAAAAAATTCCATGTGCTTTTTTGATATCTCAAGCTATTCTAGTCATGGAGAAAATAATTTCATCATATAGTTATAATTTTTTCTTTTATGTGAATTTCTTATGCAGAGCTTTTCAGGGAATTGAGGTCAATTACTAGCTATGAAATGCTCTCAACTTATGGATTGGTGATTTCATAAAGCTTTATTGCAAATTTTATTTGAGAATTTAACGAAATTGATTTGAATAAGGCATTAAAGTTGGTTGCATGTTGAAACTATTATATTTATATTTCATTTTTACTTAGATCATTTGATTTGATACTATTTAACTTTTACAGAATAATTATTATTTTGCTATTTTGCTATTTTGTTCTTTGGTTATAATGAACACATTTACTTTACATATATTTCATGTTTATTATAAGAGGTGGTTATCTATGATGTATATATTAAATAAACTATAAATATTTGTGTCATGAGAAAAATTATAAAGAATTGTATCCATTTTTAAAATAATTGATAGTGACATTAATCTAAATGCAAATAATATTGAAGACAATTTTGGAATGTTCTAAATGAATGTTACTAAATTTTACGACATTAATATTTTATTTATTGACCTCAACTAAAAAGACATTAATTTAAATACAACATTTTACAAAGGTCACAAGTAAGTGTCACAAAGAAAAATCTATCAAACATTTAATCTAAATGTTAGAAATTAAGTAACATTTCATATAAATGTCATAAATTTCTTATCTACATTTATTTTAATGTCGAAAATAAAATGTCATATATCTCATACTCCCTTTTATCTAAATGTCAGAGAAAATGCCGTAAATTTCTTACCAATATTAACCTATATGTTGCAAATAAATGTCGTAAATCTATTCCGACATTTACATAAATTTCTCAAAGTTAATGTCACAATTTTTTTTGATATTTACCTAAATATTGGAAACATTCTCGACACTAAAATTTGCGACATTTGTTTCAAATGTAAATTAAATGTTTGTAGATTAATTTTTGACATTTAAACTCCTTAGCACGACATTTATATAATGTCGTCGTATCTCTAGTTTCTTCTAGTGGCTGCAGGCAACACGTCGCGTCAGGCCATTGACGCGTCATGCCACCATCGCGTCGAGCCTCAGTACTTTCCTGAACAAAATTGACCAATGCGATGGGCAACGCGGCGCGCCAAGATCGCGTTGGTCCACTATTTTGTAACACCAAACGAGGTCTAAACGCGTTCCGAAAAATCCAAAACTCGTTCGAGAACACCTATTGACCTCCCGGATCATGAACTATCTAACATAACGACTATTGAGGGTCAGAAAGGTCAAAAATAAAATCCTCAAAGATTGGAAGTCAAAAAAATTGAGACTAAGTCTCTTTTTGACACTTAGAATAATTTTAAGTCTTCAACTCTATAAGCATGCTACTAGGAGATCACACATATATTACCAAGAAATTTTTTAATTCGGGTCTATACGTGTAGGAATGACGGTCTAGATTCTAGTCCGATAGTACGGGGAGTTACAAGTGGTTTCGACATGTGTGCTCTATGTGAAAAAAATTTATTGCAAGAGAATTGTAGTCATTGACCCTACCAAGATGATAATGTCTATATGTGCTGCTTTTCTGTGATATGAAAATATCATATCCATATGGGAAAATGGAAGGTGGTTGGAACCTTCTCTTGCATCTAGAAAAACAATTAACAAATCGAGCAATATAACAAAGCCAAAATCTACAGCTGAGGTATTGGATTAGGACTGTTTGGTTCCAGGATTTCCTGTGTATTGATTTGATGATAACCTTTTTGGTTCACATGTAATGTTTCTACCTATAACCTCCTTTGAGGGCCATATGTTGGCATGTTTCCATGAGAAAGGAAGGCCACAAGAAAAGAAGTCATCATTCAGAAAAAAAATGTGTCGCATGTGAAAAACTTTGTCGATGAGTTAATGTCTTTTGGAGGTGACTTCATATCTGTAAAATAAGGTACCATTCTCTTCTGCAGGAATTAATTCAGTAAAATCTATTGATGCCAGCATTTAACTCGCACCTCCAAAGTGGAACTGGACTTAGCAATTTCAGGTCAAGGATCAAATTGAAAGTTTCTTTTATTTCCCTTCACTCAATTTTCAGAGGGCATCGGGTGGTTTTAGGGGAATTACAATTAACAACAAGGATGAGATTTCAATCACTTTTAATTTTCCAGATGGTCATATTAATATTATGATTGATAATTCGTACACCAGAAATCACACGATTAGTCTCTACGCGATGATACGACGAGTTTATGGATTAAAGTTAAATTTGTTTAGTTTACTGTGTAATGCATACTTTTCGTTGTTGTTGGATGTAGTATTTGAGGAGCACCCTTCTTACTGGAAAAGATCTGGGCAAACCAGATAGTGTTTTAATTAATGGGAAAGGTAGCTTTTTCTTTCCTTTCTGTAGAGCGATCTACTTGTCCTACAGGAAGAATGGCGAGCGCTGAAGACAACCTTTTTCTGGATATAGAAAATAACGTTGGTATAACACTCACAGATAGAGTTATTTGCATCTAGCATTTACCGAGAAGCAAAGTTTCACAAGATGATTATGTACAATATGTTCATATAAATAATAAAATTTAGTACATTTTGAAGTTGAGATCTTTGCCCGTTACATTCTCGAGGTACAATATACCTGACTATTATAAACTTTTTAGCATTTCAATCTTTAGTCTAACTCTAAAGTGGAGTTCGATTGTTACACTTGCTCATTTGTATTGGTGTTTAACAGAGGATTGCTGAGGCTGCTAGAGTTGTCATTTCATTCGACTCGAAACCTATTCCTGTGAGCTTTCTTCTACATATCTTCTTAGTGTTAGTTCAAATGTCGGGTTGATCTGATCATTGATAGTTAAATAGTACTTGCCACATGCTGATTATTCTCGAGTGAAGCTTTGCATTTACGTCATGTTTTTTCCTGGTTACTGTTAGGGCGATTGGGATGGTGCTGGTGCTAGTGCTCACTTAAACTACAGGTATTAAATGGTCTTTTTATTCTTCTATAGAATATTAGCCCGTCTGGATAAAATGATTAGATATAGCTAATAAGTATCAAGTGTTGAAACTGATTTTATGATTAAGTAATTATTTCGTTTCGATAGAAGTTCTTATATCTTTCATTGTTGTTTTTTTTAAAGAAAGATGTGGCAGCAAAAAAGGGGGTTAAAATGACTCTCAAAGGATTGAATAACTTTCAATAACATTCAATAGTATTCAATGATTTTATTGAACATCAAGGTGCTTTAAATAACCACCTTACAATAGAAAAATCAGCAACATTGAAAATTTAAATTAACTAAAATGTCTCAACAAATCAAACAACCTAACTTAAATTCAAAATTCAAATTCATCCTAAATTAACTAACTTATTTTGCTAAAGACTAGTGTAGTAACTTAAAGTAATTTTCAGCACTCCTCCTTGCTTTAGTTACTGCGATTTTAAAAACTGCTCCTCCTCAATTTTTGCTCCGGTACTAAATGCTGAATTTTTTAATTTTTTTTGAATTTGCACTTTTTGTTTTTGATATTGATCTTTGTCTTATTTCTTTTGATTCTTTGCTGGAAAAACACCATCAACAATCTTGTTTTGTTTGAAAGGGCTTTTATCTTGACAATTGTGGGAGTTGCAAAATATTGTTGTACGAATTTTTCTTCTTTTGCAACATCACATAAAGCATAAGTTTTGAAATTTAATTTTTTTTTCACTAACCAAACTTGATATTTTTCGCCAGTGAAAATATTTGGGGCATTTAATGAGAGATTACTGCTTGATATCTTTTTGTTTGAAAATAGCCCTACGCTTTGAAAATAAGCACGGGTTGAAAATGGTAGCCCTGATGGGTTAAAATGGGTAGCCTTGACGGGTTAAAAAGGTAGCCCTTATGGGATAAAAAAATAGCTCTTGCGGGTTAAAAATGGTATGGTAGCACTTTGGAAGAACACACAGATCCCGTAAGATCAATGAGGCTCAAAGGATTGAATAACTTTCAATATCATTCAATAGTATTCAATGATTTTATTGAATATCAAGGTGCTTTAATAACCACCTTACAATAGAAAAATCAGCATCATTCAAATTTAAACTAACTAAAATGTCTCAACAAATCAAACAACCTAACTTAAATTCAAAATTCAAATTCATCCTAAATTAACTAACTTATTTTGCTAAAAACTAGTGAAGTAACTTAAAGTAATTTTCAACATTCATCAAACTACCTTTCCCCTGCTCTCTCTCGGCTCTCTCTTTGTCTACGTGGACTTGGGTGACACTTTAAATATTGTACATGTTCCCTCTATTTTTCTGATTTGGGATTATGTTTTCTTCTCAACAATACCCCCCTCAAACCAAGAACACATTACTTGTGACCTCCCCGGACCGCCACTACCAACCAGTGGGACACGCCGCTTGACCATCACTTGTCAAGAAGAATTTCGACACGAGGAATCAACCGTAGATCTAAACTACTAGGTCACTTCACATGATCTTCCAAACATCTTGTACCACCGTTTATCACCCAATGGGACACGCCGCCTGACCACCACTCGCTAGGAAGACTTTTGACACAAGACATCAACCATAGATCTAAACTACTAGGTCACTTCACATGATCTTTCAAACATCTTGTACCACCGTTTATCAACCAACGGGATACACCGTCTGAACACCACTCGCTAGGAAGACTTTCGACACAAGGCACCACCTGCAGATCTCCAGTCTTGTCATTACATCGGGAACTTCTCACCAACCGCAGTCACCACTCCAACATACTCAAACCTGATCTATGATACCACTTGTAGAGCCTGCGTGTAACTCCATCCAAACTCCGTACTAGTATGATATTTTCCGCTTTGTGCCAAGCCCTCATGGATTTATTTTTGGGCACCTCCCAAAAGGCCTCATACTAGTGGAGTTGGGTGACACTTTAAATATTGGACATGTTCCCTCTATTTTTCTGATGTGGGATCGTGTTTGCTTCTCAACAAGATGGAGGCTATGAAATCATGAAAAAAACCATTGAGAAGAAAGGAAGGATTATAAATAGCAAGCTATTGAGAAGCAGATGGAGGCTATGAAATCATCAAATATTGTGTCTAAAGAGAAATAAATAACAAGGAAGTAAATTCATAACTCATATAAATGATACTCCTATAACAATTACCAATTATCAGGTAACATAACCATTATACTTTGGGAATTTCTCTTTTGAGTCGGGGTCTATTGGAAACAATTGTTCTACCTTGCTCGACAGAATGCCGATTTTCTGAGAAATTTATTGAGAAGAAAGGATAAATAAGGACACATGCTATTTACTTTATCTAATGTTAATTAAAGATAAAAATGATGGTAGCCTTTTTGGAGTATTACTCTCTATCTGGTTTGACAATAGCCGAAGAAAATGCTCTAGCGCCTTGAATCAAATGAATAATTGATACTCTTAAGGGTATAATATACATGGTCTTTGTAGGGTGTGATTGAAGATTGTGATGCTTCAAAATAGTATTATGGGAAGAAGAAAAGATGGTCTTGATGGATATCGGAACTGGAGAATTGACATGGATAACATGTCCTATGAGGCAAGTCATTACCTTGTCAATCTAGCCATCCTTGTTTCTAAGTCATTCACATAATTAATGCCAACCCTTTAAACATTCAGGAATTCCTGGAACTTAGTGACATAATTGGACATGTCTACATAGGATTGAGAGAACATGAGATAGCACAGCATATTAGAAGAACCAAACCCTTCTTTTTGAGTAATTTCTCTCTTACACGCACAGAATTGGAAAGGCAGTGCACCATCTGTCAGGGTTTTTCCTAATAATTTGTAAAACATCATTTTTGCTACTTGAAAATTTGAAAACTTTGTTTGGTTGTTCTAATAATTATGAATTTGTTGTTTGTGTTTTTCTCAATATAAGAGGAATATGGACGAGTCATAATTTATGCAGCAGTGGATTTGTTATGGTAAATGAAGCTTTCATTGTGCAGTGACAAGTTTCATAAATATTTTGAAAATTAAGAAATAGCATTGGCATTTTCCAGAGCCTATTATGGAGCTACTATACTTTGAGTTTGAGATGGGGTAGTGCCGACTTTATTTTAGTTTATTCTATGCCCATTCGTGTCCAAGAATGAGGCCAACCATTATGTTAAAGCTGCTGAGTTCAAGAAAAAGATGTCCAGGTTGAGTAGATTTGAAATTTTGATGCTACGATTAGATGTCATGTCTGGGCATTGAATTTTTGTAGATTGTAACTTTTTGAGCCTGTAAGGTTTAGCAGAAATATGAATACTGAATAATTCAATTTTAATTTTTCATGATCAAAATATTTTAATGTTGGTCCCGTGCTGACACGGGCCATGTACCTATAGTATATATATACAAGGTGATGTGACACCTCTCTATTACCTCTATTTATATTTATATTTTTAACATGCATGAACTTCGGGGGTGTTATAACGTCCCCCATACAAAAGAAACTAAACTATCGCGGTGTTTGATATCGTAGAAATACTTTTTGCGAAGTATTTTCCTGAAATATATTTTCTGATGTTTGATGGAAAAATACAAATAATTTTCTTTGAAAAGTATTAAAAAGATTAACTATAACATTAGTAAAAAAAAAAAGGGCAGCCCGGTACACTAAAGCTACCCTTATGCACGGTGTCCGGAACTATAACATTAGTAAATATTATAATTAGTTTTACTTGTAGCTTTAGTTTGACAGAATTAATCAATTTATATTTCCTATGACAAGAAAAAACTTAAGAAATTCAATTGAAGAAAAATAAAAAAAAAAATTGTTCATTTCAATTGATTTTTTTATTTGTATGTTTAAAGCTATTTAATTTGATATTTTTGGTACAAAAATAAATTAAACAAAATAGCAAACATTGCTAATCCCTTAATTGAAATAGATATATTTTTAGATGAAGAACAATTTTTTAAAATCTAACTTATAAGAATAACTACTCACAACTTACAGATGGACTATACATAATTAAATTTAAAACTTTTAATGTTCTACTTGCATTTGATCATTTGTTTATCTAGCACTAGCATTGATTTATAGCTTCATTTAAATTCGTGTTGATCCTCATGATAATTTAATAAAAGAAGTTAGTAAAATTAAATGCTATTTCCTTTGTTTAAATAAAAAGAGTTAATGATATAGTTACTCGTTTGATGTATAAATTCTATCAAAATCAACTTTCTTTCATAAAAAAAATAAATTATCAATATGAAAAAGGCAAGAAATTTTATTTCAAATGTCATTTTTTTTTTGAATTTATCGAACTCAACTTTTTTTATAAAAAGAAAAATAATAATTATCAATATGGAGAAGGTAAAAAATTTTCAAATCTATTTTTTTAATCTAATAAGCCAAAGAGAGAAAAAGAAGAGGGAGCGAGAAAAACATTGCATTTGAGATTTATAGAATCTAAAACAAGTCAAAACTATATTTTTCTTAAGAAGTAAGTATCTAGAATTACCCCTCAGTCATAATCAATACATTTAATTTGTTATTAGCTGTGCAAGCATTTTTACCATTTCATTAAAAATCTGATCCTATATATTTCGATGAATATTTCTTCAATTTCTCACCAATTCATTTCTCAAATTCTCTAAAAAATATAATTTGCAAAATATATAATAACCACCACCAACAAGTGAAATGGCTCACCAAAATATCTCAATGAAGCCTGCAGAAATTGTATGTTATCGATGCAAGATTTGTCAAATGGTGTTCACTTCGAGCCAAGGGCTAGCTGGGCACACACGCAAGCACCTATCATAAGGAACTCTGATGAAAGGTGAGCCCCATGAAAGGTTTTTGTGGCCATCCACTAAAATCCTTTCCCTCTATCGTGAATTGTGTGGACGTAAATCGACCCCAACAGTTTTACCTGGGCAGGGATGCTTTTATCGTCCCCGTTCAAATGAACCAGTGGTGCAACTGCCCCAGAGACTTCCCGACTATCCACAAAAGTTTCTTGACCAGACCCAACAAGCCATGGTGCCTGTGCCTCATGTTGTTGGCCCTAAACCTACATCTATACCTATACCTGCACCTTCAATTTTTAGTCCTCAGCTTATTCCAACATTTATTGATCATCTTAATCAACAAAATCCGAATGGAATTCCATCCAATCCAATTGTTGCATTGACTAATAGGCCTCATGGATCAATTAACCCATCAATTGAGAGTACCAATATTAAAAATCAGGAGAAGGATCTTGACTTAGAGTTTAGGCTCTAGGTCTTAATCAATTTTTTTTATCGGTTGTCTTATTTTGTTGTCGTTTTCTTCTGTCTTATGTTTATTGCAACATTTGTCTAATGTTTAAGTTTATATTTTAAATCTATATTATTTCTTTACACCAACAAATGCATTAAATCTCATTTCAATGAAAGCATATTAAATAAAAAATAAAAAATAAAAATATTATTATTAGTGAAAAAATTAGACAGTAATAATGACAGAAGTAGATTCTCTATTTACTGTGAGTTATACAGGTTGAGCTCAGTGTTATCACTAGAATAAGAAATAAATTAAGTAATAGATTAGGATGATCCCTTAATTGTCCATATAAAAAAATAAAACAATTGGTATTCCATAACCATAAATAGCCAACACTATCATCTCAATACACAAGAAAAATAGATAGAGAATGACTTAGAATGCACAAGAAATATAATTATTTAGACTAAGAGAAAAGCAACAAAATGGAAAGAAAAAGAAGATAAACAAAATTTGAAACGAACTCTTTTAAAAGAATATAATAATTTCATGGGATAGCTATCAAGAACCTAAGAAAGTCTCTAATGAGGCATAACAAGCACACAACTTGCTATTAATTGATTTAATCTTTTGACAACTACTAACATATGAAACACACACAAACACACACATACACACAAATTGTGTGTGTGTGTTTCATATATATATATATATATATATATATATATATAATATTTTATTTTCATCCAAATCCTAGACCCTTGCGTTCCAAGCAGGTTTGTCCCTTCCCTGTAAATCAAATTAGTGAAAGATAATCATGACAATACAATATACGGTAAATGATGAACATATGATTCAGTAATCACACAAAAATCTTTATTACTTTGGGAGTATAATTAAAGTTTTACTACTTTGAGCGTAAAATTTTAAGTTCTACTATAAATTAATGCAACTACCGGAGTAAATTTGTCAGTCTAACTACTTTGAAAGAAAATCTCAAAGTATTTACTACTTCAGAACTCGAAAGTAAATCTTAGATTATTTATTACGTCATGAGTAAATTTCATATTAATTACTTTGGAAGTAAATTTTAAAAGTATTACTACTCTGGGAGTAAAACGTCGAATTTTCAAAATAATTTTTCTTAAGTATCCTACTCCGAACTCAAATATGAGTTATATTCTTAATGATCACAGATATTTTTCATTACTATTTGAATTGAGTGTGTTTAAATTTTTAATATTATCTACTAAACAAAGTTCAATCCAACTATTATCAAACAAAGAGTTACTAATCAGATAGTCAAGAAGTCCAGAAAATTTAATCATAACCTATCATTTTAGCTGATTTTTTTCCTTTAATTTTGTTAGATAAAAAGTAATTCTATCATCAATTTCTTGAACTGTTAGGATAAGTTAAAATTACACATATTAAAAGGGGCCTAAGGTGTATAATAAACACCCAATTTCTTTTTCACGCATGAATTAGGGTACATAGCATGGTGTTAGTACAAGACAATAACAATAATATTCTTAGGTTACTAGGCCATAGATCTTGACTTGGATGCGTACAACAGGCATTGCAGAAGGTGTCAATTCTGTATCTGGCAATGTGGAGCCATTAATGCATGTCATCGAGCTTCTTCCACTGGACGATTGATTGATTCTGGTTTTCCATGCCATGGATAGGCTTGGATATTTTAGATATTGTTTACCATAAGAATCTAATAAGAAGTTTCTCAATAATTTTGAAAGTTTCTTAGGGAGGATCCCTTGCTTCCAATATATACATTGGGATAACCTAAAAAACATGTTCTGTATGTGTTAGTTTTTTACTATTTAGTATGTTTTGATAGACTATTTAATTAAAAAGGAAACCCCTTTTTCATTAATTCAATGGCTCCTCCCTATTAATTTTGTGGTTTGAAGATTTAGGAGTTGTGATGAATAAATTCTTCGCCCTTTAACTTTTTTACCAAAGCGCTATCATATATATCTCTATATCACTTTAATAATAGACATTATTGGGTGACATTCCATGACTATTTATGGTTATGGAATATCATTTTTTTTCTATGAACAATTAGGGGATATTTCTAATCTATTACTTACTTTATTTCTCAGTTTCAAGGGATAACATTGAGTTCTGACCTATATAATACACAATAATTAGTGAATCCACTTCTATCATTATCACTATAGCTAGTTTTGTCACAACTGATAATATTTTTTAAATCTTTTTATTTTATATTCTTCCATTGAAATGAGATTTAAATCATTAATAGACCGTAGTAAAATCACAAAATAGATTCAGAACATAAACTTAAACAAAAAGCAAATATGGCAACAAACATAAGATAAAAGAAAACGATAACAAAACTACTAATAAAAATTGATTAAGACCTAAAGCCAAAGCTCTAAGTTAAGCTCCTCCTCCTCTCGATTTTTAATATTGGTGCGCTCAATCGACGGATGAATTGACTCCAAGAGGCCTAGCAACCGATGCTGCAATTGGATTGAACATGATACTATTCGGATTCTGTTGATTAAGATGGCAGACAATAGCTTGAATTAGTAGAGGACTGAAAACTAAAGATGCAGGTGTAGCAACCTCAAGAAACTGGACCATGGCATGTTTTGCTTGGTCAAAAGATTTTTACGAACCGGCAGGAAGTTGCTGAGGTCTCTGCACCACAGGTTTCCTCATACGAGGATGATAAAAACATCTTTTCCCAGATAAAAGTGTTGGAGTCGACTTACGTCTACCCAATTCATAGGAAAGGCAGGAAGGTTAGTGGATGGACGCAAAAATCTTTGATGGTACTCACCTTTTATTTTCCTTGCAATAGGTGCTTGCATGTGTGCCCAACGAGCCCTTGGCTTAAGGTGAACACCATTTGACAAGTCCTATATCAATAGCGCACAATTCCTATAGGCTCCCTTGTGATGTCTTGGTGAGTCATTTCTCTTGTTGGTGGTAATTATTGTATCTTTCATAAAGGATATTTTTGGAGAATTGTGAAATGAATTGGTGAGGAATTGAAGAAATGTCCATAAAAATATATTGGATCAGAATTTCCAATAAATTGTTAACTATTCTAGAACATACAAGACAACAAGTTAAATATATTGATTATGATTTAGGGGTAATATTTTTAAAAGATAACTCAGTTCTGACCTATTTTAGATTTTGTAAATCACAAATGAGACGTTTTCCCCGATTCCTTTTCTCTTTTATTCACTATTTCTTATTACGCTCTAACAAAATTTCAGAATCTCAAATTAGATTTCTTACTTTCTTAAATTGATAATTATTGTTTTTCTTTTTCTGAACAACTATGATCAATTTTAGATTATTATTATTTTTTGACAAAAGAAATAAAGAGACTATGAAAGTTGTCCTAAATTTTTAAAAAGACACTTAAAATTTACAAGAGTCTTAATACCCCCTTAAACAATTTAAAAATGATATAAATATCTCATTTTCAGGCAATCTCAGTTAAAAAAAGGAAGTGCAAACACACATCAATTGTTACTAAACATGTGTAAAATTTATTTAATTTTTTAATCTTTATTTTCATTTACCATTTTCTTATTTTATTAGCTTTAGTGTTTCTCCTTTTCTTCTCTTTCATTCTTCAGTAATCATAACCCCAATCCGTTGTTCCTATTCTATATCATCTTGCTTAGCCACAGTCACAACTACTGCTATAACACCACTTCCATGGTATTTATTACCAAATTAAAATGAAAATTGAAAAAAAAACACTATCAAATAATGGCTAATCAAAGTTGGAGGAGCAAAATATTTTTTATTTTCTCCATGATTAATCTTATTTTTATGTACTCTGCTTTGATTTTTCTTTAAATCAAAGATGGGTTGTATCAACGAAGATTGCCGCTTTTTCTCTCCAAATCTAATGGGTACTTTCTACTTGGTTTTAACATGATAATGCCGACGATTTTATCTTCATCATTTCTGTCAATCTCTCCGACACATCTCTCGCTAACCCTTTCCCATTTTTGTCTGCCATTTTTGATCTCCCTCTGTGTTAGAAGTCTTTTCGAAAACTCCAAGGGTCTTGATAAAAGAAGATAAAGAATGAGAAAGAACCGGAGAATAAAAAAACAACTAGAACAAAATGAAAATAGTATTTCTATCTAAACAAATATTGAAATAAATAAAAATTTATATTTTTTCTCATCTCACTTGCCAATAGCAAGTGTACTACACTTGGCGTCACATGGGCTTCAAGGGGTGATACACCTGCTGTGACTAAGAATAATGGTGTAATAGGACGTCTGCAAACTTAAAGTGGCTTTTAAAAAATTTAGAACAACTTCAATAGTGACTTTATGTCTTTTCTCTTATTTTCTTAACAAAGAAAAATAACATTAAATTTTATCTTCTCATACTTATCATTAAAGATCAACATGAATTCAAATGGAAGTATAAAGCAAATAGTGCTAGATAAGCACATTTAATTTGGACATGACCAAATGTGCTTAGAATAATTAATCTTAGGAGTTTAGAAAGAATAAATCAATAAAAATATGGTATGTACTTATTAAACGCAAAAAGAGACACAAGATATGTTATTTTCTGTCATGATCCGAATCAGGATCTAGTTGTGACTAGCATATCAAGTCCTGCATGGACCGGAGACCACCCCTTTAGCCTAACCTCAAGATCCCAATAATCATAAAACTAAAGAGAAAACCAATCAAACCAATGATAATAGTAATAGGAATCGATGAATCAAATGACGTTTCAAAGAATTCAAATAACAATCCACCCACACTTGTCCACAATAGCCTCTAAAACTAGAGTAGCATCTAAGTCGGGACATGCCCCCGACTATGACCAAAAGAAAAGAATCCAACAATACTAAGTCAATAAAAGATATGAGTGAAATGACAGGCCCTCCCGAAAGATAAAAGCTCACTACTTCACGACAACTCAACGAACGCATACATTGCCTAATGCAATGCAGGAGTAACAAAAAATCCTTCGAACTCTACATCATGAAACTATGTAGAATTCATGGACGATTAGTGGGATAAGAGCTGACATGTAACTCAGAAAATAAGGATAAAATAATGCAATTACCAAAATCTAGTAATAAAACATATGTGCCACATTCATCTGCATATATATATGATGTCGAGATTGGGAAAAGGGTCATGAACATAAGTGTTTAATGATTTAACCTGAACTGTGTAGCTCGATCCATCCTAAAGTCATCAATGGACTATATGGGTTCAGTTCTCCGTATAGAAAGGGCCCAGTGCGTGTTAGCTGCACGAGCCTAGAAAATTTTTGAGGGAAAGCTAATGCCACCAAGGCAATAGTAATTCCAAAATATATATATCAAGTGTGCACGAAGCAAACAATCATATAGATCCCCAATGCTGGCAAAAGTGTTCATCCCCCGGCACTTACACCTTCATGGTGAGCTACACAATTTCCTTTAAGTCTAAATTAAAACAATTTGCACATTAATCAATCTATTAACCCATGATCATTCATCACTACATTTACCACATGGTATCGTCATACCAATATGCTTGCAAGCTAATATATTTATGCCAAACCAAAGTCGTTTAACCAAATTGGACTCTCAAGTTTCATTTAAAATCCAAACCCAAGGACATTAAGGCCATCCAAAACCATTTTCATTTATTTGTACTTTAATGCAATGCATTGGGTTCAAAAATAAGTTGAACCATGCAATTTTTCATATTCAAAATCAAGTTTACAAAGTGGGTTGAGGTTCATGCAATTATCAAGCCAAAATTCTATTAACTTGGGGAAACCTATGTTCCCCATTCCAACCATTTATACCATGCACCAATTATGTCCCAAAAGCATCAAATTAAAGCATGAATAATCAATTATAACAAGGGAGAAGTAATTAAATCAGTAAGAACAAAAACCCCTCAACCCAGTTTCAAAATCCATAATTAAATCACATGAAAATCCATTCAATTAATGCCACAATGTAAAATTAAAGTTAGAAAAAGATAAACATACCTAAACTACACAAGGAATTGAAAACAATTCAAATTTTGGAGCCCGAATGATGAATTCACTGTAAAACCCTTGAATGTTTTTGGGTTTTCAGTTTGAGATAGAAAAATAATGATTTTATCTTTGAAAACTGAAGGGAATGGGGTTATTTTATGTTATATAATAGTACAAGGGATAAAAAGATCAAAAGCCCCTCACCCCAAGTGAATAAATAAAAACTGAATGCATTTAAAATATTGATAACACTCAACTTACACGTCAATTTAGTGCAAGGCGGTCGTCGTCAATATATTTACCCAACTTTTGGAGTCGGGGTCGAATCCATAGGGAACAATGTGAGTGGCGATTAAACTAATTTGAATCTATACCTACAAGTTGAATTCAAACAGATGATACAAAAATATAAATGGGGGTTTTCGAGCTTAGAAAATAATTGTTGGTCTCTTTAGTTTCAGTGTTTGTAATCAAGAGTTTATAGAAAACCAGAGTTATGTTCACTATGGGTTTTGGTACTTGACAGATGCTAATAGCGATTCAAGATTCTCACGATAGGTAGGAACAACAGATTGTCTTTATCAAAGTTATGCCTAAATGTCTCTCGACCTACTTAAGCATTTAATTACCTAATCCTCTCGAACTTAGGGAATTTATATTCACTGACTAGACTTTACCTCAGGTTAATTAACCTTGTTACAACGACAATTATTAAATGGAAGGTTGGTAGATTCCAAGTCCCTGTCAATAATTCACTTCCTACTATAGTTGATTTCTTATCTCAAGCAAATCAAAACAGGTGCTATCTATCGTTTGCAACCAATAGACAATGATTAAAACCTCAGAATTATCAAGGAGTCCTATTACCTTTAGAGTCTTGAACACTTAGCAACTTACCAAGACCTAACCCATAGATCCCATAATTTAGGTTAAAGAGATTTAGCCACTCATAATGTAATAAGCGAAACAATTAGATGTATTAATAATTTGAAAGATGAACTTACCACAAGATGAATAATAACTAGTGATTCTCAGATTAGATCACAATAGAAATCCTAAAATATTGATGAAAATATCTTCAAAGTTAACTATTTTTCAAGCTAAGAAACTAGAGAGAAAAGTAACAATATATGTGTGTCCCAACAAAACAGGTTCCCCTCCCCTATAAAACCCTAAACTATGCTTTAAATAGTTTACCCTAATTATGGAAGTAAAATCACAGAGTTCAGCAATTTCTCGGATTAAATGACGAAATTCGTGACACCTTATCAAGAGTATAACGACTTATGACAAATGTTGTCAGCTCCTTCTTCAGTTTTAGCACTTTCTGCTTAAGTTTGACGATGAAACCTGATGACTTATCAACTCTTTGATGACTTATCAGGGAATGTCGTCACAACTTTCAGCTGAGGTCTATTCTCTATCTAAGGCTGACGGTATCTATGATAACTTATCACATGGCTGACGAGTTATCAAGAATATCAACAGACACAGTTCTCTTCTATTTGTTTCAGATTTCAACTCTTTTGTTTCCATCCTCGTTGGTTCTCTTGCATCTTGTCTTCTACTTCAAAATCAAAGATAGAACAATAAAAAACGACAAAAGTTTCTTAAGACTTTGCAATTATTATCAGTTAAAAGCCTAAAATGTGTTAGCATCTGCTCATACATCAACTATCTGCGTGGCACGCCATTATTAGTGAGGGTAGCCTCCAGGCCTCACCAACATCACAGAGGTTAGCCTCCTGACATGACCTAATCACAAATGCTTATTGCCTTGAGGTCCTAAAATGACCCCGGACCGCTTCCAAAAGATCTAAAACTTTTTTAAAATACCCTTTTAACAACCCTAAACATAATTCAAGTCAAAAATTGATATTTTGCATTCAGGAGGGTTAAAAATATAATGACAAAATTTTAAGGGGTCTTACATTATCTCCTCCATAGGATAATTCATCCTTGAATGATGAATTAGGAAACTTTTGGAACTTTTAGCATAAACACTTGAAAATAGGATGAATCGAAGCTAAATTTGCAGGAAAATCTAACTCATACGTGTAATGAACCGCATTTTAGGGTAGAATGTAAACCATCATTCCTATACATAAATGATACAAAAGCCATAAATCCTATGAAAATTTAGTATATTAATCAATTATGTAGTGTTGGAATCTAGTTGAGAATGAATTGAGATCATAGAGGTCCCGGAACCCAAGGACGAGTTGGAAGCTTTTCTATCATTCGAGTTTTAGTGAGCGTCGAAACTTGGGTAAGCTTCAATTGACCATAAATTTTGGTATATAATGAATTATAGGGCCTACTATATATCAAATGAATTTTCTTCAACATAGCTTTTCAACGATACCAATTTCGCATTAATCCGTTACTTGAGTGAAAAGTTATGACATTTTTTGCAAGAGGCAGTAAGGGTGTGCGATTGGAAATGCCCCACCCAACCAAACTTGGGGTATTGGAAATGTGACTCAAAGCCTAGATTGTGCGATTGACGGGGCGTCTCCTAAGCCATAGCCAAGTGCCAAAAACACTCCATTTTGACTTATATCAAGGGTGTTAAAGTTATTTCATACTCCTAAACCGTCCCTAAAAATCTATAGACAAAATTAGGTTCATTATTAAAATTTTAACTATCTTAAATCATAAGTTCAGTATCTAAGAACACAAGTGAAGAAAACAACTAGAGTTTGGGCAATCAAGCTTAAAGGTCCAATCTTTTCAAAATTTCTTCATGAATTCTTCACAACTAAGGTACGTGGGGCTTTACTAAGCTACATCAACATAAGAAAATTTGTTCAACAATTTTTAAACATTTTGAAATCATGAGTTTTTGAAGGGGTTTTTCTAATTTATGTTACAATTTTGCTTTATGAATTCTTTAATAATATTATTGTTTTGGTATTGAGGCCTTTCCACCAAATTTGATTTATAATCATGTATAACTATATATATGTATGTGTTTGATGAGTTTTAATGATGAATTGAGAGAATGAACTATTAGAAATCCCTCTTTTGTTTACAAGCTTCTTAGTTTTGTAAGTTATGATTTATTCGAATTGCATTGTTAGAAGAATGATTCAAATGTCTTGATTTTTATTTATGATTGGATTATGGATTTGATTTGAAGAGGGTGTTTTACTTGATGTTAAATGTTAAATATGTTCACTAAGAAGATTGCATGTTTTGTCACAAATTTCATGACTACCACATGTTTGTTGAAATGCTGATAAATATTTTGAAGTCTGAATCCTCTTGAATTGTTTGAAGTATAGTGGTCTAAACTTTATGTTTTGAAATAACAGACTATGATGTGATATTTTATGGCTCATAAACACAACTTTCAAGTCTTGGTATGAAGATACCAAATTAGATAAGGCCATGATAAACTCAGAACAGAATACAGATTTCAATTCAGAATTTAGATTTTGAATACAGATAGATGCATGTTTAGAACAAGTTAAAAATGAGCACTAAGAGAGTTAGGTGGTTACCCAAAGTAGGTGGGGGTCATACGATTCAATACCCTAAACTGTGTTTTGATGATACGGGTTTATTATTTCCCCAAGAGGGATTATACACTAGCCTAGTGCCTTGTGGTATATCAGATTCAGATACTTCAACCCTTGCGGCAAACTTGGGTCGGGGGCTTGGCCGTCGAATTAATAGCAGATACCATATTTCCCGTGGGAAACTTTTAGATATGTAGGGTGTACTACTTATCTCAGAAGTAATACAAGAATAGAACAACATTGACAAGATTGTTTTAAGATCATTTGAGATTGCCCATGTATTTTTAAAATATTCATGCATAATGTTTTTATGAATTGCTCTCACCTATGTTCTATATGTATAAATTCATTATTTGGGATTGCTCTACATACCAGTAAAATTGTATTGACCCCCTAATTTTAGGGTCTGAGGCTTAGTCCAAAGGTCCTGCTAAGTGGTAGAGTTATCAGACAGAAGTGTGCAGTTGGTGAGCCTTCTTTATTTTAGAAGGCCTATTTCTTTTCGTATATTGTTGTTTAATTTGGTTTGGGCCCGACTGGGGCCTTGTCCCAGTTTTAGACAATTGTTAATTTTAGTTGTACTAGAGATTTTGCAGACAAAAACAAATGTTGTCTAGATGTTGATGGTTTTCTTTCCATATTGATAAACCAAATTCAGTACATAACCATGATTCCATTTGTTTATTTTTGCAGTTCTCTTATATTATTATGAATATTGTGAATGATTACCAGATATAGAAGAGCGCCCGGGCCTTCATGGTTTGGGATGCTCGTCACGGTAAGGACCCTAATTCGGGTCATGAAAAACTTGGTATTAGAGCACGGTTTATAGTCCCATCATGTCTACAAAATTGCATCGGGTAGATTTCTATTTATGGGTGTGTAGCGCACCACACTTATAAGTAGGAGACTACAAGGCGTTTAGGAATGTTTCTTTTTCTTCATCATGGTCCCAGTGTGTTTTCAAAATTGCATCGGGTAGAGTCCTATTTATGAGGGTGTAGCGCGCCATACTTATAAACAGGAGGCTATAAGATGTTTAGGAATGTTTCTCTTTCTTCATGTTGTAGTTCATTCTATGGCATCATCCATACAAAAGTAAAGTTATCCCAATTCTTTCCTTACTCTGATGTTCTTAGATATGTCTCATTGTTGAGGTGATTCAAGTGCATAAACTTAGAATCTAAATGATGTGGTCTTTTCTGATTTAGTTATAAGTGACTATGAAATTGCATAATGACTTGAGAGGAGTCCATGAGTGTTATAAAGTGTATTGATTCAAGCTTATACCTTTATCTACATCAATCGCGTGTTTGAGACAGAGGTATGAAGTGTATTCAGTACCTTTTAAAATTCTTATTGCAGATGTCATGCATAAAGGGAATGATGTGTAGTAGAATGTTGGAACTGTATTTCCACCCAGGTAGTAGTGTATGTTAAAGTGTCATGACCTATTGAAGTCACAAGCTTAAGAGTCTGAATGAGGGGGGACTTTTTCCTACAGAAGTTAGTTTAGTTGCATAACTATGGATTGAGGAGTGGTTTACCATTTTAAAGTGATAGACTAATGTGGTAGTAATAATTGGAGATTGTATGGTAGTCTGCGGGGGAAGTGTTTGGCTTTGATTATTATTTATTCAAAAATAGGAAAGGAGCCAAGAGTGGATGGTTATGGTGGTTATAGAAATCTTGTATAGGCTATGAATGGAAATGGTTAGATTAGCCAATAAGTTATAGGTATAAACTCATTGTTGTATATGGATGAGTATGATGTGAGAAAGTAGCATATGTAGATACGATTGTATTGAGATATAATATAAGATTAAGGTTGACCATGTCTAGTATGTGACTTTACCTATTGATCTTCTTTTATTTAGTAGTTTTAAACTAGTACTACTTGTGAGAAGGTATGTAGTAGATTTCGAGGTGTAGTAGTGATGTCATGGAAAAGGTTTGATTATAGGTAGTATCTAGGTAAAGTGAGGTGTTTGGGTTGAATTTCCCAGTTTGATGGACTAGTATAAGATGTTGCATGTTTCATCGGTGGTACATGATTGTTGCTAGACTATAGGCTTGGACTTTAGATATATAATATTGTGGTAAGAATAATAGCTTAAGATTAGTGATGTATATTTTGTGGGAATAAATTAGTAGGCTTGATGTGATTGTGAAAGGGCCTAGGTTGATAATTTATAAAAAGTTAAGCGGTATTGTGAGGTATATGTGTATATGAGGACTAGTGTTAAAATAATGAATTATGGGTGAGTCATTAAGTGTATAAGGGAGTAAGTATATAAGAATAAGTCGCCCCTTGTTAGTATGGCGTTAGGTAAGATTGTTTTGATATAAGTTACGTGATTAACAGTCTAATGTTAGAAGGTTAAGTAGTGGAGAGTGGATTTTTATGTGATAAGGAGTGAGGATGTGTATGCTCTTGAAAATTCGAATTGTAGGTTAATGACGATAGAGGATAGTGAAAAATTAAGAGTAGCGTTCTTGGAAAGCAATGCCTTTAGAGTATACTTAAAAAAGGAAGGTTTAGCATTTACGTGTATAAGTGTTAAGCATACCTAGTTTGTGTTCTTGAAATTATAGTATGGAGAAGTCTGGTGAGTTGTTGTACGGTGTTCGTTAGAGCTGAAAGGAAATATAGGTAGGCAGTATAAGCCTTGGGTATGGTTTTACAAATTTTGTTAAGTTGTAAGTTATGTGATTATAGGTGTAATGCAAGTATTTTAAGGAGTTGAACATAGAGTGCTAAGTGTTTAAAAGCGTGGATGCCCATGCCCATAATAATGTTAGCCATAAGTTGGTTACTTTGGGGTTAGAGGAAGTTATGATTAGTATCCCTGAAGAGGGATGACCCTAAAAGAATTTAGTGTCTTTTTGTAAAATTCTTGTAGGAAGTTTGTGTTCGTGTGTATACTGATACCCCTTATTTTATGGAGAATTGTGGTTATAGATTGATGAGAGGGTATGTTCTCAAGTCTAGGATTGCGACTTTGATCTAAGCGGGAGATGGTGAGTTGAGGTAGTTTCCAAATTTTCTCATTGTGGCAAGTTAGGGAAGATCATGATAAACCTCTTCCTATTTAAACATATTCCTCCTACTTCAGTTTAAGAGTTCATTCTACCAATGTCTTACGTATTGAAGTCCTACCGATGTCTAAGGTTTGAGTTATCTGTATGAGTCAAGTCATGTTTCGACCTCCAAACTAGAAGCGATGATGTATCGATAAATCCAGTCTTTTATGTATTCAAGCTCTATGATATGATGCTCATGATCCAAAAAAAATAAATCCATGTCTCACCGCATTCTTAGTCCTAAGAAAACATGTTTCTGTATGTCACATAATCATTTTATGCCAGAATTAGCTAAAGCGATAAAGTTGTGCAAACTTATGTCTATTTCAGCTTTTAAAATAGGAAGAAAGAGCTCCAAGTAGAAATCCTTGTTTCAATTGTTGACTTCATGAACTCTGGCTTTATCTTATACAACTCTTGATACGTGCACCTATGTTTCTCACCATGGTCTATCCTAAGAAATCACATTGTGTTGTGGTTATGCCGAATGGCTCGTTACTTATGATCCAGACACTTGATATATGAAAAACTTCGTGTCTATTCTATCGTATCTTCATTTCATGTCCCTCATTGAGTAGTGCAATAAGTATAGGTTATGATTTAATAGTGTTACTTCCATTCAGGATGTTTATGCTCGGGTCACCTAATTACCCTCCGTATGTTAGTATAATGGTGGTTGTGGAAGCGTAGTAATGTTTCAGGTAGGGGATTAAATGTTGTTGTAGGTGAAAAATTTCAATATGATTTCTTGAACTAAGGTTATAGGAGCAGGGGGAGGAAGGAGATGAATATTCCTTACGTAAAATAGTTAGGAGGGAAGTAATGAGAAAATATTTATGAGAATAATTAAATTTGATGGTCTTAGCGGAGAGATCCATGAAGTGGGGTGTAGTAGTGGTAGGCTTGAATTTTTTGATTGATGAAAACACAAACCAATGTGCCATGTGTTAGTATCTTTGCATTAAGACTTGTGGTTGTTGGATTATAGTGATGAGGTGAGGTGATTTCTTAATGTGATGTAGAGTACGAGGTCCCGTAGTTTAAGTTAGTACCTCGCTCCTTTGAGCAAGGATTCAACCTATAAGTATTATATGGCGGGACACAAATTCTTATGGTTAGATGTGCTATGGGAGAATTGTAAGTTGGAAATGATAAAGTATGTTGATTGATCTTGGGGTATAGACAAGTAGTTTCTCTAAGTTTGTCTTTTCGTTGTATCTTGTAAGATGGTGAATACTAATTTTCATATGTTCCGTGAGAAGCTTATCTCCTCTCTTGTACCAATCTTAATCAGGACGAGGACTCTTAGGAAAAGTTATGTATTACAATGTTTTGATCATGTGCCATAAAACACATGCCAAGATTCATGTCGAAGTCAAGTTCTGCTATCTCGGGTTTGTGCTTACCCATTTCCCTAGGGGTTATCATGAAAATCATGTGATTCCTTTGCATATTTTTTGTTGAGGAAAAATGTTCGAATAAATATTACGTTCTTTATTCTATACTTTTAGAGCTTCAAGCATTACCTACCCATCATTCAAGGATGAATGATCCCAAGGGGGAGATAATGTAATGACCCGAATTTTGTGCTAGAATGTAAACCGTCATTCCTATGTGTAAATGTTCCAAAATCCATAAATCCTATGGAAATTTTGTGTTAATCAATTATGTAGTGTGGGAATCTAGTTGAGCATGAATTGAGATCATAGAGGTCCCATAACCCAAGGACGAGTTGGAAGCTTTCCTATCGTTCGAATTTTAGTGAGCGTCGAAACTTGGGTAAAATTCAATCGATCATAAAATTTTTGTATTTAATGAATTAGAGGGTCTACTATATATCAAATGAAATTTCTTTGAAATATCTTTCCAACGATACCAATTTCGCATTAATCTGTTACCCGAGTTAAAAGTTATGGCATTTTTTCGCCAGAGGCAGTAAGGGTGTGTGATGGGCAATGTGAAGCCTAACCAAACATGGGAAATTGGCAATGCGACGCAAATCATAGATCATACGATTGATGGGGAGTCACCTAAGCCATAGCCAAGTGCCAAAAACACTCCATTTTGACTTATATCAAGGGTGTTTAAGTCATTTCACACTCCTAAACCGTCCCTAAACATCTATAGACGAAATTAGGGTCATTATTAACGTTTTAACTCCCTTAAATCATAAGTTCATCATCTAAGAACACAAGAGGAGAAAATAACTAGAGTTTGGGCAGTCAAGCTTAAAGGTCCAATCCTTTCAAAAAATTTTCGTGATTTCTTTGCAACTAAGGTACGCGGGGTTTTCCTAAAATACATGGGCATAAGAAAATTATTTTAACAACATTTAAACATTTTGAAATCATGAGTTTTTGAAGGGGTATTGAAATTTATGCTATATTTTTTCTTTATGAATTCTTTAATGATATTATTATTTTGGTCTTGAGCCCTTTCCTCTAAATTTGATTTAAAATCATGTATAAGTATATATATGTATGTGTTTGATGATTTTGAATGATGAATTGAGAGTTTGAACTATTAAAAATCCCTCTCTTGTTTACAAGATTCTTGTTTTCATATGTTATGATTTATTCAAAATGCATTGTTGGAAGCATGATTCAAATGTCTTGATTTTTGTTTATGAATGGATTATGGATTTGATTTGAAGAGAGGGTGTTTTACTTGGTGTTAAAGGTTAAAGATGTTTACTAAGAAGATTGCATGTTTTTTCACAAATTTCATGTCCACCACATGTTTGTTGAAATGCTGAAAAAAGTGATCTTTGCATAACTGATAAATGTTTTGAAGTCCAAATCCTCTTGAATTGTTTGACGTATGGTGGTCCAAACTTTATGTTTTGAAAAAAGAAACTATGATATGATATTTATGGCTCAGAATCACAACTTGGAAGTCTTGGTATGACGAAACCAAATCAGATAAGGCCATGATAAACTCAGAACAGAATACATATTTCAGTTCAGATTTTAGATTTTGAATTCAGACAGATGCATGTTTAGAACAAGTTAAAAATGGGAATAAGAGATTTAGGTGGTTACCCGAAGTAGGCGTGGGTCATAAGATTCACTTCCCGAAACCATGTTTTGCCGGTACGGGTTTATTATTTCCCCAAGAGGGATTATACGCTGGCCTAGTGCCCTGTGGCGTATCAGATTCAGATACTTCAACCCTTGCAGCAAACATGGGTTGGGGACTTAGCTGTCGAGTTAATGGAGGATCCCATATTTACCATGGGAAACTTCCATATATGTAGGGTGTACCACCTAGCTTATAAGTAATACAAAGCATAAAATTACATTGATAAGATAAATTTAAGATCATTTGAGATTGCCCATGTATTTTTAAACTATTCATGCATAACGCTTTTATGACTTGCTCTCAGCTATGTTCTATATGTATATATTCATTATTTTGTATTTCTCTGCATATCAGTACGATTGTATTGACCCCCTATATTTCAAGGTCTAAGACTCAGTCCAGAGGTCCTGCTAAGCTGTAGAGTTATCAGACGGAAGTGTGCAGTTGGTGAGCCTTCTTTATTTCATAAGGCCTATTTGTTTTAATACATGTTTGTTTAATTTGGTTTGGGCCCGACTGGGGTACTTGTCCCAATTTCATACAATTGTTAATTTTAGTTGTACTAGAGATTTCGCAGACGGAAACAAATATTGTCTAGATGTTGAGGGTTTTCTTCCCATATTGATAAACTGAACTCAGTGCATGACCATGATTTTGTTTGTTTATTTACACATTTCTCTTATATTATTGTGAATATTGTTCATGATTACCAGATACAGAAGGGCGCCTGAGCCTTCATGGTTCGGGATGCTCATCACGGCCAGGACCCCGGTTTGGGTCGTGACAATATGCAAAATTTCCAAATCTTCTTACAATTTGGTATGGTACAACATAACGGTTACTGAGGTTTCCCTTCTTCCCAAACCTCATGACTCCTTCCATTGGATACACCTTCAAGAATACTGTTACGACCCGAGTCTAGCACCAAGTTATGACAACGATTCTTACGATCATAAGTGACCACAAGCTAATCCATGAGCTGGTACCTAATGTGAGCACCAAAGACAATGGCACTAATATAATATATACAGAAGATAAGCTGATAAAATATTGAAGCCCTGAATACTAAATCTCTATAAGTGACAAGTATGAAATGTCTGTAACAACTGATAATACTAAACTGATGACTGACTATCTAACTGATTGTCTGAAAGCCTCTACACATTCATGAGGAGTTGATGGGATAAGCCCCCAACTAACTCCGACTGTTTAAACAAATGAAAATACTAAAATAACTGATAAATAAATCATGTCCTTGATGGATAAGGACTCATTACTGCTACCGCTGAGTAACGTTGAGCTGTCTAAGAATGGTTGAGAAACTGAGCATCAAACGTATGTTATAAGAAAACATAGTACAAAGAAAAGTATGCGATTAATACTTTGAATGCACTGGTACGTGAGATAAGGACTGACTGAAATACATAAAATAACAAACAAAAATGCATGAACATGTAATATCTGAGAATGCAAGACCAAGCATAATCATGTTTTTGAGACAATCTGTAATCTAAAATACTGAAGTACGTATAACTGAATAACTGAAAACCCATACACTTGGTCAAGCATACCTTAACTGATATACACTGAATATTGTACTGAAATTGTCGTAGCTAGCTATAACCAACATGCCCCAATCTGAACTATAGGGGTCCAAACTGTAACCCCAGTTAGAAGGGTGCTGGTACCTTGCCAAGGGTACTAACATTGACTGACAATGTGGATCCATAAGGCTGAGCTGAAGTCTCGAAGGACGAGGGTGTTATGCCTAACTGACGGGCGACCCCTTAAAATCTATGGTGGCATCATAGGTCAGGAACCTAGGGACTGCTACTAACGTCTTATGCCTAACTGAGGGGGAGACGACATAGCTACATTAACTTAGTGCTAAGTGTTATCCCAACTGAACGACACTGATACTTGACTGAACTGAATTAATTTCAACTAAACATAACAATTGATATTACTCATCAGGGTTTTATCATCACAACTGACTAAATGATAATACTCATTGTTTAACTAAAATAAATTCTGAGATACTGAAATCGTGTAAAACAACTAGGTATCGGGTGTTCACAACCCGCCAATGATAACGCTCAATCTACATCTCTCGTTTGAGTGTAAAGCGGTCGTTAGCAAATATAGAACCCAACCTGGGTTGGGTGTCGATCCCATAGGGAATAGCTTGGCCAACAAGTAAGTAAAATTACTAAACTTTTGGTGCAAGTCTCGTAAAAAGGGGGGATTGTAATGTGTCACCAAAACAATTAAATAAAAGCTGAAAATAGCAAAGTAAAAGAGAAAGATTGTTACGTAAGTTGTAAATAATGAGAATTGAGGCGTTGGGGTTATGTCCACCTTCTGAGGTATACGTCTCTATTGGCTATGAGTGTGTAAAATTCTGACATGCAATTGCTTATAGAGGATTGTAGTCGATGGTAAATCCAAGCGTCTCTCGACCTAAACAAGGACTATTTCACTTTAACTCTCTCGAGCATAAAGCGTGTCTAACGGTACGAATTCTCCAAGAGGTTAGTCCAGTTATGGCACTAGCTTTTTAATAGGAAAGGGTGTCCTACTACCTTGACATTATCTCTTTTCCAGACAAATAACTTTTCTCTCGAACAAGTTAAATGTTAGACTGGCGTATTCTTGCGTTTGCAACCGCAAAGAATGTAGATTAAGATGAAGAGAATAATGATATAAGCAATATACGTGTCTCGAACTCACAAACTCACAACAATAGATAGTAACTCATTCGTCTTCCATAACCCCAACAGAGAAGTTTAGTTACCCATGAATGCGAAGGAGATCACGATTGACATTGTGTTTATACCACAAGATTGAGTAATTTCGTGTAGCTTAGGTGGTAGGGGTGAGGTGTGAATTCCTTAGCAAGGTAACGATTCTCTTGTTGCGGAAATTAAGAATAGATGAATAGAAGAAGAAAACTAGAATTAATGGAAAGATTAGAAGAGTTGTAGAATTGTTTGTAGTGTAGAATAAGAGAGGAGTAGAAGATGTAAAAAGATGATAGAGGATGAGAGGGATGGAAGGAAGTATTGTGTTCTCCCTCCTTCCTCCCTCCTTGTTCTAAATCTCTAGCATGATAGGGTATTTATAATACCCATATCCTACTCCTACTAAGCTAATGAAATAAATAACCAAATCCTACTAAGCTAATGAAATAAATAACCAAATCCTACTAGACTAATGAAATCCTTAACCCAAATGTACTAGGTTAAGGTAACATTATCATAATCCACATAAAATAATGAAATACATAACCTAATTGTACTAGGTTAATGTATCATTGTCAAAATCCAGTTTTGTGTCTGTAAGTCCCCAAAGTCTTCAGAATTGCTGTTTTAGCCCGGGACAGATTTTCCATGCAGCAGTTTTGGTCCTTTAGGCGTCCAAACTCCCTTTCCTTTCTTCGTGAGCTTTCTTTAGCGTCAAGTAAGCCATAAAATGCTGAATTCTGCATCATTTATACCTGAAACTTTACTAATCATGTTCGTTAGCTCATTTACAGGAAAAAGGACTAAAAGTGCATGAAATATATAATTTGTTCTCAAAACTAGGCTAAAATATGGGCAAAATATATTGATATAGGCGTGTAAATCCGCCTATCATCAGCCAACACTGAAAGATCATAAACACGATGATAAATCTTTGAAACTATAGTATGAGATTAAGGTTCAAAGTCCAAAATCATAGACATTTCATCAACATGAGAGAATCATGAACGTGAACATGAGAATGCATTAAACATAAGAAATCAACATGATTCACTTGGCTAAACTCATAAAATAGGGAATTTAACATGAAATTCACTAAAACAAGACATGCGAAATAAAATTTAAAGCATAAGGAAATCACATCTTTCATGGGATCATATGTAGGCTGAACTGAATTTGTGTTATCGAGAAAAAACATGAATCAACCCATCTTGAACATGCAAAACACCATAGTAAAGAAAAATTCAATAATTTTGTTGAAGAGAAGGTTTTTGGGCTCCATGGGTGAAAGGAACCCATGGATGAACATCCCATATACCTTAACAATTGATTTCTTAAAGATTTTCTTGGATGGGAAGCTTGAACTCTTGATTTCTTGGGAATGAAGATTGAGTTTTTGTTCTTGGGAAAAAATGAGGGTTTTTGAGAGAAATTTGGGGTGGAAGAGGCACATAATGCCTTTTTGGATGCCCTAATTGGTGTTATGGATGAAATAGGATGAGCAAAAATGACCCAAATGCCCCTTGGGCACTTACACAACGACACTATGTGAGATAGAGCCATGCGTCGTACCACTCTCACCACTAGAAAGAGTAACGTACCTCAGAGCTTACTCGAGTGGAGAGAGCAACGCATCACATAGCTCCTCACCATGAGAGAGAGCAACACGTCCTAGCTAAATTGTTTTGTCTATCCAAATACTGCTCAAACATCGTTTGAAAATCCCAAAACTCACTCAAGACATACCTTTAACCTTCCTAACCATGAATCAACTTAAAAACTAATGTTTCGGGGTCAGGAAGGCCAAACTAAAAATCCGCAAAGTTTAGGGGTCTTGAAAATGACTAAGTCCTCTATCCACAATGACCTATATCGAATCATGCTAACGAAACATACGATGCAACCCATTCACAAAATACATGTTTAACTTTTCCCACTTCCAAGTGGGGATACTAAACTCCTGTAATGAACCACTAGTCCTTTGGTGCTCAACCTTAACCTACTGATAATTTGGGCACTTAGCCACAAACTTTGCAATATCCCTCTTCATACCACTCAACTAATAGATTTCCCGTAGATCTCGATACATCTTTATCTCCTTTGGATGGATCGAGTATCATGTACCATGCGCTTCCGCAAGTATTTTCTATGTCAAACAATCAACACACGAAACTCATAACCTTCCTTGACAATGAAGCACACCATATCTCCCATGGGAGAATACCTCTAATTTATGATCTCTATCTGCCTCGTTCAACTCAACCAAACTAGGATCCCTATCTTTCTTTTCTTTCACTTCGGCAACTAATGAAGATTCCAAACCATTCTAAACCCCAATACTACCTTCAGCTGAATCAACCAATCGAACACCCAATCTAGCAATCTAATGAACCTTATGATCTAACTTCTTCTTATATCATAATATTTTAAAAACTATATTGGCCTTGCCCGAATGATACAACACACTTATATCATAATATTTTAACAACTCAAACCACCTTCTCTGTTAAAGGTTCAGATCTTTCTATGTGGTCACGTATTGTAAATTCTTATGGTCAGTGAACAAATCAACATGAGCCCCATAAAGATAATGTCTCCAAATTTACAAAATGAAAACAACAGCTACCAACTAAAGATCATGGGTAGGATAATTCTTCTCTTGAGGTTTAAGCTATCTAGAGGCATAGTCTATGACCTTGCCTCTCTGCAAAAAACACAACTGATAACGCTCAACTTACACCTCAGAGTCGGGGTCGAATCCACGAGAAACAATGTGACTGGCGATCAAACTAATTTGAAACTACAACTACAAGTTAAATTTAAATAAATGATAGAAAAAAGATAAAATTTGGGGGTTTTAAATGGTTAAACAAAAGTTGATAATCACTTTGATTTAACAATGTTATGGGACACTAGAGTTATGGTTACCAAGATGCTTACATAGGTTGGGTTGAAAATCACTTTAGAGTTCCAATTGACACTTCAATTGCAAGAAGCGTTGAATCCTATTATTTACCCATTCATCTCTCAACCTCAGTAGGTAGTGTATCCATTAATTCTCTCGAACTAAAAGGATGTGTTTGCTATTCAATTATGTTCTCATGTAGGCAAATCCGGTTAAGGCTATTCAACTAGGAAATGCATGAGGAAATCACATCTTTTATGGGATCATACGTAGGCTGAACTAAATTTGTGTTACCAAGAAAAAACATGAATTAACCCATCATGAACATATAAAATACCATAGTAAAGGAAAATTCCACAATTTTGTTAAAGAGAAGATTTTTGGGCTCCATGGGTGAAAGGAACCCATGGATAAACATCCCACATACCTTAACTACTGATTTATTGAAGATTTTCTTGGATGGGTAGCTTGAACTCTTGATTTCTTTAGAATGAAGCTTGAATTTTTGTTCTTAGGGAAAATAAGGGTTTTCTGAGAGCAATTTGGGGTGGAAGAGGCACATAATGACTTTTTTGAAGCACCAATTTGTATTATGGATGAAATAGTATGAGGAAAAATTACCCAAATGCCCCTATGGCACTTACACAAAGACACTGTGTGGGATAGATCCACGCACCGCACCTCTCTCACTATGGGAGAGAGCAACGTGTCGGTGAGCTTACTGTAGTGGAGAGAGCAATGCGTCGTAAAGCTCCTCACCATGGGAGAGAGAAATGAATCATGGACAAATCATGTTGCCTCACTATTTTGGCTATCCAAACACGGCCCGAACCTCATCCAAAATCCCAAAACTCAAACGAGACATATTTTTAACTCCCTAACCATGAATGAACTTAAAAATCAATATTTCAGTGTCGGGAAGGCCAAACTAAAAATTCACAAAGTTTGGGGCCTTGAAAATGACTAAGTCCTCAACACTTAGAGAAATTTTCAAGCCTTAGAACTCTTAAGCATGCAACTAAGAGATGAATCAAGCTTAGAATACTACGGGATATTACAAATACCCAATCACTTACTTTAAACTCCAACTCTCTTCACCTTAAATCTGCATAAGACTTTTGGCGACTTTGAGAAGTCTTAAGTCTTTCTCTAATTACATTCACCTACTCCATGGCTTGGTGAAAAAAGTCAGGACCAAACAACCTAGTTTCACCAACCTCAAACCCTCCAATATGAGTCCTATACCTCTAACTATAAAGAGCCTCAAAAGGGGCCATATGAATGCTAGAATTATTATTGTTGTTGTATGAAAACTCAATAAATCACAGAGTCCCTTAACATATCCTCAAAAGTCTAAATATTTTGTTTAGCTTATCCATCCATTTGAGGGTGGAAAACGGGGAAAAGGTTCACCTAAGTACCCAAACCTTTCTAAAACGAATGCCAGACGTGAGATGAAAACTACGTACCTTGGTCTGAAATGATGAACATGGGTGATCCATACAAATTTAATATCTCTTGAATGAACCACTTAGCATAATCCTCTCTTTAGTAGTTAGTCCTCAAAGGAAAGAAGTAAGAAGACATATTCATTCTATTTATAATGACCCAAATAAAATAATACCAATTCTGATACCGCGGAAGACTGGTAATAAAATCCATATTGATTGTCTCCCACTTTCACATGGGTAACTCTATCTCTTAACACATGACACCAGGCCTTAAATGCTCAAACTTAACTCACTGATAAACCCTATATTTGGCAATAAAATGTTCCCTATCTCTCTTAATATTGTTCCACTAGTAGATTTTCTTCAAGTCATGATACATCTTAGTTGAACCCGAATGAACTGTATATATGGACTCACGAGCCTTATACAAAATCTTTTCCCTCATCCCATCAATATCAGTAACTCATAATCAAAATACCATCTCACCCAATCCCGAATGCTAAAACATTTTGTTGAGCCACTTCATCCTTAATCTGCATAAGTATGGGACCTAAAGCCTGCCTCTCCTTCACCTCAACACCAAGAGATGATTTGAACACTTCCTGAACAATCACTCCTCCATCCTCAGAGTCGAAGAGATGAACTCCCAAGTTAGACAACCTGTGAATATCCTTCACCAACCCTTTTTTCTCCCCATCCATGTGGGATAAGCTCCCCATGGACAACCTCCTAAGAGAATCAACAACAATATTAGCTTTACCTAGATGGTAGTGTAAACTCATGTCATAATGCTTAAGAAATTTAAGCCACCACCTTTGCTTAAGATTTAATTCCTTCTGCATAAACACATACTACAAGCTCTTATTTTCTTAATAAATATACACATACACTCCATACAAATAATGGTACCAAATCATCAAAGCAAAACCACATTCGCCAACTATAGATTGTGAGTTAGATAATTCCTCTCATAAACCTTAAGATACCTAAAAGAATAGGCCACAGCCTTACTATGCCTCTTCAAAACACAATCCAGTCCTCACAGGACACATAAATAAATAGAACAAAAATATCAGTACCCTCGAGCAGGATCAAAACTGGCACAAAAGTCAACTTATCCTTTAACTTCTAAAAACTACCCTCATAAGCATCAGACCATAAAAACTTAACCTTTTTTGGGATAATTTCATCAATAAAGCAGCAATAAATGAAAAACTATCCACAAATCTCCAATAATACCTAGCCAAGCCCATAAAGATCCTAATGTCGGTTGGAGTCGTGGGTCAAGTCAATATCTTAAGTTCCTTAACTTTTTGTTGATCCACTTGGATTTCTTCACTAGAAACAATATGCCCCAGAAAAGTCACAGCTTTCAGCCAAAACTCACAATTAGAAATTTTGACATACAATTTCTAGTCCTTAAGAGTCTGCAACATAATTCAAAGGTGATTGACATAATCCTTCTTACTCATGGAGTGCCCCAAGATGTCATCAATGAAGACTATAATAAATAAAGAAAAAAACTACCTGAAAACCCAATTCATAAGATCCTTGAACACAGCTGGAGCATTAGTCAACTTAGACGACATAACCAAAGGTTCATAGTGACCATACCAGGTTTTAAAAAAACTTTTAGGAATATCAACCTCCTCATTTTTCAATTGATGATAGACCGAATGGAGACAAATCTTAGAGAAACACCTAGAATCTTGAAACTGATCGAAAAGGTCGTCAATCTTAGGAAGAGGGTATGTATTTTTTAATATAACCTTATTCAACTGACAATAGTCTATTCACATCCATAAAGACCCATTCTTATTTTGCAGGAAAAGCATAGGAGCACTCCACAGAGAGACACTAGGATAAATGAACCCTTTATCAGGAAAATCTTTCAACTACTTCCTTAGCTCCTTTAATTCAGATAGAGCCATTCTATAAATTATAATGAAAATAGGAAGAGGATCTGACAACAGATTAATCCCAAAGTCAATTTTCTTATTGGGAGGAATTCAAAAAAGATCCGAGAGATACCATAGGAAATTCATTAACCACTCAAAGAGATTACAATGATGGACTTTCAGAATTAGAATCCTTAACCAGTAACATACAGTAGTTGTATCACTAAAATAACAGTTCCTAAAATGACCTTTAGGACACCCGTATCAATGGTAGGCCATGTTTAGACACTGTAGGATGTGTTTTATGACCTTAAAATTTAATATTAGTCATAAAGTAGACCACATGCCAATGTCATGCATCACATGGCCATTGATAGTAGCCACTGGAGTGGCTAGGAAATTGGCGTGTGTCACCCACTTGGGGATAGGCAATGGACGTGCGTCACGTACTTGGGGGTTGTGCAATGGGTTATGCATCACACACCTTGGTATGTGCCATGAATGTGCACTGTATGGCAAAGGAAAATCGGCATAAAGTGCTTTGTGTTGTATTATTTAAGGGAAATAAGATCTTTTCATCCTTCCATATTAGTTTCTAAACCAATATGGACAGAATTAAAGTCCTTAATCACGTGTTAACACTCAAAAAATCCCTAATTCATCTTCCTTAAACAAAAGAAGGTAAAACTAAATAGGGTTGGAGAGATTAAGCCTCAAGGGTCAAAGTTTCTCAACATTTTTGTCAATTCAAAGGTACGTGGGACTATCCTAAATTTGATAGGCATAGGTTTTATAATTTTAACAAGATTTAAAGTTATATATATATGTATATATAATGAGTTTTGAGAAATTGTTTTAAGAGAATCCATCATGAACTCAATTTGATAAAAGTATGTATTTGTCATGGGGGTTTTCCATAAGCTTGATTTACAATTTGTGCATATGTGATTTGAGTTCAAAAAGTAATTTATTAATGTAACTTGTGAATTCCGATTCCCATGATGAAATTTATGGTCTATGAAGGGCATGAATTATGAATTATTTTTAGAGCATGAATTAAAAGCCCCTTTTTGATTATGAGATTAATATATAACCAATGTTGGGGATGGTTTATGAATGATGATAATTCTCGAGTTTTAAATTCCTATTTAAACATTATTTATTGTAGTTTGCACACTTTAAAAAGGGATATTTCTTATGCTAAAGGCTTATGTGTCTTAACTGAAAGAAATGCATGTGTTGAATAAATGAATTGACCATCATGTGTTACAAATTTGTAAACAGAGCATGTTGCATAAGTTTTCATGTACTTCTGAAATAAGAACTCTCTTATGATGTTTAGATTCTTTGAGTGGTCATTAATGAGCTTTTGAGTAAGAAGGGATATAGATATGATGTGGTATGAAATGAATGACTTGCACGTCTAGGTATGGCGATACCCGGTGATGATATGCCCTTAATGAAAAAACATTGAATGTTTTATAAGCATGAAACATGGTTTTAAATAACTAAAAATGGTCTTAAAGAGAGTTATATAGTTACCCGAAGAAGACATTTAAGTGTAAGGGCTCTTTGCTGGAAATTGAGTTTTGTTGATTTGGGAGACATGATTGGCTATGGCCAATGCATACTTGCCCCTAGGGAAATAGTATACTTGAATAGTATTTATGACTCTAATCCTTGCAGTAAACTTAGATTGAGGGATTGTACACCGAGTCAAGGGTGGATTCCATATAGCCCGTGGGATGGTAGAAATGTAGGTTGTACCATCTAGCTCAAAAGTAAATTGAAGAGTCGAGTCATCATTATAAAAAAGTATTTCAAAGTTCAAAGTATTCCCATGTGTCTTCATTTATGGTATACTAAATTGATTTATAAAAGTCTTTCACTTATGTTTTATAAAAATGTATGTTATTTTTGGATTGTCCTACGTACCAGTACTTTTGAGTATTGACCCACTATATTTTAGGTTCTGAGGCCCAGTCCCGTGGTCTCACTAATCTGTAGATTTTTATCAGACACTCGGAGTTGGTGATCCTCCCGTCCTTCAGAAGGCATATTTTCCCATGTGTTTGTTTCTTTTGATTTTAGTTTATGGTCTGACCGAGGGCCTTGTCCCAATTTTAGATATTAGAGATTTTGTAGACTGGTTCTAAATGGATTTAGGGTTTTTATAGGTTTATGTCCCTAAGTATTAAGTTTGAATAATGGAATTACTATATTTCATTTATCTTTCACACTTTATCTCTCATGGCTTATGCTTATGATAACATGCTAAAGGGTCTCGCACCTTGATGGTTTGGGATGCCCATAGCGGCTAGGACCTTGATTTAGGTTGTGACAAGGTTGGTATCAGAGTATGGTTCAAGGTCCTAGGGTCTCTACAAAGTTGTGTCATGTAGAGTCCTTTTTATGGGTTTGTAGCGCATCACACTTATAAGGATGAGGCTACTAGGCATTTAGGAATGTTTCGCTTTTCTTCATGTTCTAGTTCATGCTATAGAGTCTGAATATTAACTAGCTCATGATTTCCTATATTTCAAAGATTGATCATTCCTTCCTGTAGATCCAATAAGCAGAACACCCACGCTGATGATGTCCGCCCTACTTATAGGATGCAAAACTATTACAGAGACCGTACCCCAGAATTCGCTTCTACTCTAGGAGTTTCTCTAGTCCAAACTAGTCTACCTCGAGCTCCTTAGTATGGTGTTGATCGTACCCAATATTATCAGAGAGAAGTTTCAAATGTTAAGTTCCATTAGTCCTTTCATATGATAGCTCAGCTTATCGATCTTCTGTCTCATCATTCTGGAGATATGAGTTATGTGCCTAGTTTGACTACAATCACTTAGGTTAGCTAGTTTAAAAGGCTGAACCCATCCACCTTTATGGTCACCAAGGTTGAGGTGGACTCCCAAGGGTTTAGTAATGAAATGGATAAAATATTAAGAGTCATGCATACTAGTAAGGTTGAAAGGGTTGAGTTGGTATCCTACTACTGAAGGACGTAGCTAACTAGTGGTACAATGAGTGGGAACACTTTACGAGTTAGGATGAAGAACCTGCTATACCTTCCTGGACCATTTCTTTTCTCAGGAGATGAGGGAAGCAAAACATAAAGAATTTGTTAATCTGAAACAAGTAAAGATGGCCGTCAAAGAATATGCATTGAAATTTATTCAGCTGTCCTGTTATGCTTCCAAATTGGTGGTCAATATGAGGGCCCGTATGAGAAAGTTCGCAATTGGTCTGTCAGATGATTTGCAGTTAGAATGTAAGGGGGAAATGCTGAACAAGGACATGGATATCTCCAGGATATCCATACATATGCAATAGGTAGTAGAGAAGAAGAAGAGACAAACAGAGGTAAGGGAAAAATAAAGACATGCTAAGAGATATAGGTCTGTAGATCAGAATGTTAGTCAGCATTAAGGTGAAAATTAGGATAAGAATTGGTCTAAGAAGAAATTTTGTAGCAATTAGTCCTCAGCTTGTGCACCTACACCCAGGACTATAGGAGAGCATCAGTTTCAGTCAGAGGATAGGACCAAATATCAGGGTACCCAATCCCACGGGAGTGTAGCCATGCCATTCAGGCTATACCCCTATCGTGGAAACTGCGGGAGGAATTATCCTGAGAGGTGAAACTACGTTGAGTGTTTTTTTTATACTTGTTGTTAGCCAGGCCATGTCAAGAGGGAATAACCCTCATCTAGGGTCCATGTAGGAGGTGTTAAGTCCATAACTAATTCCCTAAACCCTCTACCTAAGGGTACTATTTCCGCTATTGGAGGTGAATCCAACCAGTTGTATACTTTGTCTACCCACCAGGATTCAGAGGCTTCACCAGATGTTATTATGGGTATGTTACAGATTTTATCTCGCAATATATATGTGCTACTAGATCCAGGGTTTACCTTATCTTATGTGACCTCTTACATGGCAGTTTGTTTTGGTTTTGAGCCCAAAGATATTTCAGAACCTTTCTCTATTTCCACCCTTGTTGGTGATTCTATTGTGGCTAAGAGAGGTTATAGAAATTGTGTGGTGTCTATTTCACATCGTGATACTATGACTAATCTTGTAAAACTAGACATGATTGATTGTGATGCTACTCTGGGAATGGATTGGCTCTGTTCATGTTTTGATATATTAGACTGTAGAACTAGAAAGGTCACCATCTTTTTTCCTAGTAAGTTAGTGAAAGAGTGGGAGGGATAATATTTTTCTCCTAGGGGAAATTAATATCTTATCCTAGAGCCCGTAAGCTTATATCTAAGGGTTGTTTGTATCATCTTGTTTAGGTCAGAGATTGTAGCACTGAAAGTCCTTCCCTCCAGTCTGTTCTGGTAGTTAATGAATTTCCAAAAGTCTTTTCTAATGACATCTCTAGGATACCACTAGATAGGGAAATAGATTTTGGCATTGACCTGTTGCTAGCCACTCAGCCTATTTCTATACTGCCATACAGAGTGACTCATGCAAAATTGAATGAGTTAAAAAAATAGTTAAAGGATCTTCTTGACAAGGCATTATTCTTCCAAGTGTCTCTCCCTAGGGTGATCTATTGCTTTTCATTTGTAATAAAGATGTTTCCCTTCGTATGTGAATAGACTGCCATCAGCTGAACAAAGTCACTGTTAAAAATAAATACCCTCTTGATGTTTGGTGTATTTATACATTCTAGCCTATTTAGACTTGTTTTGAGGATGATTCATATGATTAATGGGTTGAGAATGATATAAATGAGAATTTTTGTGTCAAAATGTGTGTTTATAATGTTTAATGGTGGTTTCACAAGAGTTTTGATTCAAATTGATCAATTAGAAGTCAACCGAGAAAACTAGTGTAACTACCATAAGCTAGGTGTTTTTCTAGTCTATTGTGCTGGGTTATAATGTGTTTTAATGAGTTCTGAAGGTTGTTATTATGTATTTGTATGTGAAAAAACTTGTTTATAAGGTTCACAGGTCAATCGTATCAATCCAAGGGTCAAAACAATGAGTTAAAGCTAAATGTGAATTTAGCCTATGCTTAGCTCTTGTTTCTAGTTCACCGTTGGAGATGATGTGTTGTTTTGAGCTATAAATTGTTGTGTTTAATAATATAGGATGATTATTTAATGGATTATTATTCTATATTAAGGATATACAAGCTTCAAATAAAGTTGAAACAACTCAAAAAGGCTCGAAAATGACCATGGAAGAACAAGACGCAAGCTGGATGCAATTTGGACCCCTGAAATGTTTTGGGCGCGTGTAGAGTGTGAGATTGTACAATGGGTTCTTGATTAACACCATTGGATTCATAATGGGACCAAATGGTGAAACACCGCATATTAGAGTCGTGTAAATTTGGAATTTTCCAAAAACAGTAGCTCAACGCGATAACACTGCTTAGCGGAGAGGACCAAAATTGGGAGAAAAGTGGCCAGTGATGGCATTTGACACTATGGTGCAATACGTAGAGGACCAAAATGGTGATAATTCTATCCATCTGAATTAAAACGACGTGGAAACCTAATCCAAGTGGGGTGATGACTTGTACACTATAAATATAACGTCCAAACTCCGTTTTAAACATCTTAGAACCCCTAGATCGCTTGGAACAAATTTGGAGGCTACCACAACTTATTTTTAGGTTTTTATTTCTTTAATTTATATTTATTTATGGTTTTAATCATTCATACAATTATTTGGATATTGATTATGGCTATGAGTGGCTAAAAACTCTCTTTTCGGGGTTAAAGCCAAGAACATGAGTACGATTGTTTTGAATTAAGTTCGTTTGATTTGCTTATCATTATTGGTTGTTTGTTTATTCAGGTTTTAATTTTTTTATGGATTTATCACCAATAAAATTCATATATTATTGACCTTTTGATCTTGGTAGAGGGAATATGGAGATACAACATGGGAATAAACAAAGTATGGGTTTTTATTCTTTTATGAAATAATGAATTGAACTTAGCAAATTCTTTTATGATATAATGAATTGAACTTAGCAACTAGGACAGAGTTGTACTTAGATGCCTTACTTGATTCAAACGTAGGGTGATAGCTTTAAAATACTTAATTGAATTATTACATCCCCGCTTAACGATGTAGTTGTAATTTCCATATTAGGTAAAAGATTAGAGGCTGAGAGACCACGATCATGCAACTAACCATATGAATCAACAACCAAGATAAACAAGTTAACTAATGAAGTTCAATAACATAGTATGATTGTTCAAAGTTCTTTAACCCTGGGTTTTCTCCTATTGATTGTTCCAAGACTTTTATTTATGCCTTTTTAAAATTAATTCCAAGTTACAATTTCAAAACTCTCTTTTTGGTTATGCTTGGATCAATTAAATCTAAATTGTGAACTAGAATAGAATAGTTGTTAGATCAAGTCTCTGTGGGATCGATACTTGACTTTCATTAGGCAATTTTACTACTTGATAAGACCACGTACAATTGTGTGTGTTCTTGGACGCTGTCAAGTTTTTGGCTCCATTGCTGGGGAGTTGAAATTTGGCAACTGTTTATTTTAGTTTTATTTTATAATTTATTTGGTGTTTTGACGCTTGGTCTTGGTTTTGTTTTTGTAGGAAATAGGTTTTCAAAGAAGTAAGCTAGCAAGGGATCGGGAGTTGGTTGAACAAAACCTGTTACCTGAGCAACTTTACCATCAACGATGGAGAGAAACAATCCTTCTTCCTTGTATTCCTCAAATCACAGAAGGCCAAGAAAATCCTGCAGCTATGGCTGAAGAACAAGCAGCACGTAGGACAGTTCGGGAAATAGCAATCCTACTCCCAACAAATCTAACCTCACCTTTTCAAAAACCAGCTGCTGGAGGGAGGTTTGAGGTAAAAAACAATATGGTACAACAGTTGATAAGAAGTGGATAGTTCACTAAGATGGCACATAAAGATCCACAAGTCCACTTGCAGAATTTCATTGAGCTCACTGTCACATTTATTTTGACAGATGTGAATACTGATTATGTGAGGATGCTACTCTTCACTTATTCACTTATTGGGAAAGCTTGGGAAAGATAAAAGGTGGTTGAATTCTGAGCCAGCGAATTAAATCACATCATGGGACAACTTGGCTTAAAAGTTCCTCAGCAGATTCATCCCGTCAGACAAGACTGTGAAACTTTGTAGTAAGATAGTGAGATCTAAATAAAGGCCAGAAGAGAACCCCTATCATGCTTGGGAATGGTTTAAGGCACTTCTTCGGGGTTTTCCACATCACCAACAGTCCAACGAGGTACTTGCTCATACTTTTGTAGAATCACCTGATCACAATATAAAGATTTTGCTAGATTCAACCGTAGGTGGTCAAGCATTAGAGCTAACATATGATGAGTTGTACACCTTATTGAACCACATCGTACAAGAAAATCCAGAGTGGCATTATAGTTCTAGGAGTGCCACAAATAAAGTTGAAAGTTTGTTGGAGTTAGACTAATACACCACTTTATTAGCTCAGGTTATGACATTGCAAAATATGATAAACACTTAGTTCAGCAGCCTAAAATTAGGAGTGTCGTAGCCTACTGCAGCAGCAAATAAGTTCAACAAGCTGCAGGTTGGTGTGAAATTTGCGAGAATAGTAACTATTCTGCGACCATGTGTGCTTTAAATACAAAATCAATAATGTATGTGGGCAATGCACAATGACCAAATTATGGTAATGCCTACAACATGAAGTGGTAGACTCAGCCTTGGAGCGCACAACAACAACAAATTTCACAGCCACAAACCCAAACTAATCAGTCAACCAGAAATATAGAAGAGATGTTGAAACAACTTTTAGATAATCAAGCACAGTTGACCGCAGACATGAAAAATCAGCAAGCAGCCACAAGAAGTTTAGAGTTGCAGTTGGAGCAATTATCACAAGCAATGAATACTAGACCATAAGGTCATTTGCCAGGAGATACAAAAATCCAAAGCAGTTTATGGTACTCACTTTAAGAAGTGGTAAAGAGCTTCAAGGAGAACCTCCCAAGGCAACAAATGAGGTAGATGATGATGTGGTGACCCAACAGGTAAATGACAGAGTTGCTAAAAAATTAAGAAAGTCTGAGTACTTGAAAGAAAAGGTTGCTGAACCAGAAGTGAAGAAGACATTGCCACTACCTTTCCCTCAGAGGCAAATTAAATCGAAGGAGTACAAAATGTTTAAGAAGTTCTTTGACACGTGCAGAGATCCGGCATTAACTTACCATTGTTAGATATTTTACAGGCTATGCCTAAGTACCCTTGATGGTTTGGGATGTCCATCGTGGCTAGGGCTTCAGTTTGGGTTACGACATTACCCAAACTAGATGATACAGACATCCATTTGTAATCATTTTCTGAGCTCTAAGATAATAGATAAACCTTTCTTTTAGTACTAAGAAACTCCCCTCCCATTCTAATACCGATTCACTATGAAAATGGAAATTAACCTTTCAGATCCTATAATCCAGAGAAGGATAGCACAAGTAAAGTCAATCCATCCCCAAGATAACATCAATATTTACCATATCCAACTCTATCAAATCCACCAGTGTCTCCCTATGAAAGATGGACACCACACAACCCCAATAGATTTTTCTAGCAGCTATTGAATCACCCATCGAAGTAGAAACAAAAAAGTGGTCAAGAATATTTTCAAGACCAAAACCAAAATGCACAACCACATAAGCGGTCACATAAGATAGGGTAGAATCCGGATCAAGCAAACAATAAACATTATGGGAAAAGAGCTATGACACAATAGTAACAACATCTGGGGATGCCTCAAATTTCTAACGAGTAGTAAGTTCATAGAGATAATTACAGCCAGTGCCATTCCCAGAAGTAACGCCCATTGGTGCAGGAGCTGAAGAAGTGGCAACCAAAACTTTATTAGCTATAATGGAAACCCTGACTGAAGGAAAATCTCATTGTATATGACCAAGATGACCAAAATTATAGAACTGATTTCTCCCCTCTTCATAATATTCACGGCGAAGCTGCCCACAAAAATGACAACGAAGATAAGGTAGGGCTGACTTAGCTCCATTAGCCTGAGACTGCGCACCCTGTGCCTCAGGACCACTGCTAATGTGAAAACAACGATAACCTGAAGGCTTATGATAAATAGCACTAGCATACGAATGCGAATTTCCCCAATTCTTTTTCTTAGTCCACTATTTACCATATCTCCTACTATTTTGCTGACCTTTACCCTGTTATGAATAGCTAAACTTCTTATTCTGCTTCTCTCCCATCTTTACCTACTTCTTCTTCTCATCCTCCACCTGCTGCATATAAACCACCATCTTGGAGATGTCTATATCATTGTTCAACATCGCAACCTTACACTCCAATATCAAATCACGAGACAACCCAAAAGAAAACTTCCTTATTTTGGATCTCATGTTAGCTATGAACTTCGGAGCATAACGGGATAACTATTGAAATTTCAGCGCATACTGTCTCACACTCATCTTCTCTTGCTTCAAGTTCACAAACTCTTCAGCCTTAACTTTCCTTAACTTCTAAGGAAATAAGTGATCAATAATGTCCCCTAAACTGTCATCCCACATAGCCTGCTCAGCATCATCACCATTCATAGCTTCCTACTCCTCATACCACTGATAAACTACATCTTTTAACTGATACGCAACAAACTCTATACCCTTAGAATCAGTAGTATGCATCACCCTAAAAATATTCTTTATCTCTTCAATAAACCCTTGAGGATCCTCCTCAACATTAGATCAAGTAAAGGTTGAGGTAATTCAACATCATAAACTAGCCAACCTGAGTGAACTCAGATGAATCAGCAACAGAACTGACATGAACATGCTAATGAGACTGTGATGCCACTAATTTAAAAAACATACAAATAGACTGTTGGAACTCCATATTAGAGATATATCCTGAGGCGACTGAGCATAAGTGTCACTAGACCGAAAAGCTCAAGGAGGACTAGTAAGGATCGTTGGAACCCCACGTAGAGTGGTACAATTAGGAGCAGGGACCCTAAATAGGGTATACACTTCAAAAATAGGGTGAGTCCCCTCCACATTCTCCTCAGGTGGAACAGAGGTTCCAGTAGAGTTTCTATGACTGTTAGATCTTTGGGGAGGCATGATCTGAAAAACAATAAAGCCAAGAGCTAAGAAAAGTTTCATAACACTAGACTCTATCTAGAAAGGAAATCATTCCTAAATATCTTGTAGCCTCTCTCTTATAAGTGTGGCATGCTATCCATGAAAGGGACTCTACTAGATGTGGTTTTGTGGAAACCCAATGACCCTGAAACATTCTCTGATACCAAGATTGTCACGACCTGAACCAGAGGCTAGTCATGACAGGTATCTCAAGACCACCATAGAATGGAGATCACCTCTTTATCGAAAAATCAATAGCACAATAATCATAAAAATAAAGAAGAAGACAATCAAACTAATGATAATAGTAATAGGAATAGATGAATCAAATGACGGTTCAAAGAATTCAAATAACAATACACCATACTTGTCCATAATAGACTCTAAATCTAGAATAACAACTAAGTTGGAACATGCCCTCTATGATGATGACAAGAATAGAATCCAATAGTACTAAGTCAATAAAAGAAATTAGTGAAATGACAGGGCCTTCCAAATGATGAAAGTTCACTAATTTACAGAAACTTAACAAATGTATTATACCACCTAATGCTGCATATGAGGAACAAAAAATCCTTCGAACCTTACATCATGAAATAATATAGCATCCAAGGAAGGTCAGTGGGATAAGAACTAGCATGTAACTCAAATATTAAGGATAAAGTAATGCAATTACCAAAATCTAGCCTTAAAACATATACGTCAAATTTATATACATATAAATAGGATGTCAGGATAGGGACAAGGGTCATGAACACGAGTGTTTAAAGATTTAACCAGAACTGTGTTGCTTGATCTGTCCTAAAGGCATCCATATGCTATATGAGTTCAACTCTCCTGCTAAAAGGGACTCTATGCGTGTTAGCCGCACGAACTAAGAAAACATTGAGGGAAAGCTAATTCTACCAAGGCAATAGCCATCCGAAAAAATATATATCAAGTGTGCACTAAGCACACAGTTATATAGACCCCCAATACCGGCAAATGGGGTTTTCAGTGTTCATCCCCCTGGAGTTACACCTTCACAGTGAGCTACAAGTTCCTTTTAATCCCAAATTAAAATAATTTGCACATAAATGAATCCATTAACCCAATAGTCATTCATTAAGGCATTTACCACTTGGTATAGTCATATCAATATGCTTGCAAGCTAATATATTAATGCCAAACCAAAACCCTTTGACAAATTAGACCCGTTAGTTCTATTTAAAATCCAAAACCAAGGTAGCCAAAACCATCCAAAACCATTTTTATTCATTTATCCTTTAATGCAATGCATTGAATTATAATATAAGTTAAAACATGAAATTTTCCATATTCAAAATCAAGTTTATAAAGTGGATTAAGGTTAATGCAATTATCAAGTCAAAATTCCATCAACTTGGAAAAAACCATGTCCCCCATTCCAAGCATTTATACTATGCATCAATCCAGTCCCAAAAGTATTAATTTAAAGCATGAATAATCAATTTAGAACACGAGAAAATAAACTCACAAATTGAATCACATGCAAATCCATTCAATTAGTCCCACAATGAAAAATTAAAGTTAGGAAAACAAAACTTTCCTGAAATACACAAGGAATTGAAAATAATTCAATGTTTTGAGCCCGGATGATGAATTCTCTATAAACCATTGAATGATCTTGGGTTTTGAGCTTGACAGAGAGAAATAGAATGATTCGATCTTTGTAAGCTGAAGGGAATAGGGTTATTTTATGTTATAAAATCATATAAGAGGTAAAAAGACCAAAAACCCCTCATCCCAAGTGAAAAAATAAAATTGAATGAATTTAAAACATCAGCATGGCACGTCATTATCGCGGAGGTAGCCTCCGTGCCACGCCAATATTGAGGAGATTAACCTCCATGACACAACCTTATCATGGAAGGTTACTATCTTCGGGTCCCAAAATGAACCCTAACCCCTTTAAAAAAAATTGAGACTTTCCTAAAATAACCTTTTTACATCCCTAAACATAATTCAAGTCAAAAATTGATATTTCACATGCAGGAGGGTCAAAAATAAAATGATCAAATTTTAAGGAGTCTTACATTTTTGTATAAGTGACCCAATTCTAAACAAAAGAAAGTAAAAATATAACACAACAAATATGAGATTTGATCCTTGAGCTCAATTCTAGAAAAAAAAAAGAAGACAAATGTGGGACATGAAACTTCGAATTTATTTGTAAAGATGAACCCAATAAATAATGTACTACATGACTTTTTAAGCTTGCCTGCACACATATATTTATTTTTTTAAAAAAAAACATAAAGTTATTATGCATGGTCTAAGGAGAAGACCATTTTAGTTCACGTGAACCCATGCCCCAACATATAGATACATTCCTGATTCCAACTTGCCAAATATCTAAAAAATATCCTTCATACTAATATTGTATAAAGTTATTTTTAGTATTATATCTTTGATATGTTAAAATATTTGGTATTACGATTCGCTCGGTTCACTGATAGTCCCCAGTGCCGGCCATGCCTAGGACATCGACTTGGGGCGTGACATATGTGGAAGCATTTGAAACATAAAAACTTAATATAACTAAACCACTTCATTAACGTGATAAGAGAAGACATAAGTTGTCCCAAAGACATGTAAAGTAAAATTTAAAGTGATGTATATCTGACAGCTAACGACTATTTACGAAGTCTCTAAATAGATGAATCAATGTTTATTAGGACAAGGACTCAATATACCTTAACAAAAGAACTAGACCAACATAACTAGATTAAGCCTTCCGAAAAGATAGAGAGTTCACCAATAGCTGAAATGGGCAAACTTAGAGATGTGTTAGGCAACATGGGGACATCAATTAGAATCAATAATTAAATGTTGGACTAGATGGCATAACCTACATAAAATTTATAAATACATCACGGGTTATGTGAGTCCAATCAACACCCGATAGACTATGCACCAATTCATGTTTGTTGTATGGATCAGTATGTTATGTATATAATAGTGTGAAAAGTATATTAAATCATCCTCATTTAGGGAACATGAACATCAGTCTAAATTTATGGAATGATCATACATAAGTTGGCAAACGTAGTTTCAGGTAATAAGCCCTTTATGACTCACACCTTTTCGATTACCATCTAATTCTCTTTAGCCCATATTATATTAAGTTCAACAAGCATCGCAGCTGCCCCATTGCTATACCTACGGAGAGTTGAGGAAGAACCTTGATTTGATCACTTGCTTGTTCTATTAAATCCTTGGGAGTTATAGTTAGGGAAATGAATGAGAAGAATTAAGAGTGTGTTTGGTATAAATGAAAACATTTTTTGGAAAAGGTTTTCAAATTTTCTCTTTTTTGGTTGGCTTAAATATTTTAAAAAATATTTTCCAAGTCAACTTATTTTCCTCAAATCTAAGGAAAATGACTTTCCTTCAAAAAGTAAAAAAAAAAATATTTTCCAAAACTCTCTTTCAATTTCACTCTTAAATTGAAATATTCATACAATTGTCAAAACGATTTATCCCTACTTCGATCCCCAACCCATCCCCCACCCCCTACCATACCCATCCAAAAAGAATATTTCAATTTTTTTCTTGTCTAATCCCCTATCCAAAACCAAAATCCCTACCCCCTCCCCCCCCCCCCACAAAAAAAATTTAATTTTAAATTCAAATTTTTTCTTACTCCCCTACCCCTTACCCTCCCCCCACCCTACCAACCCCCTCCCCCATCTCTGTCTTAAAAAAATTAAATTTTTTAAATTTATTTTTAAAAAAGTTTAATTTTTTCCTTACCCACCCTCACTCCCATACCCCTACCCAGATCCCCACACCTACCACTCCCTTCTAAAAAATATATTTCAAATTTTTATTTTACCTCACCCCCTACTACGAAACTCAAACCCTTGCTCCTTTTATTTTTTTTTTAAATTCAAAATTTTTAATTAACCCCCCTAGCCCAACTCCCCCATCCCTACCAACCCCTCCCCCCTTCTCCCTTAAAAAAGAATAATAATTCTTTTTTCATTTTTTTTTCGTACCTACGTTCATTCCCCTCCCCGACCCTCCTTTTACTAGCTTCCCCCTCCCTCCCCCCTCCAAAAAAATAAAAATAAAATAAAATTATTTTTAGAAAAAATATCAAAATTTTGTTTTGTCCCACCCTTGCCACTTATTTTGACAACCCAACCCCTACCAACCGGCCCACTTCTCCTAATAAAATTAATTTATTTATATAAAAAAAATCAAAACTTTTTTCTTATTCCAGCTTTCTTATCCCATTCATTCTTACTGTTTTATATACAAATAATTTTAGAAACATCTACTTACCCAATTTGAATAATAAACACAAGAATATAAGTAGAAAATAATTTATTTTTCTAGAAAATATTTTCCTACTCAAAATCGAACACACCCTAAAAAAGTGTTTTTCGGGGTTAAAATTATTTTTCTAAAATATATTTTTACTCTTAGCTAAACACTAAAATATATTTTTTAAATTTTTTTCATTCACCAACAAAACACTTGAAAACATTTTCCAAAAAATATTTTTCAATCACCAACCAAATATAAAGAAACAAGTAAGAAACCAACTTGTTTTCCATGGAAAATATTTTTTAGAAAAATATTTTGCATGAAAAACATTTTTCTTCATACCAAATACACCCTAAGTCGATATATGTTAGAGTACGTGCCCTAATAATTATCTATTTAAACCTGGCAAATGCCTATCAATGGAATAGGTTGACTAACGTGAACCTATCTAGTTAAAACAGTAAGTAATTATATAATGATGTTTACGTAGAAAACACCCGGCTCAAAGATTTGTAAAAAATCATGACCTGTATCTCTATAGGATTTAACCCCAACTCTACTAAACAATTGAGCCTCAACAATCAACAAATTACAAGACTCTTGTAATCAAGGAATTAAACTCTTAACTCCTATTTCTACAAAGTACAAACCTCCCCAAGGTGTGTGTTTCCAAGTCTTCGAGTTCCCCAACTTGAAGACAAAGATACTAACCCATTTTATACTTTACTGAGACAAGAAAACATTAAAACTCAATAACCAATCTAATACATAAAGTCCAAGACTCCTTAACTCTAAGTAATAGGAACAGGTTCAACTTTGACTACTTCAAGCTTTGGAACTTCCCAGGTAATTTGTCGATATTTTGCTATCTTTGTAAGTGCATGAGTAACGAAATTATTTAATCCCTTGACATATAACAACTCTTCAAAGAGTCCTTCAACTTCCTTGGTCTTCTACTTTGCTTCAAACTCTTTAATTGAACAGAGTTTATTGTTAACTAAAAGTCCTTCTTAGAGTATAACTCCTTGCATGGGTAAAACTCCTTCTTCAACTTGAAATCCTCATTTAAGCAAAAATATTTCTCTTAAGCTTATCAATAAGGTGTTGTATTCAACTACAACTTCTTCTTTATCACATGTGATTATGATTAGATTGAGAATGCTGATCCATTCCTGACTTCAAGCAAATTATTTTGTGTCTTCCAGTGAGATCAACTTCTGTCTTCATGTGTTTGGACTAGCTTGAGTAACATGTTTCATTTATATGTCTATCATCAAAACTTCATTTACCTAACAAATTTCCCCTTCTTGGTGATGACAAACTTTAAGTCCCTAAAATACTTAGTATAGAAACAACACTAAAAAGTGAAACCGATTAAGCATTAGGTTCTAAACATTGCACAACTCGTCTTCCTCCTTTTGACATCATCAAAAATATTGTTCAAGATAAGACAAGACAATAGGATCTTTTAATAATTCATGGCCACTTAGACTATTACTAAAATAGTTAGAGTATGAAAGACATGACACATAATGTATTTAAATTCTATAAGGACTGAATATTAAGACCAAAAATAGCTATTTTATTAAATTTCTATGATATAACATTGAATAATCACTTCAAACTAACATGTAGAAACATCTAAAATATTAAGAACAATAAAAAAACTAAAGCTCTAAGGTTTGGAAGAGGAGGAAGGAACATATGGAAGTAACTGTGTCAGCCTTCAAACAATATTCATATTCTCATCTTGTTCACGAGAAAGTTAAGCTTTAAAAGAATCAATTTGAGACTGAAGCAAGGCCTTCTCATCATCATGTTCATCCTGAGCTATAATTATTGTAGCATTCTTCTTATCAAGAGCATTTCTTTCACGTTGAAGTAGAGTATCTACACTCCTCATAGAAATAGGTAAGTCCATGTGTTCCACTACGAAAATGACATCCTTTGTGGTCTGTAAGGACCACACTAGTACAGGCACTGAGTAATCCTTAAAAACTGGTGCCATTTGGAACTTGTAAGGTAGAGCATGCCCCTTTTTATCTTTAATGAGGACCCTCTGCATGTTATTGATCATGAGTCTGGGAAAATTAATTTTGACTTTAATATCCCAGATTTCCATGAGAGTCAGATCAAGAAAATTTTCCTCAGTGCATTTTTATTTAGTAGGGGATCATCTTATGCATGACATCAAAATAAATTTGATGTAGAGGAGACATTTCTCTTTTAAAAACTCTATGATGGTGACCAAAATTTGGGTTACCAGATATTTTTCTTGAGATTTCCAAGGCAAAAGGTAGATTATCCATAAGGGTTCATTCTAGTTTCACATAATGACCCCAGCCCCCAATGGAAATCTAAAATCCTAGCCAAATCATCTACAACCAAGGTTATAGACACCCCTCTCACAGTTGAAGAAAACAAATCACCACATTCAATACCATTCGTGTAACACTCATACACCTCAGATTTACAAAAATTCCTTTGAACATTACCTTAAAGGAACATGTTAGTATACCCCTGGACAACTAATTTTGTCAATAAAACTACCATGGTAGGACCTCCATAACTAGCCATTACCCCACCCCTAGTAAGTTTTCTCTTTTGGAAGTGGATAAAATAATCCACCTTGGAATCAATAGGCTTAGGAATCTCCTAAATGTGAAAGTCCTCATAAGACTTAGGAGATACTGTAGGAGTGGAGTCAGACTCAGAAGTTTCTGACAGAACAGGTGTAGGATCTCATTTCCTAGAACTAGAAGAAGATTTTTTCTTAGAGGATTTTAAGGAGAGGAGGATGTTGACTTTGTTTTTGTATCAGGAGTGGAGTGGGGAGGTATAAAAGAAGAGGGATTAGGAATATAGTTTTTGTTCTCCCCTTTCTCACAGAACGAAGTTATACATCTTAGGAGGAAGAGGGATGTGAAGGAACAAGTGGGGCAGATTGTGTCTTTTTATAGTCTTGAAGTGCCTCATCCATAGAAGCCTCCTCTTGGCATTTTTTGTTGTGAGTGTAAGGAGTTTTAGGTGAGACAGAAAATGAGTGTGGTTTGTTAGGGATTTCAACATCATCAACAATAATGGGAGTGTAAGATTGTTGACATTTAAATTAAGATCTAGCTTTCCCAAGGATCAGATTTGCCAAGGGAATATCATCAGTGTCAATGATATTTAGAGGGACAACATTAGTAACCTCAAAACTTGAGGTGGTAGAAATAGGTGAATTTGTAGAAAACCTTGAAAATAGGTTTTGGAAATTTATCCAAGCAACAAAATCAAAGAGTTTTGGGGAGATGCTTGGAGAAATATGAAAAAAGTGTTTTTAGTGCCGTGAACCACTAATTGTGTGGATGGTGTTTCACTAGATGGGTGAGATTTTTATATGTCGGAAGATGATGAAGAGGAGGACATTGAAGCAATAAAGATGAACACTCTATTTGTAGGGAGGTAAAAGAGATGTGTGGATGCTAGGATTTGGTTTAACAATTTTGGTTTAAATAGTTGAGTGAATTGGAAGAAGAAATAGAAAGATGTAGGAGTAATGATGATAGGTGCAGAGTTCTGATATGAAAAGACTTGGAATGCAATGATAGGAAAGATGAAGGAACTGGCAGTCTCTTTTTGAAAAGAGGAGGTCTAGGAATTTGGCGGTTACATATTTAATTAATTTTGTGACCAAGTAAACTTAGTTGTTTCATCATTCTAATTTAAAATTAATTTAAGATAATATTATACCTGGAAGATTTTAAATCATAGCATCATTTTTAAGGGATCCAGTATCTCTGCACAATTCAATACAATTTGTCAGATCAGTCAAAATCTTGAAATTAGAATACATAATTCAATGTGCAAGACTAAATTATTCAATATTTTAGCTTAGAGCAAACCAAGAATAGATAGTTCTAGTCAATCATTGGAAGGAGTTAATGTAATCGTAATCATTCCTAATTCTAATCTATTCTTTTCATAGTACTCTCAACTAAGTGACTCAAGAATTTGATCTTTCATAAAACATAACATGATAGAAACAAGACCTTCCTCAACATTGTCTTTCATAGACTAGTGTCTAATATTAATAAGATGTAGTACATACAAGTTTGAAAAATTGATGTCACTTGTATCTTCACAAAAGGCATGATCATATCCTACATTTATACAAAAATACATGAGTTGTTTGTTGATCTACAACAGTTAGGCACAACATGAATTGGCATCAACACATTCGACTTCATCAGTAGAAAGAGATACTGAGCTTTGTTTCTTAGTGGATCAGGTTGTCAGACATGATCCAATAAGATATGTATATATATATATATATATACATACATATATATCCTGCAGTGCTTTTCTTGTCTACAAAATACCCTACATAAACAACATCAAGGTAACCTACCACGTTGGTGTTTTACTCCCTTCAAGAATCTTTACACTTTATTTGAAGATTACTTAGGTGTTGTTGATGAATTAGTATCTTTGATTGTTCCCCCTATAACTATGCCCTTAGCTTTAATAGTCATTTAGACCAGGTGGCACAACTTATTTCTGTGCAACTCATCAGTTTTACAGCTATCCATTTTTCTTTTTCTGCTTCTTACATCAGTCCACAAGAATTCACATAAATTAAGTTCAAGTACTAGATAACACATATCAAATTATTTTATTTTGAAGAAAGCCGATCTTACGCCCTCCTTACTCAAACACTACATATCTGAAAGACTTTTGTTTTGATTCTCTCAAACTTTGTATCCTTTTTGGATATAAATCCACCTTCTTAGTGAAAGGAGTTTTGTTCTCTTTCGGTATTATGCCTTGAGAAAGATTTAGCCATGTACTAATTTTTCTTTCCTCCTTTCACTCTTACCTGTAAAACAAATTAGCGGTTAACTTTAAGAACTCAGAAAAGCTTGGGTCCTTTCTTGTGAGAAAAAAAGGATGCATCAGGTTTCGTTTAGCCCAATAAGGCAACAACTTGTGTGATCAATTTCTCTGATTGGTTTTGTTATTTACTTTATTTATCTGAGATATTATGAAATCTGATTTTTTTGCCAGATTTGTACTTTTGGATCTATATTTATTATCAATTGGACACTCAGTAGTGGGATGTCCAAGTTTGCAATAAATGTAGAATAAATCATTAGGGACAGTGTAACTCTTGAAAAATCCCAATCTGGCCTTTTCACTGTGTTTCCTTTCACCCAATTAATGAACAATTCTTGAGAATTTTGTCCATCAATTTGCCCTTTCAAAATCAAGTTTCAGCCTAGCTATTTCTTGTCTTAACCTATCTACCTTTTATTTCACATTATTAAATTCATATTTAATCTTGGTATACTCAAGCTCAAATCATTTTTGTTCATCACTTTCCACATTTTTTCCCTTTTCAGAAAGAGTCAGTTTTAAAATCTTACATTGAAGGTTCAAATTTGAGGAATCAAGTTGACTAACTTGTTCCTTGAGAGAACTCTTTTGCTTGTCAACAATAGTTTAGAAAATTTCCATATTAATTAGGTAAAACTTGAGACTTGTAAGACTGTTGAATAGTTTATCCCTATCAGAAGTTAATTCTTGGAAGTCATCTATTAAGGAAATCATCAGAGAAATAAGTTGTAATACCCCCAACTTTTCTTAGTTCCGTTTAGCTCCTAGTGTGTCATGGTTCAAATTTAAAAGTTAATAACTCTTGATACATGTACAATTTTTCATCTCTAGACGACCAATGGGTAGATAATTGAATTATCTTTCCAACGATACCAATTTTGCCTTAATCCGATATTCAAGACAAAAGTTATGGCCATTTTAGTAAATAGCAGTGGCTCACTGCGATAATTTTGCGTCGCGGTGTTGGACAAAATGGTAATTGTCCGATTTCTAGTAACCCACCATGATAGGCTTGTGTTACACTAAAAATTTAGTGGAGCGGGTACCGTATCGCGAAGGGGTGCATTTTCGCACTCGTTCTTTTCCAGTGAGGCAAGGCGATTTCACCAAGTCATGGTGATGGACCAACTGGGGCTCATACTTTTTACAGTGAGCCACCGTGATAAGCCCAATTTGCACCAAAGGGCAAAATAACATCCATCATTTTTCCAGAATGGCACCGTGATAAGAACTGCATCGCTCCGTGTGCCAAAATCAGGCTTCTAGTTTTAGAAGTTGATTTTAAAGGGTAGTTTAGTCTTTTCCCAAATCCTCAATTCATGAAAAACACAAGATTTTACCTATCCTAATCACATTATTCTCCTTATTCATCAAGTTTCTCTCAATGAAATTCTAGAGCTTCAAAACTTAAATCCCAAGAAATCCAAATTCCACCATTCTTTTTCCAAGATAGTTATAAATTCAAGGTTCCCATATTCAAGAATTCCAAAAATCAATCTTTAAGAGAACAAATAGGAATCCAAGATCAAGTTTCTTCCTCAATTTCATCGATTAAGATATGTGGGGTTATGAACAAGGGTAATCCTTTCACCGTTGCGCCCAAAACTAGTTTTTAATTACAAATTTACTTGATTTTGTATGACTACACATAAATTTCAATTTAGGGTTCATACCTAATGATTATTATTTCAATATTATGCAATTTCAAGTAATTTGAATGATGATTTGCATATTTATTTGTATATGTCCATGAATTTGGCTTGTTTCAACATAGATAGAATGAATTAAATGGCATTATTATGATTAGAATTGTGCAAAAACCCTATGATTTTTAATATTGACTATGATTCATGATGATTTGCCTTGAGTTGTACATTTGGGTTACTAAGCCCTAGCTTTGATATTTATAATCCAAGAAATTTTGCTTTTAAGCATCCTATGATATGTTTATGATCAGTTTTGAAATAAAGATTTAATCTTTTAACCTTTAGCTAAAGATATGGAATCCACTTATAGCTTAAACTTCTGCTTTAAACAAACAAACAGATATACAATTAGCTTTCAGTATGAATCATTATGACTTTTAAAGTAGATTTCCTACAGAATGAACATACGGATTAAAGAGAGTAGTATTTAGCATCGAGCGGAAGTATAGGTTTAGCGCATCATACTTTCCTAGAATTACAAGACAACATAGGGACAAATTTAGTTATTTCCATTTCTATATGGATGACAGTTATAGATGTAATCACTTAGCTTAGGTTATACTCCCTGGCAAGAGTATGATACCTCTCCCCAATGTGAGGTTTTTCCATTAGGGAAACTAGACATTGGATACTAAGATATCTCACATAGTGTATGTCGGTTAGAAGAACCTCGCTACAGCTAAAAAATATTACGAAATAGCTTTTAAAAGAATTTTCTATAGCCTAGCAGAAAAAAATAACAGAATAATTGTTCATCTTCTAGAATTAAATTTGATGGCTCACCAGATTTGCACATATGTTTTATTATTTTCGATTTAAGATTTTTAGCTTTTAGATATTCAAGCCCTTGTGAGTGATTATATTTAGCATGCATATTTTATGAATTTTGATTACATTGAGATATTATTTTACTTATGCATTCATCACCCAAATGCTCAGTACATCCTTAAAGTACTGATCCACAAATACGTCTATGTGCTCAGTATCAGCAGCACGACTTATTTCAAGAATCTCTATCTATATCCCAATAGTTGGTGAGTCCTCATGGTTTGACGACATATTTATTCAGATCTTCATCTTTAGTAGTTATTGTTTAGTTGTTTTTAGATCAGTTCGAGTCAGTTGGGGGTTTGTACCAATGACTCTCTAGTCCTTAGTAGTAGAGGCTTGTCGGACTACTAGCTAAACTCCATACTTTCACTATTAGTTGTACAAACATTATGATCAGTTGATTTTTGCTCAGTTCAGATAATTTAATATTTCAGTATTGATTTTTGCTTAAGTCCTTTTAATTTAAATTCCAAACTTAGTAGAAGGCTTACAGAGTTAGCTTTAGACTACTCATAGTATGGAGCACCGTGTGACGTCTAGCGACCTGTTTCTAGGGCGCTACAAACTTGGTATCATAGATGAAGGTTTAAAGATTCCTAAGGAGTCAGACAAGCTGTGTTATGTAGAGTCTTGATCATAGGTCTGAAGCACACCATATTTATGAGCAAGAGGCTATGAGACATTTTAGGAAATTATTTTTATTCATTCATAATCTATCATGCTTACAACTTTCTCTATCTTATTCTAACTTGTGCTCTTACATGAAAAAATATTCCTCATCAATGAGCTAATGTCTGCATAAATGATAACCAACCATCCCAAACTACTAATCCTCTAAATGAGAATATGTCTCACTCTGAATTTTGGGCTGCCTTTCAGGTGTTGGCCCAAGCTGTGATTGCTAATGCTAAAGCCAACCATCAAGCTGTAGTCCTGCAATAGAAAGAGGGTGGTTGAGATACATCCAGACTTTATGACTTCATAAGGATGAATCTTCCTGAATTCTTTGGGTCAAAGGTAGGTGAGGACCCACAGTTGTATCTTGATGAGGTGAAAAAGATCACCCAACACCATCTTTAGCTAGTTCACCCAGACCCTGAACCAAATAGGAGTAGTAGGGTAAGACTTCTATGTCCATATCTATAAATAGTATGCATGGAAGTCCTAGCTATCGTGCATGTTCTAGATGTGGCAAGAATTATCTTGGTGAGTGTTTGTTGGGAAAAAATGTTGTTTTAGATTTTGTAAGTTGGGTCACGGTATCAAAGAGTGCCCATACATTAAGCAAGGAAATAGGGATGTCAGTCCCTAGACTCAGGCCACTAGTGCACCAGCTCTTATAGGTCACCCAACTCCTCCTCAGGGCGCCTCATCCAGTATAAGTGACCGTCAGTTCCAAAATCAGTTATATGATCAGCCATCTCACCAGGTGTAGGAAAGTTCACCAGATGTTGTTACTGGTATTCTTCGTGTTTTCCATTTTGATGTTTAGGTGTTGTTATACCTAGGGTCAAATCTCTCTTATATGATTCCATTAGTTGCGGTAAATTTTGCAATAGATCCTAAAAAGTTTTCTAAGCCCTTCTCTATTTCTACACCAGTAGGTGAGTCAGCTATTGCTAAACAGATCTATAAAAAGTGTCCTATCACTGTCCTTCATAGGATCGTGTTAGCACATTAGATAGAATTAGACATGGTTTACTTTAACCTTATTCTTGGTATGGATTGGTTCCATTCTTGTTATGCATCCAGTGTTTTTTGCACCCGAGTGGTAAAGTTTTAGTATCCTGATAAGCAAGTCTTTAAGTGGGAAGGTAGTTTATTGTCTCCCAAGGGCCATTTCATATCCTATATTAAAGTCATAAAGTTGATATCAAAAGGGTATACCTATCACCTAATTCGAGTCAAAGACACCAAGTCTGAGACTCCAATGGTTCAGTTAGTTCATTTAGTCAATGATTTCCCTAAAGTTTTTCCCAAAGATTTGCCAGGGGTACCTCCCAAAAGGAAAATAGAATTCGAAATTGATCTTCTTCATAATACTCAGCCCATCTCCATTCCTCCATATCATATGGCTCCTGCTGTACTTAAAGAGTTGAAAGAGAAACTCAAAGACCTCTTCGATAAAGGTTTCATAAGGCCCAGTTTTTCTCAATGGGGCACTTTCATCCTATTCGTGTGAAAGAAAGATGGTTCTCTACGCATGTGCATTGACTATCTTCAGCTGAATAAAATTACAGTTAAAAAAATATCCACATCCTAGGATTGATGAGTTATTCGACCAACTCCAAGGTGCAAGTTACTTCTCCAAGATAGACCTTAGATCCAGCTATCACCAGCTTAGAGTAAGGGAATATGATATTCAAAAGTCAACTTTCAGAAAGCGTTATGGTCATTTTGAATTCCATGACTTGTCTTTTGGGCTAACAAATGCTCCAGCAGCCTTCATGGACTTGATGAACATAGTGTTCAAACAGTACCTAGACATATTTCTCATAGTCTTTATCGATGATATTCTTGTCTATCACCGTAGTGAGGATGAACATGCAGATAATCTTAGAATTGTATTGAAAACTCTTAGAAATCACCTATTGTTCACCAAATTCAACAAGTGTGAATTTTGAAGAAGGTCAGTAGCTTTCCTCGATCATATTATTTCTGGTGATGGAATTAGAGTTGATTCCCAAAATACAGAAGCAGTAAGAAACAGGCCTAGATCCATTTCTCCAGCAGACATCAGAAGTTTCTTGGGATTAGCTAGCTATTTTAGATTGTTTGTTGAGGGGTTTTCATCAATTTCATCTCCCATGAACAAATTAACTCAGAAAAAATTAAAGTTTCAGTGGTCAGATTCTTGTGAAAAGAGTTTTTAGGAATTGACAACTCGATTCACTTCAGTCCTAGTCTAAGTATTACCTAATGGTACTGATGGATTCATTGTCTATTGTGATGCTTCTAGAGTCCAATTGGGTTGTATTTTGATGAACAGAGGTAAGGTCATATCCTATACCTCTAGATAACTTAAGCCTCATGAAATGAACTATCCTACTCATGATCTTGAATCAGTTGCAGTTGTGTTTTCTTTGAAAATATAGAGACACTATTTTTATGGGGTACATGTTGATGTGTTTACGAACCACAAAATTATAAAGTATGTGTTTACGTAGAGAGAGTTAAATCTCCATTAAAGAAGGTTGTTAGAATTGTTGAAAGATTATGACATGAGTGTTTTGTATCATATGGGAAAGGGCAATGTTAAGGTGACGCTCTTAGTAGACTGTCTGTGGGTAGCGTTTCTCATGTAGAAGGTGATAAGAAGAACCTAGTTCGATAAGTTAATCAATTGGCTAGATTGGGTGTTCGTTTAGTTGACTCAGCTATAGGGAATGTCTGGGTACAAAATAGTTTAGAATCTTCTCTAGTCTCTGAGGTAAAAGAGAAGCAGGATAAGGATTCTAATTTGGTCAAACTGAAGGGTTTAGTTAAAGACCAAAAGGTGGAGGTTTTCTCCCAAGGGGGAGATAGTGTATTGAGATACCAGAGTAGATTGTGTGTACTATGTGTTGATGATTTAATGCAGTGGATTATGGAAGAAGCGCAGGTGCACATTACTCCATTCATCCTGGATCCACCAAGATATACCACGATTTGCGAAAAGTCTATTAATGGAGTGGTATGAGGAGAGACATAACATAATTTATAGAAAAGTGTGTAACTGGTCAATAGGTTAAGGTTGAGCAGCAAAGACCTAGTGGCACATTACAGGAGTTTGGTATTCCCACTTAGAAGTAGGAAGAGGTAAACATAGATTTTGTGATAGGTTTACTCCGTTCGCGTCATCTTCATGATTTGATATGGGTTGTTGTAGATAGGTTGACAAAATCATCCAATTTCCTACGTGTTAATACGTCCTACTCAGCTGAAGATTATGCTATCTATATATTAGAGAGTTGTTTAAGTTGCATGGATTTTCTTTGTCTATTATTTTAGATAGGTGTACTCACTTTTAGAAATCCTTTCAGAAGGGTCTTGGTACCCATGTCCATCTTAGTTTAACTTTTCATCCTCAGACAGATGGTCAAGAAGAGAGGATCATTCAGACTCTAGAAGATATATTGAGGTTATGCGTGCTTGATTTCAAGGATAGCTGGGATGAGCATTTGTCGTTGACCGAGTCCGCCCATAATAACAGTTTTCATGTTAGCATTCAGATTGCCCCATTTAAAGATCTTTATAAGAGGAGATATAGGTTACCTATTGGTTGGTTCGAAGTAGGTAAGGCCATCTTGATAGGTACAAATGTGATGTTAGAAGCAATGAAGAAAGTCTAGTTGATTCAAGAAAGGTTAAAAATAGCTTAGAGTCGTCAGAAATCTTATGCAAATATGAGGAGAAGAGTTCTTGAGTTTGAAGTTGATAACTTAATTTATTTGAAGATTTCAACCAAGAAAGGGGTGAAAAGATTTGGTAGAAAGGGGAAACTTAGTCCCCTCTATGTTGGACCTACAAAATATTGAGTCATGTTGGGAAGGTGGCATACGAGCTGGAGTTTCCTATAGGCTTGTCATCCGTTTACCCCATATTTATGTGTCTTTGTCAAAGAAGTGTACTGGTGATCCAGCGATTGTAGTACCCTTAGAATGCACAGATATTCATGTTAGGCTCTCTTTTGAGGAGATTCCAATTGAGATCCATGATTTCCAGATTCATAGACCAAGTAACAAAAAAGTTCCCTTGGTCAAAGTTCTTTGGCGTAATCAATTCGTTGAGGGAGCCACTTGGGAAGCAGATGTAGATATGCAGACCAAGTACCCTCATCTATTTGCCGCAAGCTCAGAATAGGTTCAAGGTAACAAGTTTCCTCAGATCATCTTGTTTTCATCCTAAGTTTTAGTTTTTATAGTCATTCTCTCAATAATTTTTGCATTTGCAAATAATATTAGTCTGGCTTCAGTTGTGCATGTCAGTTTATAGTCTTAGTTCCTCAGTATCTCGGCTTAATTAGTCTCATTCGAGGATGAATGTTTCCAAGGGGGAGATATTATAATACCCAAAACTTTTCTTAGTCCCATTTAGCTCCTAGTGTGTCATGGGTTAACTTTAATAGTGAATAACTCTAGATATGTGTACAATTTTCCAGCTCTAGACCCACCAATCGGTAGATAATTGACTTAACTTTCCAACAATACCATTTTTTCTTTAATTCGAGTTATGGCCATTTTAGTAAATAGAAGTGGATCACCACAATAATTCCACATCACGGTGATGGAAAAAATGTCAATTTTCCCATTTCCAGTAACCCACCGTGATAGTCCTGTGTCGCGCTAAAAATCGTGGTGGAGCGGGTACAACGTCGCAGAGGGGGACATTTTTGCACTCATTCTTTTCTAGTGAGGCGACACGATTTTATCGCATCAAGGTGATGGACCAATTGGGGCTCGTACTTTTTCTAGTGAGCCACCGTGATTAGCCTGTGTTGCACCAAAGGGCAAAATCACGTTCGTCATTTTTCCAGAATGACTCCGCGATAAGCAGCGCGTCACTCTATATGCGAAAATCGGGCTTCCAGTTTCTGAAGTTTTTTTTAAAGGGTAGTTTAGTCTTTTCCCAAGCCCCCAATTCGTGATAAATACAAGATTTAACCTATCCTAAGCACATTGTACTCCTTATTCATCAACTTACTCTCAAAGAAACCCTACTGCTTCAAAACTTAAACCCCAAGAAATCCAAATTCCACCATTCTTTTTCCAAGATAGTTCTAAATTCAAGGTTCCCAAGTTCAAGAATTCTAAAAATCAATCTTCAAGATCACAAATAGGAATCCAAGATCAAGTTTCTTCATCAGTTTCATCAATTAAGGTATGTGGGGTTATGAACAAGAGTAATCCTTTAAACCTATGGTATTATTATGATTAGAATTGTGCAAAAATCCTATGATTTTGGCTATTGACTATGATTCATGATGATTTGCCTTGAGTTTGACATATGGGTTATTAAGCCCTAACTTTGATATTTATAATTCATGAAATTTTTCTTTTAAGCATCCCATGATATGTTTATATCACTTTTGAAATAAAGATTTGATATTTTGATCTTTAGATAAAGAAATGGGATCCATTTATAGCTTAAACTTCAGCTTTAAACAAACAAATACGCAATTAGCTTTCAATATGAATCATTATGACTTTTAAAGTAGATTTCCTACAGAATGAACATACTGATTAAAAGAGAGTAGTATTTAGCACCGAGAGGTAAGTGTGGGTTTTAGAGCATCCACTTTTCTAGAACTACAAGCAAACGTAGGAATAAATTTAGTTATTTCCATTTCTATATGGATGACAGTTACCTATGTGATCACTTAGCTTAAGTTATGCTCCCTGGCAAGAGTATGATACCTCTCCCCAATGTGAGGTTTTTCCATTAGGGAAACTAGACATTGGATACTATGATATCTCACATAGTGTATGTCGGTTAGAAGAACCTCCCTACAGCTAAAAAATATTACGGAATAGCGTTTAAATGAATTTTCTATAGCCTAGGATAAAAGATTAATAGAATGATAGTTCAGGTTCTAGAATTAAATGTGATGGCTCACCAGTTACACATATGTTTTATTATTTCTGATTTAAGATTTTCAGCTTTCAGATATTAAAGACCATGTGAGTCATTACATTTAGCATGCATATGTTATGAATTTTGATTACATAAAGATATTATTTTACTTAAGCATTCACCACCCAATGCTCAGTACATCCTTAAAGTACTGATCCACATATATGTCTATGTGCTACATTGTTTAATAACGTAGGTTTAGGTGCTCAGTATCTACAGCGAGAGTTATTTCGGGCATCTCTATATACATCCCGATAGTTGGTAAGTCCTCATTGTTTGAGGACCTCAGATCTTTAGCTTTAGTAGTAATTATTTAGTTTATTTTAGTTCAGTTTGAGTCAGTTAGGGGTTTGTCCCAGCGACTCTCTAGTCCTTAGTAGAAGAGGCTTGTCAGACTGCTAGCTAATATTCAGACTTCCAGTATTAGTTGTTCAGACATAATGATCAGTCGATTTTAGTTCAGTTCTTATAATTTAGTATTTCAGTATTGATTTTTTCTTAAGTCCCTTTAATTTAAATTCCAGACTTAGTAGAAGGCTTACTGGGTTAGCTCGAGACTACTCGTAGTCTTGAGCATCGTGTGACGTCTTGGGACTCATTTTTTGTATGTTACAAACTTGATATTAGAGTCCAAGGTTTAAATATTCCTAGGGAGTCAGACAATCCATGTTACCCAAAGTCTTGATTATGGGTGTGAAGTGTGCCATATTTATGAGAAAGAGGCTACGAGACGTTGCAGGAAATCATCTCTTTTCTTTCACGATCCATAGAGCTTACAACTGTCTCTATCTTCTCCTAACTTATGATTTTATAAGACATAATATGCCTTTTCATAGAGTTAATGCCTGCAGAAATAATACCCACCCACCTCAACCTGCTGATCCTTTGAATGGGAATGTGTCTCATGTTGAACTTTGGGATGCCTTTTAGGCATTGGTCCAAGCTGTGACTGCTAATGTTCAAGGAACCCATCAGGCTGTATTCCTACAACAATAAGAGGGTGATTTAGCTACATCCAAACTTTGTGATGTCATGAGGATGAATTCACCTGAATTCTTAGGGTCAAAGGTAAGTGAGGACCCATAATTGTATCTTGATAAGGTGAAAAAGATCACTCAAGTTATGCATATTACTGAAGAGGAGAGTGTAGAACTGTCTTCTTATAGGCTGAAGGATATTTCTTATGATTGGGTTGTTATGTGGAAGAAAGGTAGGGGTGAGTATGCAGCTCCCATGAGTTGGCAGGTATTTCAAGATATATTTTTAGACAGGTTCTTTTAGTGTGAGTTATGGGAAGCAAAGATTATGGAATTCATGAACCTGAGGCAGGGATCGATGATAGTGAAGAAGTATTGCCTTAAGATCAACCAGTTGTCTAAGTATTCTTTTGAGTTGATATATGATACTATATCTAGTATGAGTAAGTTTGTTACCTGAGTGTATGGATTGGTAGTCAAGGAGTAAAGGACTGTCATGCTTAATAGCGATATGGATCTTGGTAGATTGATGACTCATGCCCAACAAATTGAGGCAAAAAAGTTGAAGGAAAGAGATAGAAGAAATAAGAAGGCTAGAACTGGGAAGTTTAAGTATGGTCAATCAAGATTTGCAGGGGGAAATCATTCGTAGTTTTATAGTCGCCCGCCCTTGCCAGCACCATCTTCAGCTAGTACTCTCATACCCAAAACCAAATTGGAGCAGTGGGACAGGACTTCTATGTTTAGGGCTTAGAATAATGTGTATGGAAGGCCTAGCTATCCTGCATGTTCTAGATATTACAAGAATTATCTTGGTGAGTATTTGTTAGGAGAAAAATGCTGTTTTGTATATGGTAAGTTGGGTCACGGTATCAAACAGTGCCTATATGCTAAGCAAGGAAATATGGTTATCCGTCCACAGACTCAGACCATTAGTGCACCAGCTCTTATAGGTCACCCAGTTTCTCCTCAGGCCACCTATCTAGTACCGGTGACGGTCAGTGCCAGAGTTAGTTCTATGATCTTCCATCCCGCCAGGAGAAGAAGAGTTCCCCATATGTTGTGACTGGTATACTTCGTGTCTTCTATTTTGATGTTTATATATTGTTAAACCTAAGGTCAAATCTCTCTTATATGACTCCGTTGGTTGCAATAAATTTTGGAATAGATCCTGAAAAGATTTTTAAGCCTTTCTCCATTCTACCTCAGTAGGTAAGTCAGTTGTTGCCAAATAGATCTATAGAAAGTGTCATTTCACTATCCTTCATAGGATTATGTTAGCAGATTTTATATAATTAGACATAGTTAACTTTAACCTTATTCTTGGTATGGATTGGCTCCATTCCTATTATGCATCCATAGATTATTGCACCCGAGTGGTGAAGTTTCAGTTTCCTGATGAGCCAGTCTTTGTGTGGGAAGGTAGTTTAGTATCTCCAAAGATTCATTTCATATCCTATCTTAAAGACAAAAAGTTGATATCAAAAGGGTGTAGCTATCATCTAGTTTGAGTCAAAGACACTAAGTCTGAGACTCCAATAGTTCAGTCAGTTCGTGTAGTCAATAAGTTTCCTGATGTTTTTCTCGAATATTTTCCAAGGGTACCTCCCAAAAGGGAAATAGAATTTAGAATTGATCTTCTTCTTGATACTCAGCCCATTTCCATTCCTCTATATCGTATGGCTCCTGCTGAGCTTAAAGAGTTGAAAGAGCAACTCAAAGACCTCTTAGATAGAGGTTTATAAGGTGCAATATTTCTCTACGGGGCGCTCCTATCATATTCGTGCAAAAGAATGATAGTTCTCTACGCATGTGCATTGATTATCATTAGCTAAATAAATTCATAGTTAAAAACAAATATCCTCTTCATAGGATTGATGAATTATTCGACTTACTCAAAGGTGCAAGTTACATATCCAAGATAGACCTTAGATCCGGCTATCATCATCTTAGAGTAAGGGAATGTGATATTCCAAAGACAGCTTTCATAACCCGTTATGGTCATTTTGAATTCCTAGTAATGTCTTTTGGGATAACAAATGCTCTAGCAGCCTTTATGGAATTGATAAACAGAGTGTTTAAATGGTACCTAGACATATTTCTCTTAGTCTTTATCGATAATATTCTTTCCTATTCCCGTAGTAAGGATGACCATGCAGCTCATCTTAGAATTGTATTGCAAGGTCATAGAGAACACCAATTGTTCACCAAATTCAACAAATGTGAATTTTGGCTAAGGTCAGTATCATTCCTCAGTCATATTGTTTCTAGTGACGATATTAGAGTTGATCCATGATGATAGGCGAATTTACGCGCCTATATCAATATATTTTGCCCATATTTTAGCCTAGTTTTGAGAACAAATTATATATTTCATGCACTTTTAGTCCTTTTTCCTGTATATGAGCTAACGAACATGATTAGTAAAGTTTCAGGTATAAATGATGCATAATTCAGCATTTTATGGCTTACTTGACGCTAAAGAAAGCTCACGAAGGAAGGAAAGGGAGTTTGGACGCCTAAAGGACCAAAAGTGATGCATGGAAAATTTGTCCCGGGCTAAAACAACAATTCTGAAGACTTTGGGGACTTACAGACACAAAGCTGGATTTTGACAATGATAAATTAACCTAGTACAATTAGGTTATGTATTTCATTATTTTATGTGGATTATGATAATGTTACCTTAACCTAGTACATTTGGGTTAAGGATTTCATTAGTCTAGTAGGATTTGGTTATTTATTTCATTAGCTTAGTAGGAGTAGGATATGGGTATTATAAATACCCTATCATGCTAGAGATTTTAGATAATCTTCTTAACTCCTCGTCTTACAATTCTTCTAATCTTTCCATTAATTCTATTTTTCTTCTTCTACTCTTCTATTCTTAAATTCCACAACAAGAGAATCGTTACTTGCTAAGGAATCACGCCTCACGCCTATCACTTGATCTACACGCCATTACTCAATATCGTGATATAATAACAATGTCAATCGTGATTTCCTTCGCATTCATGGGTAACTAAACTTCTCTGTTGGGGTTATGGAAGCCGTATGAGATACTATCTATTGCTGTGAGTTTGTGAGTTCGAGGCACGTATATTGCGTATATCATTATTCTCTTCATCTTAATCTACATTCTTTGCGGTTGCAAACGCAAGAATATGCCAGTCTAACATTTAACTTGTTCGAGAGAAAAGTTATTTGTCTGGAAAAGAGATAATGTCAAGGTAGTAGGACACCCTTTCCTATTAAAAAGCTAGTGTCGTTACTGGACTAACCTCTTGGAGAATTTGTACTGTTAGACACGCTTTAAGCTCGAGAGAGTTAATGTGAAATAGTCCTTGTTTAGGTCGAGAGACGCTTGGATTTACCATCGACTACAATCCTCTATAAGAAATTGCATGTCAGAATTTTACACACTCATAGCCAATAGAGACGTATACCTCAGAAGGTGGACATAACCCCAATGCTTCAATTCTCATTGTTTACAACCAACGTAACAATCTCTCTCTTTTTACTTTATTATTTTCAGCTTTTGTTTACATTACTTTCAAAACAAGAATCCCCCCTTCTTACGAGACTTGCACCAAAAGTTTAGTAATTTTACTTACTTGTTGGCCAAGCTATTCCCTGTGGGATCGACACCCAACCCAAGTTGGGTTCTATATTTGCTAACGACCGCTTTACACTCAAACGAGAGCTGTAGATTGAGCGTTATCAAAAATTGGCGCCGCTGCCGGGGAATAGAAGTGTCAATTAAGTTCGTAATAATTACTAGACCCTTTGATCAAAGATTCTCGTACTTTTACTTTTAGTTTTTGTTTTTGTCTACTGCAGGTTTTTATTTTTGTGCATGCCCCATACTCGAAGTTCTGTTCAACCGTTATTACCAATCAATCCTGAACCACAACACATTGGTAGAATGGAAGCACAAGCTGAAATCGCAAGGATGGCTGCTCAACAGGAATAAGCAAGATTGGCTGCCCTTGCCGCAACCCAGGTTCAACAGCAGAACATTGATAACACTGCACGAGCACCAAATCCTGACGATGAGGATCTAGGTGATGACGAGCTACTAAACCTTAGGCATGCCGCTGAGATCGCAACACCTGCCAACAGAAGAGATCGTCAAGCTAGGTTTAGGCCTGAACGCCAAGCTATGCAGCCAGCTTTCGACGATGATGATGATGATCTTGATGGTGCCGGAGCCACTGGAGCTATAATTCCACCACCATTAGCGCCCAGAGCCAAGTTCAACATCACAAGCACCATGATTCAGTTATTGCAACTCAAGGGATTGTTTGGTGGACTAGCAGGCGATGATCCGAATATGCATCTCATCAACTTTATTTCTACATGCAAGTCTTTTGACAATCCTGGTGTTGGTCAGAATGCAATTCGATTACGTATATTTCCATTGTCTTTGTCTGGGGAGGCAACACTATGGTTGAATGGGCTGACTCCTGATTCTATTACAAATTGGAGGCAATTGAGAGACGCTTTCCTAGAAAGATTCTTTCCGCTATCCAAAAGAGCACAATTGAGAGATGAAATCAGCAACTTTCGTCAGCTTCCCACTGAAGCTCTTCATGAAACATGGGAGAGGTTCAACACAAAGCTAGCGAGGTGTCCAAACCATCATATGACTAATGTTCACCTAATGGAGATACTATACAGAGCCTTGAATTCAATAACTAAACCAGTGGTGGATAATGCGGATGGAGGATCATTTATGGACCTCTCCTTTGGTCAAGCAAGCAATATGCTAGATCGCATGACAAAACAAAGTAGAGCTTGGCATACCAGGGATTCCGAGGTAGCAAACCCCACTTTATCTATAGGCATGACTACAGACCAAAGAAGAAGACAAGAAGAACATGATCAAGATTTAGCGCACATGAAAACACAAGTGGATCTTCTGACAAAGCATTTATTATCAGGGAAGACCGAAAAAGTGAAAGCTGTGGCGCTAAAAGGAAGAGACGAATCTGATTCGGAAGAGGAGGCCAACTACTTGAACAATCAGGGGGGTTTCCATGGGAATACCCAAGGAAACCAAGGTCGGAACTATTATGATAAATCTGGAAGCAAAGACCAAGGTAGTTGGAAGAACAAGAATGAAAAAAGTGGTTTGTATGTTCCCCCTGGAAGACGTGACGCCACCACATCTAGTTCTGGAAGTATGGAAGACATGATGGCTAAACTACTGAAAGGAGTGGAAGCAACTAGCGCGGGAGTAACGGAGGTAATAAATGATTTGTCCTCTATGAAGCAATTAGTTGATTCATATTCCACTTCAATCAAGCAAATAGAGCAGCAATTGAGCCAACTTTCAGCAGCACTCAATCAAAGAAAGGCTGGCACTCTACCTAGCAACACTGGGCAAAATCCAAGGAACGACGGATCATGCATGGCTATTACTACCAGGAGTGGTAAGGTGCCGGAAAATTCATCCCAAAGTAAGCAAGTGGCCAAAAATAAGGAAGATGATGACGCCATAGAAGCTGACCAAGACGTCCATGACGTCACACCTAGAAAGTTGCAGCCTGAAACTACCAAAATTCGGAAGCAAGAGGAGAAGAAAGCCATGGAGAAAACAATTCCATATCCACCACCACATTTTCCTCAAAGATTGAAGAAGCAGGAGGATGATACAAGGTTCAGCAAATTCATGACGATGTTAAAGCAGCTGACCATTAATGTTCCATTGGTAGAGGCACTTGAACAAATGCCTGGGTATGCGAAGTTTATGAAAGATCTTTTGACTAAGAAGAGGGCAGCAAGTTATGAGCTGAAGGATGATGTGCATCATTGTAGTGCAATTGCTACCCGATCGATAGTTCAGAAGAAGGCCAACCCCGGAGCTTTCACTATTCCTTGCACCATCGGATCTTTGAACTTTGCCAAAGCATTATGTGACCTAGGAGCCAGCATCAACTTGATGCCATTATCGATCTACAAGAAGTTGGGGTTAGGAGATCCTACACCAACTAATATGAGGCTTGTTATGGCGGATAGGTCGGTAAAACGACAGGTTGGTATTCTATGCGATGTCTTGGTAAAGGTTTCTTCATTTATCTTTCCAGCAGACTTTGTCATCTTGGATTGTGAAGCAGATTCAGAGGTTCCCATAATCTTGGGACGCCCTTTCCTTGCTACAGGAAGTGTGCTCATTGATTTGAGAGCTAATGAACTTTCATTCCGAATAAATGACGAAGTGGTTCGATTTGATGTTTGCAAATCAATGAAGCAACCCAAAGATCTGAGTGTATTTTCTGTGGCTGATGCTGTCTTTGATGATGAGAAAGAACGACTTGAAGAAGAGCAAATTCTTGATGATCCTTTGGAGGTTTTGCTCATGAAAGGAGAGAACGAGGATGCTGAAATTTCTGAAGAAGCTATTTGTGCCCTATCGGGATTAGGGACATATCTCTATACTCAGAAGAAGCTGGATCTTGATCTCAAGAATCGACCCACACCACCAGCCAAGCCATTTATTGAAGAACCACCCACATTAGAATTGAAGGAGCTGCCAAGTCATTTGAACTACGCATTCTTAGGAAGCGGAAACACACTTCCAGTCATAGTGGCAGCCGATTTGGGTGAGCAACAAGTTGCAGCTCTTATTGCGATCTTACGCAAGTATATTAGATCCATTGGATGGACCATTGCGGATATTATTGGTATTCCACCTGGGATTTGCACACATAAAATTCAGCTTCAAGAAAAGTGCACACCCACCATTGAACATCAAAGACGTTTAAACCCACCTATGCAAGAAGTGGTGAAGAAGGAGATTATCAAGTGGTTAGACGTAGGAGTTGTATATCCTATCTCTGATAGTACATGGGTAAGTCCTGTACAATGTGTTCCCAAGAAAGGAGGAATGACGGTGGTCGCGAATGCAAAGAATGAGCTTATTCCACTCAGGCCCGTTACTGGATGGAGAGTATGCATGGACTACCGCAAGATGAATTCTTGGACACTCAAGGATCACTTCCCCATGCCATTTATGGACCAAATGCTAGATCGATTAGCGGGGAAAGGATGGTTTTGCTTCTTGGATGGTTATTCAGGTTATAATCAGATTTGTATTGCTCCCGAAGACCAAGAGAAGACAACGTTTACATGCCCATATGACACTTTGGAGGTATTTATGGACAATTTTTCAGTTGTCGGTGAGTCTTTTGAAGCATGTTTGGCAAATATGAGCATGGCATTGCAAAGATGTGTAGAGTTCAACCTTGTGCTGAATTGGGAGAAGTGCCACTTTATGGTAAAAGAAGGAATCGTTCTAGGGCACAAGATCTCTGAAAGAGGAGTAGAGGTTGATCGATCAAAAATAAAGGTAATTGAGAAGCTACCGCCTCCAATTTCTGTGAAGGGAGTTCGTAGTTTTCTTGGCCATGCTGGTTTCTATCGTAGATTCATCAAAGACTTTTCCAAAATTTCTAGTCCATTGTGCAAACTATTGGAGAAAGATGCGAAGTTTGACTTTAATGACAATTGCTTAAAGGCATTCGAATGCCTTAAAGGAAAACTCATTGAAGCCCCTATCATGGTAGCACCGGATTGGACGCTCCCGTTTGAGGTCATGTGCGATGCTAGTGGTGTAGCCGTTGGTGCTGTTCTTGGACAAATAAAGGAGAAATTATTTCATCTTATCTACTATGCGAGTAAGGTCCTAAATGAAGCCCAAAGGAACTACACTGTTACTGAACAAGAGCTCCTAGCGGTTGTGTATGCGTTTGAGAAGTTTCGTGCCTATCTATTGGGTACTAAGGTGATCGTCCATACAGACCATGCAGCTCTTAGGTATCTAATGACAAAGAAGGATGCAAAACCAAGGTTGATTCGATGGGTATTGCTGCTGCAAGAGTTTGATTTCGAAGTCAAAGATAGAAGAGGTTGCGAGAACCAAGTGGCTGATCACCTATCTAGACTTGAGAATGAACATGTGGCGCAACCTGAAATTTTGATTGATGATGCATTCCCTGACGAGGAGATATTAGCGACAAAAATGGAGAAATTACCATGGTATGCCGACTTTGCAAATTTTGTGGTGAGTAATGTGCTACCTGCCAATTTATCTTACCACCAAAGGAGGAAGTTTATGCATGACGTTCCGCACTACTATTGGGATGAACCTTATTTGTTTCGAAGATGCGCGGATGGGATTATTCGACGATGTATATCCCATGAAGAAGTGCCTACTATATTGAAAGCATGCCACACTTCGCAAGTTGGAAGACATCATGCAGGCAATCGAACGGCAAGAAAAGTATTGCAAAGTGGTTATTATTGGCCTTCAATATTCAGAGATGCCTAAGACTATGTGAGAAGGTGTGACCAATGCCAACGTCAAGGTGCTATTTCAAAACACCATGAAATGCCCATGTCCAAAATTCTGGAGGTAGAACTCTTTGATGTGTGGGGTATTGATTTCATGGGTCCATTCGTGAATTCGTTTGGAATGAAGTACATATTGGTTGCTGTGGATTATGTTTCGAAATGGGTTGAAGCTGTAGCATTGGCCGACAACGAAGGAAAGCGTGTTGTAGCGTTCTTAAAGAAGAATATCTTCTCTCGCTTTGGAATACCTCGTACTATCATAAGTGATGGAGGATCTCACTTTTGCAACAAGCTATTCAAATCTGTATTGGCCAAGTATGGTGTCAAGCAACACAAGGTAGCTACGCCTTATCATCCCCAAACTAGTGGACAAGTAGAGGTTTCCAATCGCGAGATTAAGCAAATCCTTGCAAAGACGGTTAATGCAAATAGGAAGGATTGGTCTCGAAAGATAGATGATGCACTATGGGAATATAAGATTGCATTCAAGACACCCATTGGAATGTCTCCTTATCAACTAGTTTATGGGAAGGCTTGTCATCTACCCATCGAGCTTGAATACAAGGCATTGTGGGCATTGAAGCACTTGAATCTGAATTGGGATGATGTGAAGAATCTGAGGTTGGAGCAGCTGAGCGAATTAGATGAGTTCCGTCTCCATGCATATGAAAGATCGGATTTATACAAGGAGCGGATGAAGAAGTATCATGATTAGCGGATTGTTCGACGAAACTTCCAAAAGGGTGATATGGTACTACTCTTCAACTCCAGATTCAAGCTCTTCCCAGGTAAGTTAAAATCTAAGTGGTCTGGTCCATTTAAAGTTATCCAAGTCTACTCGTCTGGAGTAGTCGAATTGGAAGGCAATAAAGGTGTTGTCTTCAAAGTGAATGGCCAACGTGTTAAGCCTTATATCGGTCCTCTTGACTCGATGAATGACATGGCCATCACTTATCTCGACGAAGTCTAAGTACTCGAGATTACTACGTCGTGCCACGACAATAAATAAGGCGCTAGATGGGAGGAAACCCATCGTACTAATCGTTTTCATTTGTTTGAGCGAATATAGGTGCAAAAAGTAGTCAACGAGGAGATTGATTTCAATTGACGATTTGGACGCATTGTATGGTAAAGTTGGTAAGTTAGGAAGGGTGATGCATAAGGCTATGGATTGAGCCTTTCTCACACCAAAATAGGCTTCGAGGAAGGCTAGGCCTTGGTAAAACTAGGCCACGAACGATGCACAACCTATCCTATAGACTAAGGTCTCGGAATCTAGTGTGCTATACACTATGCGCCGCCTATTCCTAGGTATGCTTTTGACTATGCGCCGCCTATGCTATGGCATTTGGTCTCAGTATCTCATATGCCATAGACTATGTGGCGCATATGTCTACAAATGCCATAGACTATGCGGCGCATATGTCCCATTATGCCATAGACAATGCACCACATATGTCATTGATATGCCGAGTATTATGCGCCGCATATGTAGGATTTTTGTCTCCAAAACCGAGTGTAAATGGGTCATAACCCGACCCATACTCTTCCTATATAAAGGGGACTTAGTTTTATAACACAACCACAATAGAAAATACCCTAAAGGCGCCGCATACTCTTCCAAATCTTCTCAAAATTTTCTTCTTTTGCTCTTCCAATTCACAAAACCATCTCCACAAGTTTCAAGCAAGTAAGTACTCTCTTATTCTTCATTTATTTCTCGTAAGTACTACGTTGCTATGGCTATTATGAATTGTTAAATTATATAAGATTGTTGGTGATGTTCATGTGTTTGGATTGTTGTTGCAAAATCATGTGAGTGAACATATACGTAGGAAAATCTTGACTTGTTTCCGACTTGAATTTGGTTTCAATAGCATTGTTATGATATTTGCAAAATTTCTATGGCTATGAATATTGCTTAAGATTGTTGTTTGGATACTTACATGTTAGACTATCCCGGCCATCGGGATAAGACTTATAGTGCCTACCGACTAAGGAGGTTGTGATTGTTGTAAGAATAACGATTCAATATGGTAACCCCTATGTAGTAGTGTTGCTATATCTACCATGAAAGTAGTCCAATGGCTGCATGTAAGTGATGCATTGCTGATTTTCTTGTCGGAATACAATCCTAAAACGTATCTCGATGAAATCTGAGTAAATCGACTACTTTCACCTCACTGATTTGTGTTAACAAAACTAAGTGTGGGGTGGTACCCCTAATGCTTGCTTATAGATTGTATCAAGTGAGACTGTGCTACAACTAACACTATTTCTAGTCTCAGGTACAATGGCACCTAAAGCAAAGCAAGGCAAGGAGAAGGCGACCACGTCCCAAAAGGGCAAGAAGAGAAGTCGAAAAGACCAAGGAGAATCATCCTCAGCACAACTACCACGCAGAATGTTCGGAATAAAATGGGTTCTTGAGGAAGAAGCCAAAGCATGGTACAGCAGCAACAAAGAAATAAAATATGTGCACGTCGACTTGATCAACAAGGATACCTTAGCAAAGAAGGAGCCGTGTATGTTGGCAAAAATAATGGCTTTGAAGTTGGATTTCATCTTCCGCGACATGGGAGAGTGTAATCTTGATCTAACAAGAGAGTTTTATGCCAACTGGTCACCGAACACAACAGGCAATGAAGTCAAAATTCGGGGCCAGGTGTTACAGCTCACCGCGGACTGGATCAACTCTTTTCTTGGCTTACCTTCGGTCGACACAGCACCATTCAAAGAGCTGTATAACAGGCCTCCTTATAGAGCAATACGACACACGCTTTGTGGAAGCAGATCGATGGCAAGGTGGGGAAGACATAAAGAAAACGGCCGACACAACACCTTCCCCTATGCTCCACTAAATAGGGAAGCAAGAATCTGGATGCGCATTGTTAACTCATGTCTTATTCCTGGGACTCAATACACCAAGATATCGAGAGATAGAGTGTGTTTGGTCTATGCTTTGATGACGAATGTCCCTATAAACTTTGGGGCAATCATTTGATCTACCATGAGGAAGGCCAGACTCCACAAAAGGTCCCATGTCACATTTGGCAATTTGTTGACAACAATCTTGCGGAAGGAGGATATCAAAGAGGAACCAGCTGATCATAAACTCCCACACAATCCGAAGAAGGTTGACCTCACAAAGGTCAAAGATGCTGAATCAACACATGGCATCAACCTTACTACGGCAGAGAGACATGCTCGGGATGAGAGTTTCTCCCGCCAAATGTACGGCATGATGAGGTTTACAATGATGAGCAGAGGTCGTGTTCCAACTGCTGCAGAGCTCCAACAGCTGGACCACGACTACCCATGAACATGCATGCACGGGAGATGTGTGGAGTGGGCGTATACTTCGAGGAACCTCTAGATGATGATGTGCCAACTTATGACGATCGACGCTTGCCATACTCTGACGAGGAGGAGAACTCTGACGACGACTCTTATGATGATTTCGACGAAGGGGGTATGACCCCCGAAAATGAGGAAGAGTCCGACTAACCAGGTTCCTCGTATTTATTTTCCACTGAGGGTAGTGTCCCGTTTAAGTGTGGGGTGGCGGTATCGTATGCTATACTTCTCTATCGCATCTATGTTTGCTTGCTTTGTTTTTGTTTCGGTTTTTTTTAGTAGTAAAATTTTTTCTAGCTTCGCATGAAATTATTTTGATAGGCAGCATGAGATTATAACAAGAGTATGTGCTACAATTGTGACTATTGAGATGTTTAGGCTCTAGTTGTGACTCATTATGTGATATTGTGTGGTTCAATTCCTTCACTTGTTGGGTCAAGAGTCTATATTACCTCCAATAAAGTCGACCATGTGCCTTGTGTGTGTGAGATAATAGTATATTCTATGTTTGTGGCTGATGCTAGAACTTGCCTGGTATGTATGCAAAGCGAAAATAAGGAGTGTAAGTTTAGGATATGATTTAGGCATTTCTTTGACAACCTATATTTGTTTACCTTCAGTTTTACCTACCCATGGACATCATCCTAGTTAAACCTTTTTGAGCCTTTAGCCTATTTCTTTGACAACCTTGTATGTAAGCCTAATCCATTTCTTTCAAGACCGTAATTTGATCCAAACTCCTAAGTTCTTTAAAGTGAAAAAGTCATGTGACAACATAAGAGGAAATTGGGTGAGTATGATGCTATAAATTGTAATGGTGCTTGAATGTGTTATGAAAAAGAAAGTGCTATCATAAGAGATATGTTGTGAAAAGAAAAAGGAAAAGAAAGCTGAAAAGCGAGTTGTGCTTAAAATTGAAAAACAAAAGAGGAGAACAAGGGTGGTATAACAAAAGAAAGAAGAAAGGTTGAAAGAAAAAAGTGTCAATGATACAAAGTGATGTATTAAAGCGCTTAGGAACTTAGTCACTATTCCTGGCCAAAATAGTCCTACCCGTCCCTTAGCCTACATTACAACCATCAAAAGACCTACTTGATCCTAATCTTAACATTCCAACATTTAGTAGAGTATTACATTAAGGGCAAGCCTATGGTCATCAGTCGCTACATATGAATTCTTTGTGATAGTGAGAGCAAGGATATTTTGATACCCATGTTTGAAAAATATGCTATACTTGTGAGTGATTATGGGTAATATAGTGTGAGACACACATGGTTGATGAGTTTTGGGTAGTTATATATGATTCCTTGTACCTTAACATTTTCATGCGAGTTGATCACCATCACGAGTCTATGCTAGAGGTTAAATTGTTTCTACTTATAATCGAAAAGATACTCTTTATTGATAATTGTTGTGCTTGTCTTGACGAATATTTTGTGTTGTTGCTGTAAAACCCTAAGTTGATGTTTAGAAGGACATGATAGTTTGTTCGAGGACGAACAGAGCTCTAAGTGTGGGGTGTTGATGATAGGCGAATTTACGCGCCTATATCAATATATTTTGCCCATATTTTAGCCAAGTTTTGAGAACAAATTATATATTTCATGCACTTTTAGTCCTTTTTCCTGTAAATGAGCTAACGAACATGATTAGTAAAGTTTCAGGTATAAATGATGCATAATTCAGCATTTTATGGCTTACTTGACGCTAAAGAAAGCTCACGAAGGAAGGAAAGGGAGTTTGGACGCCTAAAGGACCAAAAGTGATGCATGGAAAATCTGTCCCGGGCTAAAAAAGCAATTCTGAAGACTTTGGGGACTTACAGACACAAAGCTGGATTTTGAAAATGATACATTAACCTAGTACAATTAGGTTATGTATTTCATTATTTTATGTGGATTATGATAATGTTACCTTAACCTAGTACATTTGGATTAAGGATTTCATTAGTCTAGTAGGATTTGGTTATTTATTTCATTAGCTTAGTAGGAGTAGGATATGGGTATTATAAATACCCTATCATGCTAGAGATTTTAGATAATCTTCTTAACTTCTCGTCTTACAATTCTTCTAATCTTTCCATTAATTCTATTTTTCTTCTTCTACTCTTATATTCTTAAATTCCACAACAAGAGAATCGTTACTTGCTAAGGAATCACGCCTCACGCCTATCACTTGATCTACACGCCATTACTCAATATTGTGATATAATAACAATGTCAATCGTGATTTCCTTCGCATTCATAGGTAACTAAACTTCTCTGTTGGGGTTATGGAAGCCGTATGAGATACTATCTATTGCTGTGAGTTTGTGAGTTCGAGGCACGTATATTGATTATATCATTATTCTCTTCATCTTAATCTACATTCTTTGCTGTTGCAAACACAAGAATACGCCAGTCTAACATTTAACTTGTTCGAGAGAAAAGTTATTTTTCTGGAAAAGAGATAATGTCAAGGTAGTAGGACACCCTTTCCTATTAAAAAGCTAGTGCCGTAACTGGACTAACCTCTTAGATAATTTGTACCGTTAGACACGCTTTAAGCTCGAGAGAGTTAAATTGAAATAGTCCTTGTTTAGGCCGAGAGACGCTTGGATTTACCATCGACTACAATCCTCTATAAGAAATTGCATGTCAGAATTCTACACACTCATAGCCAATAGAGACGTATACCTCAGAAGGTGGACATAACCCCAATGCTTCAATTCTCATTGTTTACAACCAACGTAACAATCTCTCTCTTTTTACTTTATTATTTTCAGATTTTGTTTACATTACTTGCAAAACAAGAATCCCCCCTTCTTACGAGACTTGCACCAAAAGTTTAGTAATTTTACTTACTTGTTGGCCAAGCTATTCCCTGTGGGATCGACACCCAACCCAAGTTGGGTTCTATATTTGCTAACGACCTCTTTACACTCAAACGAGAGTTGTAGATTGAGCGTTATCAATCCATAAAAGACAAAAGCAGTAAGAAACTGGCCTACACTAATTTCTCCATCAGGCATTAGAAGTTTCTTGGGTTTAGATGGCTATTATAGATGGTTTGTTGAGGGTTTTTGTCCATTACATCTCCCATAACCAAATTAGCTAAGAAGAAAGTCAAGTTTCAGTGGTAAGATTCTTGTGAATAATGTTTTAAAGAATGGAAGGCTTGACTCACTTCAGCCCTAGTCTTAGCATTACCTGATGGTGCAGAAGGATTCATTGTCTATTATGATGCTTCTAGATTCCGTTTGGGTTGTAATTTTATGCAGAGAGGTAAGGACATATCCTATGCCTTTATATAGCTTAAGCATCAAGAAAAGAAATATCCTACTCATGATCTTGAATTAGATGTCGTTGTGTTTGCTTTGGAAATCTAGAGACACTATCTTTATGGGGAACATGTTGATGTGTTTACGGACCATAAAAGTTTGTAGAATGTGTTTCAGAGAAGGTGGTTAGAATTATTGAAGGATTATGACACAAGTATTTTGTATCATATGGGCAAGGCCAATGTTATGGTAGATGCTCTTAGTAGACTGTCTACGGGTAGTGTTGGTCATGTAGAGGGTGATAAAAAGGACCTAGTTCGAGAAGTTCATCAATTGGCTAGATTGGGTGTTCGTTTAGTTAACTCAGCTAAAGGGAATGTTTCGGTGTAGGGTAGTTTAGAATCTTTTCTAGTCTCTGAGGTGAAAGAGAAGTAGGAAAAGGATTCTAATTTGTTCAAACTGAAGGGTTCAGTTAAATACCAAAAAGTGGATATTTTCTCCCAAGGGTGAGATGGTGTGTTGAGATACTAGAGTAGATTATGTGTGCCATTTGTTGATGATTTGAGGAAATAGATTATGGCATAAGATCATGGTGCGCATTACTCCATTCATCTCGGAGCCACAAAGATGTAGAATAATTTGCGGGAAGTTTATTGGTGGAGTGGTATGAACAGAGATATAGCAGAATTTATAGCAAAATATGCAACTTGTCAACAAGTTAAGGTAGAGTCCCAAAGACCTACTGGCATATTGCAGGTGTTCGGTATTCCCACTTGGAAGTGGGAAGAGGTGAACATGGACTTTGTGATAGGGTTACCCCGTTCACATCATTTGCATGATTCGATATGTGTTATTATTGATAGTTTGAAAAAATTAGCGCATTTCCTACCAATTCATACATCCTACTCAGCTAAAGATTATGCTAGGCTGTATATTAAAGAGCTGAATAATTTGCATAGAGTTCCTTTTCCTATCATTTTAGATAAGGGTACTCAATTTACCTCTCACTTTTGGAAAAACTTTCAGAATGATCTTGGTACCCAAGCCTATCTTAGTTCAACTTTTCATCCTCAGATAGAAAGGATTATTAAGACTCTAGAAGATATGTTGAGGCCATGTGTGCTTTATTTCAAGGGTAGTTGGGATGAGCATTTGTTGTTGATCTAGTTCACCTACAATAATAGTTATCATGCTAGCATTCAGATCGCCCTTTTGAGGCTTTTTATAGGAGGAGATGTAAGTCACCTTTTGATTGGTTCGAAGTAGTTGAGGACACTTTGATTGGTCCAGATATGGTGTTAGAAGCTATGGAGAAAGTCCAATTGATTCAAGAAAGATTGAGAATATCTTAGAGTCATCGGAAATCTTATACAGATATGAGGAGAAAAGTTCTTGAGTTTGAAGTTGATGACTTAGTTTTTTTGAAGGTTTCACCAAGGAAAGGGGCGAAAAAATTTGGCAAAAAGGGGAATCTTAGTCCCTTCTATATTGGCCCCAAAAGAATATTTAGTCGTACTGGGAAGGTGGCATACGAGCAGGAGTTGCCTACAGACTTATCATCAGTTCACCGTATATTCCATGTGTATTTGTTAAAGAAGTGTATTGGTGATCCAACGGTTGTAGTACCCTTAGAAATCACAGATATTCATGATAGGCTCTCCTTTGAGGAGATTCCAATCAAGATCCTTGATTTCCATATTCGTAAACTAAGGAACAAAGAAGTTCCCTTGGTCAAAGTTCTTTTGCGTAATCAATCCATTGAGGGAGACACTTGGGAAGTAGAACTAGATATATAGACCAAGTACCCTTATCTTTTTGCCGCGAATTCAAAATCAGTTCAAGGTAACAAGTTTCCTCAAATCATCTCTTTTTCATCCCAAGTTTTAGTAAATAGAAGTGGCTCAGCACTATAATGCCGCATCACGGTGATGGCCAAAATGGTAATTGTCCCGTTTCTAGTAACCCACTACGATCGGCATGTATCGCACTAAAAATCAAGGTGGAGCGGGTACCGCATCTCGGAAGGATGAATTTTTACACTCAAAATTTTCAAGTGAGGCAACGCAATGAAATCGCATCGCGGTGATGGACTAATTGGGGATCATCCTTTTTCTAGTGATCCACTGCGATAAGCTTGCGTCGCACCAAAGGGCAAAATCTTGTTCGTCATTTTTCAAGAATGGCACCGCGATAAGCACCGCGTCGCGCCGTGTGCCAATATCGAGCTTCCAGTTTCCAAAGTTGATTTTTAAAGGGTAGTTTGGTCATTTCCCAAGCCCCCAATTCATGAAAAACACAAGATTTTACCTATCCTAAGAACATTATACTCCTTATTCATCAACTTTATCTTAATGAAACCCTAGATCTTCAAAACTTAAACCCCAAGAAATCCAAATTCCACCATTCTCTTTCCAAGATAGTTCTAAATTCAAGGTTCCCAGATTCAAGAATCAATCTTCAAGAGAACAAATAGGAATCCAAGATCAAGTTTCTTCATCAATTTCATCAATTAAGGTATGTGGGGTTATGAACAAGGGTAATCCTTTCACTCTTGCACCCAAAACTAGTTTTTAATTACAAATTCACTCGATTTTGTATGACTACACATGAATTTAAATTTAGGGTTCATATCCAATGATTATTATTTGAAAATTATGCTATTACAAGTGATTTGAATGATGATTTGCATCTTTATTTCTACATGTCCATGTGTTTGCCTTATTTTTACATATATAGAAAGAATTGAATGGCATTATTATGATTAGAATTGTGCAAAAACCCTATGATTTTGGCTATTGACTATGATTCATGATGATTTGACTTGAGTTTGATATATGGGTTACTAAGCCCTTGCTTTGATATTTATAATCCAAGAAATTTTGCTTTTAAGCATCCCAAGATATGTTTATGATCAGTTTTGAAATAAAGATTTGATTTTTTTGATCATTAGCTAACGATATGGAATCCACTTATAGCTTAAACTTCAGCTTTAAACTAACAGATACATAATTAGCTTTCAGTATGAATCATTATGACTTTTAAAGTATATTTTCTACAGAATGAGCATACAGATTAAAGGGAGTAGTATTTAGCACCGAGTGGGAAGTGTGGGTTTAGTGCATCCTACTTTCCTAGAACTACAAGCCAACGTAGGTATAGATTTAGTTATTTCCGTTTCTATGTGATTGACAGTTACAAATGTGATCATTTAGCTTAGGTTATACTCCCTTGCAAGAGTATGAAACCTCTCCCCAATGCAAGGTTTTCTCCTTGGGGGAACTAGACGTTAGACACTATGATAGCTCACAAAGTATATGTCAGTTAGAAGAACTTCCCTACAGCTTAAAAACCTTGAAGAACTGCTTTTAAAAGAATTCTCTATATCCTAACAGAAAAGAATAACAGAATGATAGTTTAGCTTTAGTAGAAATTGTTTTGTTGATTTCAGTTCAGTTCGAGTTAGTTGGGGTTTTTTCCCAACGGCTCTCTAGTCCTTAGTTGTAGAGGCTTGTCTAACTGCTAGCTAAAATTCAGACTTCCAGTATTTGTTGTTCAGACATTATGATCAATTGATTTTAGCACAATTTAGATAATTAGGTATTTCAGTATTGATTTTTGCTTAAGTCCATTTAATTTAAATTCTAGAAGTAGTAGAAGGATTACAGGGTTAGCTTGATACTAATCGTAGTCTTGAGCACTGTGTGACGTCTTGGGACCCATTTCTGGGGCGTTACACAAGTTTTTCTTTGAAAAAAAAATATAAATTGTTTTTGAGTTTAGGAACACTTACCTCAACTGTGTTATATTCATCTTCCATGTCTGAATCTCCAATTTCCATTAGAGTAGTTTCATCTACTTCTTCCTCTCCCATTTTTTCAAAATTAGATCCCCAGGCAGCTACATAGCTAAATCCTCCTTATCTCTTTTCTTGGTATTTTCTTTTAATTCTTTCTCACCTCTTTTCTTTCTCTATTCAATTTCCCAAATGGAGAAATCTTTGACTTGATGATCAGTTTTGCAACACTTATAACGCCCAGTGGGATTGTCATTGGAATGAATTTTTCTACCTATTCCATTCTTTCTTTTGAAGACTTTGCTGAAATTTTTCGTTGTAAAAGCCACCTGTTATTTAGTCAGTTCCACTTTCCATCACTGACTAACGCTTTAGGGATTTCTCAAAATCTACCTTTTTATTCTTGGTTTCATCAATTTGCATCAAATAAGTCTTCAGGTTATCTAATAATTCATCCAAAGTGATACTAGTTAAATCCTTTGACTCCATAATCGAAGTAAACTTGACATCCCATTTAGATTTTGGCAAGACCTTCAACACTTTCTCAACTTGTTCCTCAGTAGTGATGAATTTTTCCAATGAGATCAATTCATTGGTTAAAGATGTGAGTCTTGGCATTATCTGATGAAGGGATTCATAATCCTTCATCTTAAAAGCTTCATATTCAGTAAAGAGAAGAGCAAATCTAAATTTTCTCACTTGAGTGGTGCCCTCATCTGCATTTACCATGGCAACCCAAATTTTCTTGGCACTGGTGCAAGTGGACACTCTGTTTTACTTAGATGGACTTATTCCACATACTAAGATGTTTTTCATTCTTTGATATTTCTATAGTGCCACCAGATCATTAGCAGTAAATTCAATTATCACCTTTTAAACTTGTTATCCATCTTCCAACTTCATTTGGATAGTAGGACCATCAGTAATTTTACCATACTACTCATAGTCTTCTCCTTGAATAAACATTTCCATTCTAGCTTTCCACCGAACGAAATGAGTGTCATCAAAAAGTGGTGTCCTAGTAGAGGATTGGCCTTCACTTGCCAGTACGGGGTGTAAAATTCATTATATTGATCTTTTCTTAGGTTCTAGCCTTATGTAAGACAACCTCGCTCTGATACCACTTGTTAAAGTACGTGCCCTACTGATTACCTATTTTATCCTGACAGTTTCCTATCAGTGGAACAGGTTGACAAACGTGTTTCTATCTATCTAAAACAATAAGTAATTGCACAGTAATGTTTATGTGGAAAAAACCTGGCTTAAAGAGGTGTAAAAACCCACGACCTGTAGCTCTACAGGATTTAATCCCGACTCGACTAAACAATTAAGCCTCAACAGTCAACAAATTACAAGACTCTTGTAATCTAGGAATTAAACTCTAACTTCTATTTCTACAAAAGATAAACCTTACCAAAGTGTGTGTTCCCAAGTATTTGAGTTCCCCAAATTGCAGACAAAGATCCTAACCCAATTTATACCTTACTGAGACTAAAAAATATTATAACACAAGAACCAACCTAATACATAAAGTCTAAGACTCCTTAACTCTAAGTAATAGAAACAGGTTCAACTTTGACTGCTTCAAGCTTTGGAACTTCCCAGGTAATTTTTCAATATGTTGCTCTCTTTGTAAAAGTATGAATAATGAAATGAGTTAATCCCTCGATATATAACAACTCTTCAAATATTCCTTCAGCGTCCTTGGTCTTCTACTTTGCTTCAAACTCTTTAATTCAACATAGTTTGTTATCAACTAAAAGTTCTTCTTCAATTACAACTCGTTGCTTTGATAAAACTCCTTCTTCAACCTGAACTCCTCATTTAAGTGAAACTCTTTCTCTTTAGTTTATCAATAAGGTGTTGTATTCAACTACAACTTCTTCTTTATCACACGTGATTATGATCACATTGAGAAGGCTTATCTATTCCTGACTTTAAGTAAATTATTTTGTGTCATCCAGTGATATCAACTTCTATATTCATGTTTTGGGACCAACTTGAGTAACATGTTTCATTTATATGTCAATCATCAAAGCTTCATTGACCTAACAATATATCTGGACTTATAGAAAGATTAAAGGTAATATATGAGCATTTCTAAAAGGTTCTGGACTAAAATACCCTTAAATTAGTTAGAGTTGGAAAAAATTCTCGCCGTATGGCCCATTGCACGGACCATGGATCAATTGGTCTAAATTTGAGAGAACTTTTAAGTAGGCATTTTTCATGGTTCAAAGAACTACCCATGGAACTATTTCACAAACCGTGAAACTGTTAGTACAATTTTGCTGGTTGAGTCTCTTTTGGTAAAATGGTCATAACTTCTTACCACAGACTCGAATTATCAAATGGTGGGTTGGTGTTAGAGAGAAGACTAAAAAAACCTCTAATTTGGCAGGTATTGAACCATGTAACTCTTTATGTTTTTGGAGGATCTCTTATTTGAAGTTGACCCTAGTAAGAACTTATACAAAAATTTAATCGGTAGAAAGAGTCTCAACTCAACTTTGTGCTAGAGATTTCCAATGACTTAGATTGAATCCAATGCCCTTTCAAAAAATTGATCATAACTCCTATTTACACTAGGAAATTAGTTTAGACCTTTTTGAATTTATTAAAAAACAAATATTATCCAACTATCTCTTTTAATAGTGTATTATTTTCTGAAAAAATTGGTGAAATCTTATTATTTCTATCCAAATAAATCCATCTTTTCACCTAAAAAGTAAAGTACTAGCAAAATAAATAAATGCACAAGTTCCAAAGAAAGAAATAAAGTAATACATCAACAAATTTTCCAATACAATATAAATATTTGAATTAAAATTGTGTTGCTCCCGAACCCAACTACCTCCTACATATATATACATATATATATATAAATATGTATATATATATATATTTATGTATATTTATACATACACACACATATATATACATATATATATATATGTGTATATACATATATATGTATATACGTATATATATATATATATTTTTTTTTATATATATACACATATATATAGGTTATATATATATATATGTGCTACTCTCCCTAAAATGAAGAACATGGAAGTAACAAAAAAATGCAGGAAAATAATAGGCATTAGGGTATGTGGATGTACTAATGTATCTATTTTAGAAAAAATACCTCTTCAAGTCAACTCATAACAGGTCATACCAAAGGTTACTTCAAGTATGGGTGTGTCAAAAAAACCACCCAAAGCAAAATGTTTGTGAAACTTTTTATTTATTAGTTGCAGCAAGGTTCTCTTGTGGACTCATCAGTTTCCAAGAAATTGGTTATTTCTGTAGCAGCATCTAAAAATAACTCAACAAATGCTCATCGACTTCCAAAAGGTGATGTGCATAATTTCAAAAGCTTTCCCACTCAGCCTCATCTCCTGCTTCATTCAACAAATGACCACGAGCCCCTAGGTATCATTTGAGGGTTTGTGTTTTGAAAATACTTGCTAGTCTCAGGTCTTATCTTATCGAAGATGGAGAGAGAAGTTATTTTGTGTCTTCTTCATAGTGCTACGAAATATGTTAGAGTTGTGACCAAAAGTTTGTTGGTCCGGCCTTGAAAGTTTTGCGGTGTGACCCATGTTTGTGATTTCTAATTTTTTCTGTGGTGGTAGCGTAGGAATAATCTTGGATCCCACCACTAATCCCGATGTGGTGCGGTTGGATGTCAAAATTGAATTCTTACATGGAGAAGTTGAGGAGGACATCTATATGCAGAAACCAGATGGCTTTGTAGTTTCAGGAAATGAGGACTATGTATGCTTTCTGAAAAGTCTTTTTATGGTTTAAAACAGTCGTCCAGATAGTGGTATAATAGGTTTGAATATTTTAGGACCTCTTATATGTTTCAGAGGTGTAGTTATGATAGCTGTGTCTACTTCTGTTATACCCCATATTTCTGTAACTTAAGATTAACTCTCAGTTCATGAGTTATCCAATATACATTTTTGAAACACTCAGTATTTTTCAGTTTAGAGACAACCATTGCATAGGAAATTGAATTAGCTTTCCAACGATATTAAATTTTCCTAAATTCGATAACCGAATAAATAGTTATGGCTATTTTAATTTTCAGTTGTTAAACACTGTCATTTAGGCCAGTAGCGCATCGCGGAGTATGTCAAAATGACAATTGTTAGTTTCCAGTGAGGTACCGTGATATTGGTGCATCGCGCCAAAGCTCCTTTTAACGTTTCTCGATTTCTAGTGTACCAACACGATCCCACCGTATATCGGTGAACTTCTAGATCGCATCCAAGATGTCAATGCAATACCACTGTATCGCACCACCGTGCATTTTCCAAGTTGTCAATTTCCAGAGACATGACGTGATAGCACCGCATTGCGCCAAGGGTGAAAATCGGGAATTTTTAGTTAATTCGAAGATTTAATTTCCAAGGGATTTTAGGTATTTTCCCCTCATTCCAGTTAGTCTAAACATGGGATTAAAGCACCAAATAGCCTATTTTCTCATTATTTGCTCACTTATCTCAAGAAAGAAAGCATTCTCTCTCAATTATCAAACCCTAGATTCAAGAAATAAATATCAAATTCAAGAAATCCTCCAAGAACTTCAAGAATTAGGATACCCAAGTATGTTAGGTGTTTATCTAGAGGTCTTTTTCACCCATAATGTCTATGAATCCATTTTTAAAACTCCAAGATTTATTTGTTATGATTTCCATTCTTGGAATTGAATGAGTTCATGTTCATGATAGTAATTGGGATCCAATGCATTTTAAATTATAAGTTTCCATGAAACTGAGATAGTTATGTGGTGGATTATATGAATTGTGTGCTTAACCCTTGAATTTGAAATTGAATGTTGTATTCATGATTAAATGTGTTGACCATCATCATGTGAAATACTCCATGTTTCCCAAGTGTTTGATAAAATGCCTATGTTAATGAAATAGTGCCATTATAACATAATAGTATGTAATCCCTATTTATGCAAAAGTTAATGCATTACAAGTGTTTGATGAAATGCCTTTATGAATGAATTATGGACAAGTGTACATTGTTGTGTATCTCCAGATCACACTATGATTTATTTTTTATGCTATCGAGTCCTGGGGGAATTTAATACTTGACAATTTTGCTGTGTACCTAGAACCAGTTTCAGTTACAGAATAGTATCAGTCATGTCATGATCGATAGTACTCTCAGTTAGTTACAGAACCCAGTAGGACTCAGTCAGTTCCAGAACTCAGTAGGACTCATTCAGTTCCAGAACTCAGGATAACTCAGTAAAATAAGTATCAGTCCAATCCAATTTAGTATAATGAGTTTAGTGTCTTTCAGTTGGGAGTAGGATTCAGTACCGAGTAAACCTAAGGATGAGGACTCACCTGCGACTAGAGGGTGTAATCCTTAGAAACAATCCTTGTGTTCCAGCACTACATATCAAACGTAGGTTGAGGCATCAAACCTGCTAGTTGAGGGTTGATGATGTGTTTTAACCTAATAGATGAGGGTTCCACCGTTATCATTAGAGTACCTACCAGATGAGGGTAACTCTTCAGTGTCTTTACCAATGACACATATTGACACCCTTCCAACTGGGTTCATAGGTTGGACCCTAACTCAGTTATCTTATGTTATTTGGGGCATGTCGGTTAGATGATTACCTTCCATAGTCTTAGTTTCAGTCTTTAGAATAGAACTCAGTTCAGTTCTACAGAATCAGGACTGCTAGATACAGTCAACCAGTATTAGTAAATCAGTTATCAGGAACTTTAGATATCAGTTACTCAATATCAAAATTCAGGACTTAGCTTAAGAAAAACTTAGTCATAGTATTTATTTATATGCACATTAGTGCATACTCAGTATTTACAGCAGTATCAGTTATCCATGTACTCTCATGTTCAGTTACTTTATATCATACCATCAATTATTATTTATGCATATGAACCCTTGCATTTAACCTTACCTCATCTAGCATACCAATACATTCCACGTACCGACACATACTCTTTTTTTACACTATGATGTCATATATCATAGGTTCGGATGCTCAGGTTCTCGACCGCACATAGACAGATTCAGTTTCAGCCAGTAGTATTAGCTTTAGTAGTGAGTCCTCATCTGTTGAGTATATTGTTTTATTTTATTATTATAGTAGATTTAGTATTTCAGTAGATGGAGTTAGTTGGGGAATTATCCCATCAACTCCATATCCAAATAGTTCAGTATAAAGGCTTTTCAAACTAGTTTTCAGTTAGTATTCAGTTTTACAGATATTATCACAGATGATATATATTTTATTAGTATTTTAGATATGTTGAACCTTATGGAATTTCATCCTATTGTTTTGTATTTATTACAGTATCATGTTTTGGTGCTTATAGCAGATATCAGTCAGGGGTTAGCTTATGGTCCTTCGGGGTCATAAACACTGTGTAGCGTCCAGGGTACTGACTCGGGGAATTTCAAACTTGGTATCAGATCCAGATTCAACAGAGTCCTAGGAAGTCTGAAAGATACATCTAGTAGAGTCTTGTGCATGGGTGTGTAATGCCACACTTATTGACAAGAGTCTATGAGATGTTGTAGGAAATAGTTTCCTTTCTTTCTATATTTATGTCGTGCGAGTAAGCATGAGATCAAGTTAAACTCTCAGTCTAATCCATTTTCTCCTTTTCATTTACATAACATTCCTCCTAAAAAGGCTAATAAAAGAAGAACTAAAAATTAGTCAGCACCTCAGCCCGTTCAGGCAGATCCCCTGGACGAGCATGTCTCTCATGCAGAATTCAGAGTTGCATTCACTACTTTAGCTAATTCTGTAGCAGCTCAGAATGAACGACCAGCCGTTGTTCTGTCTAACCCAGTGGCCAATACTGCTGCATCCAGGATTTAAGACTTCACCCGTATGAATCCTCCCCTATTCTCAGGATCTAAGTGAGAAAAGAATCCACAGAAGTTCCCTAATTAGGTTTAAAAAGTCACAAATATTATGGGAGTAACTTCTAGTGAGAGTGTTGAGTTAGCTTCCTATCAGCTACAAGATACAGCTCATATGTGGTTTAAGCAGTAGAAGGTAGACAGGGGCACAAATGTAGATCACACAGAGTGGGAAGAGTTTGCTACTGCTTTCCTATGTAGATTCTTTCCCTTCGAGCAAAGAGAAGCCAAGGTGTTAGAGTTCATCAATCTCACACAGGGCAGTATGAATATGAAAGAGTATTCCTTTAAGTTTACTTAGCTGGCCAGGTATGCTCCCCATGTAGTAGCAGACAGTAGGTCCAGAATAAGTAAGATCTTAATCGGGGTGTTAGATAGTGTGGTTAAGGAGTGCAGAACAACGATGTTGATTAAGGAGATGGACATATATAGGCTTATGGTCTATGCCTAGAAGCTAGAAGATGCTAAGAATAGAAAGAGATAGAGGCAGAATAAGAGAAATACAATAGGTAGCTTTAATTTTAATTATCCTAAGTCAGAGGGCGGTAACCGTTCCCAATTTTTTCCAAAATATTAATCTCCAGCTTCGTCCTTAGCCAGTGCTCCAATCCCTAAGTTAAAAAATGGTAACCAAGATAGGGCACCAAGCTCTAATTCTTAGGGTAGTGTCAGCAGTGCTCAAGCAAATCCTTTTTGTCAGCAATATGGCAAGAACCACATGGGTGTCTACTGAGCTGGCAGTGATGTTTCTTTCGGCGTGGCAAGCCAGGACACAAATTTAGAGATTGTCCTTAGTCAGGTTCTTAGGGTAAGCATACTCGTTCTTTAGCCCAGTCAAGTCACCCGAATCAGCAGGGTTCTGCTTCCAGTACCACCAGTGGGCAACGCCCAAACAGGCTTTATGCACATCAGTCCAGACAAGGTCAGGAAAATTCTCCTGATGTGGTCACTAGTACTTTACAGATCTTTCATTTGCATGTTTATGCCTTATTAGATCTAACAGATTCTTTATCTTTCGTAACTCTTTATATAACTGTTAACTTCGGAGTCATTCCAGAAATCCTAGCAAAGCCTTTCTCAGTTTCTACCCTAGTGGGTAAATCTATCATAGCCCAATGGGTATACATGATCTGTCCAGTTATGATATCTCAAAAAGTTACTTTAGTAGACTTGGTAGAGCTAGAGATGGCTGATTTTGATGTCATTCTCTGCATAGATTGGCTTTATTTATGTTATGCCTCAGTTGACTGTAGAAATAGAATAGTTCATTTTCAGTTTCCAAATGAACCAGTCCTTGAATGGAGGGGTAGTACTATATCACTTAAGGGTCAGTTGATTTCATACCTTAGATCAAGAAAAATGATATCTATAGGGTGTGTCTATTATCTTGTGCAAGTCAAATACTTTAACGCAGAAACTCCCAGTCTTGAGTCAGTTTAAATTGTAAATGAATTTTTTGATGTGTTTCTCGAAGATCTTCCTGGAGTTCATCCAGTTAGGGAAATAGACTTTTTTCCAGATACTCAGCCCATATCTATTCTTCCATACAATATGGCACCAGTAAAACTCAGAGAGTTGAAAGAACAGTTGAAGGATCTCCTAGATAAGTGATTCATCAGGCCCAATATTTCCCCGTGGGGTGCACCAGTCTTATTCGTGTGTAAGAAAGATGGTTCTCTCAGAATCTGTAAAGACTACCATTAGTTGAAAAAATTCACAGTCAAGAATAAGTACCCATTTCCTAGAATTGATGACTTGTTCGACCAACTTTAGGGTGCTAGTTACTTTTCTACGATAGACCTCAGAACAGGCTATCATCAGCTAAGAGTCAGGGAATGTGACATTCCACAAACAACTTTACGAACTCGGTATGTTCACTTCGAGTTTCTAGTCATGTCCATTGGTGTTAATAATGCCCCAAAAACTTTCATGGACTTAATAAATCCTGTGTTCAAACAATACTTCGACATGTTCATTATAGTCTTCATCGATGACATTCTTGTCTATTCCCGTAGCAAGAATGATCACGCCGATCACCTTAGAATCGTACTTCAGACTCTTAGAACTCATCAGTTGTTTGCTAAATTTAGTTAGTGTGAATTCTGGATAAGATCAATAGCTTTCCTTGGCCATATTATTTTTGGTGATGGCATTAGAGTTGATCCTCACAAGACCGAGGCAGTGAGAAACTGGCCTAGACCTATCTCTCTATTAGATATTAAGAGTTTCTTGGGTTTAGCTAGTTATTACCATCGGTTTGTTGAAGGATTTTCTTCTATTGCATTCCCTATGTCCTTATTGACTCAAAAAAAGTCTAGTTTCAGTGGTCAGATTCATGCGAGAAGAGTTTTCAAATGTTAAAGACTTGACTAACCTCAGCCCCAGTTTTGACTCTACTAGATGGTTCAGATGGGTTTGTTATGTACTGTGATGCATCCTGGGTAGGTTTGGGTTGTGTCCTCATGTAGAGAGGTAAGGTCATAGATTATGCCTCTAGACAGCTTAAACCCTACGAGAAGAATTATCCGACTCATGATCTTGAGTTAGCAGATGTAGTGTTTGCCATAAAGATTTAGAGGAACTATTTGTGTGGGGTACATATTGATGTGTTAATAGATCACAAAAGCTTGCAGTATGTATTTTCTTAGAAAGATTTGAATTTGTGTCAGAGAAGGTGGTTAGAGTTATTAAAAAATTATGATGTGAGTGTTCTTTATCATCCGAGCAAGGACAATATAGTGGTTGATGCTCTAAGTAGATTGTCTATGGGTAGTGTTACTCATGTTAAGGATTATAAACAAAATTTAGTTCAGGAAGTTCATTAGCTTTCCCGACTAGGTGTCTTCTTAGTGGATTCAGTAGAAGGTAGTGTGTAGGTTCAGAATTGTTCCGAATCATCTCTAGTTTCCTAAGTGAAGGAAAATCAAGATAGAGATCCCGATATTGTTATGTTGAAAGAGTCAGTCAGAGATTAGAAAATAGAGATTTCTCCCAAGGGGGAGATGGTGTGTTGCATTTCCAGGGTCATTTATGTGTGACTGGTGTAGAATAATTTAGGCAGCAAATTTTTGCAGAAGTGCATGGTGCGCGTTACTCTATTCATCTAAGGGCCACTAAAATATACCTCAATTTGCAGGAGATCTATTGATGGTGTGGGATGAAGAGGGATATTGAAGAGTTTGTAGCTAAATTCTCTACATGTCAGCAAGTTAAGATTAAGCACCAGAATCCTAGTAGATCCATGCAGGATTTCAGTATTCCCACATGGAAATAGGAAGAAGTGAACATGGACTTTGTGATAGGTTTGCCTCATACTCATTATCAACATGATTCTATTTGGGTTATTATTGATAGGATGACCAAATCAGCTCATTTCATGCCAGTGCATACTTTATATTCTGCTGAGGACTATACCAAACTCTAAATCAGAGAGATGGTCAAGTTACATGGAGTCCGAGTATCCATTATCTCAGATAGAGGTACCCAGTTCACCTCTTATTTCTGGAAAGCATTCAAAAAGAGTATTGGTACCCAAGTTCACCTCAGTACAACCTTCCACCCTTAGACAGATGGTCAAGTAGAAAGGACCATTCAGAATCTAGAAGATATGCTAAGAGCATACGTTGTTGATTTTAAGGGTAGTTGGGGTGACCACTTGCCTTTGATTGATTTTGCATACAATAACCACTATCATTCCAGTATTTAGATGGCTATGTTTAAAGATCTCTACGGTAGGAGATGCAGATCTCCAATTGGTTGGTTCGAGGTAGGTAAGGACGTAGTAGTAGAGCCTGACCTAATATTCGATGCCTTAGACAAGGTTCAGTTAATCAGAGAAAGGCTTAGGGCTGCCCGGAGTAGTACTGGGCTCTGAATCAGAGAAACCCAATCTGAGTTTGCGGAGAAAAGGTGAGGGTACTTAGCTCGCATGTCAGCTTTTGCTTCCCAAGTAGCACCCTCAACAGACTGATTTCGCCAAAGAACTTTGACCAAGGTAACTTCTTTGTTCCTTAGTCTACGAATCTAATGATCTAAAATCTCAACTGGAATCTCTTTGTAAGAAAGACTGTTCTGAATAACTAAGTTTTCAATAGGATCTACAATGGTAGAGTTACTGATGCACTTCTTAAGCATAGAGACGTGGAATATAGGATGAACGACTGACAAGTTTGTGGACAACTCAAGTTCACAAGCTACTTTCCCAACACGACACAAAATTCCATAAGGGGACAACATACCGGGGACTACGCTTCCCCTTCTTGCCAAATCTCTCCACCCCTTTCATAGGTGAAATCTTCAAATACAAAAAATCACCAACTTCAAACTCGAGGTACCTTCTTCTAACATCTGTGGAGGATTTCTGATGACTCTGAGATGTTTTCAATCTTTCTCTAATCAACTTAACTTTCTCCATGGCCTCAAACACTGCATCAGGCCCAAGCAAAGCGGCCTCACCCACTTCAAACAAACCTATGGGTGATCTATATCTCCACCCATAAAGTGCTTCAAACGGAGCCATCTAAATGCTAGCATGATAACTTTTATTATAATAGAACTCAATCAATGGAAAATGTCCATCCGAACTTCCCTTGAAACCAAGAGCACATTCCCTCAACATATCTTCTAGGGTTTGGATGGTCCTCTTTGGTTGACCATCCGTCTGAGGGTGGAAAGCTGAAATAAGATGGATCTGGCTACCAAAACCCCTAGAAAAGGCTTTCCAAAACTAGGAAGTAAACTGAGTACCCCTATCTGAGACGATAGAGAAGGGAACTCCATGCAATCTGACTAACTCTCAGATATACAACTTAGCATAATTCTCAGTTGTATAGGACGTATAAACTGGAAGGAAATGAGCTGACTTGTAAATCTGTCTACAATAACCCAAATCAAATCATGATGACAACACGAATGGGGTAAACTAGTCAAAAAATCCATGTTCACCTCCTCCCACTTCCAAGTAGAAATACAAAACTCTTGCAACGTACCACCAGGTCTTTGGTTCTCTACCTTAACCTATTGACAAATTGCATACTGTCACGACCTAAACTGAGGCCCTGGCCGTGATAAGCGTCCCAAACCATGAAGGCCAGGATGCCTTATTCTATCTGGTAATCATCCACAAAATTCATATAATCAAAGAACATGAGGAAATATAATCTAATACAGAAACATGGTCATATTCTAGTTTCAATTCAACAACGAGGAATAAAATTCAATATCAACTAAACATCGTCTGAAATCATCTACGAAATCTCTACTACCTGATCAAATAACAAGTGTCTGGAAACTGGGACAAGGCCTCAAGTAGACCAAAACCATAACTATTGATGAATGTCTGAAAATAAATAGGCCTTCTGAAATATAGAAGGCTCACTACTAGATTCTGACCTTCTTTCTGAAGAAATCTACAGCTTATCATGACCCGTAGATTCTGCCTCAGAACCTGAAAGGTAGGGGGTTAATACAGATGTACTGGTACGCAGAGTAAATCCAAAATAATAATTTATATTCAACATATATAAGAGCAATTTAGGACAATTCATAAACATATCATATAGTATGAAACCTCATGGGCACGTTGATAGACTCTAAAAAATCATTTGGACTCTGTGACACTCTTTGTTTTACTTCTGCGCTAGGTGGTATACTCTACAACTCTTAAATTGCATGGGCTATATTGAATCCTCCATTAACTCGGTGGACAAGCCCCCAACCCAAGTGTGTCGCAAGGGTCAGAGTCTCTGACTGTACTACTCCACACGGTCGTCGCTAACATAAAATAAATTACCCGCATCAGCAAATCATGGTTTTAGGCTAATAGTCACTTGAACTCAAGCCCGCTTCGGGTAACCACATAACCCTCTTTAAGCCCATTTTTTAACTTTTTCAAAACATGCATTCTTTGAAAACATACTTTGAAAACATACTCTGTTAGGGTATACATACTTATGGTATAGTCATACCATTGACTTGTAAGTCACATCTCTGAGCCATTATTAGCATATTACAGTCTTTGTTTTAAAACATAAATTCAGGACAACCATATCAATAAATCAGTTCAAAGAACTCCTTCTTTAAAACTCATGTAAATACATTTATGCAAATCTCTTTATCAAACGTTCAATGATGCAAGGTGGCCATGTCAAAGCTCTTAATCTCATGCAAATCTTTCTCTTTTAACAAAATATATTTACATCAAGAAACTAACTCTCATAAATCTCTAAATCATGCTAAAAATACTATGGTATTTGAGTAAACTATTTTCAATCCATAAATCATGCATTTCAAATCCTTCACATTTAGATCATAAACTTAAAGTCATCACAAGAGAGGGATTTCATAAGTTGTGCTCTCAAACAATCTCAAATCTAATTTTTTATACATATTCATATACAGGTAAATCAATTTAAGGGAGGAGGCCTAAAGACCAAATCAACAATACAATTAAACATTCATAAATGCATAGTAAAATGATGTATTTCAAAACCCCTTTCTAAATTCATGCTTGATAACCTTTAAATCATATCCTAGTGTTTACAAGCCCATGTAGGTTTTAGGATAAATCCCGCGTACCTCGTATTATGAACTTTGATGAATAAGCTTGCTTGAGACTCTTTATCCTACATTTTGATGAGGGTTCTTGAAGCCCTTGACTTGGAAACTTTGAATCCCAACTCAATTTGTGAAAGCTACAACGGATTCTTGAGATTCTTGGAAGAGGTTCTAGGTACTTAAGGTTTTTTTGTTGGGAGAAAACTTGAGAAAAAACTAATAGAATGCTTTTAAATGACTTCAATTTGGTGTTTGTACGGTTTAAGAGGCCTGGAAAAATTCCAAAGTGCCCTTTTTAACTCCTGAACGAATCTGGAAAATTAAACTGGAAAACCCTATTTTATGGGCCACCACGACGCGCCACTATTGCGGTGGCTCATTGGAAATTGACAAATGGGATTCTATGTGTCACCGCGACGCGGTGCCATTGCGTTCCCACTGGTTGGGACCTGGAACTTCAGCGCAACGCACCACAATCACGTTAGTCTACTAGAATTTGATAATTGTTAAATAGACCCTCTCTGCGATGCGCCGAGGACTAAAGTGACTCTGTTTTACAACTAGGACTTAAATTAGCTATAACTTCTTGCCCGGGTATCAGATTTTGGCGAAATTGATATCCTTCGAAAGATAATTTGAATATATTTCATTTGATATATAGTATCCCTTGTAATTCATCATATGAAAAGAGTTATGGCCGATTGAAGTTGACCTAAGTTTTGACGCTCACTCAAACTTGAACGATAGGAAAGTTTTCACCTCGTCCTTGAGTTTGGGAACCTATATGATCTCAATTAATACTCAAATTGGTTCGCACACTGCATAATTGATTAACATGCCAAATTTTCATGGCATTTATGGATTTTGAATCATCTACGCATAGAAATGATGATTTTTAATTCTAGCCCGAAATACGGGGTCATACATTATCTCCCCCTTGGGATCATTCATCCCCGAATGATGGGTAGGAATGTTGAATTCTTTAAGGTATGGAATAACGTGGGCATGATATGTATTCTATGAAATGATATAGCCAAGCTAAAACATTTAATCTTCTATCATGAAGCTGAATTCTGAGCTGACTTGACTTTACCTGCTTCAAGGAGCTAATCCATGCTGAAAGTTTAGGATTCCCTTGAAATGTTCATGATCCAATCATACATATTGAATTGAGAAGTGATAAATTATGAAAGTATGAATCATGAGACAACTAGACTTAGATCGTATCGGGGTATTACACTTTCTGAGCTGAAATACTTGGAAAAATTTGAGATTATGCTCCGAACTCTTATGAACTGAGTCATGACTACATAGCTGAGTCTGAAACATGATGCTTGGACTGAAATGAATTCGAAATTTATATGGATGAAATTGATTATATCTTGGGATGGTCATACGCATGAGACTTCATATAGTATGACTGGGTGAAAAGGTGGAAAAACCACAGTAACTTTTCTGCCGGACTGTTAAGTTGAATTGCTGGCTACATAGACTGAATTATACTGGACACTTATACTTAACTAGAATATCTCTTCAACACTCTTTCTAAAGAAGTTGTAGTATCATTAGGGAGAAAAGAATCTTGGGTATGAGTTATGCAAGACACCTATCTAAAGGATGCCAACATTGACACTACTCTATGGCGTGGAGTATAGACATATAACTCATAACTAGGATAGAGTTACTGGCCCATAGGAAATACAACTTCTTATTTTCAAGCTTAGCACCCTTCTCGAATATCCCTTAACTATACTATTCTCCTTAAGTACCATACTTATTGATTCAAATTATAATCCTCATATGGGCACTGATAAATCTTTCTACTAATGCCTAAAGTAGCTTAAATCCGTTCACCGTGATCAAGCCTAACTCTAAATCATAAAATACAAAATGCCACACTACGATACTAATCCAAACCATATGATTCAAACTTCTATATCTTTTTAAAGTTTACACCCTACACATATCGTGCCTTACTACTTGAATGACTAACTCTGATCTCTTACTATGGATTCACTAGCTCATATTGCGTTCCTCCACTTAAATCCCAACATGTCATTCAAGCCTATTTTTATAACCACATATGAACTTCAAGGCAAACACCCATAAAGACATACTTCATATATTCTCTAAACCAAAATCAATATAACCCCTACGCGCTACCCCAAGAACATAGACACACAAATTTCCACTAACCATCACATATATCAAAGACTTGGCCCCAGATCTTACTTCATACTTATGGCCTTATCTAAAACAAGTATACTATGATCTTCCATCAATAAGAAACATTTACTCATGACAACTATCATCACATAAGGAAGAGTCACTAAAAGGTTAGAACATAAGATCTTGAAGCATGGAAGGATATTACATGAGACTTGACACTTAACTGAGGTTTGAAGAACAACGAATCAACATCATGGATTTATCAAAGTGATCTGAATTGAGAGTATACCTGTCTATAAGCTGAATCTCGCCAATCATTTGGTATGTAGCATGGGTTATGGGAACTGAGCACACTATAAATCATGATTACATAAGTCATGAGCTGCATGACCTCAATTTGGAGTTCATAATTTATGGAATGTGATCCCGGTTACTAAATGAACTAAAATTCCTCATTTAAGAATTGGAAGAGCACGTAATTCTCTATTATATACATGAACATGAACTCTAATCATGGAACTGAAACGTGAGGCATGAGTAGGTATTGGGATAACTGGAAAATACTTAGTTAAGAATGGGTTGAGTCTCACCCTCACTTTCGGACGTTCTATATCATACTGACATCACTACTAGAATCTGAGAGCCTAACTTGGTTATTCATTCTATCATCTCCTCCTTAGCCTCAAGCCATCATCTTAAGTTTGAGAGATCTCTTACTAGACTCTAACTAAACTACACTTACTTCACTCTAGGGTCTGGAAAACGATAATACACGCATATCGCAGAACTTAACCCAAATGACTACACCTGTAAGTGGAAAACCCACTATTAGTACTACCTTCTGAGATGCACTCTATCTATTTATAGCCACCAATAGACATTACATAATACTTTAACACTTACTAACTTCAAATCTTCATGAATATCTCCATAGTTGAAGTAAACACCCTCTAGTGCTTCTACTCTTATTTCTATTTGTTCAATCTTCAAAACTTAAACTTAGATTCTAACACTTAACATGGATATCACCAAGCCTTTGATGAACAATACTTCTTCCGTCATAGCCTACCAATATTGCGACCCCAAACTTATATCTCTCTACCATGAGCATCAAGATCATATCAAAAGGATCAACACTATCAGTCAAAACTCCTTAACTTGGCCATTTAGAACATCATGTGCCATCTAACTAGTCTTTCGCCACCTTGCAACTCAACGGTACCATTAGCCACACACAATATGTAATAGCCTTTAAAAAAATACCACAACCTCATATCACCTTGGGCATACTTCTACCTCATACATATAACATCATACTTCATTACGAATCAAATAAACTTAATCTATTGCATACACCGTTCAAGCCTATTAGATCACTTCCATATAACTAGTATCATTAACCAATAAATCATCACATCCACCTTTATGGACATCAACAGTTCAAACTTAATGTCTAGTCCTAAACATGATTTACAACCCAACCTGACACACAATTCTCACAAAACATTCATGATTAATCTTAAGCCACTATTGTTACATCCACATTCTACATTAAATTCAAGTGTACATTTAGACTACCTTCAAATTCCACAATAACCATAAGTCTATAATTGCAACCTCCTGGCTAATCTAACTTCTCTTCATACTTCAAGCAAACAACAATTCACCTTGACTAATAACTCCTTCTCTACCTTCCACTAAACTAACACACAAGGACGTATCACTTCATTACCAACTCAATCTCATGCAAAAAGATTTGGCTATATATATATTCAACCAACACAAGAACAACAAGTTGCTAGTGAATTGAAATAGGCCTCACATGGCTTCACTAGACTTTGATTTTGTGTTTTTGAACAAGAAAACGAGATGAATGATAAGACAACTATGCTAGTGAATCAAAAGAGCCATACACGGCTTCACTAGACTTTAGTTTCAACAACACAATGATAACAAAAATACAAGAGATAGAAACTTGACACACAATAATCAATGATCTAAGAATACACATCTTACTCTATATAAATAAATTTGAGTCAAACACTTTCCCCGCAAACTACCATACAATCCACACATGCTACTAGCTACCACATTAGTCTATCACTATAAAAGGGTAAATTATCCTCAAACATCAGTTATTCAACTTAAATATTTATTTACACAAAAGTCACCCTCACTCTGACTTCTAACTTTGTAACTTCGTATCACCAACTTCTTGGTCTAATCTCACTGCCAATAGGTTCTGACACTTTAAATTAAACTACTACTCGGGTGGAAATACAGTTCCAACATTCTGCTACACCTCATTCCCTCTTAAGCATAACATTTGCAACATAAACTTTTGTAAAGGACTGAACACCCTTAAAACCGCAAGTTGAAAAGCACGATTTCATCAGAACCAAAGTTCACACTAGAAACAATACACTCTGAAGCACTAACAAACTCTTCTCAAGTCCTTGCACAATTTTAAAATCTTATATGGCTCAATCAGAAAGGACCATACCATTTAGATTCTAGACTACTGCACCTGAATCACCTCAACAATGAGACATTTCTGAAAATATCAAGGTAAGGAAAGAATTCGGATGAAAATTACCTACGTATGAGTGACACTATAGCATGAGTTAGAGAATAAAAGAGAAACAGTCTGAATCCATAACACAAACTAGAACATGAAGATAGGGAAACATTCCTAAACTACTAGTAGCCTCCTTCTTATAAGTGTGGCGTGCTACACACCCATAAACAAGATTCTACCCGACGTGATTCTGCAGACACCCTGGGACTATGCACCGTGCTCTGATACAAAGTTTATCAGGACCCAAACCAAGGCCCTGGCCGTGATGAGCATCCCGAACCATGAAGGCCATGACGCCCTATTCTATCTGGTAATCATACACAATATTCATATAATCAAAGAAGATAGAGAAATATAATCTAATACAGAAACATGGTCATATTCTAGTTTTAACTCAATAATGAGGAATAAAATTAAATATCAACTAAACATCATCTAAAACCATTTGCAAAATCTCTACTACATGATCAAATAACAACTATCTGGAAACTAGGACAAGGGCCCCCGTAGACCAAAATCATAACTAATGATGAATGTCTAAAAATAAATAGGCCTTCTGAAATATAGAAGGCTCACCACTAAACTCTGCCCATCTGTCTGAAGAAATCTACTACTTATCAAGACCCCTAGATTGTGCCTCAGAACCTGAAAGGTAGGTGGTCAATACAGATGTAGAGGTACGTTAAGCAAATCAAAAATAATAATTTATATTCAACATATATGAGAGCAATTTAGAACAGTTCATAAACATATCTTAGAGTAAGAAATCTGATGGGCATGTTGATAGACTCTGAAAAATCATCTAAACTCTGTGACTCTCTTTGTTTTACTTCTGCACTAGGTGGTATACCCTACAACTCTTAAATTCCACAGGCTATACAGAATCCACCATTAACTCGGCAACCAAGCCCTCAACCCAAGTGTGCCGCAAGAGTCGGAGTCTCTGACTTTACTAAACCACACAACCGTCACCAACGTAAAATAAATTACCCGGATTGGCAAATCATGGTTTTAGGCTAAGAGTCACTTGAACTCAAGCCCTCTTCAAGAAACCACCTAACCCTCTTTAAGCTCATTTTTTAACTCTTTCAAAAACATGCATTCTCTGAAAACATACTCTGAAAACATACTCTGTAATGGCATACAGACTTATGGTATCATCATATCATTGACTTGCAAGTCACATCTATGAGCCATTATTAGCATATTACAGTCTTTGTTTTTAAAACATACATTCGGCACCACCATATGAATAAATCATTTTAAAGAACTCTTTCTTTAAAACTCATGTAAATATATGTTTGCAACTCTCTTTGTCAAACTTTCAATGATGCAAGGTGTCCATGTTAAAGCTCTTAATATCATGCAAATTTTTTTCTTTTAACAAAATATATTTAAATCAAGAAACTCTCTCTCATAAATCTCTAAATCATGCACAAAATACTATGGTATTTGAGTAAACTATTTTCAAGCCATAAATCATGCATTTCAAATCCTTCACATTAAGATCATAAACTTAAAGTCATCAAAAGAGAGGAATTTCATAAGTTGTGCTCTAAAACAATCTCAAATATAAATTTTTATACATATTCGTATACAGGTAAATCAATTTAAGGTGGGAGGCCTAAATACCAAATCAACAATACAATTAAACATTCATAAATGCATAGTAAAATTATTTATTTCAAAACCCCCTTCTAAATTCATGCTTGATAACCTTTAAATCATGTTCTAGTGTTTACAAGCCCATGTAGTTTTTATGATAAACCCCACGTACCTTAAATTATGACTTCAATTTGGTGTTTGTACGGTTTAAGAGGCGTAGAAAAAGTACAAAGTGCCCTTTTTAACTCCTGAACGAAGCTGGAAAATTAAACTGGAGAACCTGATTTTATGGGCCACCGCGATGCGCCACTATCGCGGTGGCTCACTGGAAATTGATAAATGGGATTCTTGGGGTCACTGCGATGCAGAGTCATCGCGTTGTCCCACTGGTTGGGACCTGTAACTTCAGCACGACGTACCACAATCGCTCTAGGCTATTGGAATTTGACAATTGTTCAATAGACCCCCTCTGCGACACGCCAAGGATTAAAGTGATGGTGTTTTATGACTAGGACTTAAATTAGCCATAACTTCTTGCTCGGGTATCAGATTTTGGAGAAATTAGTATCGTTGGAAATCTAATTCAAAGATATTTCATTTGATATATTGTAGGCCCTATAATTCGTCATATACAAAGAGTTATAGCTGATTGAACTTGACCTATGTTTTGAAGGTCACTCAAACTCGAACGATAGGAAAGTTTTCAACTCGTCCTTGAGTATGGGGACCTGTATGATCTCAATTCATGCTCAAATAGGTTCCTATAGTACATAATTGATTAACATACCTAATTTGCATAGGATTTATGTCTTTTGGATCATCTACGTATAGAAATGATGATTTTTCATTTTAGCCCAAAATACAGGGTGTTACACATACTTAGCTACGGACTCTGCTATATCTCTCTTTATACCATTCCACCAATAGAATTCTTAAAAGTCGTGGTACATATTGGTAGAACCTGTATGAATAGAATAACGTACACCATGTGCTTCCGCCATAATTTTTTGTCTCAACTCATCAACACAAGGCACACACAATCTATTTTGGTTTCTTATCACACCATCTCCCCCTTGGGAAGAAACCTCTACCTTTTGGTGTTAACTGACTATTTTAGTTTGATCAAACTAAAATACATATCTTTCTCCTCCTTCACTTTCGAAACTTTAATGCCCCGAGTCTGGTACCCTGGATGCTACATGGTGCTAACGATTTCGAAGGACCACTAGCTAACCGATGACTAGTACCTTCTATGAGCACTGTATATAGTAATATTGTAATAATAACAAAACTGAGATAAATGCCAAAATGTGGCAAAAATCTTCCATAAGGTTCAAAACTGAATAATGTTTGAACAAGGTATAAGAATACCAAAACTGAAAATACTGAAGTCTGAATATATAGTCTAAATATCTAGTCTGAAATCCTCTAAACTGTCTGAATAAGGAGTTGATGGGACATGTCCCCAACTAACTTCGACTACTAAAATGACTAAGTATTGAAATAATAAAATAATTGAACATCCTTGAATGATGAGGACTCACGTCTAGTGTACTGTTGTTGACTAAACCTGAAGCTGTCTATAAACAGTCGGGAACCCGAGCATCCAAACTTGTGGTATAAAACACCATAGAACAAAAGGAAAGTATGCGTCAGTACGTGCAAATATAATGGTACGCAAAGTGAGGTAAGGCTAAATGCAAGGGTTCATATGCATGAACTATAAATGACTGAATAACATGAACATGACTATGTGAGGATACATGCATGAATACATAACTGTAACTGAAATAATATGGATTATGGAATCTAAGTTACTGATAATATGGATTACTGACAACATGGATTACTGATAACTGATATATTGATAATTGATATACTGATTACTGAGTGACTGTGCCTGACAGTCCTGATTCTAATGGAACTAGCTGAGTGAATTTATCTGACAGTCCTAAAATTTATAGAACTAGCTGAGTTCTTTACTAAAGACTGAGACTAAGATTGTGGGAGGTAGTCATCTAACCAACATACCCCAAATAGAATAATGTAGCTGAGTTGGGGTCCAATCTATAACATTAATTGGAAGGGTATCTATACCGCGCCACTGGTAAGGACAAATTCTGAGTGACCCTCATCTATCAAGTACTCTAACGAGAGAAGTGGGACCCTCATCTGATAGGTTAAGCCAGCTTATTAACCCTCATTTAGTAGGTTTGATTTCTTATCCTACGCTGGCTACGCAGTTCTAGAATGCAAGGATTGCTTCTAAGAATCATTCCCTCTGCTAGTAAGTGAGTTCCCATCCTTGGGTTCACTCGGTGCTGAATCCTACTTCTAACTGAATAGTCACTGAACTGAGTATACTGCACTGTACTAGACTGAGTTCAATGAATTTCCATTGACTGACAAAATACTAATGAATTCTATTAACTAACTGAGTTTACTGTGATTTTTGAATACTGGTGGGACTGGACTGTTATTTAATTTACTGAGTTTCCGTGAGTCATGTGACTGACTGAATTCTATTAATCATTTTTTGACTGAGAGTATCATGAAAACTGACACTAGCTCTAGGCACACAACTAAATATTTGGGTATGAAATACCCCCAGGACTCGATAGCATGGACATAAATAGGACATGACACTTCTTGAACACACAATCATAATCAACAATTCATAATACAATCATTGAGGTATTTCATGAGGCATATGATAATCAGTATCTTGTACATGAGTAGGAATGAATTCTATCATATCATAAGTTAACAAATAAAATCTCATGAGCATCCCATCAATCAATTACAAGGAATAGCCTTAACAATGAAATCAACCTAAACACATGAATATAGCATGGGGTCATCATTTAGATTACAGTTGAGTCACAATTGCACAATTCAATTATTTAAGCATTTTGTCAAACACCTAGAGGGCATAATCTTGTACTTGGGCATGGACAACATGGTATAGCATCATGACTATCATATTTCATTCATAATTCAAGAGATCAACATAAGAGAATTTAATTCCCACAAACATGCTATCATAATATCATGGGATACAATAAAGTTTTCAACTTGGAAACCATATATTAACATTAACATGGATGGAATACAATCCACAACTTGGAAATCATAATTCATGATCTAAAAATTTGTTTCTTGAGCTCCAAAAATGAAAGGGGTCCTTGGATGAACACTTTACATACCTTGGATGGAAATTTCTTGAGAGTAAATGGAGAGATCTTGAGTTCTTGATTTGAAATTAATCACCTAGGGTTTTCTTGTTCTTGAGCAATTGTGAAAGAATGACTATCATTATCCAAAAGAGGGATAAATTTCGTGTTATGTAGGCTGAAGGTCAGGGAAAAAGACCTAATTAACCTCAAGAATGTGGGTTTAAAAAAACAAAAGAATGTGCCCAGTGATGCTATAGCTTATGCAACGTGTCAAGGGTACCAATGCGATAACCGATGCAATTGGCAATGCGACACACCAACATCGCATCGACTAACTATTTTGGGATTCCAAACAACGTCTAGACGAGTTCCAAAAAATACAAAACTTGTCCAGGGACACCTATTGACCTCCTTGATCATGAATTAACAAAAACATAGGCCTTTAAAGGACTTTAAGGCCGTGAAATGAGTTTGCCAATTTTTGAAGGCTAAAATAAACTATGTCTAGAAACTTAGCCAGAGTTTTCTAAGTCTGAGACACCTTAACAAGCTTAAAAGACTGAATTAAGCTAGAAATTTTTACGGGGTCTTACATAAACTAGGGAAGATTAAGAACTATTCTGAACCAAAACATTCCCTTCAGCTGAATCAACCAACCTAACACCCAATCTAACCAAATGATGAACTTCCTCAAGCTAACTCTTTCTTACCATTCTCCACATGAGTAACACTACCCATAAAAAACCTGCTAAGGGCATCTGCCACTATATTGTCCTTGCTCGAATGGTACAACACACTCATATCATAGTCTTTCGACAACTCTAACTTTCTTCTCTGATGGAGATTCAACTCCCTCTGAGTAACTACATACTGCAAGCTTTTGTGTTCCATGAACACATCAACATGAACACCATACTGATAGTATCTCCAAATTTTCAAAGCAAACACCACAACAGCTAATTCAAGATCATAGGTTGGGTAATTCTTTTTATGAGGTTTCAACTATTGAGAGGAATAGGCTATGACCTTACCTCACTATATCAATACAAAACCCAAACCAACTCTAGAGGCATCACAATACACCACAAAATCATATGTACCATCATCTAATGCTAACATTGGGGCTGAAGTGAGTTGTGTCTTCAACTCCTGAAAACTCTTCTCGCAGGAATCTAACCATAGAAACTTAACTTTATTTTGGGTCAATCTAGACATAGGGGATGCAATAGAAGAGAAACCTTCTAAAAAACAATGATATTATCCATCTAGACCCAAGAAGCTCCTAATGTCAGGTGGAGAGATAGGTTTAGGCCAATTTCTTACAACTTTTGTCTTTTGGAGATCAACTCTAATGCCATCGGAAGAAATAATATGACCAAAAAAGGTTACTGATCTTAGCCAAAATTCATACTTACTGAATTTGGCGAACAATTTGTGATCTCTAAGAGTTTGTAAGACAATTCTAAGATAATCTACATGATCATCCTAACTACGGGAGTACACAAGGATATCATCTATTAATACAATGGAAAACAAGTCTAGATACTGCTTGAACACTCAGTTCATAAGGTCCATGAAAGCTACTGGAGCATTGGTTATCTCGAAGACATGACTAAAAACTCAAAATGACCATATTGGGTTCTAAAGGCTGTCTTTTAAATATCACATTCCCTCACTTTAAGATGATGGTAGCCATATCTAAGGTCTATTTTTGAGAAATAGCTTGCACCTTGGAGTTGATCAAACAGGTCATCAATTCTAGGAACAGGATATTTGTTTTTTGACTATAACTTTATTCAGCTGACGATAGTCAATGCACATACACAAAGAACCATCTTTATTTCGAACGAATGGGACGGGAGATCCCCATAGAGAAACACTAGGCCTTATGAAACCTTTATCTAAAAGTTCTTTGAGTTTCTCTTTCAACTCCTTAAGCTCTACGAGAGACATACGATAAAGAGGTATAGAAATAAGCTGAGTATCTGGGAGAAGGTTGATACCGAATTCTTTTTCCTTTTTGGGAGATACCCCTGGGAGATCCTCTGGAAAAACATCTGGAAATTCTTTTACTACATTAACTGACTGAACAGTTAAAGTCTTAGACTTAGTATCTTTAACTCAAACTAGATGGTAAATACAACCTTTGGATATCAACTTTTTGGCCTTAAGATAAGATATAAAATGACTCTTGGGAGACATTGAATTACCTGACCATTCAAAGACTGGCTCATCTGGAAATTAAAACTTCACCACTCGAGTGAGACAATCTATAGAAGCATAACAGGAAAGAAGCCAATCCATATGCAGAATATGGTAAAAATCAACCATGTCTAACTCTATCAGGTCTGCTAACATGACTTTATGAAGGACAATAATAGGACACTTTTTATAAATTTGTTTGGCAATAATTGACTCACCTACTGGAGTAGAAACTAAGAAGGGTTCAAGGATTTTTTAGAACTTATCTCAAAATTTACAGCAAATAATGGGGTTACATAAGAGAAAGTCAACCCGGGGTCTAGCAACACATAAACATCAAAATGAAATACATGAAGCATACCAGTAATAATATCTGGGGAATCTTTTTGCTCCTGATGGGATGGCAAAGCATAAAACCAATTCTGGCGCTAACCTCCACCAGTATTTGATGATGCATCCCGAGGAGGGGTTGGGCGACCTAGAGGAGCTGGTCCACTATTAGCCTGAATTTGGGGACGAACATATCTATTTTCCCGCATAGAATGCATGCACTCTTTGATTTTGTGACCCTCCTATCCACAACCATAACAACCTTTCAGACCCTACAAACATTTACCTCCATGATTTTTGTAGCAATTGGCGCGTAGGGATTGATTAGGCCTATTACTCACACTATTTTGAGATCTGGACATAGAGGAATTACCTTACTGTTTCTGCCTATTTTTGGGTCCAGGAGCACTAGCCAAAGAAGGTGCATGCATAGATGAATGATTCTAAAACTACAAACGATTTCCTCCTCGAAACCTATTCTGACCATGATCAAATTGCCCTATTCTAGCCCTTTTATTTACTCTCTCTTTCCTTCATCTTTTATGACTCAATCTGTTGAGAATGCATTATCAATCTATAAAGATCCATATCCCTATTGAGCATAGCAGTCCTACACTCCGTAACCACCAACTGAGACACATTTGTCACAAACTTACTCATGCTTGACCTAGGGCCAGCCATCTGATCAGGGGCATACTTAGACAACTGGTTGAACTTAAGACAGTACTCCTTCACTGTCATAGAGACTTGCCTCAGGTTCATAAACTCTTCTATCTTAGCTTCCCTCATGTCAAATGGGAAGAACTTGTCTAAGAACACATCCTAAAATATCTGCCAAGTCATGTGACTTGCATTCTTACCTCTACTCTTCTTTCACATCACTACCCAATCATAAGCAATATCCTTCAGCCTATAGGATGCCAATTCTACACTCTTCTCTTTAGACACATGCATAATTTAGGTGATCTTCTTCACCTCATCAAGATATAGTTGTGGTTCCTCACCTATCTTTGACCCAAAGATTCTAGCAGGTTCATTCTCATAAAATCTTACATTATAACTATAGCTAAATCCCCATCCTAATGATATGGGACTGCAGCCTGACGATTGCCCTGAATGTTAGTTATCACAGTCTGGGCAAGCGCCTGAAATGCAGCCTGGAACTCTGCATGTGACACATTCTCATTCAAGGGATCTGCAGGCTGAGGTGGCTGGTTATCATTTCTGTGGGAGTTAGCTATGCGAGGAGGCATAATCTGTCATAAAATAGCATGAGTTAATAGCATATAGAGACAGCTATAAGCACGATGTATTATGAAAGAAAAATAGGATTTTTCTAAAACGCTCCATAGCCTCTTGCTCATAGATGTGGCATGCTTCACACCGTTGATCAAGAATCTATGTAACGTGACTTTTCTAACTCCCTTGGACTCTCTAAACCTTAGGATCTTATACCAAGTTTGTAACGCTCCAAAATCTAGTTTCCGGGATGCCACATGGTGCTCCGAACTACAAGTAGTCCTAAGCTAACACAGGCTGCCTTCTAATACATCTGAATCTCAACATGGGGAAAATATAAGTATAAAATCATGATAAAATGTAGAAAAATATCTGAATAATCTAAATATATTTAAAAGTACCACTCTCATCAATTTGATTAAACAAATATAGAAAAGTCTGAATACGACAACTGAGACCTAAGACTGAATCTTGTAGTCCGACAAGCCTCTACTAACTAAGTCTAGAGAGTCACTGGGATAGGCCCCAGTTGACTCAAACTATCTAAAATAAATAAAGAAACATCTACTAATAAGATGAAACATGAATAGCTAAGTCTCCGAATTATGAGGACTCACCAACTGCAGGGATGTGGATGAGATGCTCAAAAATCACTGTCGCTGCTGAGAATAAGCACCTGAAACTATATTATGAGACAATGTAAAACATAGTCGTATATGTGGATCAGTAATTTGGGGATGTACTGAGTATATGGGGTGCATGCAATAAGTAAAAATATCATCACAGTTTATCAAATCATGCATGCTAAATGTAAATGACTCACATAGCTTGAGTAAATCTGAAATCTAAAAAAAAATCATAAATCATGAATGGTAAAGCATGTAGTATGAATCTTGTGAGTCATTACACTTAGTTCTAAAATTTGTATTCTGTTCTTGTTCTCAAATCATATAGGCTAAAAGAAGTCTGAAAGTTATTCTGTATAGTAAACACTTTATCTCAAGTTTTTAAATAACTAAAACTATTTTAAGAGTGGGGGACATCTATTTGGGAGGTTCTTCTAACCGACATGTACACCATGTGAGAATCCATGGTGTCCAACGACTAGCCCTTGTAATATTAGGGATGTTCTACCCTTGCCATCAGAATAGAATAATCTCATCTCAGTGATCACAATCTCAGTCACCCACATAGAAATGGAAAAAATCTAAATACTATGTTGGCATGTAGTTCTGGGGTATGAAACCGTAGTAATGTACCCATCTTGGTGCTAAATACTAATCCAAATATCATGCTCAAAATCTCAAGAAAAATTCACTTTAAAAGTAATCTCATGGTTTATAGTGAAGAACAACTATAAATCTATAATCTGAATCTGTAAAGTGGATTTCAAATCTGTTCTGAGACCAAAAGGTTAAATCTTTCTCAATAATCTGAATATATTCTAATCATGGGGTGCTTACATCACAAAAATTCTTTGAATAGAAAATTTTAAATTGGGCTTAATGACCCATGTACCAATATCATGATAAAACATCTCAAAATTCATGCTTGATAATATAAATGCTCATAATTCATCATAAAATCTGGAAATTTCAGCAATAAGCATAGTAATAGGAACATACCCATGTAATTCAACTTCTAAAATATTGGAAATATCATAAGGTTGTATATAACAATAATGGGTATAATCTCTAGCTTCAGATTCATGGGAAAACACATAAAATCAAATAAATTTCGTAATAAAATCAAGTTTTTGGGCACAAGGACGAAAGAATTATCCTTGTTCAAACCCCACATACCTTAAATTGATGATCTTTGATGAAAACTTGAATCTTGGATTCCTATTGATGCTTTGGGGATGAATTCTTAGTGTCTTTGTATTGAGAAATCTCAATCTTGAATTATCTTGGAGAGTTAATGGAGGAATCTTGGATTTCTTGAGGAGGAATTTGATGAACTAGGGTTTTGCTTTGAGAGGGAATCATGAATAAAGCATAACGTGCTTTGAAATATTCTTAATCTTCTATTTTTGGATGTATAGGGGGTTGGGTAATTTACCAAAATACCTTTTTTAAACTCTTAGATAAAAATGGAAAAATGACCAAAAATCCCGATTTGCTAGGCCACCACGATGTTCGACTATCGTGTTGGCTCACTGAAAAAGGACGAGTGAGAACTGGGCTCACTTTGCGACTCTCCATAATCACGATGCCCTGAAGTTTTTTCAATTTGGACATTGGCGCGACATGCCAGCATTGCACCAGGCCACTGGAAATTAACGAATGGGAAATCGGCTATCTTTACGACATGGTGTTATCATGTAGAGCCACTGGAAAATAAAAATTGGGATTTTACACTTCTTCGCGATGCGCTAAGGATCCAAATGATGGTGTTTTATGATTTGAACTTAAAATAGCCATAACCTCTTACTCGGTTATCAGATTTAGGCGAATCTTATATCATTGGAAAGCTTATTCAATTTTCTATGCCATGGAAAGTTCAAATATAAATAATTCCACACAAAATAAACATAATTCATTCTAAGAGCTAATCCTTGACATTTTTGGAATGAGTTTAAGCTAGGAAAATCAAGGAGTATTACATAAGACTATCAATAATAAAATTCAGAGAGGCAATTAATTTTACTAAACAATTTAAGGGTTTATAAATAAAAAAGTTAAGTTTAAGGGTATTCTGCCAAGCAAAACATGTCATGATAATGATTACTACTTACTCAATTTCAATTTGTGATTTATCAATCAAATTTCTTCTTGTCGGGATAATAAATGTAGCAGTTTCCAAAAAAGAAATGAAATAAAATGGTCACCAATTTTTCTAATACATCTAAAGTTTAAATAGAACCTGAGTTGTCTTCAAACCCACCCCACCCCCTAGCGTCTTCTAATTATTCTCTATTCAAACACATACAAATATAGATTGATATAGATATAGATATATACATTCTTCTCTCTCCAAAATTATAAACATAAAATTCATAAAAATCAAAAGAAAAAAAGGACAACAAGGTGTCGTTCATGTATCAATACAAATGTTGTACACATTTCTTTCTATCCAGTCAATCCCTAGTAGGTCAGATAAAGGTCTACATAAAAAATGGTTGGGTTAAAGGAACATTCTACAAAAAAACTCCCTTTGTCATTCTTCAATAATCATCATCCACAAAAACAACATGAAGAAAATTCTGCTATTAACTCAACCTCTGATCTTACCAAAGAGGAGGAAGTACTTAGCTTGAGTTTTCTTGATCTTGCTAAACAAACCTTTTAAATTTATTAATTTAAATATACATGAATTTATCCTTTGTCACTTAAAGAATTACTGTAATTCCCTTCTTTGATTTTTATCTTTTGTTTATATTGATAGTTCTAATATTAAATTCATGACCAGCCGTGGTGATATAAAAGTAGATGAAGAGAAAGAGAAGACTCTTTGTTTTTAATGCTTATACCCACTCCTTTAATTTTCTTAGAAGTGATTTGGTTTTCGGGATTATATCAATCCCACTTTTTATATATGAGATAAGTAATATCAGATGATTTCATATAAATATAATACTAAGGCCTTGTTTGGCCATAAATATCCCAAGTAATATTCTGGGAAAATTTTGGCAAAAAGTGTTTGGTCATATAATTTGTTGTTATTTGGAAAATATTTTTGCTAAATAATCAAAATTTTCAAATATTTTTTAAAGATATTTTTGGGCCAAATTCAACTATTTGAGAATTTTTGAAAATTTAAAATTTACCCCAAATTTTTATATTTTATAAAATACCCGACTATTTATTAATATCAACAAATATTCATTTGCCAACCAATCTCATTACTATTTGACTCAAGTATGTAATAGTGTTGTTGAATATATATTCTTCATCCTCTTCTCAAGACAATTTAACACCACAAAAATGGGTATTTATTGAAAATTGATTCCTACATCTCAACAACAACAATAACAACATGCCCAGTGTATTCACATAAAGTAGAGTCTGGGGTGGGTAAAGTGTATGCCATCCATACTACTACCTCAGATGAAGTAGAGAAGTTGTTTCCGTTAGATCTCAAAATAAATAATTTATTTTTAATCAAGTGAACAATTTATAGCTTGTTAGGGCAAGCTTGTAAAATCAAATTATTGTGAAAAGTGTTTCTCAAAAAAGTACTTTTACTGAGAAATAATTTTTTTGGCCAAAAATTTATTAAAAAGTAAAGATACACAAATAACTAAGGTTTAGGCTTAATTGGGGAAGGAGGGAGGGGGGGATGTCTGTAGCTAGAGTTTGTTAATTACAATTCATAGTCACAAGTTAAAATAGAAAGAGTGGCGAGCGAGACTGAGAGAGATAAGAGATAAGTAAGCGATGTTGGAATAGAGAAGAGAGAGGTGAAAGAGATACTTATTTGTATATTAAAATAGGAAAAGTGGAAATGGAGATTGGGAGAGATAAGATATAGGCAAGCGAGATTGAGAGAGAGGGAGGAGAGAGGCGAAAGAGAGACTAATTTGTATAAGACACTTACTAATTTGCATATGACATACTTAGTTATATTTGTATATGACCTTTTTTTATTGTATATGACATACTTCAGTTCTATTTGTATATGACATGGTCACGCATATATCGAAGAATCATACCATTTACATCTGCATTTGTATATTACAATTGAAATCAAAATAAATATACCTCATACACATTGTCACATATACAGTTGAGACATATACCTAGACCAAAATACTTTTACCTAATACATATACAATAAATACATTCATATATTACGACTAAAATCCAATACAAATATCATATATTAATCATATACAACTCTTCTCACTGTATCTATTTCCAATATATACAAATGATACATATATATATAATTGAAACATATAAGAACATTGATTTAATATACTGTTAATGCATAGACGAACATTGATTTAATTTCTAATATAATAATAATTTTTATAAATTAAAATAAAAAGATCTAGAGAGGGTAGAGAGAGTGAGAGAGGAAGAAAGAGAAAGAGAGAGAGAGAAAGAAAGAAAAAAAAAGAGAGAGAGAGATATAGGAGAGAGAAGAGTGGCGAGCGAGATGGGGAAAAATAGGGGGATAAATATGTTTAAACATAGCTATAGTGAATAATTATTTTACACTATTATGAACTGAGCCGAAGCTTTGGCTATGACAGGCATCCCGAGCCACAAAGGCCTAAGAGACTCCTTAGCATATGCAATACCCCAAAAATCCAGACCACTATTATAACCATAATTCAAACTGATGAAAAATAAATTATAGTTATTTGATAGTTTTATGAGTGAGTTTGATGTATATTAAGGCCTCAAATAACTCCTAGCTCTTAGACTAATCAAAATATTCCTTACTGATTAAGTTCTAGAGAAGGATATTGCTATAGTCAAACTTAAAAAAATCATATCCTTCATTCTACTAAGAATTTTTTATATCATGACCCACCAAAAGATATATAATTTAATTATCTTTCCAATGATACTAATTTTTCCTTAATTCAATATCGGGGTAATAAGTTAAGCCTGGTTTACCAGAGAGCTATCCGACTGCTGAGGTGCGACGGAAAAGCTGATGGACCGTCAAGCCAGTGAAGGACCATCGATAAAGAGTTCACAACTTAGGCAGTGAGCCTTTTTATGACCATAAATGATGTTTTTAGTGATGTTCAGTCACCAGATCATCAACCACATCTATTCAGCGATTTTAAGACATTTTTAATGAGATTTTTCGATCTTTTTCCACCCCTTTTAACCCCTAATTCCATAGAATTAAAGATCATAACCCCTCATTCATCCTTAACATCAAAATTAGGAAATTTTTCAAGATCATTTCCCAAGAACAAGATTGAAACCATTCTTCAAGAAAACTGAAGAATTCAAGCGTCACCATTTAAGAACCTTCAAGAAAAGTTATTCTCTTTCAAGATTAAAGATTTTTAAGGTATGTTAGATATTCATCCATGGGTACTTTTCCCCAATGGATTTCAAGAACCCATTTTTAAGATCAAATTTATGATTTTTACATGTTTTTATGAATTACATCCATGAAACTTCATCAATTTTGATTTTTATATCATGTTTACACATAATTTTTATTGTTATTAAACCCTACAACTTTGAATGGTGATGTTTGCTGACTTAATCCTTAATTGTTGATTAAAGTATTGATACATGCTATTACTAGAGGTTTAGTGTTATTCTCATGCTTAAGCCATGCTTTACAAGTGTTTGATGAAATGCCTCAAAGAATGAGTTTTGAATAATAAGTATATGTTATATCCTCAAAGTTTTTGTATGATCTAATTGTTATTTCTATTAAGTCTTGGGGGTTATGAATACCCAAAAACTTATCTGTTTATAGAATTTTAGTAGTCTCAGAATAGTTTCAGATAAACCATGAGTATTACCACTCAGTTAGTCATCATGATCAGTTACCCATTTAGCTAAGCTTAGTTAGTCCAGTAATTAGTGTCAGTTCAGTTGGGAGTAGGATTCAGTACCAAGTGAACCCACGGATGTGGACATTTCTTCTAGTTAGGGTTTGACCATTAGTAGCAATCTCTGAGTTACATAACTATGTAGCCAACGTAGTTTGATATATCTTCCTTCCAGATAAGGATTGACACATCTCACATGAGTTTTCTTGCAAGTGAGGGTTGACAGAATGTCTTCCTACCAGTTAGGGTTGACTCACAACCATTGTTAGTACCTGTGGCACGATACTAGCACCCTTCCAACTAAAGTCATAAGTTGGACCCCAATCAGCTCAACTTTAGGACATATCGATTAGATGATACCTCTCACAGTTTTAGTTTCAGTACCTAGTTCAGAATTTAGTTCAGTCTTCCTTGACCATAGCATACAATTTATCAGTTATGCAGTTATTATATTTTAGTATTTCAGTTTACAGACTATATTCAGAACATATTTTATGCTTGGTCATACAATCTCAGTCTTTACATATTTCATGCATTTTACTTAGTACTTCATGCTATTTATTCAATTAGTTATTACTCATGCACATGAAACCATAAAAATTAGCCTAACCTCATTTAGCATACTAGTACATTTAAAGTACTGATCACATACTCCTTTCTTGCTCTATGATGTTTAATATCATTGGTTCAAATGCTCAATTTTTGGATCACACATAGACATAGCTAATTATCAACTATAGTAGTGGTAAGTCCTCATATTTCAAGGACGTGGTTTCTTTATCTCAGTTATTTTATCTTTTTTCTATAACTTTCCATTTAGTCGGAGTTAGTTGGGGTTTTGTCACATCAGCTCCACAGTAAGTCAATTGTGATTTTGCAGACAAGTACAAATAGTTAGTCAGTCTTCAATTTTCAGTTGTCATTGTTAGACGTTTTATTAGTATTACCTATTTTGTCTTAAAGAATTTATCAGAACTCTGATTTCAAACCTTATGGCATTCCTCATATAAATTCTGCTTATGATCTTTTGTTATCAATTTTATTCAGTGCTCACAGTAGGTACCAACTCATGGGTTAGAATCCCTCGGGATTATAAGCACCATGTGGCGCCCAGGGTGTACTCTCGGGGAGTAACGGACTTGGTATCAGAGCCTAAGATTTTAAAGTATCCTAGGGAGTCTGAAAGCTACGTTGAGTAGAGTTTTATGCATGGGTATAAAGCACGCCATACTTATTGACAGGATATTACGAGATGTTTTAGGAAAAGTTTCCCTTCTTTCAGTATTCATGTCATGCGAATAATCTTGAGATATATTTAAAATATTTTTCTAATTCATTCTTCCTTTCGTTAAAGACCATGCCTCCTAGAAAGAATAACGAAAGAAGGAACATGAGTTAGCCTGCACCTCCGCCCATTCAAGAAGGTCCCCTGAATGAACATGTCTCCCACGCCAAATTCAGAACTGCTTTCACTACCTTAGATCAATAAGTAGAAGCTTAGAACAATCAACAGGATTCTATCCCAGCAAATCTAGTGGCTAATTAAGTTCCAATAGGATTCGGGACTTTATCGAAATAAATCCTTCTTTATTTTTGGGATCCATGTCTGATGAGGATCTATATGAGTTTCTTGCTATAGTTCAAAAGGTTACTTACATCATGGGTGTTACATCTAGTGAGAGTGTAGAGTTTCTTTCTTACCAGTTGCAGTATGTATCTTAGACCTGGTATAAGTAGTGGAAAGAGGATAGGGACGTAAATGTAGGGCTAGTAGAGTGGGAGGAGTTTCCCATAACTTTTTAAGACAGTTTCTTTCCTTTAGATTTGAGAAAAGATAAGGTGATAGAGTTTATTAATTTGAAGTAGGGAAACATGATTGTGCAAGAGTATTCCCTTAAGTTTACGCAGTTAGCAAGGTACGCTCCTCATGTGGTGGCTAATAACAGTTCTAGAATGAGTAAGTTTATCTCTGGTGTAGCTGATAGTGTAGGAATGCTAAGTTGATTAAGGATATGGAATTGTCTAGGAATATGTTCCATGACTAATAGATTGAGGAAGAGAAGGTTAAGGAAAAAGAAAGAGAGAGTAAGAAGGCTAGGGAAGGTAGTTTGTAATGCCCTAATTTTTTGAATCAGAATGCTACACGATGCTTATGATCTCGAGGGACCACAAGCTAACCCATGACTTATATCTATACCTTTACACTGCATAAATAACATAATAATGCGGAAAACATGAACATGTAGGCCATAAGGTTCAACTGAATAAAGAATCTGTCAAAACATAATATCCATATGGGTAAAAAATACCCAAAATAGTTGAAAATTGAATCAAATCTGAACATAAGTCTGAATACTGAATCTGAAAGCCTCTAAGTACTTTCTGAATAAGGATTTGAAGGAACATGTCTCAAACTAACTCCGTAAACTGATAACGGGCTAAAATAATAATTAATAAATCAAATCATATTTTCCTCGAATTAAGAGGACTCACTGAATCTCTGCGATTAGAAATGCTACTGCTACTGCTGATCTGGATCTTGTGTCTCTGAACCTATGGTGTAACATGAAAATAAAGAACCATAGCACAAATTCATCAGTACGAGGGAATGTACTGAGTATACGAGTGAGGTAGGCTAAATATAAATAGGGTTTATATGCATAAACAATGCTAACTGTCTGACTGAAATGAATATGAGAGTAAAAACATGCATACATAGTTACTGAAATCGTGGGTGTATGATAGCTAGTCCTATATTCTAATACATGGTTTACTGATGGCTAACATGACTGATATTGAATTTCTGATAACATGGGCGACTGTATCTGACAATCCTGAATCTGATGGAACTATCTGAGTTATGTATTGTAATTGAGTCTGACAGTATCTGAAAGTCTTGATATACTGAAATCTGAAGATGTATTTGAGTTTTTTTACTGAGACTGATTCTAAAATTGTGGGAGGTAGTTGTTTAACCAACATGCCCCAATAATGTATATAGCTAAGTTGGGGTCCAATCTTTGCCCCGACGGAAGGGGTATCAATACCGCGCCACTGGTAAGAACAGTTGTGGGCGACCCTTATCTAGTAGGTATTCAAAAAGAGAATGGTGGTAACCCTAAACTTATAAGTTAGGCCACCTTATCAACCCTAATCTGACAGGATCAGATGTCTCAACCTACGCTGGCTACGTAGTTCTAGAACACAAGGATGACTGCTAAGAATTACACCCTAAAATGGTAGGTGAGTTCCCATCCTTGGGTTCACTCGGTACTAAATTCTACTCCCATATGAAGAGACTAAATGTGATTCAACTAACTGTACATTGAAAAAGTAACTGACTTCCGTTGACTGACGGAGTAGTACTATTATCTGAGAGTTAACTGAGATCATGAGATTTCTGAGGTTTCCTGAGTCACATGACTAACTGAGTTCTATAGATTATAGCTTGACTGAGATTATCGTGACTACATGACATGGCTCTAGGTGCACAACTATATTTTTCGAGTTCGAATACCCCTAAGACTCGATAGAAGGAAACTGACATATATGACATGACTTGATCACAAGATTTGAGTCCACAATTCATAATATCATAAGTAGGGGATATCATACTTCATATAGTTATTCAACATCTTAAACATTGTAGGGAATGCATAGATATATTTCGTGTACATATTTTATATCTCCATTATCTTACATGCTTCATACCACTACAATAGCAACACATGAAAAACATGGAATTCATACTGAAGTATATAGCTAACATGGACTTGTCATTTAGACATCATAGAACCATACAAACATGAATTTCTAGCATCCTAAGCATTTTATCAAACACCTTGTATGCATTCTATAAGGCATAGGTGGATTTCATACTCGCACCATATTAAACCACCTAAAGTTCATGGTTTTCAATTAAAAAACATATATTTCCATGAAAACATTTTTTGACATCACATTGAAACTTAAACACCAATCTTCAACATGTACATACTCATATCACCACAAAAAACTTACAAAATAATATTTAAAACATGGTTCTTGAGCTCAATGAATGGATTGGATCCATAGATGAACACTACACATACCTTAGAAAAGGGGACCTTGATGATTTTTTGGAGAGTTATTGGATTGGGAAACTTAATTCTCGGATTATCTTGGAAAAAGGCTCGAATCTTGCTTTTGAGAGATGAGTTTGATGGAAAAGCTAATCTCGTGGTTCAGAGCGTAAGAGAGGGTTTTTGAGATGCTTAGCTGAAGAAAATGGGAAAAATTATGCCTCTTTAAGTTTATAAGTCGTGGAAGGTGAAGGAAATGACCTAAATACCCTTGCAAAAACGCCCTTGAATTGCTGAAAAAATATACTTGACGCCATCCGTGACAGGCCGTCAAGTCCGTGATAGGCCGTCACGAATGGTTATCACAAAAAGGGTCCAAATTCTTGATTTTCTACCCAGGGATAATGATGTCATCAAAAATGTTGTGAGAATGTGACGAAGTCTTCAAAAAGGTCGTCAGAAATGTGATAGCCCGTCAGAAACGTCACCATTTTCCAGCTTGACATGCTTGAATAAAATGAGGATAAATCTTTGCTTCGATATCGGATTTAGGAGAAATTGGTATATTTGGAAAGATAATTAAATTATATATCTTTTTATAGGTCATGAGATCAAAAATTCCAAGTATAATGAGAGATATTCTCATTTGAAGTTGACTATACCAATATCCTTCTCCAGAATTCAATAGGTAAGGAATATTTTGATTCGTCTGATAGCTGGGAGTTATTTGAAGCCTTAATATACATCTAACTTACTCATAAAACTATAAAAGAACCATGATGTACTATGAATGATCTTGGTACATGGCTCTAATATTAGTTTGGATTTTTCGGGGTATTACAATATCTCCCCCTTGGAAACATTCGTCCTCGAATGATGACTGCTTGAGAGGGGAGAAAAGATAAAATGATGCATACACTGATCATGCTCAATTGGCACATGATTTTAGGACTGAATTGAATTCTAAACTAAATATATCCCAACTGAACATGCATATCTGATGCATGACTGATAAGTTGAACTCATGAATGCATGATAAGCTATGCACTGATACTTGATACCAATTTTTTACTGGAATTTTGAACATGTAACTGAATAAGCTTAAGGAAAATGGTTACCTCGAGCTAAGTCTAAATTATCGGAGAAAATATGAGGTTACTTGGTTCGCATGTCTGCTTCTGCTTCCCAAGTAGCTCCCTCCATAGACTGATTCCTCCAATGAACCTTGACTAGAGGGACTTCGTTGTTCCTCAGCCTACGAGTCTGATAGTCGAGGATTTCGACTAGAATCTCTTCATAAGAGAGGCTATTCTGAATGTCAACGCTCTGAATAGGGACTACAACTGCTGGGTCACCTATGCACTTCTTTAGAAAAGAGACATGGAATACTGGATGAACTGAGGCTAGATCTGAAGGCAATTCGAGCTCATAGGCTACCTTGCCGAAGAAACTCAGAATCCTGAAGGGACCGACATATTGGTTACTGAGCTTTCCCTTCTTGCCGAATCTCTTCACTCCCTTCATTGATTCGAGATCCTTTCTACGAACATCCGCATAAGACTTCTGTCGGCTCTGAGCAGCCCAAAGTCTTTCTATGATCAATTGAACTTTCTCTAAGGCATCGAATACTAAGTAAGGCCCTATGAATGCGGCCTCACTAACTTCGAACCAACCGATCAGAGACCAACATCTCCTACCATAAAGAGCTTCGAATGGAGCCATCTGAATACTGGAGTGATAGTTGTTGTTGTATGCGAACTCAATCAAAGGAAAGTGGTCATCCCAGCTTCCCTTCAAAAGAAATGGAACACACCCTTAGCATATCTTCTAGAGTTTGAATGGTCCTATCTGCTTAACCATCTGTCTGAGGATGAAATATTGTACTGAGATAAACTTGGGTACCAAGACCCTTTTGGACTGCTTTCCAGAAGTGAGAGGTGAATTGGGTACCTCTGTTTGAGATAATAGATAGTGGAAAACCGTGTAGTCTTACCAACTCCCTGATATAGAGTTTGGCATAATCCTCGGTTTAGTAATTGGTACGAACTGGAAGAAAATGAGCTAACTTTGTCATTCTGTCTACAATGACCCAAACTGAATCATGCTGATGAAGTGTTCTAGGAAAACCCATCAAGAAGTCCATGTTCACTTCTTCCCACTTCCAAGTAGGAATAGTGAACTCCTGCATAGAACCACTAGGTTTCTAATGCTCTATCTTAACCTGCTGACATATAGAGCACTTAGCCACAAACTCTGCAACGTCTCTCTTCATCCCACTCCACCAATAGATCTCCTGCAAGTCAGGGTACATCATATGCTTTTGCAAGAATTTACTGCCTCAAGTCATCAACACCGGGAACACACAGATGACCCTGACAACGAAGAACACCATCTCCCCCTTGGGAGAAAACCTCTACTTCCTGACTCTGAACTGACTCTTTTAGCTTGACAAGGCTAGGATCCCTGTCTTACTTCTTTTTTACCTCAGAAACTAGAGATGACTCTGAACTACTCTGAACATATACACCACCCTCTCAAGAGTCAACTAAGAGAATGCCTAGTCTGGTAAGCTGATGAATCTCCTGAGCTAATTTCTTCTTACTATCCTCAACATGGGAAACACTACCCACGGACAGTCTACTGAGTGCGTCGACCGCTATATTGGCCTTGCCAGGATGATAAAGGACACTCATGTCTTAATCATTTAAGATCTCTAACCACCTTCTCTGACGAAGATTGAGATCTTTCTGGGAAAAGACAGACTGGAGGCTCTTATGATCTATGAAGACGTTTACATAAACACCGTATAAATATGGCCTCCAAATCTTTAAGGCAAAGACAACTGCTGCTAACTCAAGGTCATAACTAGGATAATTCTTCTCATGGGGCTTTAAATGTCTGGAGGTATAGGCTATGACTCTACAATGCTGCATGAGGACACAACCTAAACCTACTCTGTATGCACCACAATATACTACGAATCCATTGAAATCGTTGGGAAGTGCTAAAACTGGAGCTGAGGTAAGTCGAGTCTTTAACTCATGAAAACTCTTCTCGCAAGGTTCTGACCACTGAAACTTGACCTTCTTCTGAGTCAATCTGGACATAGGAGATGCAATAGAAGAAAATACCTCGACAAAGCATCTGTTATAGCCATCCAAACCCAAGAAACTCCTGATAGCTGATGGAGAGACAGGGCGAGGCTAGTTTCTTACCATTTTGATTTTCTGAGGATCTACTCTAATGCCATCACCGGAAATAATGTGGCCAAGGAATGCTACTGATCTTAGCCAAAATTCGCCCTTACTGAACTTGGCGAACAACTGGTGATCCCTAAGAGTTTGAAGAACAATTATGAGATGGTCTGAATGATCACGCTCTGTGCGAGAATAGACCAGAATATCATCTATGAAGACTATGACGAATGTGTCCAAGTACTTCTTGAACACCCGGTTCATCAATTCCATGAAAGCTGCAGGGGCATTGGTAAGACCAAAGGACATGACTAGAAAATCAAAGTGACCGTACCGAGTAAGAAAAGTTGTCTTCGGGATGTCACATTCTCTAATTCTGGGATGATGATAGACTGATCTGAGGTCTATCTTGGACAAATAACTGGTATCCTAAAGTTGGTCAAACAAGTCATCTATTCTAGGCAGCGGATACCTGTTCTTGACTGTAACTTTGTTGAGCTGACGGTAATCAATACATATTCTGAGAGAACCGTCTTTCTTGTGCACGAATAAGACTGGCGCACCCCATGACAATACACTGGGCCTGATGAATCCCTTATCTAAGATATCCTTTAACTGATCTTTCAGTTCCTTGAGTTCTGCTGGTGCCATTCTGTATGGTGGAATAAAAATAGGCTGAGTATCTGGGAGAAGGTCTATGCCGAAGTCTATTTCTCTTTCGGAAGGAATGACTGGAAGATCTTCGGGAAAGACATCTGAATATTCATTAACCACTGGGACTGATTTGAGACTGAGATATTCGGAACTGGAATCCTTAACATGCATGAGATGATACACCCCCCCCTTAGATATCATTTTCTATGCCCGAAGGTAGGAAACAAGCTGACCCCTGAAAGACGAAAGGCTACCCTTCCACTCTAGGATGGGCTTATTCGAGAAATGAAACTAAATTATCCTATTTCTGCAGTAGACTATGGCATATTACGAATGAAGCCAATCCATGCCGAGAATGACATCAAGATCAGTCATCTCTAACTCTACTAAATCTGCTGACATGGATTTCTGAAATATCATAACCAGGCAGTTCCTGTACACCCGCTGAGCTATGATAGTTTTACCCACTGGGGTAGAGACTGAAAAGGACTCTGCTAAAATTTCGGGACTGATTTCAAAATTTCCTGCTATGTATGGAGTGACAAAACATAACGATGCACCTAGGTCTAGCAAAGCATAAATATGAACATAGAAAATCTATAATGTACCAGTAACGACATCAGGAGAATTTTCCTGATCCTGTCTTGTCTGAAAAGCATAGAGTCTATTTTGGTATTGCCCACTAGTAGCACTGGAAGTGGCACCGTGCTGGTTCGGGCGACCGGACTGAGCTGTGGAATGATTTTGCTGACCCTGAGGGCCTGGATGAGGGCACTCTCTAATCTTGTGGCCTGGATTACCACAGAAAAAATAGACATCACTACTGGCTCTGCAAATATCCTTGTGGTTCTTACCACAAGTCTGACAAAGGGGATTTGTTCAGGCACTGATAACACTTCCCTAAGATTTAGAGCCTGGTTCTCTGTCTCTGTTTCCATCCCTGAACATAGGAACTGGGGCACTAGCAGAGGAAGGGTCTGGAACTACTGACTTTGGACAAAAATGCGAACGATTTTCTCCCTTTGATTTGGGCTGAGCAAAACTGAAACTGCCTGATCTTGCTCTCTTATTTTGCCTCTCCCTAGTCTTAACCTTCTGCTCCTCTATCTGTTGAGCGTGGGTTATGATCCTGGCTAAAGTCATATCACTGCTTAGCATCACAGACCTACACTCATTTACCATACTATCATTCACCCCTGATAAGAACTTGCTCATCTTAGCCTTGTTGTCTGCAACCACATGAGGGGAATATCTGGCTAGCTAAGTACATCTAAGAGAATACTCTCGAACCGTCATATTTCCCCACCTGAGATTGATGAATTCAAGAACATTGGCCTCTCTCAACTCTTGGGTAAATAATCTTTCTAAGAAAGACGTGAAAAGTTCTTCCCACTCAATAGGACCTGCATCTTCTAACCTTTCTGCTAACCACTGCTTGTACCAAGTGTGAGAGATATCCTATAATTGGTATACGGCTAACTCAACACTCTAAGAATAAGGTACTCCCATGATATCAATGACCTTCTGGACTTAGTCAATGAATTCCTGAGGATTCTTATTTGGCTTAGACCCAAAGAAGGACGGAGGCTTCATTCGGGTAAAGTCCCAAATCCTTGCTGTTGCTGAATTGGCCACTAGGTTGGCCGGAATGACTGTTGTTCATTCATTTAGGGTAGATACACACTAAGCAAGAGTGGTAAATGAGGTCCTGAACTCCCCATGAGAAATATGTTCGCCCAAAGGATCTTCGGGCTGAGGAGCTGGCTAATTTCTTCTCCTTGGAGGCATATTTTTTAAATAAGAGAAGAGCGGATTAGACTGAGAGACTGACTTGAAATTATGTTTACTAGCAAGACATGAATACTGAAGAAAGTGAACTGTTCCTAAAATATCTCATAACCTCCTGTACATAAATGTGGAGAAAAACACACCCATGCACAAGACTCTACTAGATGCGGCTTTCAGAATTCCTAGGACTCTATTGAACCTTAGGCTCTGATAGCAAGTTTGTAACACCCCAATTTTCTAAATCAGAATGCTACTCGGTGCTCATGACCCTGAGGGACTACAATCTAATCCATGACTAATATCTTTACCTGTACAATGCATATATAACATAATAATGCGGAAAACATGAACATGTAGGCCATAAAGTTCAACTGAATAAAGAATCTATCAAAACATAATATCCATATGGGTTAAAGATACCCAAAACAACTGAAAACTAAATCAAATCTGAACACAAGTATTAATACTGAATCTGAAAGCCTCTAAGTACTATCTGTAAGAGAAGATAAAAGAACATGTCTCCAACTAACTCCGTAAATTGATAACGGTCTAAAATAATAATGAATAAATCAAATCATATTGTCCTCGAATGAAGAGAACACACTGAGTCTCTGCAACTGGAAATGCTAATGCTACTGCTGATCTGGAGCTCGTGTCTCTGAACCTATGGTGTAACATGAAAAGAAAGCACCATAGCGCAAATGCATCAGTATGAGGGAATGTACTGAGTATACGAGTGAGGTAGGCTAAATATAAACATAGTTTACATGCATGAACAATGCTAATTGTCCGACTGATATGAACGTATGAGTACAAATATGCATACATAGTAACTAAAATTGTGGGTATATGATAACTAGTCCTATATGCTAATACATGGTTTAATAATGTCTAACATGACTGATACTTAAATTCTGATAACATGGGTGACTGTATCTAACAATCTAGAATCTGATGGAACTATCTGAGTTCCGTACTGTAACTGAGTCTAACTGTATCTGACAGTCCTGATGTACTGAAATCTAAAGAGCTATCTGAGTTATTTTACTGAGACTGATTTTGAAACTGTGGCAAGTAGTTGTTTAACCGACATGCCCCAATAACGCATATAGCTAAGTTGGGGTCCAATCTATGGCCCGACCAGAGGGGTGTCAATACCGCGCCACTGGTAAGCACAGTTGTGGTTGACCCTTAGCTGGAAGGTATTCGAAAGGAGAATGGTGGGAACCCTAAAATGACAGGTTAAATCACCTCATCAACCCTTATCTGACAGGCTAAGATGTCTTAACCTACACTGGCTACGTAGTTCTAGAACACAAGGATAACCGCTAAGAATCACACCCTAAACTGGTAGGTGAGTTCCCATCCTTGGGTTCACTCGATACTAACTTCTACTCCCATCTGAAGAGACTAAACATGATTCAACTGACTTTACATGGACAGATTTACTAACTTCCGTTGACTGACACAATAGTACTATTATCTGAGAGTTAACTGAGATCATGAGATTTCTGAGGTTTCCTGAGTCATATGACTGACTGAGTTCTATAGATTATAGCTTGAAAAAGATTATTGTGACAACATGACATGGTTCTAGGCACACAACTATATTTTTTGGGTACGAATACCCCCAAGACACGATAGAAGCAAACTGACACACATGACATGACTTGATCCCAAGATTTGAGTCCACTATTCATAATATCATAAGTAGGGGATATCATATTTCATATAGTTATTCAACATCTTAAACATTGTAGGGAATGCATAGATATATTTCGTGTACATATTTTATATCTCCATTATCTTACATGCTTCATACCACCACAATAGAAACACATGAAAATCATGGAATTCATATTGAAGTATATAGCTAACAAGGAATAGTCATTTAGACATCATAGATCCATACAAACATGAATTTCTAGCATCCTAAGCATTTTATCAAACACCTTGCATGCATTCTGTAAGGCATAGGTGGGTTTCATACTCGCACCATATTAAACCACCTAAAGTTCATGGTTTTCAATTAACAAACATATATATTCCATGAAAACATCTTTAGAAATAACATTGAAACTTAAACAATAATCGTCAACATGTACACACTCATATCACCATAAAAAGTTTACAAAATAATATTTAAAACATGGTTCTTGAGCTCTATGAATGGATTGGATCCATAGATGAAAACTATGCATACCTTAGAAAAGGGGACCTTGATGATTTTTTGGGGAGTTCTTGGATTAGGAAACTTAATTCTCAATTAACTTGGAAAAAGGCTTGAATCTTGCTTTTGAGAGATGAGTTTTATGGAAACCTTAATCTTATGATTGAGAGCGTAAGAGAGGGTTTTTGAGATGCTTAACTAAAGAAAAATGGGAAAACTATGCCTCTGTAGGGTTATAAGTCATGGAAGGTGAAGAAAATGACCAAAATACCCTTGCAAAAACGTCCTTGAATTGCTGGAAAAATATACTTGACACCATCCGTGACAGGCCGTCAGGTCCGTGATAGGACGTCATGAATGGTCGTCATAAAAGGTGTCCAAATTCTTGATTTTCTGCTTAGGGCTAACGATGTCGTCAGAAATGTCGTCAGAATGTGACGATGTCGTTAAAAACGACGTCAGAAACGTGATAGCCCGTCAGAAACGTCGTCCTCATTTTCCAGGTTCACATGCTGGAATAAAATGGGGATAACTCTTTGCTCCAATATCGGATTTAGGAGAAATTGGTATCGTTGGATAGATAATTCAATTATATATCTTTTTATAGGTGATGAACTCAAAAATTACAAGTATAATGAGAGATATACTTGTTTGAAGTTGACTATACCAATATCCTTCTCAAGAATTCAATTGGTAAGGAATGTTTTCATTCGTCTGATAGCTGGGAGTAATTTGAAGCCTTAATATACATCTAACTTACTCATAAAATTATAAAATATCCATGATGTACTATTCATGAGCTTGGTACATGGCTCTAATATTGGTTTGGATTTTTTGGGGTATTACATTGTTTTGATTTTGCTCAGCCAAGGTCAGAGGGTGGTATCCACTCCCAGTTCCTTAAGAAGTCTTCAGACCCATCTCCATATTCATATAGTGAACTATTAACAAAGTTCAGGAATAATAATTGGGATAGGGTGCCAAGCCCCAAGGCCCAGAGTAGTAAGAACAATGGTCGTACTTATCTGATTTGCAGAGAGTGTGGTAGAAATCATAAAGGTGGGTGTAGAAAAAGAAGTGATGTGTGATTTAGGTGTGGCAAGTCAGGACACAGAGTCATAAAATGTCCAAAGGATGGTCTGCAGAGTCGGCAATGTCATCCTTTAATCTCATCCGATCGGCCGACTCGGCAGGGTGCCACTTCTAGTGCTACCGGTGGTCAACATCAGAATAGACTCTATGCACTCCAGTCTCGACATGATCAATAAATTTCTCCCAATTTAGATATGGGTACATTACAGGCCTTTCATATTATTGTGTATGTTTTACTAGAACACGGAGCTTCACTTTCTCTTGTAACCCGATTTATAGCTGTCAACTTTGGTGTCAGACCTAAAATATTAGCAGATCCCTTCTCAGTGTGTACATCAGTGGTTAAATCTATCATAGTCGGTTGGGTAGACCGAAATTGCCAGATTAATGTATCCTAGCATACCATTTCAGTTAATTTCAGAGATAGTGTTATTCAATTTTAGTTTCCCTATAAGCCAGTTATTGAATAAAGGGATAGTGATTTGGTTCTTAGGAGTCATATGTGTTTTCATATTCCTTATTAGAATCTTATTATAGAAACTTTTCCATTTCCATAAGCCTTAGAAACTTTAATAAATTATTTAATGACCTTCCCGACCTCCAATACATGATTTTCTTACTACGCTGCAATGGGGTATGTCAAGAGTATATCCCAGGTTAGTTTCAAAAATTTTGGACGAGCTTAAGGTCGTGTTTGGGTTAGAAAAATAGTAGCTAAAGGCTACAGAGGGGCGCCACCCAGCTTATAGCCTGGTCCACCTCCCTCAGTAGAAAGGCGCCATCCAGGTTCCTCCATAGGAAGAGCAAGGCGCTGCCTAGGTTCTCCCCTGGGAATAGAAGGGTGTCACCCAGGCTGTAGCCTTGGGCCAAAAATCTGCATTCCAAGTCCGTGTTTTCAAGGGCAATTTTGTCAAATACCACCCCTATATAATCTTCTTTAACATGAGATTCATCATGTTTTCACCCAAAATGTAAGGTTTTCTCTCAATTTACCTCAAGAACAAGAATAAGGGTTTCTATTGAAGGTTCAAAATCAAGGAAATTCCTCTGTGAATCTTTCAAGAATCATATATCAAGGTATGTTGGATGTTGATTCTTGAGATCCTTCAACCCAAGAAGTCCAAGAATCCTTTTTTAAATTCAAAATTTTATGTTTATGAGTTTTTCATGATTTAAGTGGTTTGAAGTTGAAGCCCTTGTTAATATTAAGTTTTAATTCATGTTGTGATCATAAAGATGTAAGTATTGACATTAGTATGTGTTGGTTATGTGATGCTCATGAAAAAGTCCCTTCAGGAAGCAGGTTGAGTTATGTAATTATGTTAATTTGGCGTATTGAATGTTGTATGGCCAAATGGTGCATGCCACATGTTTGATGAATTGCTTATTTGAAGAAAATAGTGTCATTGTAACATGAAGTTTGTTATTCCCAAGCATATGTCAACTAGTGCATGCTAAGTGTTTGTTAAAAGGCCTAAAATGAATGAATTATGATATGTTGCATGTATTCTTGTTCATGTGAATTCCTTATTGGATGAGTTATAAGACAATAACATGCTTCCCTTTAAAATTACATGTTTAAGATTCCGAAGTTCTCGAAATGATGCTCCATTGGTTCTATTTCGAATGGTAGTTTATTGTCATGGTTGTTACGCAAGAGTTGTAATGTCTTATTTATTTATGATATCGAGTCCTGGGGGTATTTAATACCCGAAAACTTAGCTGCTTGTCTAGAGCCGAGTCAGCCTCAAGATAATCACAGTCATGTTGTGATCAGTAGGATTCAGAAAGTTACAGAATGTAAAGAAATTTTGTAGTCTCAGTACTAGTACAATCCAGTCTCAGTAATCATTCTAATCAAGCTCAGTACTTAGTTCAGATTTCCATAAAGCTGAGTGAGTTACAGAACTCAGTCACGTTCAAACAAAAAGTAGAATCCATAAGCATTCCGTCAGACAACAGAATCAAGAAAACTCAGTCAGATCAGTTAAGTAAGATAATCAGTAACAGATTGAGTTCAGTTTAGTTCAGTATAAGAATCATTTTAGATTCCTTGAGTTAGGAATGTAAACTAGCACCGAGCGAGTGTAGGGATGATGGCTTCTCCCTTAGAGAGGCAGAGTCATTAGGAGCAATCGTTGAACTCCATAATTGCATAGCCAGCGCAGGACCAGGAGTCACCCATTAGATTAAGGCTTGGTTATCATATTTCCTTAGGCTTGACTTCCTGTTCAGGGTCACCCGTTAGAGAGGCTTGACCATAGAAGAGGTCTTTACCCATGGCACGATATTGATACCCTTCTAGCTGTGGTTACATGTTAGATCCCACTATATCATATTTCGGGCATGTCAGTTAAGTGGGAACTCCCAAAGTTGCAATTTCAGTATCAGTCTTCAGACTAGAACTCAAAAATCAGGATTGTCAGATACAGTCACCCATCTCAGTAAGGAACTTAGATAATTCCATAGATTTATAGACCATCTGTTATATAGTCCTGGTCTCATATAATGTTAATTATTATCAATACTAAAAGATCCAGAGATCCCCTGTTATATAGGCCTGATCTCAAACTCAGTCCATCATTTCTATTATTAAAAGATTCAGAGATCTTCTGCTATATAGGTATGATCACAGATACAATCATTCCTTATCGTTATTAGTAGATTCATAGATCATCCATTAGAGAGGTTTGATCATAGATTTAGTCAGTCGATAGTATTAAACTCTTAACTCAGTTATTAATATAAGTAGATTTAGTTAATCAGCTTCAGTATCATCAGTTCCAGAGATCACTCGTTAGATAGGAATGATCTTAACTTTAGTACTCAGTTAACAATATCAGAAGATTCAATTATTCAGTAACTTAGTATTAGTAGTGAGTTCAGACGTTAGTAAAACAGTATCCGAGTCTCAGTATTCAGATTCACGATGATTTTCAGTTATGGTTTGTGCATTCATGCATATGTCCGCATTCAGTACTCTCATGTTATTCAGTTAAGTTATGTTCATTTATAAGCCCTTACATTTAGCCTTAACTTATATAGCATACCAGTACATTCAAAGTATTGATGCATACTTTTCTCTTGCGCTATGGTGTATTATACCATTGGTTTAGAAGTGCGAGATCCAGAGCACCTATAGCAGTACAGACTCAGTCAGCAGCAGTAGAAGTAGTACTAAGTCCTCTTCATTTGAGGGTGCCTCCTATTTCAGTTTTATATTAGATTTAGTTTATTTTCAGTAGACGGAGTTAGTTGGGGACATGTCCGATCAACTCACAGATCAGATAAATAAAGACTTTTCAAACAGATATATCAGTATTCAGTTTTTAGTTTTCTGCATTTTAGATGTTTTGAACCTTATGGAAAGTTTTCACCAGTTTTCCACATTTGTTATATTATATTATACAGTGCTCATGTATAGATATCAGTAGAGGGTTAGCTTGTGGTCCTTCGTGATCATGAGCACTGTGTGGCATTCCAATTCTAGAAAATCGAGACATTACAAACTTGGTATCAGAGCCTAAGGTTCCACAATGTCCTAGAAAGTCTGAAAAACTTCATCTCATAAAGTCTTGTGCATGGATGTTTTGCGCACCACATTTATGTATAGGAGGCGATAAGATGTTTTTTGGAACTCTTTCCCTTCTTTTAGTATTCATATCGTGTGAGTGAGAATGAGCTCAACTTAATCCTCAGTATAATCCATCTCTTTCTTCTATTTATAGAGTATGCCTCCTTACAAAGCTAATGCTCGTAGGGATGATAACCAGCCACCTCAGCCTGTAAATCCTCCGACTGAGAATGTGTTACATGAAGAGTTTCAAGCAATATTTTACATGCTAGCCCAAGCTGTGATGACTAATGTATAGGGTAATCAGCATACTGCAGCCCCACCTCAGTAAGATGGGGATTTAGCCACAACCAATATTAGAAATTTCATGAGAATGAACCCGCCTGAATTCTTTGGGTCAGTAGAAGGTGAGGACCCACAACTTTATCTTGAGGAGGTGAAGAAGATCACCCAGATTATGCATGTATCTAAGAAAGAGAGTGTAGAATTAGCATCCTATAGGTTGAAGGATATCGCTCATTACTGGGTTGTAGCATGAAAGAAAAGTAGAGGGGAGGATGCAGCTCCTATGACTTGGCAAGTATTTGAGTATGCCTTTCTAGATAAGTTTTCCCCCCTAGAGATAAGAGAAGATAAGGTAGAAGAGTTCTTGAACTTGAGGCAAGGCTCCATGACAGTGAAGGAGTATTGTCTTAAGTTCAACAAATTAGCTAAGTATGCTCCTTACTTGATAGCTGACCCTAGAGAGAGTATGAGTCAATTTGTAACTGGGTTGTCTGGGTTGGTGCTGAAACAGTGTAGGACCTCTATAATCAATATAGATATGGATCTTGCTAGACTCATGATGCACGCTCAGAAGATTGAGTCAGATAAGATAAGAGAATAGGAGAGAGTGAGTAAGAAAGACAAAACAGGTAGTTATAGTTTCTCTCAGCCAGGGTCACAGGGTGGTAACCGTCCTCAGCATAGTCAAAAATTTTTAGTCCTAGCTCTATCCTCAGCTAGAGTACCTGCACCTCAGTTCAGAGACGACAGTCATGATGGAGTGCTAGGCTCCAAAGCCCAGAGTAGTATGAGAAGTGAGCGTACCTATCCACTTTAGGGAGAGTATGGAAAGAATCACCTAGGTGCGTGCAGAGCTAATAGTTAGGTATGTTTTGGATGTGGTAAGACAAACCACAGAATGCGAGAGTGTAGAGTGCTAGCTCAGAAAGGTAGAGATTCGTGTCAGCAGGGCACCACTCCTAGTACGACTAGTGGTCAGCATCAGAACCGACTTTATGCACTCTAGACCCGTCATGATCCGGAAGGTTTCCCTGACATAGATTCGGGTACATTATAAGTCTTTTATACTCATAATATGCATTAGTATCAGAATCCTGAGGTTCAATTATAATCCAGTTCATAGGTGCCCTGTGCATCACCTCAGCATTTTAGTGAAGTAAGTGTTGTTAGAGGGACATAGTGTCCCAAGGGTTAGATACCCTATAACTCCTCGATGTTTTCAAGTCCTTAAACCCATATAGTTTCATTCTCAGATTCTCATTACAAGCTTTGCATCAGTTATCATTGCATAGTTAGTCATGCTTTCAAGAGCCAGTTCAGTCAAATATCCATGCATTAGATATGAATATTAAGTACAAAAGTTCAACTTTTCAGTGTATTCTGTCATGCATTCATGAGAATTCAGCTTATGAGTAGCCTCAGTCATGAACCCATGCATCAGATATGCATGTTCATTATGAGAATTCATCTTATCAATAGTTTTAGCCGGGTATTCTATGCATCAGCTATGCATATCAAGTAAAAGATTCAGTATATTAGTAGTTCAGTTGTATAGATATGTTTCGTATTTTCTCGTTCCCTAAGTGAGTTCAGTCTATCAAAAATCTCAGCTTAGTCAGCCACATTCGAGGACAAATGTTCCCAAGGGGGAGATAATGTAACACCCCATAAAATTTCTGAGTCATTAGAGCTTCTAAAGCATGCCAAGAAAGGCTTAACACTTAGGAAATATGGCTAAGTGTTGAAACTTTTCCATTTCCATAATCATTCAAGACTTTAAAGAATTATTTCGTGACAATCCCGACCTCTAATTCTGGATTTTCTTATTGCGCTGCGATGGGGCAAGTCAAGAGTACATTCCGGGTGAGTCTCAGAATTTTTTGATGATCCTAAGGTCATGTTTGGGATGGTAAAATAGTAGCTAAAGGATACAGAGGGGCACCGCCCAGCTTAGAGCCTTGGACCCCTCCCTCAGTAGCAAGGCACCGCCCATGTTACTCCATGGGAAGAGCAAGGCGCCGCCCAAGTTCTCCCCAGGGTCTAGCAGGGTGTCGCTCTGGCTGTAGCCCTAGGCCAAAAATCTGCATTCCATGTTTGTGTTTTCAAGGGAAATTTGGTCAAATGCCACTCCTATATAAACTTATTTAACATGAGATTCATCATATTTTCACCCAAAATATAAGGTTTTTTCTTAATTTTCCTCAGGAATAAGAATAAGGGTTTCTATTGAAAGTTCAAAATCAAGGAAATTCCTTTGTGAATATTTCAAGAATCATATAGAAAGGTATGTTGGATGTTGATGCTTGGGTTCCTTCCACCCAAGAATTCCAAGAATCCCTTTTTAAATTCAATATTTTATGTTTATGAGTTTTCACGATTTAAGTGGTTTGAATTTAAAGCCCATGTTAACAATAAGTTTTAATTGATGTTGTGATCATAAATATGCAAGTATTGACCTTAGTATGTGTTGGTTATGTGATGTTCATGATAAAGTCCCTTCAAGAAGCATGTTGAGTTATATAATTATGTTAATTTGGTGTATTGAATGTTGTATGGCCAAAGGGTGCCTCCCATGTGTCTTATAAATTGCTTATGTGAAGAAAATAGTGTCCTTGTAACATGAAGTATGTTATTCCCAAGTATATGTCAACTACTGCATACTAAGTGTTTGTTAAAAGGCCTAAATGAATGAATTATGATATGTTGCATGTATTCCTATTCATGTGAATTCCTTGTTGGATGAGTTATGAGACAATAGAATGCTTCCCTTTACAATTACATGTTTAAGATTCCCAAGTGCTCGAAATAATGCTTCATTGGTTATGTTGTGAATAATAGTCTATTGCCATGGTTGTTACGCCAGAGTTGTCATGTATTACTTATTTATGATATCGAGTCCTGGGGGTATTTAATACCCCAAAAACTTAGCTACTTGTCTAGAGATGAGTCAGTCTCAAGATAATCTCAGTCATGCTATGATCAGTAGGATTCAGAAAGTTATAGAACATAAAGAAATTTAGTAATCTCAATACTAGTTCAATCTAGTCTCAGTATTCAGTCTAATCAAGCTCAGTACTCAATTCAGATTTTAGTAAAGCTGAGTGATTTAAGAAACTCAGCCACATTCATACAGAAAGTAGAATCCATAAGTATTCCATTATACAACAGAATCAAGTAAACTCCGTCACATCAGTCAAGTAAGATAATCAGTAACAAATTCAGTTCAGTTTAATTCAGTATAAGAATCGTTTCATAGTCCTTCAGTTAGAAGTAGAAACTAGCACCGAGAAAGTGCAAGGATGACGGCTTCCCCCTTTGAGAGGAAAAGTCGTTAGGAGCAATCCCTGAACTCCAGAACTACGTAGCCAGTGTAGGACCAGGAGTCACCTATTATATTAAGGCTTGATTATCATATTGCCTTAGGCTTGACTTCCTGTTCAGGGTCACCCGTTAGAGAGGCTTGACCATAGAAGAGGTCTTTACCCATGGCACAATATTGACACCCTTCAAGCTGGGGTTACATATTGGACCCCACTAGATTAGATTCAAGACATGTCGGTTAAGTGAGATCTCCAACAGTTGCAATTTCAGTATCAGTCTTTAGAGTAGAACTCAGAAATCAGGACTGTCAGATACAATCACCCATCTCAGTAAGGAACTTAGATAGTTCCATAGATTCATAGACCACCTACTAGATTGGCCTGCTCTTACATAAAGTTAATCAGTATCAGTACTAAAAGATCTAGAGATCCCCCGTTAGATAGGCCTGATCTCAAACTCAGTCCATCATTTCTATTATTAAAAGATTTAGAGATCTTCTCCTAGATAGGTCTGAACTCAGATACAATCATTCCTTATCATTATTAGTAGATTCAGAGATCATCTGTTAGAGAGGTTAGATCACAGATTTAGTCTATCAATAGTAGTAAACTCAGAACTCAGTTATTGATATAAGTAGATTCAGTTAATAAGCTTTAGTATAATCAGTTTCTGAGATCACTCACTAGATAGGACTGATCTCAACTTCAGTACCCAGTTAACATTATCAGAAGATTCAATTATTTAGTACCTTAGTATTAGTAGTGAGTTCAGACGTCAGAAATACAGTATCCGAGTCTCAGTATTCAGAGTCATGATGATTTTTAGTTGTGGTTTGTGCATTCATGCATATGTCCTCATTCAGCACTCTCATGTCATTCAGTTAAGTTATGTTCATGCATCAGCCCTTGCATTTAGCCTTACCTCATCTAGCATACCAGTATATTCAAAGTACTAACGTATACTTTTCTCTTTCTCTATGGTGTCTTGTACCATAGGTTCATAAGCGCGAGATCCAAAGCATCCATAGCAGTCCAGACTCAGTCAGCAGTAGTAGACATAGTAGTGATTCCTCTTCATTAAAGGATGCCTCCTATTTCTGTTTTATATTAGATACAGTTTATTTTTAGTAAACGAAGTTAGTTGGGGACATATCCCATCAACTCCACAAATCAGATAGTTAGAGGCTTTTCAGATAGATATATCAGTATTCAGTTTTCATTTTTGTGCATTTTAGACGTTTTGAACCTTATGGTAAGTTTTTGCTAGTTTTCCGCATTTGATATATTATATTATACAGTGCTCAGGTACAGATATTAGTAGAGGGTTAGCTTGTGGTCCTTCGAGATCAGGAACACCGTGTGGCATTTCGGTTCCAGAAAATTAAGGTGTTACACATTTTCAGTACATTATCTCGGTTACCTCAGTACAGTACTCTCAGTGTAACCAGTCTCATTCGAGGATGAATGTTGCCAAGAGGGAGATATTATAATAACCTAAAAATCCAGACCATTATTAGAACCATACTTTAAGCTTATGAAAAATCAATTATAGTTATTTGATATTTTTATAAGTGAGTTTGATGTATATTAAGACCTCAAATAAGTCCTAGCTATTAGACGAATCAAAATATCCCTTACTGATTGAGTTCTATAGAAGGATGTTGTTGTAGTCAACTTCAAATGAGCATATCTTTCATTCTACTAAGAATATTTGAGCTCTTGACCCACTAATAGATAGATAATTGAATTATATTTCCAATGATACTAATTTTACCTTAATTTGATATCAGGGTAAAAAGTTATGGCCATTTTACGAGAGAGTTGTCCGACTGCCAAGGTGCGATGGGAAAACTAATGGACCATCAAACCGGTGATGAATCGTCAACCAAGCCATTAAAAATTAGGTAGTGAGCCCATTTTCTTGTGATTAAATGATGGTTTGAGTGATGGCCAGTCACCAGAGTGACAGTCCGTCACCCATGATCATCAACCACATTCGTTCAACGATTTAAAGACGTTTTAATGTCATTTTTGGGTCTTTTTCCACCTCTTTAACCCCCAACTCCATCAAATTACATAACATAAATCCTCATTCAACACTAACATAAAAATTAGGGTTTCTTTCAAGATCATTCCCCAAGAACAAGATTCAAACCCTTCTTCAAGAAATCTCAATAATTCAAGCATCACTATTCAAGAACCTTCAAGAAAAGTTATGTTCTTTCAAGATTCAATCTTTTGAGGTATGTTAGATGTTCATTCATGGGTCCTTTTTCTCATGGAGTCTAAGAACCCATTTTCAAGATCAAATTTTTGATTTTGACATATTTTTATGTGTTACATCCATGAAACTTCATCAATTTCAATTTTTATATAATGTTTACACGTAATTGTTGTTGTTATTAAACCCTACACATTTGAATGGTGATGTTCACTATCTTAAGTCTTAATTGGTGATTTTAGTATTGAAATCATTTTATTACTACATGTTTAAAGCTATTCGCATGCTTTACAAGTGTTTGATGAAATGCCTCAAAGAATGAGTTTTGAATAATGACTATATGTTATATCCTCAAAGTTTTAGTATGATCTCATTGTTATTGCTATCGAGTCCTGGGGGTTATGAATACCCAAAAACTTTTCTTTTTATAGAATTTCAATAGTCTCAGAATATTTTTAGATAAACTATGAGTATTACCACTCTGTTAGTCAGCATGATCAGTTACCCATTAATTTAAGCTTAGTCAGTCTAGTAATCAGTGTCTGTTCAGTTGGGAGTAGGATTCAGCACAGAGAGAACCCAGGTATGGGGGCATTTCTACCATTTAGAGTTTGACCCTTAGTAGCAATCCCTTAGTTACATAACTACGTAGCCAGCGTAGGTTGAGATATCTTTCTTCCAGATAAGGGTTAACACATCTCACATGAGTTTTCCTACAAATGAGGGTTGACAAAATGTCTTCTTGGCAGTTAGGGTTGACTCATAACCATTGTTAGAACCCGTGGAACTATAAAAGTACCCTTCCAACTGGGGTCACAGGTTGGACCCCAATCAGCTCAGATTTGGGACATGTCGGTTAGATGATACCTCCAATAGTTTCAGTTTCAGTACCTAGTTCAGAATTCAGTTCAGTCTTGCTTGACCATAGCATACAGTTTATTAGTAATTTAGTTATCAGATTTCAGTATATCTGTTTACATACTATATTCATAATATGTTTTATTCTTGGTCATGCATTCTTAGTCTTTACAGATTTCATGGATTTTACTCAATACTTCATGATATTTATTCAGTCAGCGATTAATCATGCACATAAAACCATGAATATTATCCTAACCTCATTTAGTATACCAGTACATTCAAAGTACTTATCTCATACTTTTTTTTTGCTATGATGTTTAATATCATAGGTTCAGATGCTCAGTTTTCAGATCGTGTATAGACATACCCGATTATCAGTTATAGCAGTGGTGAGTCCTCATATTTCTAGGACATGGTTTATTTATCTCAGTTATTTTATCATTTTTCAATATTTTTCCATTCAATCAGAGTTAGTTAGGGGTTTGTCCCATTAGCTCCACAGTCAGTCAGTAGAGGTTTTTTAGACTAGTACAAACAGTTAGTCTATAATACCCCTAAAATCCAAACCAATTTTAGGGATATTCTTCAATATCATAAGAAATAAATTATAGTGTATTGGTAGTTTTATGAGTGAGTTTGATTTATATTAAGGCCTTAAATTACTCCTAGATAGTAGATGAATCAAAATATTCCTTACCGATTGAGTTCTCGAGTAGGATGATGATATAGTAAACTTCAAATGATCACATCTTTCACTTTACTAAGTATTTTTTGAGATCATGACCTACCAAAATATATATAATTGAATTATCTTTCCAACGATACCAATTTTTCCTAAATCCAATAATCAAGCAAAAATTCTAGCATTTTTCGTATGAGGCAGTGGGCTGCGGCAACTACATCGCTCGGCGGTGCAATAGCGGTGAAGCCAATACCGCTCAGTGGTAAACCTCCAAATCATGGTCATCCCAAGGTAGTTGGTCACCACTATTATCCCTCTTACCGGTGCTATAGTTGTGGGACCAATACCGTTCGGCGATAGGACTCAAAATCGGGATTTTTAATGTCCAGGGACCGTTTGGTGATTTTCCATAGGTCCAAATCCGTCAAAACATGGGATTTATGTCCCACAAGAGAATTATATGCTCATTTTTTTCAAAAATTACACAAATTAAAGTATCCCTCTTTTAAGAACAAAAACCCTAGCTTCCACAAATCACGAAAAAATCACAAGAATCCACCATCAACTCTCACGAATTCATCAACCCAGGTATGTTAAATGTTCATCCATGGGATCCTTCCACCCATAGAGTCTAAGAATATAATTTCAAATTCAAAGTTGTGATTCTTACAACCTAATGTGATTTTAACCATAAATCCCCATGAATCTTATTTTTATACCATGCTTTCATGAAATTGAGTTTTATTATTAAACTTCACATGATTATGTATTGTTGTTCACTGATTTAATTAATGACTATTGATGTAGGTGTTGAAATCATGCTTTTACTACTAGCTTTAAACTATTCTCATGCTTAGCTTAAACTACGAATATCAAGTTTTTGATGAAATGCCTCAAATAATGAGGTTTGAATAATGACCCTTGTTATGTTTTGAAGTGAGTTCCCATGGAATGCATTATAGTATGTTTTAAATATTGTGACGTCCATATCATATTCATATGAATTTTGAATAAAACGCTTAGCTTACGATTTGGTCATGAGATTGTGCAATCTTTTTATGTTTATAAAGCATCCCCATGTTAAAGTCTTAGTCCGCATGTGTTTGATGAAATGCTTAAGTGAATAATTATGTCAATGATTTCCTTCCATGGTTTCAAAGCGTTAAAGTGGTCCTATTGTTATTTCTATCAAATCCTGGGGGTTAAGAATACCCAAAAACTTAGCTATTTACTTAGTCTTAGTATATTAAAAATAGTTTCAGAATGAGTTATGAGCATTATCAGTTTAGTCAGTCATAATAATCAGTCAAATTTAGAATAGTTCAGTAATCCAAGTCAATTCCCTCTTCAGTTAAGCATAGCTTAGTCCCGTAATCAGTGTCGGTCAAGTTGGGAGTAGGATTCAGCACCGAGTAAATCCAGGGATGAGGGAATTCCTATTAGCTTAGGGTTTGACCCTTAGTATCAATCCCTGAGTTACCAAACTACATAGTCAGCGTTGGTTGAGATATCTTCCTTCCAGATAAGGATTAACACATCTCGTATGAATTTTTCCTACCAGTTAAGGTTTACTCACAGCCATTGTTAGTACCCGTGGCACGGTACGAGCATCCTTCCAATTGGGGTCACAGGTTGGACCCCTATCAGCTTCGCAATGGGGCATGTTGGTTAGCTAATACCTCCCATAGTTTCAGTTTCTGACTCAGTACAGAATTCAGTTCTACAAAATTAGGATTGTCAAAAATAGTCACCCATTTATTAGTAACTTAGTTATTAATAATCTCAACTATCAGTTACTTAGTTATCAGAACTCAATATTTAGTTCCAGTATGAGTTCAGTTACAGTCTTTGTTATAGTCTCATCCATTGTCTCACTCTTGTAATCAACTCAGTAATTCAGCTTCAGTGTTGTTTGACCATAGCATACAGATATCAGATATTCAGTCATCAGATTTTAGTAACTCAATTTATAAATTATATTCAGAACATGTTTTATGTGTTGTCATGCATACTCAGTATTTACAGATTTCTTGCACACTTAGTATTTAGAGATTTCATGCACACTCAATATTTATAAATCTTTTGCATACTCAGTACTTATAGATTCTCTGTATTTCTATTCAGTACTTATTGTTATTCAGTCAGTTATTATTCATGCACATGAAACCATGCATATCAACCTACCTCATTTAGCATACCAGTACATTCAAAGTACTAATTGTATACTCTTTTTTGTTCTATGATGTATCATATCATAGGTTCGGATGGTCAGTTCTTGGATCGCGCATAGACTTTCCAGATTATCATCCATAGTAGTTGTGAGTCCTTATTTTTTAAGGCCAAACTATATTTATTTTCATATTTTAAATTAAGTAGTTAGTTGGAGTTAGTTAGGGCCTGTCCCATCAACTCTTATTCAGTCAGTAGAGGCTTTTCAGACTAGTACTGATAGTAAGTCAATTCTTTAGATTTTAGTTGTCATTATCAGGATTAATAGTTTTTTCTTATAGACTTATTAGATTTATGACTTAAAACCTTATGGCATTTCTCAGTTTATTTCCACATATGATCTTTTGATATCAGTTTTACTCAGTGCTCACGGCAGGTACTAGCTCATGGGTTTGCTTATGGTCCCTCGGGAGTGTAAGAATTGTGTGATGCCTAGGGTGTTCTATGAAGGCTGAAAGCCATGTCAAGTAGAGTCTTTTGCATTGGTGTGTAGCGCGCCACACATATGGATAGGTGCCTAGAAGACATTTTTGGAAAAGCTCCATTCTTTTAGTATTTATGTCGTGCAAAAGAGCATGAGCTCATGTTAAACTCTCTGTCTAATCTATTCTTTCTTTCACTTATAGAACATGCCTCCCAAAAAGACAAACAGAAGGAGAAATTCAAACCAACCACCACCTCTACCCATTTAGAAAGATCCCCTAAACGAGTATGTTGAAGGTGTACAATTTATCTGAAGTGAAAATGTCAGTGGGGGAGGCTGGTTGTTCATGTCCAATAGATATAACTATGTAAAAGTGACACATTATTTTACCCAAAAACAAAACGACAGAAAAGTGATAGGCTATATACATAAGAACTAAGCAATTCCATTGGTGACTGTAAACATGTATTTAAGCCTCAAATAACTCTTAACTTAGCTATTAAGAACACCATCTAGTATATTGGTTCAAGTTTGGGATTCTACCACAAGTTATTTGATTTAATCGGTTCGAAATCAATTCTAGGAAAAATAACATAATCATACACCATAACTTACCATATTTATACAATTACGAACTAAGATTAATAACCCTAATCAACCTTACTATCCAATAAGAACAATTTGAGCACTTACCCGAATTGAAGTGATGGAGAAGAGTGGTGGAGAAGATCCTGGCGTGACAAACTTTGAGAGTGAAAGAATTTTTGAAAGAATTGGAGAGAAATGGAGAGAATTTGAGTTAGGGCTTTAGCTGATTCCCGTTTTTCCTTTTCTTTATTTGCGGATTGGGTGGGTCGGGTTAGGTTAAAAGTTGTTTTTTTTTAAATAATAGAAAAACCGACCACATGTGGTCGGTTTTTACTAAGTTTTTGATAAATTATACTTTAATAAACTACAATTAATAAATTAATTTATAAATTTAATTTAATTTTTAATAGATTATTTTTTTAATAAATTTTATAATATTTATAATAGATAAATTATATAATATATATATAACGTGTTAATCAGATAAATTATCGACGTCTTACGTTATTACAATTTCAACAATATACGTGTATCTACATTGACACAAAATAGTATATCTATTTCTTCATAAGTATGATATCAATGTATTATTCAAAATATTTTGATATATACATTCAGTTATCAAGCTTTCGATTACTGCATATGTCACTACACGAGATATGCAGTATATATATACATATATCCAATTTTAGCGGTCGTTCAAAATTCAAAGCAAATGGTAAGTATATGCTAGTTACATGATTCAATTTTTTGTCTCCTTCCCCTACTTCCTTCCTCCCCCCTATATACCTCGTACTACTTGTCTTGCATTATTACAACTTCAACAATATACATCTGTCTACATTATATTGAAACAAAATAGTATATCTATTTCATCACTTCACGAGATATACGTATATATAAATTTATTCAATTGGCTATCAATATTCAAATACGTACTATATACATCACATACCCAATTTTACTACCCCATAATAATATACTGCGTATTTCACAGAAACTCAGTTGAATTATCAGTTGGTTTATCTTATGTCGTTAACATACGTTCACTATATAATATGTATATATATACTATATATATACCTAGACATACACACACACATATATACACATTATCGACTACCCCATTGTATTTCACATATACTCAAATAAATAATCGGTTGATTTATCTTATGTCATTAATATACCATCGTTGTATAATATGTATATATTATATATATACATATACATATATACAGACACATATATACACTATCGACTATATAAAGTCTCAAAATACATACTTTATACATCACATGCGTATACAAGTATATTATCCAATAATATAATGCGATGTGTTTCTCATCCATACTTACATTAGTGTTCGATTTATTATATTTGATTAGCTTAATATATTAGGTTTTGATTACATCGTTCATCAATTCAGCATTACATGATATATATATATATATATATACAAAAATATATCTATATATATGAACTCTTGATGCGTATACATTTATCACATCCACAAGAATGGTACCTTATAATAGAACACGTTCATTATATTTTGATGAATTATCGGTTATATATTACATTATTATGAATGAAATATATAGTAACATAATATATAGTAACATATTATATATATATATATATATATATATATATATATATATACACACATATATTCATTATACAAAGGTTATGCATGTTTAACGTCATTTAACGTATGTACGAAAGAAAATGTTTATTTTATATATTGAAACATAAATAAAATATAAAGATTATATTTAACATAATTTGCTTATTTTATTTGATATATTTTTATGTATAATTTTTTCAAAAAATTGTGGAATGATTGATTTTTATTATTATTATTATACTGATTATCTACTACGTGTAATCAATGTAATTTCAAAAGACAATATATATATATTACATTATATATATAATTATTTTTTATGAAAAAAATAATATATATATATATATATATATATTTGATTACATATATATAATTATTTTGATTACATATAAATATTATGTTTAAAAGTATTTTTATTTTTTAGTTTCAAAACCGACCAAAAGTGGATGGTTTTTTATTTCTAAAAAAGAAAGAAAAATATTTTAAAAAACCGACCACAAGTGGTCGCTTTTTAGAAATATTTTTTTATTATTTTTATAAAAACCGACCACTTGTGGTCGGTTTTGTTAATTTTTTAACATTTTAATTTTTAAAATATATAATAATTAATATTAAAATTATTGGAATATTTATTTTGATATTTTTTAATAAAAAAGAGACCACATGAGGTCGCTTTTTAAATAATTTTTTTTTTTTAAAAAAAGACCACAAGTGGTCGATTTTTTCCGACCACTTTATTGTAGTCGGTTTTGGGTGGTTGGTTTTTGCTGTCTTTCTAGTAGTGGTTTAGGTTAAGGGGAATGGGGATATTGGGTAGTTTTAGGTTTCTCTCTTTTTTTTAATTAATATTTTAAATAAAATAAAAATAATAAAATCTATTTAAAACTAACAAAATACAAATAAGTTAAATAGCTAGTCTTAGAAATATGATTAAGAAAATATTAATATCACTAGATTGTTTATTTAAAATTTAAAAGAAGAAACCAACATAATTTAATTTTCCTTTTTTTTAAATAAATAAATAATAATAATGATAATAAAAACTTATCTAAAATGTGACTCTATTTTTGTATTTTTCAAAACTATTAAACCAAACTTAATAAAAATAAGATAAACTTACAATATCTAATTTAGACTTAAATAAATAAATTAATTGAACACTAAAATGGCGTAAAAACGTTAGGTTTGGTAAAAAATTAGGTGTTTATAGATACAGTTACTCAGTTAACAATAATACAATATCAGTAAACTCAGATATCAGTAAGCCAGTGATTCTGAATGCAGTATCCAGTGTTACCATGACCTCAGTTACAGTTTACATATTCCATGCATGTACTCTCATTCAGTTATACTCATGTTATTCAGTCAATATTATTCATGCATATGAACTCATGCATCTCAGCCTACCTCACTTAGTATACCAGTACATTCAAAGTACTGACACATACCTTTCTTTTGAGCTATGATGTCTTATATCATAAGTTCAAACGCATGGGCTCCCGATCATAGTTAGCAGCCCGATTCATCAGCAGCAGACTAGTGGTGAGTCCTCATTGTTCGAGGACAGATTTATTATTCCAGTATTTTAGTACTCAGTTTATTTCAGTAGTCGGAGTTAGTTAGGGACTTATCCCATCAACTCTTTGTTCAGACAGTAGAGGCTTTTCAGACATAGAGTATTTGTAGACAGATGTTCAGTTTTGGTATTGATGTACCATACTCAGTATTTATTTACAGCCTTAAACCTTATGGAAAGTTTTTGCCTAATTTCCTCATAATTACACTATTGTTATTCAGTTAATGCAACAAGCACCAGTCATGGGTTAGTTTGTGATTATTTGGAATTATGAGCACTGTGTAGCGCCCGGGGTGCAGACTCGGGGTATTACAATAATTGACTATCAATTACATCAAAATTTTGAACAAAGAGAGTAACATATATTATTTGAAAATTACATAAAGAAAAACTATAAATTACAATAGTTAATAGTTTAAAATTTCAAAAAAATATTTACTCTATTATATATTTTAAAAAATTACTATAAATCACAATAATTTAAAACATTAAAAAATTAAAGCCATAAAGGTTAATATGTCTGCTTTGGCACAACTTCATTGGTCCTTTCCCCTACTTTCATTTTTTTCATCAATTTTAATTTGTTTGTCTTATTTTGTTTATCTGGTATATATTTCAAAAATAACTTAAAAAATTTAAAAGATATAAAATATTTGGCTGACTCTCGAAATTATATTTGTATCACTTAAATTGAAATAAAAAAAGAGTATTATAAATCACAGTAATTAAAAACTTAAATTATTTTTAGAATATAATTGACTATCAATGCTACAAAAGTTTGGACAAGGATAGTAACATATATCATTTGAAAAGTACATAAAAAGTATTGTAAATTATAATATTTAACAACTTAAAATATCTAAAAAATTAATCGATTATTACTAAAAAATATTATAGATCACAATAATTAAAAACTTACGATATTTAAATGATCTAAAATATTTGGTTGACTCTCGAAATTATATCAGTGCCACTTAAATTGGAATAGCTAAAAATATAAGTGAGTATCAATGACCACAAAAGTTTGGACAAGGAGAGTAACATGTATTATTTGAAAATTACATAAAAAGTAATATAATTACCATAGTTAATAACTTAAAATATCTTTACAAAAAATTAATATGTTATATATTTCAAAAAATAAAAAAAGTATTATAAATCACAATAATTAACAACTTAAAATTTTTAAATATATAAAATATTTGGTCGACTCTAAAAATTATATCAGTGTCACTTTAATAGGAATAGAGAAGAGGTAGTATTATAAATCTCAATAATAAAAAAGTTAAATTATTTTAAAAATATAATTAACTGTCAATGTCACAAAAGTTAAAACAAGGATAGTAACATTTATTATTTGAAAATTAAATAAAAATCTTATAAATTTTGACAGCTAACAACTTAAAATAACTAAAGAATTCTATTTGTATCACATAAATTGAGACTAAAAAATAACATATATTGGGCCCTACTGGCACGGGTCTTCGACATATAGTATGTATATGTACATATATATATATACACACACACACACTAGGTTAGGTATACGCTCTTTGTGCATGTACCTCACTTTATTGAGTTCAAACGTTACACTAAATATGATATTTATTTAAATAATAAAGATGAATACAATAATTAAATTCAACATCATTTGGAGAATTTATTTAATTAAACCTAACATTTACCAAAAAAAAATTCTCAAAGCCGATCGACTTTGATCTACTACTTATAAACTGCAATAAAATAGTACGATGATAGAGACATCAAAACAATTTAATTAAATCTAAACCTAAAATTATGGATACGGATATTCAACACCTACTATAGATACATAAAAAGTAATTTCAATTATGAATAAACAATATATTTTTTCATCGAAGGGTGTGTGAGAGAGCTTGGATGGGATTTTGTAAGGGCAGGACCTTGGTTATCTATGTCACTGTGTTGCTTACCGCTGGTACCATTGGACACTGCATGAAAAAGATTTTATGTCTTCACTGAAGGTGTTCATTTTCCTATCACATTCATATAGCTAGCAAGAATGATGTAGTTCGGAAGTATTCAAAGTTTCAAATATAAATATAACATTCTTTTCTTTAGCTAGTTAACAAGAAAAGATGTCATTTAAATTTAAACAATTTTATGCTTAATATCATTTTATTTGGTAGAAACTATTCAACTGGATGTTTTTGTTAGTAGTACATATTTTTTTCACTTGTACAAGTATTGTGTAAATTTTGTGTACTATAATTTGGACGAATAGGAAAGAAATTCAATTCTTAAATGATTTTTTCCCTTGTAAATTTGAAGTGATGTTATGAATTATGATATGTTTTTATTTACATGGAGATGATATTTGGAAAATAAGACAAGTAAGATGGAGAGTAGAGAAATAGGTTGACGAAAGTGAAAATATATTAAGAAACAATTTAGAAAAAAAAGTTAATTACATAGCTTTTGAAAATGAAAATCTGCTAAAGTGAAATTGGAAATTTGAATATTTTTTTTCCTTTTGGTGATTTGGATACGAGAGGGAATGAGAGAATTTAGAATTGATAAATTTGGAGGGAATGAGAGAAAGTTAAGAGCAATAATCGGGAGGAAACATTGGATAAATAATCTAGTTTAGATGATATAATATACTTATTATATTAACCATGGTAAGGGATTTAGTTTGGAATAAATTAAATTTTTGCCGTTCAATTTAATTAGGCCATGTGTCATTAATCAGAATGGGGACATGGAGAAAATGGACAGAGTGAAACATCTCTTCTCCCTTTTGTGCCTTTTCATTGTGTATTATGACGTAACCGCAAACACTCAATTGATTATCTTTTATCATTTTTTTGGATCTGAAACAAAACAACCGCTAAGAAAATCTCAACAATGGAGATTTTTGATTTGTTGAAGTTTCACATGTATAAAATTTCATTTATTTTATATTTTCATTTAGGAATTTGAAATTTTACCTAAGACTTAGGTTTTATGTTGGGGTTCTAAGAGTGAATTCTATTTCTCATTTTGCATAAGGGAGCAAACAATCAAAATATTTCCTAAAAATAGGGGCTTTGTGGAGTTCAAGCAGAAGAGAATGGCAAGTAGAACATATAAGAAACTATTGTGATATGTGAATAGCTTCCATCCAAAGGTAAGGAATAAAATATTACTTCCTGAGAAAATTATAACCTCTTATCCGTGTTTGATGACTTTTTGTGTTTCATTTATGGGATTAGCAAAAGTTGTTGATAGTCTCTCATACTAAATTCTCTGATAGTTGTGACATGGGCTAATGAAAATGTTGCACAAACTTTAGTATTCTCCCAAAGTTTGTGATGATTCACAAATAACCATCTTTTGACCCTTATAATTGAAATAGTTATTAGCATAAAATTTCCAATTCTATGAGTGAAAATACAACATTGTCATGGGGTCTTATCCCATGACATTAGTTTTCGCTATCATTGATATTGCTGCTGCTGCAGTTGTTGTTGTTGTTAGTGGTGGTGGTTTTACAATGTGACGCTGTGACGATTGAGGTTTCTAGAGTTAATGGGGTAACAAAGTTATGCCCGTAGTTTGGTGGGCCAACCCGGAAGGCCTTATTTGTAGAGCAACTGTGGTTCTACAGCCATGATTGATGCATTATCCCCTTTGCCCTGATTATACCAATCTGAGACTTTTTATCAGAAGTTTCTACTGTATGTATACATGTACAACTCTTTTTAAAACATTTTTTCATTCCTTTTCAGCTTTTGCAACATTTTGTTCAGCAATTTTTTTCTGGTATTGACCACTAGTTATCTTAAGGGTCTTCTTGGTTAAGCTGTCCCATTGGAAACTGAGAGTTTCTGTGGTATGTATAGATACATATACACAGATATCTTAAAGGTCTGTTTGCTTAATTTATTGTTTGTATTGGCTTATTTTATGTGCTTTTAAGCACACTAATATTTCTTCTTCACCTCTTCTTCTTTATCAATGAGGCTGTGATGATGACTAATGAAGTCTGTCTAGAGTTGGGTTGGGTATTTGGAGCTTACTCTGTATCTTGGCAGGGCGACCAGTATGGTCTGCATCCATAGCGGATGTGTTGTTTCCTTTTTCCCTACTTATAATATCCGAGCCTTAAGTTGGATATTTCTGCAGTATGTATACCTACACACATTCATCATCCATTAATCCCTTTATATTTCTAGTTATTTTTATTTTAATATTGTAGAAGCAGTGGTGTCACAACCCGAACCGAGGCCCTGGCTGTGAAGAGCATCCCGAACCATGAAGGCCTGGACGCCCTTCTATATCTAGTAATCAGGCTCAATATTCATAAAAATATAATAGAAGATGCAGAATTATAAATCATCACAGAAACATAGTCATAAATATGATTTTTTTCAATTCAATGAGGAAAATAATACCCATCAATAACTAGACAATACCTGAACCAGTCTGCGAAACATCTGAAGAATACTACTGCTTATCAGGACCCCTAGATTGTGCCTCAGAACCTGAAAGGTAGGGGGTCACTACAGATATACTGGTACGCGAAGAAATCCAAAATAATGTATTTGTATATATAAAATAGATGAGAGAAATTTACGAAAAATCATGCATGATATAGTTTTAAACACTTGGGCATTTCTTGAATACATGTAAAACATTCCTGACGGTGAAAATTCTATTCTCTGTATTACTTCTGAGTTAGGTGGCACTCCCCTACAAGTATGATATTCCACGGAATATATGGAATCCGACATTGACTCGGCGGGGAAGCCCCCGACCCAAGTGTACCGCAAGGGTTAGAGTGTCTGAGTCTGATATGCCACAGGGCACTAGGCCAACGTAATATAATATACTCGGATCAACAAATCACAGTTTTGGGCAATGATTTATATGAACTCTTGCCTTCTTCGAGGAACCACCTAACATCTCGTTATGCCCAATTTTACCCTTTTCTGAACATGATTCATTCTTAATTTTAAATCATGAAATTCTGATAAAAGTCTGATTTCTAAACTAGTTTGTGTCTGTTATGGCATTTTCTGATTTGGTATCGTCATACCAAGACTTGCAAGTCATGTTTTTCTGAGCCATAATGTATTAATCATGATCTTTCATTAAAACACAATTCATACCACCCAAGTATGCGATTAGTATAAGAGATTTCATGTTCCGAAAACACAAGTCAGAACTATGCAAAAATTCTCATCCTTTCAATAAACATGTGGTCATATAATCTTTAACGAACCATGCAACTCTTTTCATTATATATTTATATTCATCATTTATCAACATGAACAACCCTATCTTTTGAAATTTAAAACCGTAAAATAATCATAACATCCATCAAAACATTTTCCTATCATGCCTTTCAAGCTCCATTCAAACAATCCATATCATATGATAAGTAAGAAAATTCATAACAAGAGAGGGATTCCACATGAGTCATGGTCTCAATTCAATTGTCAATCTTAAATCACATACTTAAATATATATATAATTTCAAATCAATTTGGGGGAAGGCCTAAAGACCAAAACAATTCCATTAAGTATTTCTAAAACATGATTATATTCATAAATCCAAAACCCATTCCTTAAAATCATGATTTCTAAACCTAGTACATAATTAAAATAAGATTTCTATGCCCATGAGATTTTAGGAAAATCCGGCCTACCTCAATTTAGAAAATTAATTGGGTGATTCTTGAAGCCTACGGTTTGGGGATTCCAAATATTCAATCAATTTCCAAAACCCACGGTTGAATCTTGAGTTATTTGGATTTTTAGTTTGAAACCCTTAGGAGTGTTCTTGGAGGAATTTGATGGAAATAACCTTATTTTGGTATTTGGGGATATAAATCCTATGGTAGGGCTGAAAAGAGATGGAGAAAATGACTAATTTACCCCTTAGGATGCGGATATTTTAAAACTAAAAACTGGGCATCGGCGCTGCAAGAAATATGGCGTGTCAGGGCATCGACGTGATACTCAATGCATTGTGCCACCATCGCGTCGAGCCTAAGTACTTTCCTCACAAAAATTGATCAACGCGATGGGTGACACGGCGCGCTAAAATGGCATTGGTCCACTATTTTGGAACACCAAAAAAGGTCTAAACGCGTTCCGAAAAATTCAAAACTCGTCCGGGAACACTTATTGACCTCCCGAATCATGAACTAGCTAACATAACGGCTATTGAGGGTCGAGAAGGTAAAAAATAAAATCCTCAAAGATATCCGGAGAACTTTCCTAATCATGGATAGTCGGAAGTGCACAAGGCCTGATTGGGTGCTACCCACTGGTTGTACTAGGGGTGTCGCCTTGCTGGTGTAATTCTTTACCACTATGAGCTATTATTCTACACTCCCATAATCTGTGGCCTAGTTTGCCACATCCAAAGCATAAATCACTACCCGCTGTACACACCCTCTTATGGTTCTTACCACATTCTTTGCAAAGTGGGTAGGTGAGAACACTCTTTCCACAACCTAGTGACTTAGAGCCTGGTGTTCCATCTTGACTGACATTCTTAGACATAGACACTTTTGCCTGGATCAGCAGTAGAACTGGTGTTGAGAACCTCTGACGGGACTGGGAGCAGTTACCACCCCTTGATCTTGGCACAGAGGTATTTGGTCTAGCCCTCTAATTCATCCCATACTTTTTTTCCTTATTCTGCTAACTACAAATCAAAAGCCTATATAGGACAACATTCTGCAAATTGTTCTGAACAACTAAAACATGATCTAAGGTGGTCAAAATAGCTCTGAACTCGGCATGAGAGATATGCCCATCCAAGGGATTTGCCCGAATACGATGAGGGGCTGGCTGATTTTCATAACTTCTTTTGCTAGCTTCTCTGGAAGACATTATCTGTAATTGGAAGGAGGAATGGATTAGGCTGAGAATTATCTGGAACTCATACTTAGTCGCACGACATGAATACTGGAAGAAGGGAAACTATTCCTAAAACATCTTATAGCCTCCTGTACATACATATTGCACGCAACACACCCATTCACAAGACTTTAATCGATGCGGCTTTTCATACTCCTTGGACACTATTGAACATTAGGCTCTGATACTAAGTTTGTAACACCCTAATTTTCTATGACTGAAATGCCACACGGTGCTCATGATCCCGAGGGACCACAAGCTAACCCTTTCTAATATCTACAACTGAGCACTATATAATATAGTGAAGTAAATATTGAAAACTGGAGGAAACTTTCCATAAGGTTCAAAACATCTAAAATAATCAATATTGAAAACTGAATACTAATTCATCTGTGTGAAAAACATCTAACTGTCTGAACTATGGAGCTTATGGGACATGTCCCTAACTAACTCCGTCTACTAAAAATAAACTGATTCTAATGCCATAATAGAATAAGGATCATCTTCGAATAAAGAGGAATCACTGTTATGTCTACTACTTCTAATTGAGTCTGGACTTCTTAGGGTGTTTTGGATATCGTGATTTTGAACATATGGTATAAGACACCATAGTGCAAGAGAAAAGTATGCGTCGGTACTTTTAATATACTGGTATGCTAGATGAGGTAAGGCTAAATAAAAGGTCTTATGCATGAACATAGCTTAACTGAATCACATGAGAGTACTGAATAAGGACATATGCATGAATGCACAACTAAAACTGGAATCACAGTAACACTGAATATGAACTCTGAATACTAGTTTCTTATTATTGTCTTACTAATGTCTCAGTCTACTAGCACTGATGTCTGAGTTTACTAATACTGAGAGACTTAATAACTGAGTCTGTTGAGATTGATGTCTAATCTTCCTGATACTGATACTGATACTGATTTATTATATCTAAGATCAAGCCTATATAATGGGTGATCTCTAAGTCTACTGATAATGAATATAATTGTTTAAATCTGAGATCAAGACTATATAATGGGTGATCTCTGAGTCTACTGATAATGAATATGATTTTCTGAAACTGAGATCAAGACTATATAACGGGTGATGTCTTAGAGGTACTCAAGCCTAGTATAACGAGTGAATCCTCAGTTGAATTCTAGTACTGAGACTGTATCTAAAACTGAGACTGTGGCAGGTAGTCATCTAACCGACATGCCTCTTCTATCTTCCTTGGTGTCCAACTTGTAACTCCTGTTGGAAGGGTGTCAGTACCATGCCATGGGTAAAGACACCCCTCTCTGAACCTAGGATGCCATGCCTAATATAACGGGTAACACCTGGTTGGAGCCAAGCATAATATGATGGGTGACTCCAGGGAGGTAGTCAAGCCTAGTATAATGACTGACTCCTCATACTGTGCACTCTAAGTAGTTCTGGAGTGCTGGGATTGTTATTAAAGTCTCAACCAAAAATAACGGGGAAGCCATCATCCCTGCCCTTACTCGGTGCTGAATCCTACTCCCAACTGAATAGACACTGAACGAATTCTTAAATTGTTCTAGACTGAGGTGAATCTGTTACTAATTATCTTACTTGACTGATCTAAATGAGTTTACATGATTCCATTATTTAACGGAATACTTTTGAATTCTACTTTCTATCTGAATACAACTGAGTTCTGTAACTTACTGAGATTTACTGAAATTTGAACTCAGTACTGAGCTTGATTAGACTGAATACTGAGATTTACTGAGTTTCCTTATCTTCTGTCACTAACTAAAATATACTGATCATAGCACAACTGAGATTTTATTGAGGATGACTTGGCTCTAGACAAGTAGCTAAGTTTTTGGGTATTAAATACACTAGGACTCGATAACATAAATAAGTAAGACGTGACAATTCTTGCGTAATAATCATAACAATAGACAATCATTCACAATATAACCAATGAAGAATCATTTCGAGCACTTAGGAATCTTAAACATGTAATTGTAAAGGGAAGCATGCTATTGTCTTATAACTCATCCAATAAGGAATACACACACATGGGAGTGCTTACAAAATATCTTAATTCATTCATAAAGGTCCTTCAACAAACACTTGGCATGCACTAGTTGACACATATTAGGGGATTTCATACTTAATATGCTACAATGGTACTATCTTCTTCACATAAGCATTCTATCAAACATATGGGAGGCACACTTTGGTCATACAACATTCAATACAACCAATTAACATGATTACATAATTTAACATACTTCTTGAAGGGACTTTATAATGAATATCGCATAATCAACACATACTCGGGTCAAAGCTTGAATCTTTATTATAAAAACATGAATCAAAACTTATCAAAAACATGAACTTCAATTTCTGTTCACATAAATCATGAAAACTCATAAAACATAAACTTTATAACTTTGAAAAGGATTCTTGAACTTCTTGTGTGGAAGGAACCCAAGAATCAACATCCAATATACCTTGCTATTTTATTTTTGAAAGATTCACGGTGAAACCTTAATAATTTGGGTCTTGGATTAGAAACCCTAGGTCTTGTTCTTGTAGAAAATGGAGAGAAAACAATGATATTTGGGTGTAAATATTCTGAATCTCATGTAAAAGAGTGTATATAGAGATAGCAAAATGACCATTTTGCCCTTGGAATTAAAATAATTGAACCTGCAAAAATCACAATTTTTCATGCTGGTGCGACGCACAATAATTGCGATAGCTTACAGTAAATTAGACAATTAGGAAACTGAGCCTAGGCGCGATACGGTGGAAATCGCGTTTCCATCTTAGTTGCAAACTGGAAAGACACCGCAATGCGGTTGAAAATACTTCTCACTTAGGAAGTCAGCCCTTACTCCCCTTAAGGATGAAACTCGACTTAATGAGAGTACATAAATTACAACTGAATGAGAGTTCATATATTACTCAAGATATCGTAAATACTGAGTATGCAATATTTTGCATATGCATATATACTATATCTAAGAGTTACACTAAAACTGAGTACTGACTTTTGAAAAATAAGTAACTGATATCAAAAACTACTGATAACTGAATTACAGATAACTAGGTGACTATCACTAATACTGACAGTCCTAACTCTATAGAACAAAACTGAGTTCTATACTAAAGACTGTAATTAAAACTCTGGGAGGTAATCATCTAACCGACATGTCCCTATCTTAACTAATAGGGGTCCAACCTGTAACACCAGTTGGAAGTATGTCCGTACCGTGCCACGGGTATAGACACTGGCTATATGGATCTACTAACATGTCATCCCGAAGAACTAAGGGGTACCCTCTACTGGCAGGTTCCCTAATGAGAACGGTATTACCCTCAACTGGTAGTTAAACAACTTATCAACCCTCATCTAGTAGGTTGATAGCTCAACTTACACTGGCTACATAGTTTTATAATGCAAGGACTGCTATTAAGGATCACACCCACTATTGACAGGTGATCCCCCATCCTTGGGTTCGCTCAGTGATGAATCATACTCCCAACTGAATGACATTAATTAGTGAAATGAACTAAACTGGACTAAACTTCACTGAGTTTTGTAACTTACTAAGTACTACCTAGCTTAAATTCATCACAAAATGTCAAATACTTACTTTAAGATGAATAGACTTTTATATAGTAATCTCAGTATCAGTCTAGTAAAAGTATACTCAGTTCAGTGTCTTTCAGTTGGGAGTAGGATTCAGCATCGAGCGAGCCTAGGGATGGGGTCTCACCCGTTAGATTGGACTGGGTCCAAAGAAGCAATCCCTAAATTCCAGAACTACGTAGCCAATGTAGGTTATGAGATATTACCCGTTAGATAAGATTGACATACTCAGGCATCACCCGCTAGTTCAGGACTGGTCTCAGGAGTCACTCATTAGTTAGGACTGACGCTACAACAGTTGTCTTTACCCGTGGCATGGTACTGAAACTCTTCCAATTAGGGTTGTAGATTGGACCCCAACTCAGTTACCTTATCTTAATTGGGGCATGTCAGTTCGATAATTACCTCCCACAGTTTTGGTTTCAGTTCTCAGTTTACAAATTAGTTCAGTTTTACCGAATCAGGACTGTCAAACGCAGTCAATCAGTATAAGTAATTATAGATTATCAGTTACTCAGTATCAAAACTCAGTACTTAGAATTAGACAAGATCAGTTATAGTATATATATGTACAGTATTGCATACCCAATGATTTTAGGAGTAATAGTTATCCACGTACTCTTATATTCAGTTACTCTATATCATTTAGTCAGTTATTGTTCATGCATATGAAATCTTTCATTCAACCTTACCTCATTTAGCATACCAGTACATTCCCACGTACTGATCGTATACTCATTTCTTGCGCTATTATGTTTTATATCATAGGTTCAGACGCTCAGGTTCCTGACCACGCTTAGCTAGATTCAGCCAGTAGTAGCAGATTTAAAAGTGAGACCTCATCTATTAAGGTTATGTTTTTTATTTCAATAGTTTAGTTTAGCAGTAACTCAGTAGTCAGAGTTAGTTAGGGGCTTGTCCCACCAACTCCTATTTTTAGACAAATTTACTAGAGTCTTTTGAAATTAGATTTTTAGACAGTATTGTACTACCCCAGTCTGTACATTGGGCGTTACACAGTGCTCATAATCCTGAAGGACCAAAAGCTAACCCATTATTGGTACCTACTACAATAACTGAATAATAATACTGTGATATTCTAAAATTAGGCATAAAATATGCCATAAGTCTCAATACTAAAATAAAACTGAATATAGTATAGTGATACCAAAACTAAAACATCTATCTGAAAATACTCTAGTCTGAAAAACCTCTAAACTTTCTGAACTGTGGAGTTGATGGGACAAGCCCCAACTAACTCGAACTACTGAAAGTGAACTGGTAACTGACATACTAAAATAAAAAAATCATGTCCTATGACTATAATGACTAACTCTTACTACAGAAAGTCTAAACTACTAAGGGTGCTAGGGAGCTTGTGTGTCCGAACCTATGAAATAAGGCATCATAGAACAAGAGAAAAGTATGTATCAGTACTTTGAATGTACTGGTATGCTAATTGAGGTAGGCTAAAATGTATGGGTTCATATGCATCAACAATACTAACTGAATGATATGAATATAATTGAATGAGAGTACATGCATAAATACATATAATAAAAATGAGATCGTGACAATTCTAAATAATGAGTCATGAAACTGATTTACTTATATCTGAGTTTTTGATACTATATTACTGATAATTGAATAATTGTATCTAACACTCCTGATTCTGTGGAAACATACTGAGTTCTAACTGATATGAGTGACTGTGTATAATAGTCCTGCATCTGTAGAACTAAACTGAGTTCTATACAGAGACTGAATATGAAACTGAGACTATGAGACGTAATGAAATAACTGACATGCCCTTTTCTAAACTAATAGGGGTCCAACATGTAATCCCAGTTGGAAGGGTATCAGTACCATGCCACGGGTAAAGACAATCTTTGAGTTAACCCTCTCTAACATGAAGCTCTTCCATAAACCCTTGTTGGTAGAAAAACTCAAATAAGATATATCAACCCTAGTCTTACTGGGAGATATCTCAACCTACGCTGGCTACGTAGTTATGGAATGCAAGGATTGATTCTAAGGACCAAACCCTCTATTGGCAGGTGAACCCCTATCAATGGGTTAACTCGGTGCTGAATCCTACTCCCAACTGAATGGACACTGAACTAATTTCCTAGTTCATACTAGGATTGTCTTAACTGTTACTGATTATACTATTTAACTTAACTGAGCTGAGTTCACTGAGTTCCGCTGACTGATGGAATACTACTGAGTTCTGTTATCTGGCTTAATGCTACTGAGTTCTAAACTGAATATTATAACTGACTTACGAATACTATTGCAATTTTTTGGAGTTCTATAACTGACTAAAGCTCTAGGTAAAAAGTAAGTTTTCGGTTATTGAATACCCCTAGGACTCTATATCATGAAAGGTAAATCATATCATAAGCTTGAAAAGCATAATCATGTGCACTTGTTCATAACTCATTCATGGAAACATTCTATCAAGCGCTTGCATGATACAACTTGCACATAAGCTAACATGGCATGATCTCTTTCCTTTATTAGTTCATATGAGTTATTCATCAAGCACTTGGTAGGAACACATATGCACATAACACTAAACAACAAGTAGAAATAATAATTCAAATCCCCATTAACAATTTCAAGGGTTTTACATAGATCCACATGATATTACATAGATATCAATCAACCAGACATGAAAGATATCATAAAACAAAAATATGAATCCTAATTAATCATTACAATCATGAATAGAATCAAACCCAACATGGAATTCATGAAATATATAAACTTGAAGTTTAAAAATAGTTTCTTGGACTCCAGAGGTGGAAGGGACCATTGGATGAATACTTCACATACCTTAATGCTTGATTTTAAGAAGATTGATGGTGAAATACTTGAGGTTTGAATCTTGAATTGGAAACCGTTAGGCTTGTTGTTGAGAGAATTTGAGAGAAAGTGAGTATATTTTGGTAATTGAGGATGAATTTCGTGTTTATGGTTGAATAAGGGTGGGAAAAATGACCCATTTACACTCAAGGGCTGTATGAAAATAAAGTTGGATAGGGACGCACGCGTGTCACGACCCCTGATTGGGTTAAGTACCCATAGCGACGCGATCCCTACTAGAGTTATGCAGCTTTCACGGCACGACCCTTAGCTAGGTTGAATGGCTTTCGCGATGCAGGGCGATCATGACCCCTCACTATTTTGGGTATCTAAACTTACCTGAGATGACCTACAAGTGACCTTTATCATGAATCAATTTGAAAATCGATAAACTAAGGTTGGGAAGGCCGCGAGATAAGATTGCCAACCTACGAAGGATAAAATAACTCTAAGTATAAATACTTAGCTAAATTTTTTTCTAAGTCTGGGATCCCTTAACAAGATTTAGAGGACTGAGTTAAGATTAGAATTTTGTGGGGTCTTATAAGTATTCAATTTTACAGATGTTATATTTTATGAGTATTTCAGATGTTTTAAACCTTATGGAATTTCAACCTATTTTTCTTCATTAATTACAATATTATTATTCAGTGGTCACAACATATATCATTCATGGGTTAGCTTGGGGTCCTTCGGGGTCATAAGCACCGTGTGATCACCAAGGAGTAGTCCCGATTCGTTGAACTCTAATTTTCAAAGGAGTTGTTCATGTAGATGATGACGTGTTCTTCCGATTGACAATTCAGTCCATTATAACTGATGATTAAGTTCACAAAATCATTATATGAAACATCACTTTGGACTATCATAGCTATCATCTCTAGCATGTTACCCTCGTTCTAATGCCATACATATCGATTGCTCTTCTAGGACCATTGACCATGACAATCCACCTATATTATTGTTGATCCCTCTATAGTGGTACTTAAATAAAGTCATTTATTAAAAAATGTTAATAGTGATTTCATAGTGCAGTAAATAAATTCCGACAGATATGTAATTAGTCATAACATACCTGTTGAGATTCATGTTATGCTCCTGAAGCTAATTTCAACAAACGAGTCATCTGTTGTAACAGGTGAATCATATGTTGCAACAGATTATATATCTATTGGAACTAATGTTACAGGCACCTTTGAAGTTGATTCCAATAGATGAGTGACATGTTGCAACAGATAATTAATCTGTTGCAACAAATGACTTATTTATGGCAACAGATGATGATCTATTGGAATCGAGGTCAGGTTTTATCACAATAGGTTACTAATATATTTCAACAGATATTTACAATCTATTGGAATTGTGTTCAGGTTCTTTTACAATAGGTTAATAATCTGTTGCAACAGATATTTATCATGTTGCACAAGATAACTAATCTATTTAAATAGATAAATCATTTGTTGCAACAGATGACCCATCTATAGCATTCATGTTACAGCCTATAGAATCATAAACATGAATCCAATATATCAGTCTTTCGTTGAAACAGATGTCTCATCTATTGCAAAAGAGGATTTATCTATTTAAACAGATGACTCTTATGTTGAATTCATGATTGTGTTCTATCCATTGTGGGAAAACAACACAATATCAGTTAACCAAATTATAAATTAAACTAAAAATCATAATTTGACTTACCAAAGTCTCCTATGAAGTAATACCAAATTGGAAAGTGATGTACGAAACAAAATTTGACCTAAAAAATTGTTCAAATAGCAACAGTAGTTGTAACAATAACAACAACACCGACAATGGTAAAAAGAAGAAGATGAAGATGATAATGAAGTAGAAGATGATGATAATGAATTAGAAGATAATGAATAAAGATAATGAATAAAGCAATAACAATAATGAATAACAAAAATTGCTAAGAGAGAGATATTAATGATGGATTAGAAGAGAGAGAAAGACATCTTTTTTCCCTCTATTTTTTGTTATATTAGGTAAACATTTGGATCAAAGTGTAAATTTAAAAACATCTGAAATATTCTCAAACTTACCAAACATTCTTAGTCCATAATAAAGTAATTGTCATCTACACTCAATTATTAAGGCTTGTGTTACCTACACCTCATTTTTAAATTCTTTTTTCAACTACATCTCAAAGCCCCAAGTCTCTATAAGAATTTTACTGGTGCATCTTGCATATACTCTTAAGTTTGTGGCTTTATCTACTTTCTTAAATTTTATTTGAAGTAACATAATGTGTTGAAGCCTTGAAAAACCATAAAACCTCGGCAGTGATTTCAAGCCATAAAACTGCACTCAGTATCATCTAAGCTTGTACCCAATTTAGTTGATTATGATACTCGCAATCTATTCACAATCTTGACTGACGCCCATCATCCTTCCTTTGTAAGTCCCTGAATAGTAACTACAGTGTCATGATTAATGATGAGTTTTGAACAAGATTTAGTCGATGTTGATTATAGTATAAAACCTATGCCGGTTGTGGAGAATCAAATATGGAAGAGATGATGTTAAATTAGGTGAAGATGATGATACTTTAGGGTTGATTATGTGAATGATACATCTTTAATGCCTCTGTATCCTCATTATTTGATTTAATATGATGGGTACAACATTGAAAGGGGTGGGACAATCATGGTGCTTTCTTTGAAAACCTAATAATTAATGTTTGGAAGATTCTTTTTTTCAAATTATTAAGTATAGTCTGAATTGCTAGACTTAAACTATAGAATATCATGTATATGAGGTAAGGAATGACTGGGTAATTTGAGATAACCGAGCATGAATTCATGAAAGCTATATTATTTGAGAATACATGACCAAACGTATAACATGGTTTTGAAATATTCTATAAACTAAGGTATTGAAATACTAATAACTGAGTAACTAATAACAGTATGCTATAGTCGAGCAAACCTGAAACTGAACTGAATTTTTGTCCTAATTACTGGACTGATACTAACACTATAACTGAAACTATGATTTAGATGGTAACTGGGATGGAACATACTGTAAGGCATAAGTGCAGAAGTCATGAGCTGCATGAACTGAGTTTGGAGTTTCTGTGTTCATGGAACATGATTCGTACTACTGAGTGAACTATAACTCCTCATACTAAGAACTAGAAATGCACATAATTCTATGGAAAGTACATGAATATAAGTTGTGTTCATGGAACTGAGACGTAAAACATACGTAGGTATCGTGATGACTGAAGTAAAAAACTTTGAATTGAGGTAATGATAGGTTAGGCATCATTCCCACCCATTACTTTTATACAAATACTAATATTACTACTGAAATCTGGAAGCCTGACTTCCTGAGATATCATAACTGGATAGTTCCTGTATACTCGTCAAGCTATGATAGACTGGCTCACTTGGTGGAGGATGAGAAAGGTTTTGTTAATATTTGGTCTAACTTTAATTTAACTGTTATGGAAAGAGTTACAAAAGAAAGAGAATCTCCTGGATTTGATAAGACATAAATATGTATATGGGAGGTCTATAATGTACCTGTGACCGCATCAAGGGATATTTCCCAATCTTTCCTGGACTGAAATGAATAAATCTTATTTGGGCGCTGCCCACTGGCAGAACTGGAAGTGGTACCTTGCTAATTCGAGTGACCAGACTGAGCTGATGTACGATTGTGCTAACTTCATAGACCAGCCTTAGGATAGTCTCAAAACCTGTGACCTGACTCACCACATTCAAAATATACATCACTGCCAGCTCTACACATACCCTTATAATTCTTACCATATTCTTCAAAAAACGGATTAGTACGAATACCGCTTGCACTACTCTGGGTTTTGGAGTCTGGCGCCCCATCATGACTGTCATTCTTGAACCTTGGTACAGGTGTACTAGATGTAGATAGAACTGGGGTTGAAAACTTCTGACTAAACTGAGAACGGTAACAACCCTCTGACCTTGGCTTGGCAAAACTAAAGCTACCCATTCTGGCTTTCTTATTTTCTCCTTCCTTCTGCTTAAGTTTTTGTTCCTCAATCTGTTGAGAATAGACCATAATCCTAGATATGTCTATCTCCCTAATCAATATCGTAGTACTGCACTCCTTAACCACTCCAGCTGATACACCAGACACAAACTTCCTCATTCTAGATCTATTATCTGCTACTACATGGGGAGCATACCTGGCTAACTGAGTAAACTTAAGGGAATATTCTTTCATACTCATACTTCCTAGACTGAGATTGATGAACTCTAATACCTTGGCTTTTTTCATATCTAAGGGAAAGAATCTATCTAAGAATGCCGTAGCAAACTCTTCCCATTCTATGGGCTTTGCATCTGCATCCCTATCTACCTTCCACTACTTAAACCACATATGGGATACATCTTGTAGCTAATAGGCGGCTAACTAAGAACTCTCACTTGAAGTCACTCCCATGATATCTGTGACTTTCTGAACCTAATCCAGGAACTCTTATGGATCATCTTCATACTTAGAACCTGAGAATAAGGGAGAATTTATTTGGGTGATGTCCCAAATCCTTACTGCAGCATATTGGCCATTGCGTTGGCCGGAACAGCAGCTGGCCATTTATTTTGAGTTGAGACTGAATTGGCTAGAGTAGTGAATGCAACCCTGAATTCTGTATAAGAGACATGCTCATCTAGGGGATCTTCCTGAATGGGCTGAGATGCTGACTGATTTCTGGTTCTTCTTTCGTTGGTCCTTTTAGGAGGTATATTCTATAAGCAAATGGAAGAAGCAAATCATATTGAGAGTTTTACTGGAGCTCATTCTCACTTACATGACATGAATACTGAAAGAAGGGAAACCTTTCCTAAAACATCTCATAGCCTCTCGTCCATAAGTGTGTCAAGCTACACACCCATGTACAAGACTTTACTAGATGCGGCTTTCAGAATTCCTAGGACTCTATTGAACCTTAGGCTCTAATACCATATTTGTAACACCCTGAGTCTATACATCGGGTGCTACATGGTGCTCATAATCCTGAAGGACCATAAAACTAGTATCATTAACAAAGAAATCATAACATCCGCCTTCATGGCCATCAACAGTTCAAACATAATGTCTAGTGCTAAATATGATTTACAACCCAACCTTACACACAATTCTCACAAAACATTCATCCTTAATCTTAAGCCACTATTCTCACATCCACATCTTATATTAAATTCAAGCCAATAGTCTAGCATCAATCATCCACCATCAATGAAGAAGCAACATCATATACTAGTCCGTCAAATTAAGACATTCTATCTAAATACCTTAAAAATCTACTACATACCTTGTCACAAGTAGTACTAGTTTACTACTACCAACCGAAAGATGGTCAAGGGGGGGGTAAGGTCACATAATAGACATGGTCGACCTTAATCTTATATTATAACCCCATATAATCTTATATACTTATGTAACTCTCTCACAGCACACTTGCTTACCCTAGAGGGCATTTAGACTACCTTCAAATTCCATAAACAATCATGAGTCTATAACTATGACTTACTAGCTAATCTAGCCATTTTCATACTTTAGGTAAACAATAATTCACCTTGACTAATAACTCCTTCTTTACCTTCTACTAAACTAACACACAAGGACATATCATTGCATTACCTACTCAATCTCATGAAAAAAGATTCAACTATACATATATTCAATAAATCACCCTTACCACTTTTCTTTCCATTACGCCTCTAAACCCCTAGTTCTAACCAACACAAGAACAACAAGAGGAACAACAAGTTTCTAGTGAATCGAAATAGGCCTCACACGGCTTCACTACACTTTGATTTTTGTGTTTTGAACAAGAAAATGAAATAAATAAAAAAGAAACTATGCTAGTGAATCGAAAGAGACCCATAAACTACCATACAATCCACACATGCCACTAGCTACCACATTAGTCTATCACTATAAAGTGGTAAATCATCCTCAAACATCGGTTATTCAACTAAAATAATTATTTATGCACAAGTCACCATCACTCTAACTTCTAACTTTATGACTTGTCACATCACTAACTTATTGGTCCAACATCACTACCAATAGGTCATAACACCGACACTTAACTTATACTACTACTCGGGTGAAAATGCAGTTTCAACATTCCGCTACACATCGTTCCCTCTTAAGCATGACATTTGCAACATAAATTCTGAAATAAAATAGAATACTCTTAATACCGTAGGGAGAAAAGCACAATTTCATCAGAATCAAAGTTTACGCTAAAATCAATACACTCTGAGGCACTAACGAACTCTTGTCAAGACCTTGGACAAAATTTAATCTCTTATGTAGATCAACTAGAAAGGACAATGCCATTTAGACTGTAAACTTCTTCACTTGAATCACCCCAATAATGAGACATATCTAGGAACATCAAAGTAAGGAATGAATTGGGATAGCTTTACTTTTGTATGGGAAACACCATAGAATAAATTAGAGTATGGAAGAGGAACATTCTGGATCAATAGGACGAACTAGAACATGAAGAAAGGGTAACATTCCTAAATGCCTAGTAGCCTCCTGCTTATAAGTGTGGCGTGCTACATACCCATAAACAAAACTCTACCCGAAGTGATTTTGCAGATACCCTGGGACCATGAACCATGCTCTGATACCGAGTTTGTCAAGACCCGAACTAGGGCCTGACCATGATGGATATCCCGAACCATGAAGGTCCAGGATGCCCTTCTCTATCTGGTAATCATGCACAACATTCATATAATAAAAGAAGATATGGAAACATAATCTTCTACGAAAACATGGCCAATTCTGAATTCAACATAAGTATGGAAGTTGTAGACCAACTATATCTAAATAACATCTGACTCAGTCTGCAAAATCTCTACTACATGAAAATTTGACAACTGTCTGAAATCTGGGACAAGGCCCCCAATAGAAAAAAGCTAAAATAAGTGACAACATCTGAAAAGACAGGCCTTCTAGAATAAAGAAGGCTCACCAACTGAACACAACAACTCTGTCTGATAATAATCTACTGATTTTTTGGACCCCTAGACTGAACTTCAGAACCTAGAGGGAGAAGGTGGATCAATACAGATGTACTGGTACGCAAAGTAATCCAAAATAAAATTAGTATATATACATAAAATAGTTGGAGAGCAATTTTTCAAAATATCATACATGAAATAGTTCCAAAACGCATGGGCACCTTTCTGAAAATTCATAAATCATTCTTGACAATGCAATTTCTAATCTTCATATTAATTTTGAGTTAGGTGGCACTCCCCTACAATTCTGATATTCCACGGGCAGTATGGAATTCGTCATTGACTTGGCGGGGAAACCCCCAACCCGAGTGTGCTGCAAGGGATGGAGTTTCTAATTCTGATACGCCACACGGCACTAGGACAATGTAATATAATATACCCAGATCGACAAATCACAATTTTGGGCAATGAGTTGTCTGAACTTATGTCTTCTTCGGGGAACCACCTAAGCTCTCTTTATGCCAAATTTTATCCTGTCCTAAATCATGCATTATTCTAGTTTTCAACATCTGAAAATTCTAACTTTAAACATGCATTCTATTCTGATCTGAATTACCATGGCATAATCTAAATAAGTGTCGTCACACCAGGACTTGCAAGTCGTATTTCTGAGCGATAATGCATCATGCATAATTCTTTCATTAAAACATAGTTTAGACCACCCAAACAAGCAAATAGTATAAGAGATTTCATGTTCCAAAAGCATAAGTCAAAACTATGCAAGAACTCTTCAAACATAAGGTGGTTATGTGCTTTTGAAAAAATCAATGCACTCTTTCATTATATGTATTTTAAACCTTTTTCAATACAAAAAACCCTCTCTTTTGAATTCAAGACTCATAACCATATCATTCATAAATCAAGATACTTCGTAACATGCTTTTCAAGATGCATTTCAAAAATAATCCATATCATATGAAACATGGGAACAATCACACCAAGAGAGAGATTTCATGTGAGTCATGCTCTCAATTCAAATATTAACTTAAATCATATACTTATATATATATACAATATCAAATCAATATGGGGAAGGTCAAAAGACCAAAACAATATCGCCAAGATTTCTAAAGCATGAATGTATTCATAAATCTGAAAACTCCTTTCTTAAAATCATGATTTCTATGCCCATGTGATTTTAGGAAAATCCCGCGTACCTCAATTTCGGAGAATAATGAATGATTCTTAAAGCTTACGGATTGGGGATTCAAAATTTCTAATTATATTCAAAAACTCATGGTTGAATCTTGAATTATTTGGGATTCTTGTTTGAAATCATGGAGAGCGTTCTTGATGAATTTTGGTGAAAGTGTATGTGTTTAGGTGTATTTGGGATTAAATCCCGTGTTTTGATGGGTTTGGGGCCAAGGAAAATGTCTAATTTGACCTTGGAATTTAAAATCCGGGACTGAAATGCCGTAAAAGGTTTCTCCGTGATGGGCTGGAAATTGCGGTGAGCTACTGGAATTGACAATTATCAATTTAAGGCTCATCGCGACGTGGTGGCCAGTCATTTGGGAATGCTGACACTAAAAATTCTCTAACTTCTTCACCGAGTGTCCATTTTAGGAGAATTTGGTATAGATGGAAAGCTAATTCGAAGATCTTTCATTAGATATATAGTAGGCCACATAGTTAATTATATACAAGGAGATATGATCGATTGAATTTGACTCATGTTTTTACGCTCACTAAAACTCGAATGATAGGAAAGCTTTCAACTTGACATTGAGTTGGGAGACCTTTATGATGTCAATTCATGCTAAAATAGGTTACCACACTACATACTTGATTAACATTGAAAATTTAAACAGGGTTTATGGCTTTTGGATCATCTATGAAAAGAAATGATGGTTTTCATTCTAGCTCGAAACACGTGGCGTTACAATATGAGAGCAATTTAAAAATAGTTCATAAATAATTCACATAGTAAAAATCATACGGGAATTTTTAAAGGACTCTATAAGATCATCTGAACTCTGTGATGCTCTTTGTTTTAGTTCTTCTCTAGGTGGTATGCCCTACAATTCTTTTATCCCATGGGCTATATGGAATCTGCCCTTAAATGGACAGCCAAGACCCCAACCCAAGTTTGCCGCAAGGGTCGGAGTCTCTGAATCTCTATTACTCCACAGGGCCTTCGCCAGTGTACAAAAGTAACATACCTATATAAGCAAAACACAATTTTAGGCTATGAGTCGATGGAATCATTTCCTCTTCAGGTAACCACCTAAGCCTCTTTAAGCCCATTTTTAATTCTTTATGACATGAAATTTTTGAAATTAGACTCTGAAGGCTCTAGTTCTGTTATGGCATAAATTTATATGGTATCATCACACCATTGACTTGCAGGTCATAACCTCTAAGCCATTTATAGCAAATTATATCTCTATTCCTAAAAATCTAGAATTCAGGACCCCTATATCAACATTTCTTTTCACTAAACTCATTCTTTAAAACTCATGTGAACACATGCAAGAAAACTCTCATTTTTAATATTTTAAACACATGAGGTGGTCATGTAAAAGATAACGATCGCATGCAACTCTTTCTCTTTAACACAAGAACAAAATCATATCAAGAAAATCCCTCTCATCTTTGTAAAAATCATGTTAATTACTTTAAAATTGAAAAGATCACTTTCAAACCATTAAACATGTATCTTAAACCATCCTAAACAGTTTCATAAACTCTAAGTCATCAAAGAGAGGGATTTCAATGATAATGTTGTCAATTAATTCATCAATAGTAAACATATACATATGGATATAAATCAATTTAAGGGGGAAAGGCCTAAAGGCCAAAACAATAACATTAGCAAAACATCCATGATAAAAAATTCAAATCTTAAGTTCCAAAACCCCTTTAAAATACATGCTTGATAATCTTTAAAACATGTTCTAGTGTTTACAAGACCATGTAGAATTTTAGGATAAACTCCACGTACCTTAAATTCAGAATTTGATGGTTGATTCTTGAAGCCCTCGGATTGGGAATTTAAAATCTTCAATCAATTTCTAAAACCGACGGTTGAATCATGAGTTATTTGGAAACTTACTTTGAATCCCTAAGGAGTGTTCTTGATGGATTTTGATGAAAAGATGAATAAAGTGGTCATTTAGGAGTATAATCTCGTGTTTAATATGAACAATGGGTTGCAAATACCCAAAACACCCTTAATGATTTGGGGGAAAAGATGAAAATTTGCCAAGGGCGCTAGGCAAGGCGCCACCTTGCCTATCGCGTGGCCCTTCCCAGGTAAGGCTACAGGTAAGACGCCGCGGGCTAATCACCCTGGATTACTATTTTGCCAACCCAAACGTACCCTCAAGGTCATCTAAAAATTATGAAACTCACCCGAGACGTACTCTTGACTTGCCCCACTGTATATCAACCAAAAAATCAAGAAACGGAGGTCGGGAAGGTCAAAAATAAAATCCTCAATGATTAGAAGATCAAAATGAGAATAAGTCCCTTTCTACACTGAGAAAATTTTTAAGTCTCCAACTTTATACGTAAGCTACTATGAGATAACTCATGTACGACTTTTGAAGTGTGTTACATTATCCCCCCTTGGGATCATTCATCCCCGAATGATGATGCAGAACATAGACAAGCACTATTTCAACAATAATAAAGCCATAAAAGAATAAGACAAAGATTTTACCTTCCGTTGTGTCATTCACCGGATCAAAAAGTTTTGGGTATCTTTCTTGTATGCCATCTTCTGATTCCCAAGTAGCTTCTCTAATTTTTTATTTTTCCACAACACTTTAACTGAGGCTATCTCTTTGCTTCTCAACTTTCGAACTTAGCAATCCAAGATTGCAATCATCTCTTCTTCCTAAGATAAAGAGTCTGACACTCTTATCTCTTCTATGGGTAACACTAGGGAATGGTCTCCAATACACTTCTTAAACAAGGACACATGAAATACTGGATGTACAAAAACAAAACTTGCAGGCAATTCTAACTCATATGCAACCCCATCTATCCTTCTGAAAATCTGGTATGGCCCTATATGACTCAACTTACCTTTCTTCTCGAATCTCATGACTCCCTTCATAGGAGAGACTTTGTGAAATACCCAATCACCAACCTCAAATTCCAAATCCCTTCTCCTAACATGGGCGTAGGACTTCTAATGACTCTGTGCTTTCTTAAGATGTTCCCTAATGATTTTCACCTTCTCCATTTCTTGGTGAACAAGATTAGGCCAAAAAACTGTGTCTCATCCACTTCATACCACCTTATCGGTGACCTACGTATTATCCCATATAAGGCCTCAAAAGGAGCTATCTTAATACTGGCGTGGTAGCTATTATTATATGAGAACTCTATTAGTGGAAAGTGATCAACCCAACTACCTTTGAAGTCAATTACACAGGCCCTCAACATATCCTCAAGGATCTGAATGGTGCGCTCAGCTTATCCATCCTTCTGAGGGAGAAACACAGTGCTTAGGTTCACTTGGGTACCTAAACCCCTCTGAAAAGACCTCTAAATCTGTGAAGAGAATTGTGTACCTCGGTCAGATATGATGGATACAGGTGCACCATGCAGGAGACCTATTTCCTCGATGTAAATCTTGGCATAATTATCTCTTGAATAGTTAGTCCTGAGAGGCAGAAAGTGCGCTGACTTGGTCAGCCGGTCAATAATCACCTAGATAAATTATATAGGTTTCGGGACCTAGGAAGTCCCATAATGAAGTTCATATTGATCATCTCCCACTTCCACAAATGCAAAGCTATCTCTTGGGAAGTACCACCTGGCCTCATATGCTCTACTTTAACTTATTGGTTGTTCAAACACTTGGAAACAAAGTTATCCACATCACACTTCATATTATTCCACCAGTATATAGTTTTTAGATCATGATACATATTTGTAGAGCCTGGATTAACAACATACCTCAAAGTGTGAGCTTCGTCAAGGATTCTTTTCCGCAACCCATCTATATCTGGAACATATAACCTACCCCTATATCTTAGAATTCCATCACCACCAATTTCATAAGACATCGCCTTATGTTGCCCCACATCTTTCTTAATTTTCATCAAAATAGGATCTTTGGCCTTCTTCTCTTTAACTTCTGCACAAAGGGAAGATTCAGCTATCTCATGAACAAGCACTCCTCCATCCTTGGAATCTAAGAGTTACACTCCAAGATTTATAATTCAGTGAATATCTTTCACCATCTCTCTCTTTCTTTCCTTAACATGAGAAAGACTGCCCATAGATAACCCGCTGAGGGCGTCAGCCACCACATACGTCTTTCCCGAATGATAGTGCAGGATTATGTCATAATCTTTTAACAGTTCCATCCAATACCATTTCCTGAGGTTCAATTCCTTCTGCGAGAAAACATACTGTAAACTCTCGTGGTTAGTGAAAATATCAACATGTATTCTACAAAGGTAATGCTGCCATATCCTAAGTGCAAATACCATAGCCTCTAACTCTAAGTCATGGGTGGGTTAATTGCGCTCATACACTTTCAACTTTCTAGATTCATAAGCCACCACCTTACCATGCTGCATAAGTACATATCCAATTCTTACATGGGACACATCACAGTATACAACAAAACCTTCTGTACCACCCGAAAGTGTAATACCCTGAAAAATCCAAACCAATATTAGAGACATGTACCAAGCTCAAGCATAGTACATCATGGTTCTTTTATCATTTACTGAGTAAGTTAGATGTATATTAAGACTTCAAATAACTTTTAGCTATCAGACGAATCAAAACATTCCTTAACAATTGAATTCTTCAGAAGGATATTGGTATAGTCAACTTCAAATGAGAATATCTCTCATTATACTTAGAATTTTGGATCTCATGAACTAAAAAATGATATATAATTGAATTATCTTTCCAACTATACCAATTTTGCCTAAATCCGATATTGAAGAAAAGATTTATCACTATTTTATTCCAGTATGTCAAGCTGAAAAATGGTGACGACGTTTCTGACGACTTTTTTGATGATGTTGTCACATTATGATGACATTTCTGACGAGGTCGTCATCCCTGGACAAAAAATCAAGAATCTAGACCACTTTTGTGACGACCATTTATGACGGCGTATCACGGACCTGACCGCTTGTCACGGATGGCGTCAAGTATATTTTTCCAGCAATTCAAGGGCATTTTTGTAAGTGTATTTTGGTCTTTTCCTTCAACTTCCATAACTTATAACCCTAAAGAGGCATAATTTTTCCCTGTTTTCTTCAGTTAAGCATCTTAAAAACCCTCTCTTTCACTCTCAACCATAAGATTAGGATTTCCATAAAACTCATCACTCAAAAGCAAGATTCAAACCTTTTTCCAAGATAATCAAGAATTAAGTTACCCAATCCAAGAACTCTCCAGCAAATCATCAAGGTTTCCTTTCTAAGGTATGCATGTGTTCATTCATGGACTCCTTTCCATGATGCTTAGGAATTCTTTTCTAAAACTATATATTATGGTTTTCATGTTATGAATGGATTGTTGATCATGTTTATGTGTTCAATGATGCCAAGATAGAATCTTTATGTGATATTATGAATGTATGACATCATATGAGTTGAAAACATGTAAGTTTGATTATTTATGATGAGTAATTGTATGATTTATAACTATGCCTAAGTTGTGCATGAAAGGTGTTTGATAAAATACCTAAGAGACTAGAAATCATGCATTATGGATAAACTGTGACTAAGTGAAGGATTCATGATACACTGCTATGATTCAATATCATCCATGTTGATAATGTGTCTTGTGAACACTGTTGGATTACTCATGAACTAGTATTATGGAATTATGCCATGCTTACTTGTAAAACCCACTCATGTACAAGATGTAGAATACCAATGTACTTCATGAAATTCCCCAAGTTATGATATTATGGATTGTGGTTGTAATATGTGATGAGCATGATATGTAAAGATATGCAAGTATATACATGTTGCCTGAAATTCCCTTCCATGAAATAGATTATTGAGAACGATGCTTAGTATGAAATCCCTTATAAATGATATTGTGGATTATGGACTCTACTCTTATGATCAAGTTAGTCATGTGTGACAGTTTCCTTCTATCGATTCCTGGAGGTACTTGTACCCAAAAAATATAGTTGTGTGCCTAGAGCCATGTCATATTTTCATGATACTCTCAGTCAAGCCATGATCTATAGAAATAAGTCAATCATGTGACTCAGGGAAACTCAGTAATCTCAATAGTTCAATATTTTCAGTAATCTCAGTGATCAGTAACCTCAGTAATCACAGTAAATCTCAGTAACTTCAGTACTCTTAATCAGTCCTCAGAAATCATTATATTCCATCCGTCATCAGAATCCAATAAACTTAGTTTTAGCTCTGCTAAATAATACCACTATTTTTTCATTTCAGTTAATCAGTATAAGTTTAACAAATCAGTTCAGTTAAGTTATTAAGTTTAGCCCAGTAATTCAGTTCAGTGTCTTTTAGATGGGAGTAGGATTCAACACCGAGCGAAACTAGGGATGGGGGCTCACTCGCTAGAATAGGACTAAGATCCCTAGAATCAATCCCTAAGTTACAGAACTACGTTTTCAGCGTAGGTATGAGATGTCACCCGTTGATAGGACTGACATACTCAGGGGTCACCCGTTAGAACATTTATATGTATAGGACTGATCCCAGGAGTCACCCGCTAGATTAAGACTGACTCCACAGCATATGTCTTTACTGGTGGCGCGGTACTGACACCCTTCCAGTTAAGGCAGAGATTGGACCCCAGTCAGCTTAGCTTGGGGCATATCGATTAGATGAAAACATCCTACAGTTTTAGTTATAGAATCAGGGCTTTCAGACACAGTCAACTCAGCTTAGTAGTACAGATTTAGTACTGTTAAATACAATCAATGATTATCATTGTAAATAGAATTCCAGATCGCCCATTATCTTGGACTGATCTCAATTATGATTAATCAGTAGCAGAATCATTATATTTAAAGATCACCCGCTAGATAGGACTGATCTTAGATTAAGTCAAATCATTCTTATTATCAGTATACTCATGATCACCTTCTAGATAGGACTGGTCTCAAATTTAGTTACTCCAAGTAGAAAAGAACTCAGATAGTTCCATTAGAACTTAGACTGTCAGATACGATCACTCAGTATCAGTTACATCATTTAGGCCGATCATCGTAGTTATATTAGTTATATCAGTTTTCTAAACTCGTGTATCCGTCATATTAGTTATCCGAATTCATGATATCAGTATTCAGCTTCAGGACTGTCAGATACAGTCAACCATACCAGTTCTTCATAATTTGAAATGTCAAAAATAGTCGTTCATCTATTCAGCATCTCAGTATCAGTACACTCATGTTGTCAGCATTCAGACTCAGTAGTCAGTATCTAAACGAGTTCAGTTACAGTTATGTATGCATGTATGTATTCTCACGTTCATGTTAGTCTGTATTGTTCATGCATATAACCCTTTTCATTTAACCTACATCACTCGTATACTCAATCAGACGTACTGACGCATTTATGCTATGGTTCTTTCTCTTATGTTACTCCATAGGTTCTGAGGCACGAGCTCCAGATCAGCAGTAGAACTCCAGTGTTCAGAGTTTGCAATGAGTCCTTTTCATTCGAGGATGATATGATTATTTCTACATTTTCTATTCAGTTGCTAGATGGAGTTAGTTGGAGACATGTTCCTTCAACTCCTTATTCAGTTGAGTTAGAGGATTTCAGACTAGATGTCAGATTAGATATTTAGATCTCATTATTTTTATCATTTATGACTTATTTTGGTATTGTTATACCTTTTTCAGATATTTTGTTATCAGACATTTATTTTGTTTGAACCTTATGGCCTTTCATGTTCATGTTTCCGTATTTTATGATATATTATGCATTATACAGGTACAAATATCAGTCATGGGTTATCTTGTGGTCCTTCGAGGTCATGAGCACCGAGTAGTATTCCGGTTCAGAAAATCAGTGTGTTTCAAACTTGGTATCAGAGCCAAATGTTCAATAGAGTCCTAGGAAGTCTGAAAGCCGCATTTAGTAGAGTCTTGTACATGCGTGTGTTTTGCACCACACTTATGTGTAGGAGGCTATGAAATCTTTTTGGAACAGTTTCCCTTCTTTCAATATTCATGTCATGTCAGTTAGCAGTCAGATTTGTATAGCTTGTTTTCTCATCCTTGCGTCTATTCATGTTATCGATAATTTCAAATAATGTAACTATTTCAAGGTAGAACCTCCTGGTAGTTGTAAGTTCAGTTCATCACATGCATGATGCATTAGTTTCAGACTCCCAAAGTTTTGTTATAATCTATTTCATAGATGCCCTGTGCATCACCCAGTATTTCTGTAAGGTAAGTGTTCTTAGAGGGACATAGCATCCCAACAGGAAGATACCCCACTTTCTCTTAACTCTCTCATGCCTTAGATCCTTCAATTTCTCCTTGCATAACGAATTTAGTCAAGAATAGAGGGTACTCATAAGTTGACCTTCAAGTTAGACCTCAGCTGTAAGTCAAGTATTAAGAGGTTCAGTTCAGTTCATGATGTTCAGTCCATATGTCACGTACCATAATCAGTCATGTTCTCATGTTTCAGTTCAATCTTAGTGCCTTTACCATTGCATGTTCAGTCGCATGTTCGTGAGTCAGTTCAGTAATGTATTCACGCATCAGATATGCGTGGTTAGCTTATGTGTACTTTCAGTCATACATTCATATATCATGTCAGTCATATAATCATGCATCAGATATGCATGGATTCAACTTATCAGTTAAGCATTAGATATGCATTCTCAGTTTGAGAAACTCAGTTTATCGGAACACTCAGTCCAGCATTCATAAATCAGCTACCCATGCATCAGATATGCATGTTCAGTGTTTTTAGTCATGTCATCCATGAAATCATGATCATTCATTCATGCTATATATACATCATTTTATCTTTTCACCCCTCTAAAGCAGTCATCATTCGAGGACGAATGTTTCCAAGTGGGAGATATTATAATACCCCGAAAAATCCAAACCAATATTAGAGCCATGTACCAAGATAATGTATAGTACATCATTGTTATTTTATAGTTTTATGAGTAATTTATATGTATATTAAGGATTCAAATAACTCCCAGCTACCAGACGAATCAAAACATTCCTTACCGATTGAATTCTTGAGAAGGATATTGGTATAGTCAACTTCAAACAATCATATATCTCATTATTCTTCGAATATTTGAGCTCATAACCTATCAAGAGATAGATAATTGAATTATCTTTCCAACGATACCAATTTTGCCTAAATACGTTATCGTAGTAAGGATTTATCCCCATTTTATTCCATCCTGTCAAGCTGGAAAACTTTGACGACGTTTCTGACGGGCTATCACGTTTCTGACGGCCTTTTTGATGATGTCGTCACATTCTGACGACATTTATGATGACATCGTCAGCCCTCGGTAGATAATCAAGAATTTGGACCCCTTTTGTGATGACCATTCGTGACGGCCTATCACGGACCTGACGGCCTATCATGGATGGGGTCAAGTATATTTTTCCAGCAATTCAAGGGCGTTTTTATAAGAGTATTTTGGTCTTTTCCTTCACCTTCCACAACTTATAATCCTAAAGAGGTGTAATTTTTCCCATTTTTCTGCAGTTAAGCATCTTAAAAACCCTTTCTTACACTCTCAACCACAAGATTAGGGTTTCCATCAAACTCATCTCTTAAAAGCAAGATTTAATCCTTTTTCCAAGATAATCAAGAATTAAGATTCCCAATCCAAGAAATCTCCAGCAAATCATTAAGGTTTCCTTTCTAAGGTATGCGTGTGTTCATTCATGGACTCTTTTCGTCCATGAAATTCAAGAACCCTTTTCTAAAACTATATATTGTGGTTTTCATGTTATGAATGGATTGTTGATCATGTTTATGTGTTGAATGATGCCAAAATATAATCTTTATGTGTTATTATGAATCTACGACATCATATGAATTGAAAACATGTAAGTTTGATTATTTATGATGAATCATGGTATGATTTACACCTATGCCTAAGTTGTGAATGTAAGGTGTTTGATAAAATACGTAAGAGACTAGAAATCATGCATTATAGCTAAATTGTTACTAAGTGAAGGATTCATGATAGGCCTCTATGATTCAATGTCATCCAACTTGATAATGTGTCTTATGAACACTATTAGATTACTCATGAACTAGTCTTATGGAATTATGCTATGCTTACTTGCAAAACCCACTCATGTACAAGATGTAGAATACCCATGTACTTCGTGAAATTCCCAAAGTTATGATATTATGGATTGTGGTTGTAATAGATAATGAGCATGATATAGAAAGCTATGCAAGTATATACATGTTGTATGAAATTCCCTTCCATGAAATAGTTGTTGAGAACCATGCTTAGTATGATATCCCTTATTTAAGATATTGTGGATTATGGACTCTACTCTTATGATCATGTCAGTTATGTGTTTTAGTTTCCTTCCATCGAGTCCTGGGGGTACTTGTACCTGAAAAATATAGATGTGTGCCTAGAGCCATGTCATGTTTTCACGATACTCTCAGTCAAGCCATGATCTATAGAAATCAGTAAGTCATGTGACTCAGGAAAACTGAGTAATCTCAGTAGTTAAGTATTCTCAGTAATCATCTGCTCAGTAACCTGAGTAATCATAGTAAATCTCACTAACTTCAGTACGCTTAATTAGTCCTCAGAACTCATTATATTCCATCCGTCATCAGAATCTAGTAAACTCAATTTTAGCTCCGTTAAATAATACCACTATATTCAGTTCAGTTAATCAGTATCAGTTCTACAAATCAGTTCTGTTAAATTATTTAGTTCAGCCCAGTTATCCAGTTCAGTGTCTTTCAGATGAGAGTAGGATTCAGCACCGAGCGAACCTAGGGATGGGGGATCACCCGCTAGAATAGGACTGAGATCCTTAGAAGCAATCCCTAAGTTCCAGAACTACATTGTCAGTGTAGTTACGAGATGTCACCCATTAGATAGAACTAACATACTCAGGGGTCACCCGTTAGCACATTTATATGTATAGGAATGATCCGAGGAGTCACCCGCTAGATTAGGACTGACTCTACAACTGATGTCTTTACTGGTGGCATGGTACTGACACCCTTCCAGTCAGGGAAGAGATTGGACCCCAGTCATCTTAGCTTGGGGAATGTCGGTTAGATGAACACATCCCACATTTTTAGTTACAGAATCAGGGCTTTCAGACACAGTCAACTCAACTTAGTAGTACAGATTCAGTACTGTTAGATACAGTCAATTCTTATCATTGTAAATAAACCTCAAGATCACCCATTAGCTAGGACTGATCTCAACTATGATTAATCCGTATTAGAATCATTGGATTTAAAGATCACCCGCTAGATAGGACTAATCTCATACAAAGTCAAATCATCCTTATTATCAGTATACTCATGATCACCTGCTAGATATGACTGATCTCAGATTTAGTTACTCCAAGTAGAACAAAACTCAGATAGTTCCATCAGAACTTACACTGTCAGATACAGCCGCTCACTATCAGTTACGTTGGTTAGGCCGATCATCACAGTTATATCAGTTATATAAGTTTTCTGAACTCATGTATCAGTCATATCAGTTATTAGAATTTATGATATCAGTATTCATCTTCAGGACTATCAGACACAGTCAACCAGACCAGTTCTTCATAATTCAAACTATCAAAAATAGTCGTTCATCTATTCAGTATCTCAGTATTAGTACACTCATGTTGTCAGTATTCAGACTCAGTAGTCAGTATTTTCATGGGTTCAATTACATTTATGTATGCATGTATGTATTCTCACGTTCATATTAGTCACCATTGTTCATGCATATAACCCTTTGCATTTAGCCTACCTCACTCGTATACTCAGTATATTCAGACGTACTGACACATTTGCGCTATGGTGCTTTCTCTTGTGTTACATCATAGGTTCAGAGGCACAAGCTCCAAATCAGCAGTAGTATTCCAGTGTTCAGAGTTTGCAGTGAGTCCTTCTCATTTAAGGATGATATGATTATTGCAACATTTGTTATTCAATTGCTAGATGGAGTTAGTTGGAGACATGTTCCTTCAACTCCTTATTCAGTTCAGTTTGAGACTTTCAGACTAAATGTCAGATTAGCTATTTAGATCTCATTATTTTTAGTATTTATGACTTGTTTTGGTATTGTTATACCTTTTATAGACATTTTGTTATCATACGTTTTTTCAGTTCGAACCTTATGGCCTTTCATGTTCATGATTCTACAGTTTATGATATATTATGTAGTATACAGGTACAGATATCAGTAATGGGTTAGTTTGTGGTCCTTTGGGGTCATGAACACCGAGTAGCATTCCGGTTATGAAATTTGAGGTGTTACAGGAAGAGTCAAAACAAGAGCAGTTGTCAACTTATGTTTCCACTTCTCAAAACTATTCTCACAGGAGTCAGGCCACATGAACTTCACCTTTTTCTAAGTCATCTTAGTGAGTGGAGCATCTACGGAAGAAAAACTCTCTACTAACCTTCTGTAATTACCCGCCAAACCCTAGAAGCTTTGAATGACGGTTGGAGTCATGGGTCTGGGCCATTTTCTCACTCCCTCAACTTTATGGGGATCCACTTTAATTCCCTCACCAGACACAATATTCCCCAAGAAAGAAATAACACTTAGCAAAAATTCACACTAGGAAAACTTTCCATACAACTTATGATCTTTGAGAGTCTGAAGGATAATTCAGAGGTGATTGGCATGGTCCTCCTCACTCTTGGCATAAATCAGAATATCAACAATGAAAACTATAACAAACAGATCTAGAAACTGATGAAATACCCTATTAATTAGGTCCATGAAAGCTACGGGGGCGTTAGCCAACTCGAAGGACATGACTAAGAATTCATAATGAATGTAGCGGGTTCGAAAAGCTATTTTGGAAATATTTGACTCTCTAACCTTCAACTAATAATATCCCGAATGAAGTTCTATCTTCGAAAAACATCTAGCACTCTAATGCTGGTAAAAAAGATCATCAATTTTAGGCAGAGGATATTTTTTTTTAAAAGTGACCTTATTTAGCTGACGATAATCTATACACATACAGAGGGAACCATCTTTCTTTTGCATGAAAAACATAGGTGCGTCCCAGGGAGAAACACTAGGTCGGATAAAACCATTGTCTAGAAGATTTGTTAGTTTCTTTTTTAACTCTTTCAACTCTGCAGGAGCCATTATATATGGCATAATAGAGATGGGATGAGTTTTTCGCAAAAAGTCAATACCAAAATATATCTCCTTATCAGGTGGTATTCTTGGAAGATCATCCGAAAAGACTTCTAAAAATTCATTTACCACAGGGACTGACTGAAGAGAAGGACTCTCAACATTAGAATCTTTCACTTGAATCAGATGATATAGAAAACCTCTGGAAATGAGCTTACAGGCTTTGAGATAAGATATAAAGTCCCCTCTAGGTGCTAAAGAATGTCCCTCCCAATCTATCAGTGGTTCATTCAGAAAAGAAAAAGTGACTCTTTGGGTTCTACAATCTAGTGTGGCATAGCAGGAATAGAGCCATTCTATTCCCATGATAGAATCAAAGTCAACCATCTCAAGCTCTATGAGGTCTTCTACTGTATCCTGATTATAAATAGACACAACAAAATTTTATACACCCTCCTAGCCATAATAGAATCTACTACCAGAGTGGAAATAGAGAAGAGTTCAGCAATTACATCGGGCTCAATCCTAAAACCAACAACCACATAAGGGGTCACATAAGACAGGGTAGACCCGAGATCAAGTAACACATATACATCAAGAGAGAAAATTTGTAACGTACCAGTGACTACATCAAGTGGGGACTCTCCCTCCTGGCGGTTGGAAAAAACATATAACCTGTTGTGACCACTTCTGGTAGCTGGAGTGGTTCCCTTGGGAAGTGGTGGCGGTACAGACAAATAAGTTTGTGACTTGACTCCCCAAACATTATCTCTCGTTGTATGGCCTAGCTGGACGCATGAATAATATACCATGGCATCAAACTGGCATCTCCCTAGATGATTCCTCCCACATCTTCCATAACATAGGTATGACCGATAGGTCTGAGCTACACATTCCTGAGATGCGTAACCTGCACTCTCAGCCCCTGACTAGACTGAAAATTCTAAAATCGCTGATCGGCTAGAGTTCTGTGCACTAGAGAATTGATAGCAGACTGAGCATTACCCTAATTCTTCTTCTTCGGCCATTTGTTACTCCAATTACCACTCTGCGGCTGACTGTGGTTCTGGTCTGCGTTTCTCGCCCTCTTGGCCTTCCTGTCATTCTCCCTAGATTCAGTGATTCTCTTATTCTACTTCTCTACCTGCTACAAGTGGATAGAAAGTCTAGAGAAGTTCTTATCCCTGTTTAGCATTTCCCCTTTGCAGTTGATCATTAGGTCATCTGAAAGGTCGGATTCGAATTTCCTCATACTAGCTCTCATATTTCCATCCATCTCCAGAGCATAATGGTCTAGTTGGTTAAACATCAGAGTTTACTCCTTGACACTCATTTTTCCTTGCTTTATGTTCATAAACTCTTCAGGTTTGGACTCCCTCAACTCTAGAGGAAAGAATCGATCTAGGAAGGCTTCCATGAACTCACCCCATACTGTGGTCCCAATATTCTCACCCTTAGAATCTTCCAACTCTCCATAAAACTGATTCAAAACTTCTTTTAGCTGATAAGATGCTAATTCCACCCCTTCCACCTCGTCTACATGTATCACCCTAAAAATCATCTCTATTTCATCCACAAACTCCTATGGATCCTCCTCTACCTTGGTGCCAGTAAACTTAGGCGGGTTCATCCTCATGAACTGACCCACCTGGGTCGCCTCAGATGTAACATATATAGACCCAATATCCTCCGATCTTTGATTCTGTATAGCCACCAACATTGCAAGAATATGAATTGATTGCCTGAATTTTGCATTAGATACCTCTCTCTTGTGAGGCTGGGAGCAGTTAGTCCTTAATCAGGGAGCTCTAGGACTCTATAGCACAAACTAAATCACAAAGAGGGTAAACATTCCTAAATGACTAGTAGCCTTCTGCATAAAAGTGTGGCGCACTACACACCCATAAATAAGAGTCTACCCAATGTGATTTCGTAGACTCCCTGGGACCATGAACCGTGCTCTGATACCAAGTTTATCACAGCCCAAATCGAGGCCATAACCGTGAAGAGAAATTCAAACCATCAAGGCCTGAACGCCCTTCTATCTTGGAATCAGATACATTATTCATATACAAAAAGGAAATGCAGAAACATAACTAATTACGGGATCATCATCGTGCTCTAAATTCACATAATGATGAAAACAACAATTCGACAATATCCAAATAATATCCAACTCATTCTGCAAAATATCTAATACATGATAAGATGAAAAATGTCTAAAAACTGGGACAAGGACCTCAGTAGACCAAAACCATAATAGAAAACATAATCTGGAAGAACAGGACTTCTGGAATAGAAAAGGCTCACCACTTCACAATATGCTTCTATCTGAACACTCTACTTCTTAGTCGGACCCCTATATTGAGCCTCATACCCTGAGAGGTAGGGGGTCAATACAGTGGTACTGGTACACAGAGAAAATCCAACATAATAATTGATATTTAACATATATGAGAGCAATTTAAAAATAGCTCATAAATAGGTCACATAGTAAAACTCACATGGGCATTTTTAAAGGACTCTGTAAGATCATCTAAACTCTGTGATGCTCTTTATTTTACTTTTGCGCTAGGTGGTATGCCCTACAATTCTGTAATCCCACGGGCTATATGGAATCTACCCTTAACTCGAAAGCCAAGCCCCTAACCCAAGTTTGCCACAAGGGTCGGAGTCTCTGAATCTCTACTACGCCACAGGGCCATTGCTAGCGTACAAAAGTAACATACCCATATCGGTAAAAAAAGGTTTTAGGCTATGATTCGGTTGACTCATGCCCTCTTTGGTTAACTACCTAACCCTCTTTAAGCCCATTTTTAATTATTTATGAGATGAAATCTTTGAAATCAGACTCTAAAGGCTCTAGTTATGTTGTGGCATAAGTTTATATGGTATCATCAAACCATTGACTTGCAAGTCACAATCTCTGAGCCATTTATAGCAAATTATATCTCTATTCAGAAAAATCTGGAATTCAGACCCCCATATCAACAATTCTTTTCAAGAAACTCATTCTTTAAAACTCACGTGAACACATGCAAGAAAACTCTCATTTTCGACATTTCAAACACACGAGGTGGTCATGTCAAAGATAATGATCGCATGTAACTCTTTATCTTTAACACAAGAACAAAATCATATCTAGAAACTCCCTCTCATCATTGTAAAAATCATGTTAATTACTTTAATACTAAAAAAATCACTTTCAAACCATTAAACATGCATCTTAAACCATCCTCAACTATTTCATAATCTCTAAATCATCAAAGAGAGGGAATTCAATGATAATGCTCTCAATTAATTCATCAATAGTAATCATACACATATAGATATAAATCAATTTAAGGGGGAAAGTCCTAAAGGACAAAACAATAACATTATCAAAACATCCATAATGAAAAATTCAAAGCTTAAGTTCCAAAACCCCTTTAAAATTCATACTTGATAATCTTTAAACCATGTTCTAGTGTTTACAAGACCATGTAGTTTTTAGGATAAACCCCATGTAGCTCAAATTAGGAATTTGATGGTTGATTCTTGAATCCCTCATATTGGGGATTCTAAATCTTCAATCAATTTCTAAAATCGACAGTTGAATCTTGAGTTATTTGGAAACTTAGTTTAAAACCCTAAGGAGTGTTGTTGATGGATTTTGATGAAAATATGAATAAATTTTTCATTTGGGAGTATAATCCCGTGTTTAAGATGAATAACGGGTTGGAAATACCCAAAACACCCTTAATGATTGGGGGGAAAAGATGAAAATTTGCACCCATCACTAGGAAAGGCGCCGCCCTAGACCACCGAGATAAACAAGGCACCTCTTTTCCTATTGTTTGGCCCTTCCCAGGTAAGGCTACAAGCAAGGCATCGCGGTCTAATCTCCCCGACTTACTATTTTTCCACCCCAAACGTGCCTTAAGCTCGTCTAAAAATTCCAAAATTCACCCGAGATGTACTCTTGACTTTCACCCTTGTATATCAACAAAAAAATCAATAAACGGAGGTTAGGAAGGTCATAAATAAAATCCTCAAAGATTGGAAGCTCAAAATGAAACTAAGTCCCTTTCTACACTTAGAAAAATTTTAAGTCTCCAACTCTATAAGTAAGATACTACGAGATAACACATGGACGACTTTTGCGGGATTTTACAAAAATGTTTTTGGAGTGAGTAAAAGACAAAAATACCCCTAAGGAAACCAAAGAAGTCGCAAAATTTTATCTGTTGACGACCATGATTGATGGAGCGTCACTCAAGTTATAGCTCATCACCAAGGTCGTCACTTTTGGGATGGATTTTACCACTTATTGCCCTAGGCTTGAGACTATGGCTGATGTTTCGTGACATAGTTGATGGACCGTCAACTTGGTCGTGACCTAGTTTATAAGTCGTGAACTTCTTCATCACATTTTGGCAGACAGACACTTCGAAATAAAATGAGCATAACTTCCTTCTTCGATGTCGTATTAAGGTGAAACCAGTTGTGTTGGAAAGAGGACTCAAAGATATTTCTTTTGGTATATTTTAGGACACATAACAAATTATAGACTAGGATTAATGATCATTGAAATTTACCAAAGCCGAAATATTCAATAAAACTTAATCGATCAAAACGTTCTCAACTCGTATTTGAGTTATGAGATATTTGTTACCTAAATTCATATACCAAGGAATTACCACACCATATAATTGATCATAACACATATATTAATAAAGAATTATTGGGTTCGGGTCTATAAGCGTAGGAACGACGGTTTGAAATCTAGCTAAAAACAATGCGGGGTGTTACATCGTCAGTCTTCTAATAGTTTATAATGTATCAGATTACCTAAGAAATAAGCTTTCATCTTTACAAATCTTCTACCAACCAACAATTTCACATTCAGTGTGAGTTGGAAAATTACTCATGTTCCTCGTTATATAGGAGAGGTTTAATAAACTTCTCCGTCTAAACAACATATCTCTAAACTGAGCCTATTTAAGATGCAGAAAATCCTTAAATATTTACCATTCTTAAGGAACTACATGACATATACACCATTAAGAAAGGTTTTATGAGTCATCAATGCATTACTAGGTTATGATAAGAGGTAGGTTTTCAGGTACAATATATGTTGTTTAGGTGTTGATAATCGGCTACCTAATGAATAGAAGTATATATAAGAACCCTTTCTTCATCCAAATATACAAACAATGATTGCAAGAAATCTATTAGGCCCGGTTCCCCTTTTGGTAGATGATCTTCGTGGTGTACAAAAAGATGTAGCGACCTTTCATTGGAAAATCTATAAATCCAATGCAAAAATCGTAAACTCCAATCTCAACTTTTACTCTGATTGTGACTTTGTCAGCATATTTGGAGTGAATCTTATTAATATGTGGCCTAGTCCTCATGAATTTACCTATACTCTTCATAGTGATAATCCCATTGTAATTACTTGATTTGAAAATGATTGTCCGATTGCCGGTTTGAGTAGTATAACGAGCTTTCATTTTTGGATTCCCAATCGATGGTTTCTAAGGCTTGGGATAGCAGACATTTATTTTTTTGTAATAGTTAGATTTCTATGGAATTTCCTCCACAACTAAGGTCGCCATAGTAGTATTAGTGTTTTTATCTACCTGACCCACCAGTGTCGTATTTACTAGCATCCCTAAAGGATATATGGAGTGTGAGGCTTATATAAAAAAGAGGAAGAAAACTACCACTGAGAAATAACTGTCATGTATTGTATGGAGAGCTTTTTCTGTTTACTTTTTTTTGTATGTGATATGATGTGAAATAAGAACAAGGGTTAGTAAAATATTAATTAAACAACTAAATACAATGAAACCCTTGTGATTGTAAAGAAACTTTTATTTCTTTTCAAAAAATAAACAAATATTTTATATTACACTTTTTTTAAAATGAAACTAACATTTAGTACATCAAATCAAATATCTGAATAATTCATGCATTAAAATCCAGCCTTACATTAATCTTACCTTATTTAAAAAAAATCTTACTTTATTAATCCCCATATCTCTAATTAAAACAACCCCTTAGTGATAAAGATGTATGCCTAGCTTCATCCTAGATCCATAACTAGTATTAAGTACTTGTGCAATAGCTCACTTCTCCTTCTGTAGGATACTCAGGTGACTCATACTATTCTTATATATACAATAGTGTTCGGTAGAGTATTTTCGATTGATACTTTCTTCATCCTAGCAAAAATAGCAAGTGTGATGAGCGATTTTGGATAGACTCATGTGAAAACAAGTATTCATCTGTCGGTCTTGACAATGGATTAACATTTAAGATCTCATCTTATCCATGATCTTGGCCATAGGAACTGGGATTTAGTTTTACAGAATACATAACATGAAAGATACAATTTAACATACTTTATTTTTTGCATGATATGATAATATCTAAACCCTTTATGCTACAAATAGAGGAGCTATTGGAGAAACCAAATAGAAATTTTTCAAAAACAAAATTTAAGGCTAAGCTTTTCATTTGTGAGGCAATTGTATGTTTAAAGATGTTGTTTTCAGTTTTCCTGAAAAAGGTTTACAATTAAACACCAACAGAAAGGAGTGTTTCATTTTTTTGTCTCTAATTGTCTTTGGCTTGAGTTTTTTTTTTTTAATCAGTAAGGGTGAATTTTATAAATTGATAATCTAAGAAGGAATTAACATCATTTACATAGGTCAAGTGGCCCAAGTAGTCTAACAAGAAAATACATTTAAGTTTATTAACACTATGTATTTTTCCTTCTGCCAAAATTTGATTTCGCTTTTACAAAATACACAAAAAGAAGGTTCATGCCTTTTCCTTTCCTTCTTTTAAAAATTTCACTAGTTGGATCAAAGAGAGGATATGATCATTTAAATTTATGTCATCAATTACTTCACATCACCTCGAAAGGATATCTGTTTTCTTTGATTGCGATGAGATATCACTAGTTCTGTCGTTTTCTAATTTTTTTTCTATTAGTTTCGCATGTTACTGCTAATTTGAGATGATTAGTCTTATAGATGGAACATGTCTTGTAACTATCTTATAATTTACCTTGGGGGATCAAAGGCTACACATGTATGAGGAATATCATTTACTCCAAGGGATAGTATCTAACTAGAGGAAAGTAAATAGAACCTTCAAATTTTGGAGTTGACTCAACCATGAATTACTACATTTTCTCTTATCTTTCACACATACTCTTGGAAGTAGTCTTTGAGTTTCGTTTCTTTAATCTAGCATAGTAGTTTCACCACTGCTATTTGTTTGCCCTACTATTTTGTCCTCTTCATTTCTATAAACTAAAGCCACCTAATATTTGCAGTTAGATATCTTATTATTTTTATTAATCATGAAATTATATGTTCACTAGTAATCAAATAAACTTGTAAGTAGTTAATAATATCATATATAGAAATAAGGTAAACGAAAAATATAACATTTTAATTACTTTTTTGGTCCTTAAATAAAGATTATAAAATTCAAATTAGTTCAAATTTTATCCCAAATAAACAACAATTCTCTTTATTCACCAAAGTAATTTAAGGACATTGACCACATTTACTATGTGCATATCCAAATATGAACAGTACTCAAGAGCTATCAATTGTTCTTATTTGAATGATGCTTTAAAGTATATTTACTTCCTATTAGTCTTAGTATTTAATACATACAAGAGAACTTCATTACGAATTAATTACTAATACAAGTATGCATTGTGTAAGACATGATATCTTTATTTGAATAATTCTAATGAATGATGATTTATAACTATAGAAATATAATACTTATGTATTTAAAAATAAATATTATAGAGAGAATTTGATATAAACATATATATACATTAGATTACAAGAATCATTAAACAAAAATCTATTAATCTCTCTGAGTTTTCTAATTTATTCTTCTCATTCAAGAATATGAACAGAAGTGTGAAAAGTGTCAAGAGAAGTGCTAATGGTGTGATGAGAGAGAAGGAAAATATGTCTAGTCCTCCTCGTGGCCTCATTTGAGTGGAATTATTCTTGGGCTCGCTGCCCACAAAACTACCCCACCCTTTACCCTGCCCCCACACCGCGAATAAATTAAAGTGTGAAAAGTGTGAACGGTATGATGAGAGAAAGGGGGAATACATCCTATTCTCCACATGGCATCATATGAGGGTCATTGTTCTATGCTTTTCATCCCACAAAGCTAAGTCCCCCACCCACTTTACCTTTCATATGTCTGTGTTTTGTGTTGGGCGTTGTTGCATGTGTTGAGTTGTGTGTTGTGTTGTGAAGTGTTGTTGTATTTATTGTATATTAATGTATGCTCTCTCCCACTCTCTAAAACCTTTTCTTTCTTTCTCTCAATCTATACTTCTGACTGTCTTCAACCGCTTGTTTTCTCACCCTCCCAACCTCTCTTGTATACTCTAAATTGATTTACTCCACTCCCCCCCTTTAATTCTTTGGTGTTCTTCATTAAGCTATCTATATATATTGTATTTTTATGTATCTTTTGTAAGGTTTTATACATAGGTAAGGTAGGTATGTGCTAATCTTTATCTGGGTTACTCTCATTTTTAAGCAAAAGAATTAGAGTTGGTGGCTTTTTTGTGTTGGTTTTTAATTTTATTCTTAGTTAATTCTTGTGTGCTTTATTGTACATTTTTATTTTTGTATGGAATGTTGTGTTTTTAAGCTAATTTTGATCTTTGGTGATTTTGAATTGAAATGGTTGAAGGGTTTTGCAAAGTTTGATCATTGACGGTTTATTTAAGCTATTTTCCTTATCCAGTAAAGTTTTAAGTTAGGTTTTAATATTCCTTAATTATGATTGTGCTGTTTTATTTATCTATTTGAATGTTTAGTTAGGTTGTAATGACTACATAATTGCAATTGCCCAATTTTCTTTATCTGCCTGAATGTTAACTTTGTTTTACAATTCAATAATTTCCATTATGTTGTTTTCCTTATCAGGTTGACTTATAACTCAGGTTAATATAATTCTATCATTGCTTTAAGAAATTGTAATTAGACATTTAATCTTATCCTTCACTAAACCTTGTCTGTCATCTGTAGATATTTACTACAATTGTCTTCATCTCATCATTTAACAAGATGTAAGTGATGCCTCATCAGATTCAGGTATAGATTATAATCAGTGAATAGAGTAAAGTTTTTGATACATCTTATATGGGATTCTAAGTAGTTTAGTTGGTTGGACACTAACTTTCAACTTGTTGGTGAGAGCTCTACTACCCAACTTGTAATCTACTCCTCCATTTCATCTTCCCTACCCCCATTTTTTCTTAAAAAAGTACATGCAAATATTTGAATAAAAGATGAGTTTTCTCCAAATCGAACTCCCCCTACATCTTCTATTTTCGTACTTTAAATATATATTCCTTATCCTCCCTTTCCTAAATTGTTGAACATAAATGTAACAAAAATATAGGAATACAATTGACATAAGGGTATCTAGATGTACGATCGCATCTGTTGTAAGAAGAATTTCTTCTCAAGCCAGGCCATAGTAGGCCACACCAGGCGTCACTTCAAGGATGGGTGGGTTAAAATAACCCCCAAAACATAAAGTTTATGAAACTTTCTGATTATCAGCAGCAACTAGGTTCTGCTAATGCTTCATTAATTTCCAATCAACAACTTGTTTCTGCAACAACATTTGAAAATGATTCATCAAATTCTCATCATTCGTCAAAAAGACGTGTGCATATATTTGGAAGCTTTGCAGCTCGGACTTTGCCTCAACCTTTATCCAGAAGACAACCACAGACCCCTGCGAATCCTTTCAGGGTTTGTTATCTGATGGTACTATCTTGGATTAAGGATCGTCTTACCATAAAGAAGGAAAAAGCTATTTCATGTATTCTTGCTAGTGCTTTGGATCAGGTTATTGCACTTTCTTTATCTTTTTACTTCATTACTAAAATGATTTATGTTTTTCTCCTTCGTTTGATTCAATCTTTTGTTTATGTGCATATGTTCTATGATCGAATTCGTATGTTGTGGAAATACGAAGGACCAGGGACTATATCAATTCCACTTTTTATATGAGATAACTGATACAAAGATTTTTGAATTAAAAAACATTGATTTTAGTTAATCTTCTGATCAAATACGAGATAGGTTTATCACAAAATGTTTACGGCAAAAACCCCATTAATTCCTTGAACCAAATGATCCCTTAAAGAATTTCTTTTTATAGCTTAGTCTAGTGAATTGCCACCCTCTTTATGAATTTTGTTTAATTTCCCCCATGAAACATATTTACATGTAGCATTAAAATTAATCAATGTGTGGTTAGCTTTTTAACCTTTCGTAACCACAACATTTTGGTCCCTATTTATGGGGTCAAATAAATACGTTCTCAGAAGAAAGATTGGAATATTAATTTCATCGAGACAAACTACAAAATCTAATGCTTCAGGTGCAGAATCATTCTCAAATTCTAAGGTTTCACGTCTCCACCTATCTTTTCGGCTTAAGATACTAGAGATCTTTGTATATGCAACAACTTCGATGTTTGATAGGAGTGTTATCTTTTTACAGGTAAAAGAATCAAGGAACAAAAGCATTGAGGTGGATGTGATCACCATTGAAGACTCGGATGTTGAGTCCAAAACTATCAATTCTTATGGTTAGAGCGTATGATGTAATTTCTGTGTTGTTTCTTATTAATTAAGGTTTTAAAGAATGTTATCAAAATATTACTTGAAGTGTCTTATTAAATATATGGACAATATGATGTAGTTGCTTTTTTATATCTTCGAGGAGTACTGGTTGTCTCTTTATCCCATATGTTGTATTAATTTATGTATTCAATTGTTACACATTTATCATATGTTGATGATATAGTAATTTCTATGTCTAGGGAATAGACGTAAATTGAGATTGATTTAGAAAACACTTGAGCATTTGGGTAGAAAATGAACAAAAGAGCTCAAGATTGTTACATGAAAAAATTTATAGCTTCTTCTTATGCAAATAGTTAAAATTTGTCGTATCCTATCTTTCATGATTTCTTATTATTATAAGTATATGATGTTTGGGGACTACTTGAAAAATTATGTAGAGAATTGTTAAAAGGCAAATCATATGTATTTTTTGCGATACTTCTTTATTGCAAATTCATTGGGATTCATAATTTCCCTGCAGGTATGATTATTACTCAATATATGGATATTACGCTTTGTATTGATAAAAGAACAATGCTAAATTTCTAAATTATCCAGTTATTCCTAGCTTTCATTGTTAATTATCCAAGAGAAATGTGTATGAAGAAGAAAAGGTAAAATAATTTCTATCAAACACTATTAGAAAGGAGGGTGTCAATTTATCATCTTCTCTAATGATGTTTGGTTTGACTTTTTTTTTTTTTTTGAAAAATAGTGAGAGAAAACTAAAAATAATTGGTTAGAGCTCCTTTATTTTAGTAGAATAAAAAGTTTTTGTAGGATAATGAAGCTTCAACGGTATGATTCTTGTTATATCTTATATAAATGTAGTGGCTATCTGTTTCAACAATAAATTTTTTACTTTTAGGCAAAAACTGTAAAATAAAATTTGTCAAAATCTCATTATTTCTAGTCAAATATATTTTACCTTAAAAGTGAACCTCTTGTATTTAAAAATAAATAATAAGAAGATCATGCGAGCAAAGAATATAATCTTCTCACTCTACTAACATGAGATCATATTGGAGTAAAGACTATCAAATAACCAAATTCATTGAAGTAATATATATTACTAAATAATTTAGTGGGTTATAAATAAAATACGTTAAGTTTAAGGTCATTCTGTCAAACAAAATATGTCTTGATGACGATTATTATTTACTCAATTTGAATTTGTGGTTTACCAATCAAATTTCTTCTTATCATGATAATAAATGCAACTATGCTAAATAAAGTAATGGAATAAAATGGTAATGATATTTTTGTCACGATCCAAACTGAGGTCCTGGCCGTGATGAGCATCCCAAACCATGAAGGCCCGGACGCCCCTCTTTATCTGGTAGTCATGCACAACGTTCATACAATAAAAGAAGATGCAGAACAAAACAAAATACGAAATCATGGTCAAATCTGAATTCAAAAATAATTATGAAACTGCAATTCAACAACATCTAAATAACATCTGACTCAGTCTGCGAAATCTCTACTATATCTCAAAACAATACTATTTGAAAATATGGGAAAAGGACTCAGTAGACCATAACTATGGAAATGATAAATAACTATAAGACATTAGGCCTTCAAAAATATGGAAGGCTCACCACTGAACTCTTCTATGCTGTCCGAAATATCTATTGCTTATCAGGACCCCTAGACTGTGCCTCAGGACCTGTGAGATAGGGGAAGGGGGTAAATACAGATGTATTGGTACGCAGAGCAATTTCAAAATAATTATTCATATTCAACATAGATGAGAGAATTTTAAAATAGTTCATAAATATATCATATAGTAAGAAACCACATGGGCATTTTTAAAAGACTCTGGGAAAACATCTGAAATCTATGACACTCTATGTATTACTTCAGCGCTAGGTGGTGTACCCTAAAATCTATAATCACATAGGCTATATGAGATCTGCCATTAACTCGGCAGCCAATCCCCCAACCCAAGTGTGACGCAAGGGTCGGAGTCTCTGACTCTACTACGCTACACGGCCATCACCAGCGTACAATAATAATCTACCCATATTGGCAAATACGGTTTCAGGATAAGAGTTACTTGAATTCATGCCTTCTTCGGGTAACCAACTAACTCTCTTTATGCCCATTTTTAGTTATTTAAACATGCATGATCTGAAAACATACTCTGAAATATTTAACTCTGTCATGGCATATATTTACATGGTATCGTCATACCATTGACTTGCAAGTCACATTCTCTGAGCCATTTATAGCAAATTATGTCTCTATTCTCAAATTATGGAATTCAGGACCACCATATCAACAATTATTTTCAAGAAACTCATTCTTTAAAACTCATGTTAAACCATGCAAGTAATTCTCTTTATCAACAATTCAATAAACAAAAGTGGTCATGTCAAAATTCTTAATTTCATGCAATTCTTTCTCTTTAATACAAAACATAGTTATATCAAGAAACACCCTCTCATCATCTATAAATCATGTTCAAATATTATGACATTGATAAAACTACTTTCAATCATAAAACATGCAATTCAACTCTTTTTTGACAAAACTATAAACTTCAATTCAACACAAGAAAGGGAGTTCATAATTTGCGCTCCCAAAAAATCTTCAATCTCAATTTTCATACATATACATATACATGTAAACCAATTTAGGGGTAAGGACCACAAGGCCAAAGCAGTAGTAACATTGAAACATTCAGAATACATAATTTAAAATGTAGATTCCAAAACCCTTTCAAAATTCATGCTTAATAATATCATGCTCTAGTATTTTCAAGCCCATGTATTTTTTTAGAAAAAAATCCCACATACCTCAAATTAATTAGTTTAAAGAGAAGAACTCAAATCTCGATTCGTTCCTTGAAAATCTTGAACTTAAATCTTGATTTTCTTGAATTTCTTGTTCTTAGAGAAAACCCTAGTTTGATCTTATTTTGAGAGTGAAGAGGAAAGTTTTGATGTTGTAAAACTGATAGTGATTGATTAATAATGCTTAAGGGGTGATTTAATTCATGTGAAAGGTTTTTGGAGTGAGGGAAAGACAAAAATACCCCTAAGAAACCCAAAAAAATCGCATAATTGCATCAGTTGACGACAAGGGTTGACGGGCCGTCACTCAGGTGATAAGTCGTCACCCGGGTCATCACTTTTGGGATGGTTTTCACCATTCACTGCCTTAGGCTGACAACTAGGTTTGACGGGACGACACAGCTGATAAGTTGTCAGCCTCGTCATCACGTTTTGGTAGACAGACACTTCGAAGTAAAATGGCATAACTTTCTACTCCGATATCGGATTAAAGCGAAACCAGTGGCGTTGGAAAGAGGACTCAGAGAACTTTAATTTGATATATAGTAGGCCTCCTAATTCATTATATACAAATAGTAAAGGTCGATTAAGTTGACCCAAGTTTCGGTGCTAACTCAAACTCGAACGATAGAAAAGCTTTCAACTCGTCCTAGAGTTAGGGGACCTCTATAATATCAATTCATGCGCAAATAGGTTACCACACCACATAATTTATTAACGTACCAAATTTTCATAGGATTTATGGATTTTGGATCATCTACACATAGAAATGACGGTTTTCATTCGAGCCCGAAATACGGGGTGTAAGAATTTTCTAATACATCCAAAATTTAAATAAAACTTGAGTTATCTTCGAACCAACCCTCATCTGACATAACCAGCCTCCTCTAATTTTTTCTTTTAAATATATTTGTCCTCCCCTTCCAAAAATGATAAACTTGAAAGTCACAAAAATGAAAAAAAATCGACAACAAGGCATGTCGAAGTATCAATGCTGATGTTGTAGACAATTCTTTTCATTTAGTCAAGCCTTAGTAGGTCATACAAAGGACTACTTAAAAAATGTTTGGAACAAAGGAAACCACTATTGAAAGGTTCATACTAAACCCAGAAGGATTCATGATATGAAAGTTCTAACTATATTTAAGGTTGTTCTTATGAAAGAGGAAGAAGAAGTCGGTTCGAGTCTTCTTGATCTTGCTAAAGGAACTTTTCAATGCTATTAGTTTAACAATACATGTATTTACATCATATTTTTAATACCTTCATCACTTAACTCTTACCACTCCTCATACCACTGGTTAATGATATCCTTCAGTTGAAAGGCCGCAAACTTTACCCCCTTAGTGACACTAGCATGCATGACTTTGAATACTTTCACCATTTCATATATGAACCCTTGGGGGTCTTCCTCAACCCTTGTTTCTATAAAGGTGGGTGGTTTCAACCTCATGAACTGGCCAACCCAAGCAATTCCAGATGAACTAGGCACACAACTCACATCTCTAGAACAATGAGACTGAGAAGCTACAAGCTGAGAGATCATATGGATAGACTAACAGAACTCAGCATTCGAGACTTCTCTCTGAGGAGACTGGGTAGGATTAACTCCAGAACGAGTACCTGTGGTATAATAGTTTAGACTAGAGGAACTTCTGGAGTGGCAACAAATTCTGTGTTACGAACTTTGTAACAGGTCCACATTCCATGAGTAAAGTGGATATCATCGGCATGGGTGTTCTGCTCGTTGGATCTTTGGAGAGTCATGATCTAAAATGTAGTAATCATGAGTAACGAAACATTCAAAATTCATTGTACAAACTAGAACATGAAGAAAAAAGAGAAACATTACTAAATGCCTCATAGCTTTCTCCTTATAAGTATGGTGAGCTCCACACCCATAAAAAAGACTCTACTCGACACGACTTCGTAGACACCCTAGGACCCTAAACCATGCTCTTGTACCTAGTCAAGAGTGATATGGGGTGTTACACTTGGATTACTGAGAGACACTATTGCTTCTAGTTTGGAGGTCAAAACATACACATAAGTGCATAGAGAACTCGAATCATAGGCATAGGAATGACTTGAATACATAAGGCATTGGTAGAATGACCTCTTAAATTGATGTAGGAGGAACTTGCTTGAATAGGAATAGATTTGTCATGACTTTTCCTTGAAACTTTCCACCATGAGAAAATTCAAGACCTACCTTAGTCCATCATCTCCCTCTTAGATCAAATTCACAAACCTAAACTTGTGGACACATTAAATCTATAGAGACGAGTCTCAACCAAAAAGGGATATCACCATACACATAAATGCTAAACTCCCCCCGATAAACTATACTATGAAGGCCTTGCTTTCCAGAAATGCTACTCTTAACTTTCGCTAGCCTCTATAGCCATTACCCTATCACTCCCACTCTCATGAGCATACATAGACACACTCCTTATCACATAATAATGCATTCACCATTACTTAACATACTCGTATTAAACCACTAATTCCATAACTTACAACTTCATAAAATCTAGAACACTATACAAAAGAAACATACTGCCTACCTATATTTCCTTAATTAAACTCTAAAAAACATCGTGCAACAACTCCTTAGACTTCTCCTCACTATAAAATTCAAGAAAATGAACTAGGTACACATGACACATATACCTGTAAAACCTTATCTCATAACATGCTACCTGGGGGTTTAACTTATTCTTATATACTCACACTGTTATCCACTTAATGACTCAACCAAAATTCAACTTTCTATTCTTGTTCTCATGTATGTATATAGATCACAGTTGTCCACTCATTCTCTCACAAGTATCAAATCTAGGCTATTGCACACATCAAATCAAGACTACTACCTACTCCCATCAAGCATGCATCATTAATCATAAGCTAATATTCTTACCACCATAATCCATATCTATAGTTCAAGCCTATTGTCTATAACCAATCATGTAACATCGATGAGGCATGCCATATACTATACTAGTCCATCAAATTAGGAAAGTAACCCAAATACTACATTTCACTTGACTATGACCTGCAATCACATTCCATCCATGACATAACAACTACACCTAAAAATCTACTACAAACCTTCTCACGTGCAGTGCTTGTTTACAACTACTGTAGAAAAGAAAATCAAGAGGGTAAAGTCATATAATAGAAGTAGTCAATCTTAATCTTACAATATAACCCATTACAATCTTATCAACATATTCTAGTTTCTCACATTAAACCTACTTACCCATTCATACATTCCCTACTATCTTCAAATTCCATATACACCAATGACTCTCTACCCATAACTTATTGGCTAATCTACCTCTGCTCGTTTACTACCTATAAATGATTTCTACAACTATCATAACTATACACTCTAAGCTCCTTCCCTCTTTAAATAACTAATACTAATAGCCAATTACTACCTTCACGGGCTACCACATAGTCTGAAAACCTTGCTACAATATTAGACAATCACCATAAAAGGACACACCACTCTTTACGTAAAGGTCAAACAACTACATCTACCTTCTTCACTCAAGAGTTAACCTCACTTCTAACTTCTAAACTTATGACTTCATAGCACTAACTTTGGAACCATCTTACTGATCATAGGTCATGACACCTTATCGTAAACTACTAATCAAGTGGAAATACTATTCCCATATTTAGACAGATATCATTACCCTTAAAAATGAAATCTACTACAAGGATTGATGAAGGAACTAAATACACTTCATACCTCAAGTTCAAATTCACGATTGACATAGATAGGAGTAGAATTGTAATTCAATACACTTTGAGGAACTAACAAACTCCTCTCAAGTAATCGTGCAACTTTATAACCTCTTTGAAGACTAAATCAGAAAGGATCACATCACTTTGACACTAAGTTTTTGCACTCATATGGACTCGACAATGGGACATAACCAATAGAATTAGAACAAGGAAGGAATTTTTATAAATTTCATAAGGACAATATAATAGCATGAACTAGAGTTTGAAAGAATGGGAAACATATCCTTAATGACTCTTAGCTTTCACCTTATAAGTGCGGTGCGATACATACGCATAAAAGGAATCTAATCGACATAGCTTCATCTATACCCTAGGACCATGAACCGTGCCCTGATACCAAGCTTCTCACGACCCAATTTGAGGCCCTATCCACGAAGGGCATCCCAAACTATAAAGGCACGAAAAATACCTTAGCATGTAATCATAATCATAACTAATATGTTATAAAAGTGTGGAAGATAAACTAAAAACAAGGTAGTCCCGAAATCAAACTTAAAACTTTATAACGTCATATAAAAAGCGAAACCCAAATCTAAACCTGTAATACTCCAATTTTTTCAAGATTAATTTAGCTCTAAGTACATGAGTAATCCTATATAAAAAAATTTAAATTCTTAGTATTTTTCAATTTAGAGCTTATTCAGTCAGCTTTACAATGATATAAAATTTTCCCAAATTTGATACCCGGGTGAAGAGTTAGAGCCAGTTTTGTAAAGCAGTGTGCCACCTAGAACATCAACACGTCGCAGAGGCATGCCAAATGGAAATTGTCAAAATACAGTCTCCAACATGATCATGGCACGTTGTGCCAATTAGTATTTTCAGAATTGTCCATTTCGAGTGAAACTTTGTGATTTCACCGAATCGCGCTGAGTCCAAAATTCAAAATCAATAGGGTAACATGATTCCACTACATCGCGCAAAGAACTCAGTTCCAAATTGTCAATTTCCAGTGACACGACGCGATAGCGCCGCGTCGTGCCAAGGGCTTAGATCAGGTTTTTCAGTGACAAATTTTTAAATACTCCCAAAGATAATTGGTTCTTTTTCCACAGCCCTAATCAGTCCTAAACATGAGATTAATATCCTAAATAACCTAATTAGTTATAATTTGCTCAACTTCTCTCAAGATTCAAATATTCTCTCTCCATTAGCAAACCCTAGCCTCCAATTCAAGATCAAATTTCAAGAATTTTACCAAGAAACCTCAAGAATTCATCACCCAGGTATGTTAAGTATTCATTCATGGGTCCCTTTTCACCCATGGAGCCCAAGTATCCAATTTAAATACAAACTTATGATCTTTTCAAGTTATTTTGATTTTGAATTGTGATTTTAACCATGAAATCCCATGAATATTTTCCTATACCATATTTCTATGAAATTGATGTTAGTTATTACACTCCATATGTTAGAATGTTGTTGTCCCCTGATTTAATTCATGATTTATGATATTGGTGTTGAAATTATGCTTTTACTACAAACTTTAAACTATTCTCATGCTTACTGTACACCATGCATATCAAGTGTTTGATGAAATGCCTATAAGAGTGGATTTTAAATAAATACTCCCATGTTATGTCCATAAAGATTAGTACTATTTTACTATTATTACTATCGAGTCCTGGGGGTTATGAATACCCGAAAGACATAGTTGTTTACTTATTCTCAGAAGATTCAGAATAGTCTAGACATAATATGAGCAATATCAGTTCAGTCAAATATCATAATCAGTGAAACTCATAATAGTTAAGCATTCTGAGTTAGTTCAGTTGGGAGTAAGATTTAGCATCGAGTGAGTAAAGATATGGAAGCTTCCCCATCAGACAGGCAGAGTCATTAGTAGCAGTCTCCGTACTCTAAAACTATGTATCCAACATAGGATAAGAGGAGTCACCCATCAAATTAGGCTTGACTACCTCGCAGGGGTCACACGTCAGTTAAGATTGACAACCTTAGTCCTTCAGGAAAATACATCAATGTAGTAGATCCACATAACCAACGTTAGTACCCGTGGCACAGTACTAACACCCTTCCAACTTGGTTACAGGTTGGACCCCAAATTTTCTTATTGGGGCATGTCGGTTAGTTGATAACTCCCAAAGTCTCAAACCAGTAATCAGTTCATTAATTCAGTTTAGTTGCTTGACCATAGCATACAATATCAGTTATTCAGTTATCATACTTCAGTATTTTAGTATTTACATAATATATTAAGACCATGTTATATTCTTGGTCATGCATCCTCAGTATTTACAGATTTAACAAATTCCCAGCATATAGAAACTTTATGTATCCTCAATGTCTACAGATTTCATGCACTCTATCAAGGTTTACATTTTATATATCTACATACATACAGACAGACAATTATTACTATTCATTTTTATAAAACCATGCATATCAACTATCACGACCCGAATCGAGGCCCTGGCCGTGACGAGCATCCCGAACCATGAAGGCTCGAACACCCGTCTATCATGAAATAATATACATTATTCATACATAAATAAGGAAATATGGAAATTATAGCTGTAAAACCCCTATTTTCTTAATCGGAATGCTACACGGTGCTTATGAATCCGAAGGACCACAAGCTAACCCATGACTCATATCTATACCTGTACACTGCATAATATAACATGAAAATATGGAAACATGTACTGAATGTCGATAAGGTTAAAATCTGAATAAACATCTGATAAGACAATGTCTGAAAATGGTATAACAATACCAAAACAAATCTGAAATAACTGTCTCACATGCTATAGTCTGGAAATCCTGTAAACTGTCTGAATAAGGTGTTGAAGGGATATGTCCCCAACTAAATCCATCTATCAACTGAACTAAAATAGTAAATGAAGCAATAATCATATCGTCCTCGAATGAGAAGGACTCACTGAAAACTCTGAACACTAGAATACTACTGGTGATCTGGAACTCGTTCCTCTGAACCTATGGTGTAACATAATAGAAAGCACCATAGCTCAAATGCGGCAGTACATCTGAATATACTAAGTATATGAGTGAGATAGGCTAAATGCAAAGGGTTATATGCATGAACAATACTGACTGATATGAACGTGAGAATACATACATGCATACATGCATACGTAATTGTAACTGTACTCGTAGAGATACTGACTACTGAGTCTGAATACTGACAACATGAGTGTACCGATACTAAGATATTGAATAGATGAATGACTATTTTTGACAGTTTAAATTATGAAGAACTGGTCTGATTAAATGTGTCTAACAGTCCTCAAACTGAGTACTGATAGCATGAGTTTACTAATATCTAATATAACTAACAGATGAGTTTTGAGAGCTGATATAACTGGTAACATGAGTTTTGAAAACTAATATATCTGATAAAATAAATGACTATATCTGATATACCTGATACTGATTACTTGTAACATGAGTAACTATATCTAACAGCCCTGATACTAGTTACTAATAACAGAAGTGGCTATATCTGACAACCCTAATACTGATTACTGGTAACATAAGTAACTATATCTAATAGCCCTGATACTGGTTACTGATAACATGAGTTACTATATCTGATAGCCCTGATACTGATTGCTGATAATATGAGTGACTGTATCTGACAGTCCTAAATCTGAAGGAACTTTCTGAGTCCTGTAATGTATCTGATTTGACTGTATCTGACAGTCCTGATATACTGAAATCTAAACAACTATCTGAGTTCTTTGAATAATATTGAGACTGAAACTGTGGGAGGTAGTTATTTAACCAACATGCCCCATGTAAGCTATTATAGTTGATCTGGGGTCCAATCTCTGCCCTGACTGGAAGGGTGTCAATACCACGCCACTAGTAAAGAAGACGTATGAGTAACCCTCATATAATAGGTAACTCTAGTGAGAATGGTGGGAACCCTCTTATAATAGGTTAAGCCACCTCATCTACCCTCATATAATAGGCTGTGATGTCTCATCCTATGCTGGCTACATAGTTATGGAATGTAAGGATGACTGCTAAGAATCACACCCTCATATAAAAAGTGAGTTCCCATCCTTGGGTTCACTCGGTGCTAACTCTTATTCCCATCTGAAGAGACTGAACATGATTAACTAAGCTGAACTAAATAACTAAGCTGAACTAATTAGCTGAACTGATATTGATTAACTGGACTGATACTAGTGGTATTGTTTAGCGGAGCTAAACTAATTTTACTGGATTTATATGACTGACGGAATGTACTAAGTTCTGAGGACAGGTTGAGTGTACTGAAGTTACTGAGATTAACTATGAATACTGAGGTTGTTGAGGTTACTGAGAACTGAGATTACTGAGATTACTGTACTACTGTGATTACTGAGATTACTAAGTTTTCCTGAGTCACATGACTGACTGAATTCTATAGATCATGGCCTAACTGAGAGTATCGTGATAAAATTACATGACGCTAGGCAAACAACTAAATTTTTCGGGTACAAGTACCCCAAGGACTCGATGGAAGGAAATTGGCACAACTTGACTTTCTTGAGTAAATGACCATCAATAACAATCCATAATATATGAGTGAGGGATTTCATGAAGTACATGATCATCATAATATATAACATGAATAGGAATGCTTATAATCAAGTCATAAATCTCATATTCTAATATCATGGGCATTCCGACAACATTTACTATTCATAACAATGGCATGGAAACCATTTAAGCATAAGGGAATGCCAAACATGTAACATTTAGTTCATATCGTAATGATTTGGGGATTACTCATGTGATACTTCAAAATCACGATCTTGTTCATAGCATGGAAGGCATATAGACACACTATGAATCCATTCCCCAATCATCATGTACATTCCATTAACACATCTATTGAACAACAATGACAAGTGAGCTCTTTAAACATAATAGACTAGCATGAATTTATCATATAGTTCATCCTTAAGTTATAATACATGATTTTTATCATTCTAGGCATTTTATCAATCACCTTACATGCACAATATTGAGCATAGGTGTACTTAACAAATTTAGAAATCTTGAACCACCCAAATTCATGGGTTTCCAACTAACATGCCCATATACTTCTTTGAAATACATTTAGATACCATCTTGAAACACAATTAACAACCATCAACATGAACATAATCGCACAACAACATAAAGATCATAATTTATTATTTAAAACATGGTTCTTGATCTCCACGAATGAAAGGGATTCACGGACGAACACTAAAAATACCTTAGTGATTGAATCTTGAAAGAGATCTAATGTTTCTGAAGGTTCTTGAAGAAATCCTTAGGCTTTCTCTTGAGGAGATAATCTTGAGAGGAAACCCTAAACTTATGGTTGAGAGTGTATGAGAAAGCTATTTGAGATATTTAACTAAAGAGAATAGAAGATAATATGTTACTAGAGGGTTATAAGTCGAGGAAAGTGAAGGAAAAATACCAAAACACCCTTACTAAAATGTCCCTCAATTGCTTGGAAAAATAGCTGACGACATTCGTGACAAACCGTCATACTGGTGATAGGTTGTCACGAATTGTCGTCACAAAAAGGTGAAATCTTGGTTTTCTGGTTAAGGTTGACGACATTGGTGATAGGCCATCATGGGTGTGATGGCTTGTCATAAAATGTTGTCACTGGGGGTGAAAATCTGCCCAGTGCTAGCGGCTTTGGTGATAGGCCGTCACGGGCGTGACGGCTTGTCACAAAATATCGTCACTGGGTTTCCCAGCCTGACATGCTGGAGTAAAATAGGTACAACTCCTTGCTACGATATCAGATTTAGGAGAAATTGGTATCGTTGGAAATATAATTCAAAGAGATTTTATTTGATATATAGTAAGCCACCCAGTTCATTATATACAACGATTTATGGTCGATTGACGTTGACCCATGTTTTGACGCTCACTAAAACTTGAATGATAGGAAAGCTTTCAACTTGTACTTGAGTTAGGGGACCTCTATGATCTATATTCATGATCAAATAGATTCCCACACTACATAATTCATTAACACACTAAATTTACATAGGATTCAAGGCTTTTGAAATGTCTACGCATAGAAATTATTGATTTTCATCCTAGTCTGAAATATGGGGTATTACAATATCTCCCCCTTGGGAACATACATCCGTGAATGAGACTGGATGAGATAAGAGAAAAGACAACTGATGTGGATATAGAGCATGAACGACTGATCATGATTTCATGGCTGACATGATTGATAAGCTGAACATATCATACTGAACATGCATATCTGATGCATGTATAACTGATTCATCAGTACATCAGAGAGAGTACTGATAAGATAATTATGCATATCTAATGCGCGAATATATGACCGAACTGGCTCATGATCATGAAAACGAATTTGCAATGGTAAAGATACCTAGTTTGAACTGGGAACTGAGCATGGAGAGGAATACCAAGTTTGTACTGAAATTTGAATATGAGAATGAGTTAGCTCAAAAAAGACTTCTACCATGAACTGAAAATACCGATGAGTCTAAGATTGATTACTCAATATGCATGAGCGGAAATCTAAGAACATAACTATGTCCGAAACATGATACATAAACTGAACTGAGTCTCTAATGCGTGACATGGACAGAGTATCGTATTGTGGCTACACTAAGCCATTGAGTACATGTCTTACTGCTGAGATTAGAAGCTAGAGGGTCGGATCATATGTAACACTTCCTCCAAGATAGATTCATCAAAGAAAACGACATGTCTAAATCAAGGAAGTTTATGGGATATAGTGTATCTCCCCCTTAGGACACTATGTCCCTTGAAGGATGCTGGACTGACCTTGCTATGATATTGAGGAAGTTGAGGTGATGCACAAGGAACCTAGTTATGAAATCATGATTGATTATCTAAGATCTAAAACTCAAGCGTGTTGCACGAATGCATAGACATACTAACTTATCTGATTTACTTAGTAACTGGTAACTGAATGATGGGTATGCAAGCCTGAATTGTACTTAATCTCAGTAGCTGGGCTGATCCTATAAAGTATTATGCATATGACAAGGGACTGACTGAATAACATGTGGTAAGTGGTCATGGATTTCCTGAAAGCTATATTGTATGAAAATACAGGACCAAGCGTATTACATGATTTGGAAACATTCCATAGACTGAGGTATTGGAATACCTATAACTGAGTAGCTGATAACTATATGATATGGTCAACAAAGTCTAAAACTAAACTAAATTTCTGAGTTTAATATAGATCTGAAGCTAACACTATAACTTAAGACTGTTACTAGGATCCATACTGGAACTAAATGCTGGGTCCCGATAACTAAATACTGAAACTGAGGTTTTGATTGATACTGAAGTGCTAAATTCTGAGACTGAGTACTAATTACTGAGTGTTAAGTGTTGAAACTATAACTGAGATGGAAACTGAGTTATGATAGTCTCATAATGAAGGCTGACATAAGTCAAGGATCTGAATATACATTCACACTCTGATTTTTTTTTCCAATTTCTAAGTACTACCTCTTGCTAGCCCTTTGCTTGCATACTAATTTGATATTCAAGCCTATCTTCATATCTACACCCTCGTATAAAACATGCATGCAATAATCTGCTCCTAGCATGAAATATTAACTCTCTCCCATCTATGAAATTTCTCAACACTACACTATTCTCATAAAGAGAGCTCATGAAGGGTTAAATCAGGAGAACCTGAAACATGAATGGATACTGACTGAACTTGACACATAACTGAAACATTAGGAATAGAATATTAACAAAATGGATTTACCATAAAGGTATGAACTGAGTATATTCATGATATAGTCTAAATTTATCTGATCAGTAGGGGTGTAACATGGGTCATGGAAACTGAGTATACTGGAGAGCATGATACGTGTATATAATTCATGAGTTGCATGACCTGAGTCTAGAATTTCTAAGTTCATGGATTATGATTTGTAACACTGAGTGATCTAGAACTGCACTTCCTATATTGGGAACTTAAAGCACACACAGTTCTATGGAATACGTGTGAACATAAGCTATATCCATGGAATCTGAGACATGAAGCATGCATAGGCACTATGCTGACTGAAGTACGAAGATCTACGCTTAGATAAGGATGGGTCGAGAATCTCCTTCCCTAACTGTTTTTCTATAAATAAAAGAACTACTATTGGAATCTGAGAGCCTAACTTGGGTACTTGATCTACCATCTCCCCCTTAGATTTAAGCCATCATCATAAGTCTGTGAACACTAAACTAATCTCTGAACTACACTTAAATCATTATCATATACTTACACTCTGATCAACACATGCTTGCCTTACTAAACACATCATCTGCCTCTGTTTCCTCACATACTACTAATATCACATCCACACCTTCATGCCTAATTTTAAGTCAGTAAACTTAAATTTCTAACTCCCACTGTTCAAGCCTACTGATTTATTCTGGCATAACTACCCCCACAAATACATAGTCTATTAAATGTAGATATCATTATCCCAATTTGTCTACTGCTAAACTCCTGAGTTCATGCTTCCAACTCTGGGTCACATTGTATCATAGGATTCTGAGAAGGGATCTGATGGCATACCTTAATCTGGGTTCGAGAATGAGTTCTCATGATTAGGAATGAGATCCGTACAACTTTGGAAAATAAGAGAACTGATGGGATACTTTCTGAGAAAGCCCTATCTTTAGGACTTAAGATTTACTTTTTCTGTTACCTTGAAAGTAAGGTGGAATAAACATGAGTGAAGCATGATGAGAATCCACATTATTTTCTTAGAGAACCTTGCTATAGCACGATCTAAGACATGAAACAAGGGAAACTATTCCTAAAACACCTCATAGCCTCCTTCACATAAGTGTGGTACACAACACACGTATGAACAAGACTCTACTAGATATGGCTTTCAGACTTCCTAGGACTCTATTGAACCTTAGGTTCTGATACCAAAATTGTAACACCCCAATTTTCTGAATCGGAATGCTACATGGTGCTCACGACCCAGAAGGACCACAAGCTAACCCATGACTGATATCTATACCTGTACACTGCATAATATAACATGAAAAAATGGAAACATATACTGACTGGACATAAGGTTGAAATCTGAATAAATATCTGATAAGACAATATCTGAAAATGGTATAACAATACCAAAACAAATCTAAAATAACTATCTGACATGTTATAGTATAGAAAGCCTCTAAACTGTCTGAATAAGGAGTTGATAGGAAATGTCCCCAACTAACTCTATCTATCAACTGAACTAAAATAGTAAATAAAGCAGTAATCATATCATCCTCGAATGAGAAGGACTCACTGCAAACTCTGACCACTGGAATGCTACTGCTGATCTGGAGCTCGTGCCTCTGAACCTATGGTATAACATCAGAGAAATCACCATAGCACAAATGCGTCAGTACATATGAATGTACTGAGTATACGAGTGAGGTAGGCTAAATGCAAAGGGTTATATGCATGAACAATACTGACTGATATGAACATCAGAATACATGCATGCATACGTAACTGTAATTGTACTCGTGGAGATACTGACTACTGAGCTTGAATACTGACAACAGGAGTGTACTGATAGTGAGATACTGAATAGATGATCGACTATTTCTAAAATTTTGAATTATGAAGAACTGGTATGATTGACTGTATCTGATGGTCCTAAATTGAGTACTGATAGCATGAGTTTATATATATCTAATATAACTGACAGATGAGTTCTGATAGCTGATATAGCTGATAACATGAGTTTTGACAACTAATATATCTGATAACATGAGTTTTGACAACTGATATATCTGATAACATGAGTGACAATATCTGATAGCCCTAATAATGATTATTGGTAACATGAGTAACAATATCTGAAAGCCGTGATACTAGTTACTGATAACATAAGTGACTATATCTGATAGCCCTTATACTAATTACTGGTAACACGAGTAACTATATCTGACAACCCTGTACTTAACAAATTTAGAAATCTTGAACCACCCAAATTCATGGGTTTCCAACTAACATGCCCATACACTTCTTTGAAACACAATTAGATACCATCTTGCAACAAAATTTACAACCATCATCATGAACATAATCACACAACAACATAAATATCATAATTTATTATTTAAAACATGGTTCTGGAGCTCCACGGATGAAGGGATCCATGGATGAACACTACACATACCTTAGTGATTGAATCTTAAAAGAGATCTAATGTTTCTGAAGGTTATTGAAGAAATCCTTAGGATTGATCTTGAGGAGATGATCTTGAGAGAAAACCCTAATATTTTGGTTGATAGTGTATGAGAGAGCTTTTTGAGATGTTTAACTAAAGAGAATGAAATATAATATGTTTCTTGAGGGTTATAATTAGTGGGAAGTGAAGGAAAAATACCAAAATATCCTTACTAAAAAGTCCCTCAATTTCTGGGAAAAATAGTTGACGACATTCGTGACAAGCCGTCATACTAGTGATAGGTCATCACGAATTATCATCACAAAAAGGTGAAATCTTGGTTTTCTAGTTAAGGTTGACAACATTAGTGATAGGCCGTCACGGGCGTGATGGGTTGTCACAAAATATTGTCACTCAGGGTAAAAATCTGCCCAGGGCTGATGACATTGGTGATAGGCCGTCACAGGCGTGATGGCTTGTTACAAAATGTCGTCACTGGGTTTCGCAGCCTGATATGCCGGAGTAAAATAGGCATAACTCCTTTCTCTGATATCGAATTTAGGGGAAATTGGTATTGTTGGAAACATAATTCAAAGAGATTTCATTTGATATTTAGTAAGACACCCATTTCTTCATATACAATGAGTTATGGTCGATTAAAGTTAACCTATGTTTTGACACTCACTAAAACTTGAATGATAGGAAAGCTTTCAACTTGTACTTGAGTTAGGGGACCTCTATGATCTAAATTCATGCTCAAATAGATTCTCACACTACATAATTGATTAACACACTAAATTTACATAGTATTCGAGGCTTTTGAAATGTCTACGCATAGAAATGATGGATTTTCATCCTAGTCCAAAATGTGGGGTATTACAATAGCAAGACGAAATCATGGTCATAAATCTGATATGAATTTAGCATTGAAGAACGAAATCCAAAACTACCTAGCAACATCTGCAAACCGTCTATGAAATCTCTATTAGATACTCTCTAATACAATCTGAAAGCTGGGACAAGGCCCCCAATAGACGAAAACCGTAACCACTAATAATTGTAGAAAAATAAACAGGCCTTCCGGAATATAGAAGGCTCACCAACTGGATACTGCAACTTTATCTGATGAAATCTACTGCTTATCTAGACCCCTAGAGTGAGCCTCATAACTGAGAGGAAGTAGGGAGGGGGTTAATACAATGTACTGGTATGCAAAGTAATCCGAAATAAAACTTTTATATAAGTAAAATAGTGGAGAGCAAATTGTCAAAACATCATGCATAAACAGTTCTCAAAACACATGGGCATTTTTATGAAAATTATAAATCATTCCTGTCAATGTAATGTTTGTTCTTTGTATTACTTCTTAGTTAGGTGGCACTCCCCGACAACTCTGATATTCCATGGGCTATATGGAATCCACCATTGACTCGGTGGGGAAGTCCCTAACCCAAGTATGCTACAAGGGTTGGAGTCTCTGATTTTGATACACCACACGACACTAGTCTAGTATAAAATAATATACCCAGATTGGAAAATCATGGTTTTGGGGAAATGAGTTATCTGAACCCGTGCCTTATTCAGGGAACAACCTAACATCTCTTTATGCCCTATTTTAGCCTTTTTTGAACATGCATCATTCTGAAATTCTAAAACAGGAAAGTCTGATTTCTGTATTAGTCTATGTCTGTTATGGCATTGTCTGAGTTGGTATCGTCATACCAAGACTTGCAAGTCATTATTCTGAGCCATATATGATTATTTCATTCTAAAACAATGTTTAGGGTACTTGATCATGCATATAGTGTAAGAAGAGTCATATCTCAAATCATAACTAAAAAAGCATGCAAAGGCTTTCCATTCATTCAATAATTTCAATAAGTAGTGGCCAACTTCTCAAAAACATTCCTGAAGTTTCTTTGTTTATCAATCTCAACATTTAAAATCATTAAAACATTCCTCTCTCCCATTCTTAATCTTCATGAACTTCACATAAGACAAATAGTATCTTGAATCATTCTGTAAACCATGAAGTGTAAGGATTCATAACTTGTAAATCAAATAATAAAGTAATGGGAGAGGGAGATTATATATGTTATTCTCTCAATTCACAATTCACAGTTTTCAATGCATACGTACATATATAAAAATCAAATCAATTTGGGTGAAGGACTAAAGGCCAAAACAATACCATCAAAACTTATAAAACATGAATTTATTCATAAATCCAAAAACCCTTTTCTTAAAAAAAATGATTTCTATGCCCATGAGATTTTAGGAAAACCTCGCATACCTCGATTATAAAGAATAATGGCTGATCCTTCAAGCCTACGATTTGGGGATTAAAAATCTCCTATCAATTTTTAAAACCCATGGTTGAATCTTGATTTTCTTGGAGGATAAGTATACGAACTAGGGTTTTTGTTTTGAGGGAAATCTCGAGAATGTCGTATATTATGCTTGTAGAGGTCTTAATCTCCTATTTGGATGTTCTAAGAGACTTGGAAAAAGTCCAAACTACCCTTGTCTACTTCTAAACGAAATAGGAAAAATTTAAACTGGGAACCCGATCTTATGGTCCACCGCGACGCGCCACTATTGTGGTGGCTCACTGGAAAGTGACAAATGGGAATTTCACCTACTCCGTGATATGCCACCATCGCAGAGTCTCACAAGAAATTGACCATCATCATTTACACCCTCTCTGTGATGCACCAAGGATAGGAATGATGGTGTTTTACGACTAGTACTTAAATTAACCATAACTCCTTCACCGAGTGTCCGTTTTGGACGAATCTTATGTGGACGAAAAACTTATTTGATCATCTACATAATGAAAAGTTGAAATCTAAGGAATTTCATAACGTAATAAGTATAAATCATTCTATAAGACAATGCTTGATACTTTAGGGACTAAAATTTAGCTAGGAAAAACGTTGGGGCATTACAATATCCCCCCTCTGGGAATATTCGTCCCCAAATATTGACATGGGACACAGACAAGCATAATTTCAAGTATACTAAGGCATAGAAAGAATAACGCAAGGATTGTACCTTCCATTTCATCATCCACTGGATCAAAAAGTTTTTGATATCTAGATCTCATGTCAACTTCTGATTCCCAAGTTGTTTCTTCAATTTTCTGGTTTCTCCACAACACTTTAACTGAGGTTATCTCTCTTCTCCTAAATCTTCTAACTTGACGATCCAAAATTTCTACAAGATCTTCTTCATAGGTTAAGGAGTCTGTCACTTTGATTTCTTCGACAGGCAACACTAAAGAATGGTCTCCAATACACTTCTTCAACATAGATATATGAAATACTGGATGAACAGAACCCAAAATGGCAGGAAATTCTAACTCATATGCAACTCCACCTATCTTTCTCACAATATGGTATGGCCCTACATAGCGAGGACTCAACTTACCTTTATTCCTGAATCACATGACTCCCTTCATGGGAGAAACCTTGAGAAACACCCAATATACAACCTCAAACTCTAGATCTCTTCTCCTAATATCGACGTCAGATTTCTGATGACTCTGAGTTGTCTTAAGTCATTCTCTAATGACTTCCACATACTTCATTGCCTAATGAACAAGATCAGGCTAAAATATCTGCATCTCACCTACTTCATACCATTCTATCGGAGACCTATATCTTCTTTCATATAATGCCTCAAATGGTTCTATCTTAATACTGTAATAGAAACTATTATTATATGCAAACTCTATCAATGGAAAATGATCTACCCAACTACCTTTAAAATCAATCACGCAGTCCCTCAACATATCCTTAAGGGTCTGGATGGTGCGCTCATCTTGTCCGTCTGTCTGAGGGTGGAAAGACGTGGTCAAATTCGCTTGGGTACCTAAACCCTTTTGAAATGATCTCCAAAACTGTGAAGAAAACTGTGTACCTCGATCAGATATGATGGAAAAAGGTGCCCCATGCAAAAAAACTATTTCTACAATGAACAGCTTGGCATATTTCTCTCCCGAATAATTAGTCCTGACAGGTAGAAAGTGAGCTAACATGGTCATCCTATCTACAATCACCCAAATAGAATCATATTGGTTTTGGGACCTCGAAAGTCTTGTAATGATGTCTATATTAATCATCTCCCACTTCCACAAAGGCAAAGCTATCTCTTGAGAAGAACCACCAAGCCTCATATGTTCCACTTTAACTTGTTGACAATTCAAACACTTGGCAACATAGTTAGCCACATCATGCTTTATATTATTCCACAAATAAATGGTTTTCAAATCATGATACATCTTTGTAGAGACAGGGTGAACAACATACTTCGACGTATGAGCTTCATCAAGGATTCTCTTCCTCAGACCATCATCTGGCACACACAACCTACCCTAGTTCTAAAAATACCATCACCACCAATTTCAAATGACATTACCTTTTTATTGACCCACATCTTTCTTAATCTGCATCAAGATGGGATCTTCAACCTACTTCTCTTTAACTTCTGCACAAAGGGAAGATTTAGATATTTCATGAACAACCACTCCTCCATCCTCGGAATCCAAAAGTCGCAATCCTAGATTTTTATGTCGGTGAATATCCTTCACCATCTCCCTTTTTTCTTTCCCCACATGATAAAGACTACCCATAGATAACATGTTGAGGGTGTCGTCTACCACATTCTCCTTGCCCGGATGATAGTGCAGGCTCATGTCATAGTCTTTTAAAAGTTACAACCATCGCCTCAGCCTGAGATTCAATTCTTTCTGCGAGAAAACATACTGTAAACTCTTGTGGTTAGTAAATATATCAAATTGTACCCCATACCAATAGTGCCTCCAGATCTTAAGTGAAAAAACCACAACCACTAACTCCAATTCATGAGTTGGGTAGTTCCGCTCATGCACCTTCAGCTGCCTAGATTCATAAGCCACTACCTTATCGTGCTGCATAAGAACACACCCAAGTCACACTCGTTATGCATCACGGTCTACAACAAAACCTTTTGTACCTTCCGAAAGAGTCAAAACAGGAGCAGTAGTCAACTTGTCTTTCAACTTCTCAAAACTATTCTAACAAGAGTCAGACCATAAAAACTTCACCTTTTTCTGAGTCAACTTAGTAAGTGGTGCAGCTATGGAAGAAAAAATCTCTACAAACTTTCTATAATAACCCGCCAAACCCTAGAAGGTTCGAATGTCAGTTGGAGTCGTGGGTCTAGGACATTTGCTCATCGCCTCAACCTTTTAGGGATAAACCTTAATCCACTCACTAGACACAATATGCCCCAAGAAAGCAATAGCATTTAACCAGAATTCACACTTTGAGAAATTTTCATACAACCTATGATCTTTGAGAGTCTGGAGGATAATTCAGAGGTGATTGGCCTGGTCCTCCTCACTTATGGAATAAATTAAGATATCATCAATGAAAACTATGACAAAAAATTCTAGAAATTGTTGTAAGACCCTATTCATTATGTCCATAAAGGCTGCGGGGGAATTATTCAATCCGAAGGATATGACTAGGAATTCAGAATGACCATATCTAGTTCAAAAATTTGTCCTGGGAATGTCTGACTCCCTAACTTTCAATTGATGATATCCTGAACGAAGGTCTATTTTAGAAAAGGACTTAACACCCTGAAGTTGGTCAAACAGATCATCAATCCTAGGAAGAGGATACTTATTTTTGATAGTGACCTTGTTTAACTGGAGGTAATCTATGCACATATGCAAGGAACCATCTTTCTTTCGCAAGAAAAGTATAGGTACACCCTACGGAGAAACAATACGACAGATGAAAACTTTATCTAGGAGGTCTGCTAGCTGCTCTTTCAACTCTTTCAACTCTGCTGGAGCCATTCAATATGGAGGAATAGAGATGGGATGGGTGTCTGGCAACACATCTATGCCAAAATCTATCTCCCTATCAGGTAGTATTTCTAGGAGATCATCTGGAAAGACTTCTGAGAATTCATTTACTACAGGGACAGACTGAAGAGAAAGACTTTTAGTGTTAGATTCTTTAACCCGAATAAGATAATATAAACAACCTTTGGAAATGAGTTTACGGGCCCTGAGATAAGATATGAAGTGCCCTCTAGGTGCTAAAAAGTGACCTTCCCATTTTATTGCTGGCTAATTTGGAAAAGAAAAAGTAACCTTTCGAGTTCTACAGTCTAGAATGGTATAACATGAATGGAGCCAGTCCAACCCTAGGATAGCATCAAAATCAAACATATCAAACTCTGTGAGATCTGCCACAGTATCCCGTCTAAGAATAGGCACAACACAACTTTTATATATCCTCTTAGACACAACACAATCACCCACCAAAGTGGAAATTGAAAAAGGGTTGGTAATGACTTTGGGCTTAAACCCAAATCCAATAGCCACATATAGGGTCACATAAGATAAGGTAGACCCGGGATCAAGTAAAACATAAACATCATGAGAAAACATTTGTAATGTACCGGTGACAACATCAGGTGAGGCCTTTTCCTCCTAGCGGTTAGTCAAAGCGTACAGCCAGTTGTGACCTCTTATGACAGCTAAAATGGCACCCTTTTGAGGTTGTGGTGTTGTGGAAGAATTTTCCTGAGATTTTGAACCACAAACATTCCTTTTAGAAGATGGACAATCCATCTGTAAGTGACCCAACTGACCACATGAATAACATACAAATATGCCCCACTGACACCTTCCTAGATGATTCCTTCCACAAGTCTCACACCACATAAAAATACGATGCTACGGAGCTACACAACCTTGTGACTGAGTATCCTGACCTTTGGATCCCTGATTAGTCTGGAAACTCTGAGATCTTCTATCAACTGGGTGTCTGGGCGCAGGGGTGTTGCCTGTGGACTGTGCATTACATTAATTCTTCTTCTTCTTCCATTTATTACCCTATTTACCACTTTGCAGCTGAATGGGATGTTGATCTACTGTTCTGGCTCTCTTTGCCTACCTGTCTTTCTCTCTAAACTCAACAATTTTCTTTTTCTTTTCTTCTACCTGTTGCATATGGAATGACATCCTAGCAAAATCCATATCCCTATTTAGCATCGCCCCTTGACATTCAAGCACTAGATCATTTGGAAGGCCGGATGTAAACTTCGTCATCCGGTCTCTCATATTTCTAGTCATCTCTGGTACATAGTAGGCTAATTGGATAAACTTCAAAGTGTACTCCTGGACACTCATATTTCCATTCTTCAGATTCATAAAATCCTCAGCTTTGGCCTCCCTCAACTCTAGAGGAAAGAACCGATCAAGGAAGGCTTCCATAAATTTTACCTAAACTGTGGGCTCAGCACTCTGTCCCTTTGCATTCTCCCTCTTGTTATACCACTGATTTGCAACATCCTTGAGCGGATAAGTTTCCAACTCCACCCCTTCTATCTCCTCTACATGCATCACCTTAAAGATCTTCTCCATCTCATCCATAAACTCTTGTAGATCTTCTTCTACCTTAGTGCCAGTAAACTTAGGAGGTTTTAATCTCATGAAATGACACACCCTAGTAGCCTCAAATGTAATAGATGCATACCCAACATCTTCCGATCGTTGAGCCTGATTGTCCACTAACTGTGTTATCATATGAATAGACTGTTTGAAGTTTGCATTAAAAATATCCCTCTGAGAAATCGGGGGACGATTAACATTTGTCTGTGGATCCCTAGGTGGACTAGTCGGGACCGGAGGTACTCCCGGAGTAGGAACAGGTTCTAGGGTGGGAGCTTTATTATGGGACCACATCCTGTGAGTGGGACAGACCTCATCTGTCTATGCATTCTGAACGATAGTGCGACAAGAAGGCATGATCAATTTTTTTTAAAAGCAAGAGAGCATTCATTAGCGACAGATTAGACTACAAAGCACGAACTATATCACAAAGAGGGGAAACATTCCTAAATTCCTAGTAGCCCCCTGCTTATAAGTGTGGCGCGCTACACAACCATAAATAAGACTCTACCCAACGCGATTTCGCAAACACCCAGGGACCATGAACCTGGATCTGATACAAAGTTTGTCACGACCCGAACTGAGGCCCTGGCCATGATGAGCATCCCGAATCATGAAGGCTCGGACACTCTTCTATCTTGAAATCATATAAACCATTCATACGTAAATAAGGAAATACGGAAATTATAGCAAGACAGAATCATGGTCATAAATCTGATATGAATTTAGTATTGAAAAACAAAATCCTAAACAAACTAGCAATATCTACAAACTGTCTGGAAAATCTATATTACAAACTCTCTAACACAATCTGAAAGCTGGGACAAGTCCCCCAGTAGACCAAAATCGTAACCACTAATAATTGTTTGAAAATAAACAGGCATTTCGAAATATAGAAGGCTCAACAGCTGGACACTGCAACTCTGTCTGATGAAATCTACTGCTTATCTGGACCCCTAGACTGAGACTCAAAACCTGAGAGGTAGGGGAGGGGGTCAATACAATGTACCGGTACATAAAGTAATCCAAAATAAAAATTTTATATAAGTAAAATGGTGGAGAGCAAGTTGTTAAAACATCATGCATAAACAATTCTCAAAACACATGGGCATTTTTTTCAAAATCATAAATCATTCTTATCAATGAAATATCTATTCTTTATATTACTTATGAGTTAGGTGGAACTCCCCTACAACTCTGATATTCCATGAGCTATATGGAATCTTTCATTGACTCTGTGGGGAATCCCCCAACCTAAGTATGTCGCAAGGGTTGGAGTCTCTGATTCTAATATGCCATACAGCACTAGGCCAGCGTAATATAATATACCCGGATTGACAAATCATGGTTTTTGGGCAATGAGTTATCTAAACCCATGCCCTGTTCAGCGAACCACCTAACATCTCTTAATGCCCTATTTTAGCATTTTCTGAACATGCATCATTCTAAAATTCTAAAATAGGAAAGTCTGATTTCTATATTAGTTTGTGTCTGTTTTGGTATTGTTTGAGTTGGTATCGTCTTACCAAGACTTGAAAGTCGTTATTATGATCCATATATGATTATTTCATTCTAAAATAATTTTCTGGCCACTTGATCATACATATAGTTTAAGAAAACTCATATCTCAAATCATAAGTCAAAAATCATGCTAAAGTTTTCCATTAATTCAACAATTTCAATAAGTAGTGGCCAACTTCTCTAAACCATTCATGAAGTTTCTTTGTTTATCAATCACAACATTTAAAATCATTAAGGCATTCCTCTCTCCCATTCTTAATCATCATGAACTTCACATAAGACAAATAGTATCTTGAATCATTCTATAAACCATGAAATGTAAGGATTCATAACTTGTAAATCAAATAATAAAGTAATGGGTGAGGGAGATTATATATTTCATTCTCTCGATTAACAATTAACGGTTTTAAATGCATGCATACATATATACAATTCAAATCAATTTTGGGGGAGGCCTAATGACTAAAACAATACCATCAAAACTTGTAAAACATGAATTTATTCATAAATCCGAAAACTCTTTTCTTAAAAACATGATTTCTATGCCCATGAGATTTTAGGAAAACCCCTCATACCTTGATTATGAAGAATAATGGCTGATCCTTTAAGCCTTCGGTTTGGGGATTCCAAATCTCCGATCAATTTTTAAAACCCACGGTTGAATCTTGAGTTTCTTACAGAAGTATATGAACTAGGGTTTTTGTTTTGAGGAAAATCTTTAGAATGTCAACTATTATGCTTGTAGAGGTCTTAATCTCCTGTTTCGCCATTTTAAGAGACTTGTAAAAAGTCCAAACTACCCTTGTTAACTTCTGAACAAAATAGGAAAAGTTAAACTGGGAACCCGATCTTATGGGCCACCGCGATGCGCCACTATCGTGGTGGCTCACTGGAAAGTGATGAATGGGAATTTAGCCCACTCCGCGATGCACCACCATCATGGAGTCTCACTTGAAATCGACCATCGTCATTTACACCCTCTCCGCGATGCACCAAGGACAGGAATGACAGTGTTTTACGACTAGGACTTAAATTAACCATAACTCCTTCACCGAGTGTCCGTTTTGAACGTGTCTTATGTCGACGGAAAACTAATTCGGTCATCTATGTAATAAAAATTTGAAATCTAAGGAATTCCACAAGGAAATAAGTATAAATCATTATAGAAGACAATTCTTGATACTTTAAGGACAAAATTTTAGCTAGGGAAAACTTCGGGGCATTACATCAACCTACCTCATTTAGCATACTAGTACATTAAAAGTAGAGATCGCATACTCTTGTCCTATGCTATGATATATCATATAATAGGTTCATATGCCTAATTTTCAGATCACGGATAGACTTCTCAGACTATCAGCCGTAGCTGTGGTGAGTCCTCATATTTTGAGAACAGACTATTTTTATTAATTTTTTCAATTCAGATGTTAGTTGGAGTTAGTTAGGGCCTATCCCATCAACTCATATTCAGTTAATTTTGAGACTTTCAGATATTTCAGTTAGTTATTCAATATTCAGACTTCAGTTGACATTTTTAGATTATTTTATCTGTTTGGTTTGCATATTCTATTAGTTTTTCATTACTTAAAACTTTATGGCTTAATAGTTGTTCTTCCGTGTATGTTATTGTATTATTCAGTGCTCACAGAAGGTACCAACTCATGGGTTAGCTTATGGTCCCTAGGGACTATAAGCACCATGTGATGCCCAAGGTGTATTCTCGGGGCATTTCAAACATCATATCAGAGTCAGGTTTTAAAGTGTCCTAGGAAGTCTGAAAGCCTAATCAAGTAGAGTCTTGTGCATGTGTGAGAAGTATGCTACACTTATGGACAAGAGTCTGCAAGACATTTAGGAAGAATTTTCCTTCTTTAAGTATTCATGTTTTACGAATAAGCTTGAGCTCAATTCAAAATTTTAGTCTAATTTTTTTATCCCTTCTGTTTATAAAACATGCCTCCTAGAAAGACAAACGGAAGAAGAAATATAAACCATCCGACACCTTAGCCCATTCAGGAAAATCCCTTGAATGATCACATTTCTCAAGAAGAATTCAGAGTTGCATTCACTACTCTATCCCAGTTTCTAGCAGCTCAAAATGCATGGCCAGCCATTGTTTCAATCAACCCATAGGCCAATGCTGCCGCAGCCAGAATTCGGGACATCACCCAAATAAACTCTTTTTTTTTTCGAGATCCAATTCTAAAGAGGATCCAGTAGAATTATTAGATATGGTTCAGAAGGTGACATATATTATAGGGGTAAATTCTAGTGAGAGTGCTGAATTGGATGCTTACCAGTTGAAAGATATAGCCCGTACATGGCTTAAGTAGTGGAAGGTAGATAGGGGTGCAGATGCAGGGCTAGTAGAATGGGAAGTGTTTGCTTTTGCTTTCTTAAATAGGTTCTTCCCGCTGGAGTTGAAAGACGCTAAAGTGTTAGAATTCATTAACCTGAAGAAGGTCAACATGATAGTGAGAGAGTATTCTCTCAAGTTTACTTAGTTATCCAGATATGCCCCTCATGTGGTAGCTGACAGTAGGTCTAAGATGAGTAAGATTGTGTCTAGTGTATCTTTTAGTGTGGTCAATGAGTGTAGGTCCACGATGATAATTAGGGATATGGACTTTTCTAGGTTAATGGTCCATGCTCAATAGATTGAGAAGTAGAAGTCTAAGGAGAGAGAGGGAGAGTAAGAGAGCTAAAATGGGTAGTTTTAATTTTAGTCAGCCAAGGTTAGAAGGCGGTAACCGTCCTCAGTTTCATCAAAAATCCTCAGTCCCATACCCATCCTCAGCTAGTGCCCTAGTACATAAGTTTAGGAATAATTATAGGGATAGGGCACCTGGCTATAAGTCCCAATGTAGTGTTAGCAATGCTCGTACAAATCCTCTTTGCTAGAAATATAGTAGGAACCATCAGGACAAGTGTAGAGCTGGTAGTGATGTATTCTTTGGGTGTGTTAAGCTAGGACATCAGATTAGGGGGTGAAGGGTGGTTGCTCAAAAAGGTAGGGATTTGCATCAACAGGGCTAGTCCTATCAGTCATCAGTTCCAGTCAGCCACATGACTCAGCAGGGTGCCACTTCCAGTGCTACCAGTGGTCAGCATCCAAATAGATTGTATGGTCTTTAGTACCAATAGGATTAGGAAAATTCTCCTGGCATAGTTATTGGTAAGTTATAAGTCTTTGATTTACATGTGTATGCTTTACTAGACCCTGGAACTTCTCTTTATTTTATAACACCTTACATAGCCGTCAATTTTGGAATCCGTCCTAAAATCTTAGTAGAGCCCATTTCAGTGTCTACCCCAGTAGGTGTCTCTATGGTAGCCAGGCAGGTATAAAGGAACTATCCGATCACAATATCTAAAAAAGTCACCTCAGTTGATCTTGTGGAGTTAGAGATAACTGATTTTGACGTTATTCTTGACACAGATAGGCTCCATTCAAGCTATGGTTTAGTTGATCGCAAAAACAAAGTTGTTCATTTTTAGTTTCCAAATAAATTAGTCCTTGAATGGAAGGATATTGTTACAGCTCTTAGGGGTCAAATCATTTCATACCTTCGGGCAAGGAAAATGATATCCAAGGGATGTATCTACCATCTTTTTCTAGTCAAAGACTCTCATTCAGATCTCTCAATCTTGAGTTAGTTCCAATAATAAATGAATTTTTAGATATTTTTCTTGATGATCTTCTCGAAGTTTCTCCCGAGAGGGAAATCGATTTTGGAATAGACCTTTTTCAATATACTCAACCTATTTCTATTCCACCATATAGAATTGCACCAGCTGAACTCAAAGAGTTGAAAGAACAGTTAAAAAAACTTTTAGACAAGGGGTTTATCAGACCCAGCATTTCCCCATGGGGTGCACCAGTTCTAATCGTGCATAAGAAAAAAGTTTCTCTCAAATGTGTATTGACTACCGTAAGTTAAAAAAAGTCACAATCAAGAATAAATACCCACTTCCTAGAATTGAAGACTTATTTGACCAACTTTAGGGAGCCATTTACTTTTCTAAGATAGACCTCACATCAGGCTATCATTAACTAAGAGTCAGAGAATGTGACATTCGAAAAATAACTTTCCGAACCTGGTATGATCACTTCGAATTCCTAGTCATGTCATTTGGTCTCACCAATGCCCCAGCAGCTTTCATGGACTTGATGAACCAAGTGTCCAAGCAGTACTTGAACATGTTCATCATAGTCTTCATAGATGACATCCTTGTCTACTCTCGTACCAAAAATGATAATGTAGACCACTTTAGAACAGTGTTGCAAAATCTTAGAGCCCATTAGTTGTTTGCTAAATTTAGTAAGTGTGAATTTTGGCTAAGATTAGTAGCATTCCTTATTTGTTTCTAGTGATGGCATTAGAATTGATCGTCAAAATACCGAGGTGGTGAGAATTTATCCTAAACCCATTTCTCCGTCAGATATTAAGAGTTTCTTAGGCTTAGTTGGCTATTACCGTCGGTTTGTTAAAAGGTTTTCTTTTATTGCATCCCCTATGTACAGATTGACTCAGAAGAAAGTCAAGTTTTAGTGGTCAGATTCTTGTGGGAAGACTTTTTAGCAGTTGAAGAATCGACTCACCTCATCCCCAATTTTAACTCTACCAAATGGTCCAGATCGGTTTGTTGTGTACTGTGATGCATCCAGATTAGGTTTGGGTTGTGTTCTTATGTAGAGAGGTAAGGTCATATCCTGTGCCTCTAGACAGTTTAAGCCCCATGAGAATAATTACCCTACCCATGATCTTGAGTTAGCAGCTGTATTATTTGGCTTAAAATTTTGGAGGCATTATTTGTATGGGGTGCATGTTGATGTGTGCACAGACCGCAAAATCTTGTAGTATGTGTTCTCTCAGATATATTAGAATTTGTGTCAGAGATGGTGGTTCGAGTTGTTGAAAGATTATAACATGAGTGTTCTGTATCATCTGGGCAAGGCCAATATAGTGGCAGATGCTCTTAGTAGATTGTCTGTGGGTAGTATTGCTCATGTTGAGAATGACAAGAAGAGGTTAGTTTAGGAAGTTCATTATCTTGCCAGATTAGGTATTTATTTGGTTAATTCCACTGAGGGTAGTGTTTGGGTGCAGAATAGTTTAGAATTATCTCTAGTTTATGAAGTGAAGGAAAAGCAGGAGAGAGATCCCATTCTAGTTAAGTTGAAAGAGTCAGTTAGAGATTAGAAAGTAGAGGTTTTCTCCTAGGAGGATATGGTGTATTACGTTCTCAGGGTAGACTGTGTGTGCCAAGTGTAGATGACTTGAGGCAGAAAATTCTTACAGAAGCGCATGGTTCACGGTACTTGATTCATCTAGGGGCCATTAAGATGAACTGCAATTTGCGGGAGATCTATTGGTGGAGTGGGATAAAGAGAGATATCTCAGAGTTTGTAGATAAGTCCTCTACGTGTTTGTAGGTTAATATTGAGCACCAAAAGCCTAGTGAGTGAATGCAGGAGTTCAGTAATCCTACATGGAAATGGGAAAAAGTGAACATGGACTTTGTAACGGATTTGCCTCATACTCGTCATCAGCATGATTCTATTTGGGTCATTGTAGATAGGATGACCAAATAGGCTCATTTCTTGCCAGTCCATACTTATTATTCCACCAAGGACTATGCCAAGATTTACCTCAGAGAGTTGGTCAGGTTACACGGAGTCCTAAAATCCATTATCTCAGATATAGGTACCCATTTTACCTCTCACTTCTAGAAAGCTTTTCAAAAAGGTCTTGGTACCTAAGAACACCTCAGTGCAGATTTTCACCCTCAGACAGATGGTCAAGCAGAAAGGACCATTTAGACTCTAGAAGATACGTTAAGAGCATGTGAAGTTGACTTTAAGGGTAGTTGGGATGATCACTTGCCTTTTATTGAATTGACCTATAATAACAGTTATCATTCTATTATTCAGATGGCTCTATTTGAGGATCTATATGGGAGGAGATGTAGGTTTATGATTGGTTGGTTTAAAGTAGGTGAGACTGCAGTTGTAGGGCCTGACTTAGTGTTTGATGCCTTAGAGAAGGTTCAGTTTATCAGGGAAAGGTTAAGGCAGCTCAGAGCCAACAGAAATAGTAGGAAGATGTAAGGAGAAAGGATCTCGAGTTTGAGATTGACGACTTTGTGTACCTTAAAATCTCTCCCATGAAGGGAACGAAGAGGTTCGGCAAGAAAGAGAAGATTAGTCCTCGATAAGTCAGCCCTTACAAATTCTTTGTCATTTTGGAAAGGTAGCTTACGAGCTTGAGTTGCCTTCAAATCTATCTTTAGTGCACCCAGTATTCCACGTCTCCTTACTAAAGAAATGTATTGGTAACCCAGTAGTAGTAGTCCCCTTATAAAGTGTAAACATTTAGAATGATCTCTCATATGAAGAGGTCCCAGTCGAAATTCTTAATCGTCAGATTCGTAAGCTAAGGAACAAAAAAGTTCCCTTGGTCAAGGTTCTTTGGCAAAATCAGTCTGTTTAGGGAGCTACTTGCGAAGAAGAAGCAGAAGCAGACATGCGGAACAAGTATCCTCTCCTCTTCTCTGCAAACTCAAACTCATTATGAGGTTATAGTCCTCCTTAGATTTACTCAATTCCATGTTCAGTTACAGTTACAAACTTTAGTTATCATTGCATATCATTCCCATGTCAGTCATGTATTCATTAATCAGTTCAGTCATATACTCATGCATCAGATATGAATGTTCAGTATGGGAAACTCAGCTTATCAGTAGCCTCAGTCATGTATTCCATTCATCAGACCTTCATGTTCAGTGTGTAAGCTCATTCTATCAGTGTTTCTCAGCTTAATCAGTCTCATTCGAGGATGAATGATTCCAAGGGGGAGATATTGTAATACCCCGTATTTCTCAAACTTAATTTAGCTCTAAATACATGAGTAATCCTATATAAAATTTTCAAACTTCTCAGTATTTTTTATGTTAGATCTTACCATCGCGTAGGAAATTCAGTCAGATTTTCAATGATTTAAAATTTTCCCAAATCCTATACCTGGGTGAAGAGTTAGAGCTATTTTTGTAAAGCAGTGTGCCACTTGGAACATCAACGCATCGCAGAGGCATGCCAAATGGAAATTTTCAAAATCCAATGCTCCATCACGATGATGGTCCGTTGCGCCAAGCAATATTTTCTGTAGGGTAACGGGATTCCCCTGCATCGCGCCAAGCCCTCTTTTCCCAATTGTCAGTTTCCAGTTATACGGCACAATAGCGTTGTGTAGCGCCAAGGGCCCACATCGAGTTTTTTAGTGACAAATTTTTAAATCCTCCCCGAGGTAATTGGGTCTTTTTCCACCACCCTAATCAGTCCTAGACACGAGATTAATACCCTAAATAACCTAATTAGTCATTATTTGCTCAACTTCTTTCATGATTTAAACATTCTCTTTAAATTAATAAACCCTAGCCTTCAATTCAAGAACAAATTTCAAGAATTTTACCACGAAACCTCAAGAATTCATCACCCAGGTATGTTAAGTGTTCATTCATGGGTCCTTTTTCACCTATGGAGCCCAAGTATCCAATTTAAATTCAAAGTTATGATCTTTTCAAGTTATTTTGATTTTGAATTGTGATTTTAACCATAAAATCCCATGAATCTTGTCCTATACCATATTTATATGTAATTGATGTTGGTTATTACACTACACATGTTTGAATGTTGTTGTCCACCGATTTAATTCTTGATTTGTGATATTAGTGTTGAAATTGTGCTTTTACTATAAGCTTTAAACTATTCTCATTCTTAGTGTACACCATGTATATCATGTGTTTGATGAAATACCTACGAGAGTGGATTTTAAATAAATGCTCCCATGTTATGTCCTGAAAGATTGGTACTATTTTACTATTATTACTATAGAATCCTTAGAGTTATGAATACCCGAAAGACATAGCTATTTACTTAGTCTTAGAAGATTCAGAACAGTCTCAGACATAATATGAGTAACATTAGTTCAATAAGATATCATAATCATTTAAACACATAATAATTAAGCATTCTGAGTCAGTTCAGTTGGGAGTAGGATTTAGCACCAAGCGAGTACAGAGATGGCGGCTTAACCTATCAGACAGGCAGAATCGTTAGTAGCAGTCTCCGTACTCTAGAACTATGTATCCAGTGTAGGATAATAGGATTCACCTCTTAGATTACGCTTGACTACCTTGAAGGGGTCACCCGTTAGTTAGGCTTGACACCATTAGTCCTTCAGGACAATACATCAGTTTAGTGGATTCACACAACCAACGTTAGTACTCATGGCACGGTACTAACACAATTGCCACTGGGGTTACAGGTTAGACCCTAATCTTGTTCATTGAGGCATGTCTAATAGATGATAACTCCCATAGTCTCAGTCCAATAATTCAGTTTTAGGTTCTTGACCATAGCATACAGATATCACTAATTTAGTTATCAGACTTCAGTATTTTAGAATTTATAGATTATATTCATAACATTTTATATTCTTGGTCATGCATCTTCAGTATTTACAAATTTCATGTATTCCCAGTATTTACAGACTTCATGTATCATCATCATTACAGATTTCATGCATTCTTTCAAGTTTTACATATTATATATCTACGTACATACATACAGATAGTTATTATTATTCATGTACATGTAACCATGCATATCAGTATACCTCATTTAGCGTACCAGTGCATTCAAATTACTGATCGCATACTCTTTTCTTGTGCTATGATGTATCATATCATAGGTTCAGACACCCAATTTCCAAATTGAGTATAGACTTCTCAGAATATCATCCGTAGCATTGGTGAGTCCTTATATTTTGGTGACAAATTATTTTACTTCATGTTTTCAGTTCAGTAATTAGTTGGAGTTAGTTGACGCCCAATCCCGTTAATTCATATTCAGTCAGTTTAGAGGCTTTCAGACATTTCAGGTAGTTATTCAGTATTTAGACTTCAGTTGAAATTATTAGATTATTTTATCAGTTTGGGTTGCATATCCTATCAGTTTTTCATTACTTAAAACCTTATGTATTAACATTTGTTCTTCCGCATATGTTATTGTATTATTCAGTGCTCATAGCAGGTATCAGATCATGGGTTATCTTGTGGTCCCTAGGGACGGTAAGAACCGTGTGGTGCCCTGGGTGTATTTTCAAGGCCTTACAAAACCTAACCACTTATGAAGCCTCTACTGATTTGAACATTCTAGTTTGTCTAAAAATCGGGACAAGGTCCCCGGCCGGACCATAAAATAAATAAAAATTAAAATATTTAAAGGTTTCCTTCCGAAGTGCGGGAGGATCAACAACTCTTAACTCTTAGACTAATGGTTTGTAGGACAACTGGACTGGTCCTTAGAACCTAAAATATAGGGTGTCAATACTCGAAAGTACTAGTTCTTAGAATAATCCAAAAATAACATATATTTTATACATCATAAGTGAGAGCATTTCATAAATCAATTTAGCATAAGGTAATTGAAAACACATGGGCATAATTTGATGATCTTCAAAATATTTCCTTGTAATCATGATTCAACTCTTTATTTTACTTCTGAGATAGATGGTACACCCTACATTTCTACAATCCCACAAGATATATAGAATTCGACCTTTACTGGGCGACCAAGCCCCTAATCCAAGTTTTCTGTATGAATTGGATATGTGATCTTACTATCCCTTCTTTAATGTCACATCCCCCCTTTCAGGGAAAATCCCCTCTTTTAGGGAAAAATAAATCCCATATCGGCATAACACGGTTTCGGAAAATGAGTTATCTGAACTCGTGCCTTCTTTGGGTAACCATATAACTCTCTTTAATACCATTTTTAGTTCTTTAAAACCATGTTTCAGCCTTATAAACATTCAGTGCTTATTTTTTTAAGGTCATATCATCACCGGGTATCGTCATACCAGAGCTTGGAAGTCATTCATATCATACCACATTGTATCCATTCTTCTCATTCAAAAACATGCATATGACCTCCTAAAAGATTTTATCAAATCACACGAGAGTTTTTATTTTTTAAAATCCTATGTAAACTCATGAAACATACTCTCTTTACAAATATTTAACACATGTTGCAAATTCATTTATTCAACGCGTGCATTACTTTACGTTATGACACAAAAGACTTTAGCATAAAAAATACCCCTTTTGAAAGCATGCAAACAATAATGCATAGTGGTTAAAGAGGCATATAAACTCAGGAGTTGTCATCATTCATAAACTAGTCCAAACATTGGTTATACATAACTCTCATGATCAAAAAGTGTCTTTTAATTCATGTTCTCAAAATAATTCACAATTCCTGCTATGCAAAGACCATAAATTTCATCATGGGGAAGGAAATTTCATAAGTCACATTCATAAATCACTTTTCGAACTCAAATCACATATGTACCAGATTATAAATCAATCTTATGGAAAAACCCCACGACAATACATACTTTCATTGAATTGGGTCCATGATGTATGCCCTTAAAATAGTTTCACAAAACTTATTACATATTTGTACATGTATAACTTTAAAGCTTTTTAAAATTTTAAAACCTATACCCATAAGATTTACGATATCCCTATGTAACTTAAATTGATGAAAATGTAGATGAAGTTTGACCCTTTAGTCTTAATCTCTTTAACCCTAACTACTTTTCCCCCTTTTTTAATCAGGGAAGATGAATTAGGGATTTGGTGAATGATAAAGCATGTTTAAGGACTTTAAAATCATCTATATTGATATAGAAATGGATATGGGAGGACGAAAATACCTTATTGCCCTCAAATAATGCAAAATGGAGCACTTAATACCGTTTTGCATTTTCCATGCGGGGTAGAACAATGTCATAGTCCAACCTGTGCGATGCACAGCCTATTGCATAGCTCCCAAATGGGCGATGTATTCTCAATAGACTATCCCCCTAGTGGGCTATTCATGCCAATCGCCTAGCCATTCCAGTGGTTGTTGGCGATGGCCATGCGATGCACGACTATGGCATGGAGTCTACCTTTTGATGTACACTAAGTTTGAAGGTCCTAAAATACCCCAAACACCTACCACAACATCTAAAAATGACCTACCCTCAATACGAGGGTTCTAAGGGTCATTTTAGAGAATGTTATATGAACTTTAAGGCACGGGGTGTCAAAGTTTTAACCAACCTCCCAAGATTTTATTCCTCTCCTACACCTCACAATCCCACCCCACCCTACACCCTACCCAAGAAAATAAAGACAATGGATACAACATTTTAAGGGACTAAATAAAACCTTCAAAAGCATTGTATTTCGAGGATGCAATTTACTCAATCTATAATCACACTCCAAAAATCCTGATAGTCAATCAAATAAGAAGCCTTCAAAAAATAAAATATTAATGGCATTGTTATGTATGATGTCTAGTTTCATTAGCAAGAGTTGTTCCTTAATGTTGTTGTCACAACCAACAAAGGTGTTTATGATGTCTTTTCAGAATTCATAGTAATTTTCTTTGAAATTTGGGATATATATAGGTAATGCCCTGAATTTTCAATATATAAATTGGACCGTCGTTCCTATGTGTGTAATATCTAATACCATGAATCATATTTAAATTAATATGTCATGATCTTTATCATCGTGTTAGAAGTGCTTTAGCGATGAAAAATGTTCATGAAAATATTTAGAGCAAAGTTGAACTAAGAGCCTTTGAATCATCCAAAGTTTGGTATTCAATACTACAAGGGTCAACTTTGAATGTGTATAGCTTTTGATATATGTGGAATTTTTTAGTTCAATACCCACCAAATTATAGATGATTGAATTAGTTTTGCAATGATATCAATTTTGACTTAATCGCCTTAAGCCAATGCGATTAGGATGCAGTTCGATGGTCCTTGACAGGATGAGTGATGCGATGTGATATGATGGACCATACGATACAGAGCTGTTTCACATGCTATTTCAGTTCCTAAAGGGTCTAGGGGCAGTTTGGTCACTTTCCATCACCCAAATCCGCCCATAACACTTAGTTTCATCCCCCAAAAGCATATACACACTATTATTCATCTTTTCTCTCAAAGAAAAACCCTATCTACCTCCCAAGAGCAAAATTCAATTATTCTTCTCAAAGATGAAGAATTCAAGCCTCTCAATTCAAGATTCTGAAGATAGGTTTCTAGATTAAGGTTCTATTTTTCAAATTAAACAACCTAAGGTATGTGGGACTACTCTAAACACCATGGGAATAATTTTTACTATTTTTATCTATATTAAAGATCCCAAACATGTTTTTAAGGAAGAGTTTTGATATTGTTGCAAAAACTAAGTGGCATGGAATTATTTTGATAATGCATATGGTTGTTTTGAACTATTTCTCATGAAACATAAATGTAACTATGTACATATGTTTTTGTTAGTAATGAAGAGTTTGATTGAGAGCATGCTTCATAAAAATCTCTCTCCTTTATAATATCTTTGATTTCAAGTATTGTAGATTGTTTAAATGCGTGAATTTTCTTCAAGAAAACTAGTGAGTGAATCCTTTACTAATTACCATGGAATGATATGATTTGTGACATGTTAAGAGGAAGTTTTTAAATGAAAAACATTTATCATGTATAAATTAACGATTACTATGGGTTTTGAACAATGTAAACATAAAATTATCACATCATGATTGTTTTATTGAAAGAAAAGTGTTTTTTATGTGAATTCAAATGAAAACCTACTGCATGACTCTCCCTCACTTGATATTTAAAAGTATATGTGATCATTAATAAGATAATAAGTGAAAAAGGATGCAGATATGATGTGATGTGATTTGATTTACTTGCAATTCAGGGTATGATGATACCCGGTGATTATATGCCCTTAATAAGATATTTGTTGAATGTTTTGAGAGTATGAAGAATATTTTTTTTAAAAGAACTAAAAGTTGGGATTAAGAGAGCTAGTTGGTCACCCGAAGAAGGAATTTGAGTGTAAGGTCTCATCGCTGGAAACCGAAGTTGCCGATGTGGGACTTATGATATTGTATCCTACATGGTAGATAATAAAATAGTTAGGACATCTCACATAGGGGGATTCTTTTGGTGTTCTCACAAGGGGGTATCACCATCTCCAATCCTGGTGGCTACTTAGATTGGGGGCTTAACTGCCGAGTCAAGGGAAGACTCCACATATCCCGATGAATTATAAAACTATAGGGTGTACTGATTATCTCAGAAGAATAACAAATAGTGAGTTAAGTTTGTCAAGAATTGATTTGAAGTTTATTAAATATGCACATGTATTGTTGTTTATATTATGTTCACTGTTATTATGAAATACTCTCACCTATTTTGTATAAAACATGCTATTTTGGGTTGTTTCATATACAAGTACAATTGTATTGCCCCCCCCCCTATATTTCAGGATCTGAGGAATAGTCTCGGGGTTTCGTTAAGAAGTAGAGTTATTCAGTCAAAAGTTGAAGTTAGTGAGCCTCCCTTATTTTGAAAGGCCTGGTTATGAGTTATTATTTTTTATTTTGATTCATGGTCTTACTGGGGACTTTTCCCAATTTTATTATGTATGTTGGTTGTTATATTGTTAGAGATTTCGCAAACTGGTGTTATGTGTTATAAATGTTAAGAAATTCATTTTTAATTGTTCAGTTGAACTAGTGATTAACCATTTTTCCATCTTATTATATTTTTCACATTTCTTTATAGTATACGAATGGTGTGCATGATTTTCAGATAGAAAGGGGCACCCATACCTTAATAGTTAGGGATGCCCGCCGCGGCCAGGGCCTCAACTCGAGTGGTGATAAATTTTGTATCATAGAATGGTTTATAGTCCCAGGGTTTCCAAAAAATCATGTCTAGTAGAGTCTTGCTTATAGGTGTGTTGTGCACCACACTTATAATTAGGTGGCTACTGGGCATGTAAGAGTTGTTTCTTATTCTTTCATACTATAGTTCATGCTATAGCATCATCCATAATAAAGTTATCCAAATTCTTTCCTTGTTCAAAGTTCATGAGCCATGCCTAATTGTTGAGGTAATACAAGTCTAAGAGTCTATCTCCCCCAATGGTTCTGTCTAATTGAGTTATCCATAAAGTTATGATATAGCACAAGGACTTGAGAAGAGTCCATTAGTTATTCAAGGTGTATTCCGTTAGTGGTTCAAGCTATATTGATTTAAGTTCACACCTTTATCCTAATGGAATTATGCTTTTCAGCTTGAGGTTTGAATTATATTCAGTCCCATTTGAAAAATTTGTGTTACAACTGTTATGCATAAGGGTAATGATGTGTAGCAGAATGTTGGAGTTGTATTTCCACCCAAGAAGTAGTATATGTTAAAGTGTCATGACCCACTGATAGTTAGATGGTCAAGAAGTTGGTGACTTGAAGTCACAAGGTTAGCAGTCAGATTAAGGGTGACTTTTGCATAAATAAGTAGTTTTAGCAGTATAATTGTTTCATTGATGGGTGGTTTATCCTTTTATATTGGTTGGATAATATTATAGCATGACTTATAGATTAGTATGGTAGTTGTGAAGGAAGTGTTTGGCTAGGATTATTATCTATTCAAAATAGGGAAGGAGCCTAGAGTGGATAGTGATGATGGTTATAGAAATCTCTTATAGGCTGCAAATCGAAACGGTTGGATTAGCCAATTAGTTATAGGTATAGACTTATTGTTGTATATGGAATTTTGAAACTAGTTGTGATGTATGTGTACGTAAGTAACTATGATGTGAGAAAGAAGACTATGTTGATAAGATCGTAATAGATTATATTATAAGATTAAGATCGACTATCTTTATTAGGTGAATTTACCTTCCCTTAATTGTCTTATCTCTAGTAGTTGTAAGCTAGTACTGCACGTGAGAAGGTGTGAAGTAAATTCTAAGGTGTGGTAGTAATATTGCGGAGAGAATGAACTTTTGGGTTGTAATTAAGTTAAATGGCGTAGTTTGGTTGATTCCCTAATTTAAGGGAATAGTATGATATGTGACCTGCTTCATAGGTTGTACATGATTGATTGTAGACTCTAGGCTTAAAATTGAGATTTGGGTAGTGGTAAAAAGGATAGTAGCTTAAGATTAGTGATGCATGTTTTGTAGTATTAAGTAGTTGTCTTGATGTGAGGTGTGAAATAGCTTAGCTTGGCAACTTGTGGAAAAAGGAATGGATAATTGTGATAATTATGTGCATGAGGACTAGTGTTAAAATGATGAATTATGGTTGAGTCATTAAGTGTATATGAGCGTGAGTATATAAAATTAAGTTGAACCCGAAGGTAGCATATTGTTAGATAAAGTGTGATGTGTACGAGTGTCACGTGTACCTAGATTTCATTCTCGAATCTCATGGTGTGGTGAAGACTAAGGAGTTGTTGCGTGATGTTCTTTAGAGATGAATGGAGGAAATATAAGTAGGCAGTATGTGCCTTTGGTATAGTCTTAAAATTTTTATTATGATGTAAGTTATATGACTAATGGTCTAATATTAAAATGTTAAGTGGAGGAGAGTGGATTTTGTTTATGTGATAAGGAGAGAGGATGGATATGCTCAAGAGACTGCAAGTTGTAGGTTGATTGCCATAAGGGATAGTGAAAATTAAGAGCAACATTCGTGGAAAGCAATGACTTTAGAGTATATTTAAAAAGGGGAAGTTTAACATTTATGTGTATAGTGATACCCAATTGTGTTTAATGTTGAGCTTGTAAGAATTAATAAGAAAATATGCCCTAAAGTTTAGAATTGTGACTTTGATCTAAGGGTTAGATGATGAATTAATGTAGTTCCCAAATTTTCTTATGGTGTCAAGTTTCAAGTAAGAATCATGATAAAATCAATTCGTATGTAAGCAAACTCCTCATACTTCAATTTAGAAGATTATTCTGCTAATGTCTTACGTCATGTGTTCAAGTCATTCCTATGACTATGGTTTGAGTTCTCTATGTAACTCATGTAAGGTTCCTACCTCCAAACTAGAAGCAATAATGTCCCTTAGTTATGATACAATACAACAATAGAAGATACAAAATCAGCCCAAAACTGTCCAAAAAATGGCTAAAACCAAGAGCCCTTTTGAGGCCTAGTCTCGGCCAACCACAACAACACAAGAATGGGACAATAACAAAACTATATTGAGGTGGAATGACACCTATTTTTCAGAGAACAACAAACTAACAAGAAGATTACAAGATGGAAACAACAATAAGTTGAACAACAACAAAAAAAATAACCACTCAGCTTACACTAAAACAAAAGGAACAAAATAAGATTACAATAAAGTAAAGGGATAGATAGATAAACCACATGATGGTATAATCTTAAGAACCCAAGAATGGACACTCTTTTAACCTTAACACTACATACAATAATAAACCTATCTCTTACGTGACACAATATCGGATTGCACCTCTCTAGCATCAACATTTCCAAGCAAGCAACAACAAAAGAAAATACACCCTATTGTTGTATCCTAGTTTCTTTTTTGGTGCCCCAAGGAGAGAGGACTTGTGTTCTTTGGTATTACAAGACTCACAAATATAATTGAAAACTAATCAAAGAAACCCTACATGGTTCTATTTATATCCTATTACAAATAAAAGATAAAAAGGACCAAAAGGCCCCATAAAGACTTAGGTGCCCATCAAGTGTAATATGTTTGCTGATTTTAGTGCATTTAGGTCCTATTTTGCACTTCAATTGCACACACTAAGTCTCGGACCCAACATTCACTCCCATAAGTCCATATCCATGATTATTTTCGTATCAAGCGATCCAATATTTAAAGTATTCAAGATCTATGTTATGATGTTCAGAATCCATAAATCTGTGTCCCAAATCATGCTAGGTTATAAGGAACTATGTTTTCATATGTTACTGATTCATTTTTATGATGGTATTAGCCATATTGATAAAGTTTATGAAAATAAAATAGGCAAAATGGTACGGTGGACCCAAGTACTCTGTCGGTTTTGTAAGTTAGACACTTCTACTTACATGAGAAAATTAAAGAAAAGGTCTCTTTTAAGTCTTGAATAAAGGATTGGTGGCATTGACCAACTTAAAGGGTCAAACATCATTAGAAGACTTGATCAAGTTAATTATGGACTTGATTAATATTTTCAAAAAATTTTAATCTTTTCAAAAATATAAATCAACCCACACCCCTCTTCAATCCAAATCAACCAGTCTCTCTCATCTCTCTCTCTCAAAAGCTTCTCTCAACTCTCTCCCAGCCAACAGTTCTGCAACATTCTCCCTTCAATCCCCGGCAACTTCAACCGTCGGTGAAAAATAGTCTGTCTAGTTCCCATTCAACTTTCAATGATCAATCGACGTGAAGACTTCTTCGGCGACAACAACTTTAAGTTCTTAATCGTCCCATTTCTTTTTTCACAGGTAATAAATTATGAAGAAATAGAGGAACTTGAGCCAACTACTTTTCTAGTATTGAAATGTGGACTGAATAAATTCCTAATTTCTGGCATTTCTTTTTCTTGTTGGCGTAATGTCGATTCGGGTTTGTTGGTGATTTTTGTTCACAGTTGATGTTCTTAGTGTATGTGTGTGTATATGTGTATGATGTGTTGGTGTTGCAGGGTTGATTTGTTATTTGTATTGGTAAAAATGGTGTTGCAACAGATGAAGACATCTGAAGCAACAGATGAAAATATCTAATGCAGAAGAAGAAAATATTTGATGCAACAGATTAAAATCTAATGCAACTATGAAAATCTGATGCAACAGATGAACAATCTAATAGTTGATTCATCTATTGCGATAGATGACTCTTCTATTTAGAAGAAATCTAAACAGTATTGATCTAACAGATAACTCAGGTTGCAACAGATGAGTGATATGTTTTAACAGTTCAGTGATCTATTTTATTGTCTTGAACAATTTACTCATCCATTGCAACAGGTCAGTTGTATGTTGCAACAGATAACATACCTGGTGAAAAAATTCAGTGATTTATTTTATTATCTCCAACGGATTACTCATCCATTTCAATAGGTCTTTTATATGTTGCAATAGATAAACTACTTGGTGCAACAAAAATGTGATCTTTTTTTATTATTTCCAATGGATTACTCATCCATTTCAATAGGTCGGTTATATATTGCAATAGATAAACTACCTGGTGCAACAGATATGTGATCTATTATTACTATTTCTATTGGATTACTCATCTGTTTCAACAGGTTGGTTATATGTTGCAACGGATAAACTACCTGGTTCTACAGATTAGAGATCTGTTTTTATTGTTTCCAACGTTTTACTCATCTATTGCAACAAGTCACTTATATGTTTCAGCAGACAATATACCTGGTGCAACAGATTAGAGATCTATTTTTATTGTTTCCAATGGTTTACTCATCATTTTCAATAGGTCGGTTATATATTGCAACAGATAACATACCTGGTGCAATAGATGTGTGGTCTGTTGGAACTTTTATTTCACCGTTGTGCATGTTAGATTTACTGTTATCCCTTTTTAATGATGCATTAATCAATTATAATCTATTTTATGTTCCTGTTAATTTAAGATAATATGACTCCTTAAAGAAAAGAAACTGAATCAACTCCAAGTAAAGGAACAAGTGTAGCAGCTCGGCTACATCCACAACTCTATGATCTTGCTTTACAAGCGTTATCTCAATTAGGAGCAGAAGATAATGAACACGGGGAGGAGGAATGTCTCAAAAGAGATGATCCAAATGCTAATAACCCTTCTTCCAAAGATTTGATCAAAACCTTCAGCATTGATCGTTATCCTATGAGATTGTAGTGCGATGGTGCAACAAATTTAATGGGTGATTTCGTAGTTATGTCAACCATAGGAAAATATTTTGACACCTTCAGAAAAATTCTTTGAGAACAAAAAATGGATGCTTATTTCATGGAAAGCTACTTTAGGGAATATATTGATTTTCTAGAGGACAACAATGCTCATTTCCAAATGAAAATGGTATACGTTCTTCTCAAGCATAGGTTTATGTATGAAAACAAAGACAAGATGGATGAGGTATGGATAAATTACTGTGGCATGCCTGTTTGTTTTGGTTGGAAGGAGTTTTCCATAGTTACCGGACTAAAATGTTATCCTCCTTCTCCTTCTCAAGTTATACCTACTCTGACCCAAAAAAAGCACCCCACACACCCAAAAAAGGCAAAGGAAAGTCGAGTGATTGTGATGAGCTGGTGTCCATTGTTGGTCAAAGCTTTAAAAGTAAAAATTTGATAGAAGTGTTGAAAGGTAAACGACTCTCAAAGAAGCACAAGCAATCATTGTGCATGGTTTGGTTTGTACAGAATATTCTTTGGGCGAGAGACAACAAGAACATAAGTGTTGCTTTAATAAAGCTCTCCGAGGATCTTGTGGCATTTAACAGCTATCCTTGGGGTTATGGAAGCTTCAAAATAACTTTCCAAAATTTGTTGACTCTATTAATGCCAAAGAGAGTCAACTTATATGGCTTTCCATGGGCCTTCATGGTAAATATTTGTTTTATCATGATATGATTCATCATTTTTTTAATCAGTAATTCTTTTGATTTATTGACGTTATGTTATAGGCTTTGGCATTTGAAGCCATTCCTTATTTGAGACAACAAGTGAACTATCAGGAAGAAGTTTCTTGTCCTAGAATCCTAAGATGGTTGTTGGCCAAAACCGATAGAAATGCAAAATTTCTTGATTTTTTCAACCCCCCCAAGGAAGCAGTAAGTCCAATTCTAATCAAGAGTTTATTTTAATTAATGATTATTTTAAATGATTTCATCATCATTCTATATATGTACCAATTTATTTTAGATTGTCCATCTGTGGCTTGTTCCGACCAACCGAGAGTTTAAGATTCCATTTTTCCATAATTAACGGTCTGTGCAAACTTCACCAGACCATAAGGTCGTTGATGGAATAAAAATTGAATTGTTTAGAGAAACAACCATCACAAGAAAAATAATTTTGGAGGGTGGGCTTATTGTTGTTGACGATGTTAGTCGTAGTGGTAGTGGTAGTGGTGCTGCTGTTGGGGATAATGATGTTTCTCTTACCATTTTTGAAACAATAAGCCATTATGATTATGATCATACTGTCTTTATAGATTTTTCTTCAAATTTTTCCATATCTAGCGAATGTTTTGCATGCAAATGTCATGACTGCAAGGCGAAACACGTTGGAGTGATTAACACTATTAATGCACTAACTGCTTCTATAAAGGAAATGGAATCTAATAGGGGTGTCATTCTATTAAACCGGATTTCATATCCACACACTCCACTACAGATCAACGAGGATAAAGGGAGAGAGAAAGATACTTCCAAGGCATCATCAAGCATCGAAAAAAGCAAAATTGCAATGCCTTTGTCTTTGTATTGCGTCGATGTTCAGTGTACAAGGGCCACAGGAGAGCAACATGAGCAAAAGAATGTGAATGTACATCACTTGTTCCAACAGATGATACATCTGCTGAAAATTGTCAAATAGATATATACATCTGTTGCAAGTGTTGTCTAACCTTTTACATCAGATTCGTTATCTGTTGCAACAGATGAGTCTTATGTTACAACAGATGGGTCATGTGTTTGAAATTATTGTACTTCTCTGATTTCCCTATTCAAATTCTTCCCAATAAATAATCCATCTTTTGCAACATAAAGCTCATCTATTACAACAGATGGACAATCTGTTGTATATTTGTAATTAGCATTGGCAATTCTGGCTTTCCAGGTGGATGTCACAGTAGAAGCCACTGCTAAAGAGCATAATATCATAGTTGATAATCCATCAACTGCTTCAAAAGAAGAAGAAAAAGTGAAGCCTTTTAGTTCGGGAGAATGAAAGAATTACCCGTTTGAAGGGTTCAACATCTCGAACGAGGCTCCAATAAAACGAACATAGTTGATCAACGACTATTCAGAATAAATTTCTGATGGGTTGTTAAAGCATCATGCCGGCAGGTACATAAATTAATAATTAAAGATATTGGTTTATACTATTCTTGTTGTAAGAATGTGACATTAACACATATAAACCATTATGTAGAAAATAAAATGATGAACGCTACAAAGTGAACGAATCGAGTCTTGGTTCTGATATGTTCGACTTTGTTGTTGCACATCCCGAAATGAAGAATTGGTTCTATTTGATGTCACAGGCCCAAACTTGCTAGAATGATGAGGTTTAAATACCATACATATTACTATTAATTAATACTTTATTTAATTGCATCTGCGTATTAATTTTTCTTCACATAATCCAAAATATTCGATAATATGTGCAGCACATCGATGCCATTTTTTACTACCTCCAAAAGAAGGCCAAGTTGCAAACACAAAAATAATACAGATACACGACAGACAATTATTTGTACAAATTTTACATCAATAATGCCTACGATAGGTATTGTCAACAACATCCGAAAGTTTTCCGAAATGAGGAATTATTCTATGCCACATTACAATAAAAAATATTCCACAAAAACACATCAGTTGGAATAGATGGGGAATCTGTTTGATCTCCCAAAAGATATGCCACCTGTTGTAATAGAGTGACAAATTTCAATAAATTATTCTATGCCACATTACAAAAAACCACTCAAACGGATAACCAGTCAGTTAGAACAGATAGAAAATCTATTTGAAGACCTATTTAATATCTTCCACCCATTGCAACAGATGGACCAAAACCACCACAACCAATGCCACCACTAATTCCACCAAGACCACCACCAATGCCACCAATACCAACACCAAGACCACTGATACCACCACCAAAAATTACAAATACCGACTCCACCAACAACACCACAAACACCATCTAACAATACCACGACAGAAAACAAAACACTGAGAGAAAAACTAGGGTTTTCTCGGGTGTTTCCTACTTTTTTAGCATCAAAACTCAAAATTGTTAACTCATTCTCGAAGATAATACACATAAATGTGTTCTTTTTCATCACTAACTAAAAATCCCTATTTTTAAGAATAAATAAAAAAATGTAGAACTCTTCTCAAACATTGTTACCTACGAAGACAGAGAAAACAATGGATACAAGTGGGAATGAATTCAAAAAAAACAACTATATGTGGTCGTAGATGGGAAGAAAATCAACTTGTTTTGAAGGTTTGAGCAATATGTTGCATAGTTGTTGTTTGTATTGTTGAGAGAGAGAGAGAGAGAGAAGAGAGAGAACTTCATATTTGAAATGAAAAGTTTTTTGGCCAAACGGATGATTTGTATGGGTTGATTTGTAATTTTGGAAAAGAATGGCACGTTTTGAAATTGTTAATTTGGTCCGAATTGATCTTAATTAGTTTTAAAAAATTTAAAAGATATAGTTTTTAAAATATTAAGCTGATGAAAACTCATTTCAACTCAGAGTGATCGATCGATGACTCGGGTCGGGATGAATGCAATACCAACACCATGCAATTGCAAAGACGTAATTGGATTTATAGTTGACCTTGTGAGATCATTCATTCATCCCTAGTTCCACCTAAATCAATTTAGGTACTATCACCATATTAACATTGACTTGATGAGAACTCATTTCAACTCAGAGTGATCGATCGATGACTCAGGTTGGGATGAACGTAATACCAACACCATGTAATTGCAAAGACGCAATTAGAATTATAGTTGACCCTGTGAGATCATTCATTCATCCCTAGTTCCACCTAAATTAATTTAGGTACTATCAACATCTTAAAATTGAGTTGATAAGAACTCATTTCAACTCAGAGTGATTGATCGACGACTCGGGTCGGGATGAACACAATACCAATACTATGCAATTGTAAAGATAAAATTAGATTTTTAGTTGACCCTGTGAGCTCATTTATTCATCCCTAGTTCCACCTAAGTAAATTTAGGTACTATGACCATCTTAACATTGAGTTGATGAGAGCTCATTTCAACTCAGAGTGATCGATCGATGACTCGAGTCGGGATGAATAAAATACCAACACCATGCAATTGCAAAGACTCAATAGGATTTATAGTTAAACCTGTGAGCTCATTCATTCATACCTAGTTCCACCTAAATCAATTTAGATACTATCAGTATCTTAACATTGAGTTTATGAGAACTCATTTTGACTCAGAGTGATCGATCGACGACTCGGGTCAGGATGAACACAATCCCGACAGCATGCAATTGCCAAGACTCTATTGGATTTTTAGTTGAGCCTATGAGCTCATTCATTAATCCCTAGTTCCACCTAATTCAATTTAGGTACTATCATAATTTTAACATTAAGTTGATGAGAACTCATTTCAACTCAGAGTGATTCATCGACGACTCGGGTCGGGATGAACGCAATATCAATACCATGCAAATGGAAAGACTCAGTTGGATTTATAGTTGACCCAATGATATTATTCATTCATCCCTAGTTCCACCTAAGTCAATTTAGGTACTATAACCATCTTAACATTGAGTTGATAAGAACTCATTTTAACTCAGAGTGATCGATCGATGACTTGGGTCAAGATGAATGCAATACCGACACTATGTAATTGGAAAGACTCAATTGGTTTTGTAGTTAACCCCGTGAGCTCATTCATTCATCCCTATTTTCTCCTAAATTAATTGGAATAAAATTTATTGCAACAAACGACTTAGCTGTTGGAAATTTTCAAACAGATATTCATATCTATTGCAATAGATGACATATATGATTTAATTATCAAATAGACATTTGCATCTATAGTGAAAAATGACTGAGCTATTGGAAATTTTCAAACAGCTATTTATATCTATTGTAACAGATGACATATCTGATTTAATTAATTATCAAATGGATATTTTCATCTGTTGTCATAAATGACTGAGCTGTTAGAATTTTTAAACAGATATTTATATTTGTTATAACAAATGACTGGGTTGTTTGGATTTCTAAACAGATATATATATCTGTTGCAACAGATGGAATATCTGTTTAAAAATCTCTTTTTCTTTTAATTTTAAAGCAATATTCTGTCCGAGTAGATAAAGTAGTACTTACTACTAAATGCGGTAAAAAATGTTTCTTGGATAACTCAAAAGTGAGTTCATAGAGCAGTCTTATCTTATCTGTTCAATGTCACTAGTCTTTCTCGTTCCTCTAAAATTAATAAATGAAATTAATAAATATTGAAAACCCACACGTAGTCTACATACACAATACATCTATAGAAATTATCTCATCTCTCCTTCTTCAGCTGCAACCCATAATTTATTGTATTCAACTCTCATCTTTTTCTTTCTCTCCACTTTAGGGTTATCACAACCTTTTTCCTTTCTTTTCTCTTCTCTTCTCATAAAGATCCTTTTGGATCTAAATCGATCCATATCTTTCCTCGACTAAAATTGTTCTTTTGATCCCTTTTTTGACATTAAGGTATAGTTCATTATTGTTCTTTCATTCTCGTCATTTTCTTTGAAAGTTATTTACATCTATTTTTTTATTTATTTACTATTTACCCATATCATATTTATTTAATAAATTTGAAGGAACTTTTAAGTGTTGAATAAACGAACCGAGAATTTTTATTAAAGTATGTGTAAAAAGTCATCTGTTGGGAGAAGTTTAAAAGCCTTATTGGCAGTATCATTTTTTTATATGTATTTTGTTTGTTTCTTTATTGTTGATGTTGTTATTGATGTTATTAGTGGGGTTGGAGTTGTTGGAACTTGTGGTGTGATGTTGTTGATGGTGTTGGAACAAAGGATGTTGCTTCGTTGTTGTTGATAATGTTGTTGGAACAAATGTTATTGTTTCTTTGTTGTTGATATTTTTTATTTTTAGCTTATGTTGTTGTTGATGTTGTAACAGATGGAGAAACTATTGGAATGAATCAAACAACCTGTAAGGCTGGTTTGATGTATTCCAACAAACTCCATATTTGTTGCAATAGACTCTACATCTACTGTAATAGATGAATAATGTTCTTTCAGTGACATCAATTTTTTTCCTCTTCATTGTAGATATAAGGAACTAAAAGTTGATCAACTTTTGCCCGACCATCATAAGAGGCTGCAGTAAAGATGGATTTGGAGGAATAAGTTGCATGTAGATGGAACCACTTCATATGTGGGAGATATGTATTACTAATAATGTTATCGTGGAAACACACATAGAGTACACTAATTTTGTGAATGTTATTTTTACTGATTATTCATAGATTATTCAAACAAGATATCTGCAATTTCACAGTTAAGTTTGGTAGGTCCAAACTGATAACGCTGAGGGACCATGAATATGGTTATGATACCTTGTTAAGATTTAATGTCGGTTGTTTCTCATTTTTATTTGTCAAGCATTGTGAAGGGATCTAGCTTTGGTATCTTTGTAAAGAGATTCAATAGTGATTGGACTAACTTTTAGGGTGCATTGGACTTCTAAAAGTCCTTTGAAGCCTAGTACTACATCTAACAATAACGAAAAACCAATATAGTTATTGACCTAGCCTAAATTTAGATGGTTGGATTACTCGGGGTGATGATTATATGCCAAAAGGTACGGTAAGCGAATGCCTGCGAGGGAAAATGGGTGGTTGATGAAAGACTATATCATCTGAGATCTAATTGAGGAGGAGACATAGGGTAGCAAGGAACTTCTAGAATATTTGGCCGATGAAATTATCTTAAAACATTAGAAATCTGAATCAAGTGCAAATATGAAAGTGTATCCGGTAATAAAAATTCGTTTGTTGTTTCTCTCAAAGAAAAATAGTGCAGATGGACACTTTGCTTGGGAGCTGCGACTAGGTAGAATGGTTGGGATTATTACCTAGATAGAAAATAAAAGAAGAGCAAGAAAGTCGTCTTAAGGGAATCGAGGGTTGAAATGTTGTACAGTAAGTCTAGAAAACTTGCGCCAACAACAACTGCAGTTAAAGTAAGGAAGCTAAGCGAAGGCGACAATTTTTGAATTTTCAATTGCATCCCATGCCTTCTTGTTTGTGGTTCCATTTATGTCCAATGTTGTTGACCTGATAGGGACCACAAATAAGATTGAAAAGAAAATTAAATATCATTACTTCCTTAGCAATATAGTTATAATTGATTGTGTTTTCTTTCCTTAGCATGCTTTCAACATTCCTTGTAGAAGATCATATTGATGCTGCAGTATGTGAATCTCAATAATTTTCAAGCGTGCCTCCAGCTTACTGATTCTACATTCAAGCCTGTCGTTGTCATTTTTGAAATTGGTATAGAGTTCCCAATCTCTTGTGAGCTCAAAAAAGAACACTACCTTCAAAGTTATGGCATTGAATAAGGCCTTCAGAACACTTTCTTCAGAAGCCTTGAAGGATACATGGAGAGCTATTGTGTTTGTTTGAGGTCAAAATGTGTTGATGCATAGTCAAGATATGGTCCCAATAGTTGAATAACACACTTTTATCGAGCGTTTCTCAATGCATCTTGGTCGACCAACCTTCAAGGGATTTGATAAATTAATAAGCAAGGATCTACGTAACGTTTTATCTAAACCGACTCTATAAAGACCTATCAAATATTACGTAACTCCAGGCTTATTACCCTACCAAATACCTTTTCTTGAGTTGGTGGAAAAATCAAATGAGCTTAATGTCTAAGCCTTTATACTGGTCGCTATTCTCCAATTATAGATGTCAAGATATTCGCCATGCAAAAGTCTACAACATCGCCAAAAATGCTCGCTAGAAAATCTATTCTGAGATTACTATTGATGCTTTCTAAAGACTTGCATCCGGGCAAGCATTTCTGGGGATAGTGTAGACTTTTGCATGGCGGATATCTTGACATCTATTATTGGAGACGAGCGATCAGCAGAAAGGCTGAGAAATTGAGCTCATTTGATTTTTCCACCAACTCGGGCAAAGTTTGTTTATAGGTTAATGAGCCTGGAGTTATATAACATTTAATAGGATTTGTAGAGTTGGTGTAGAGCAAACGTTACGTAACTCCTTGCTTATTAATTTATCAAATCTCTTGAAGGTTGGTTGACCAAGCTACATTGGGAAACGCTCGATAAAAGTGAGGTGTTCAACTGTTGGGACCACATCTTAACTGTGCATCAACACATTTTGACCTAAAACAAACACAATAACAATCCATGTATCCTTCAAGGCTTCTGAGGAAAGTGTTCTGAAGGCCTTATTCAATGCCACAACTTTGAAGGTAGTGTTCGTGATCAAGCTCACAAGAGATCAGGAACTCTATACCAATTTCAAAGATGAGAACGACCATCTTGAATGCAGAATCAACAAGTTGAAGGCAAGCTTTAAAATTATTGAGATTCACATACTACAACAAGCATCTGATCTTCTCCAAGGAATGTTGAAAGCATTCTAAGGAAAGAAAACACAATCAATTATAACCATATTGCTAAGGAAGTAATGATATTCAATTTTCTTTTCAATTTTATTTGTGGTTCCGATCAGGTCAAAAACAGTGGACCTAATCGAAACCACAAACAACAAGGCATGGGATGCAATTTAAAATTCAAAAATTGCCGCCTTCTCTTAGCTTCCTTAATTTAGCTGCAGTTATTGTTGGCGCAAGTTTTCTTGACTTACTGTACAATATTTCAACACTCAATTCCCTTAAGGCGACTTTCTTATTCTTCTGCTATTTTCTATCTTGGTGATAATCCCAACCAGCTACTTATTCGGAGCTCCTTAGCAAAGTGTCCATCTGCATTATTTTTCTTTGAGAGAAATAACAAACGGATTTACATTACTGGATACACTTTCATATTTGCACTTGATTCAAATTTCTCATGTTTTAAGATAATTTCATCGACCAGATTTTCTAGAAGTTCCTTGCTAACCTATGTATCCTCTTCAATTAGCTCTCAGGTGATATAGTCTTTCATCAACTCCCCTTTCCCTCTCAAGAATTCTCCTTCGGCTCCTTCTGGCATATAATTATCTTTTCCAATAACCCTTCCATACAAATTTGGGTCAGGGGAATTTCTATAGGTTTTCCATTCTTGTTTGAAGCAGTACAAGTCTTCGAAGGACTTCTCGTAGTCCAATGAACACTTAAAGTTTAAGTTCAATCGCTATTGGATCTCTGCAATAACACCAAATATTGATCCCTTCTCAAAACTTGACATGCATAAACAGGAACAACAATCGTCAGTAATTCGTAATAGGGTGCCTGCACCATCAAACTTAACTATATAATGTAGGATCTTGTTTGAGTGATCAGTACCTAATCGATTAAAAACTGCATTCACAAAAACATTGTACTTTGTGTGTTTTGTCCCGGTGACCTTATCAGTAATACATACTTAACTCCCACAAATATGATAGTGGTTCCATCTGCACGCACCATATTCTTTCTATCCCATCTATGGCTTAAATTGAATAAACAGATGAGTAGCTAGTTACAATAGATGCCACATCTGTTTATATTGTCAAACAATTGGAGACATATTATGATAGATGATCAACCTATTGCAACAAAAGACGTATCATTTAGAGAAATCAAACAGATACATACATCTGTTGCAACAGATTATTAATATGTTGTAAGTTATCTAACTGAAGGAATATATTTTTCAATAGATTACCCATCTGTTAGATTTATTATACAACAATTTTATTTTATTTTATTTTTGAGATACAATAATTTATAAATAGGTCCCTCCTTAAAAATATGAATGATCCATATTCGTACAAGAAGATTTATATCGAGTCCTTATGGGAACTTCAACAGTAGTTTGATGAACTCTAGAGAGATTTGGCTGACTTAGGAGCAAGGCTGAGGAGGGCCCTGATGCTGCCAGATGAAAAATATCCGATTGACAATAATAATAATAGTAGTAATAATAATTAGGTGATGTTTTTTTATTTTAGCATATGTATTTTCCTCCATTTGTATATTGGATCTACCGAAGGGATTCAAAAATCTATGTTTCATTTGGTGGTCGACTTTGAATTTTTAATTCTTATTTAGTATTTAATTATCATTCTATTTATTTCTTATTCACAACATGTCGACGGTTGGTGGTAGGGATTGAGCAATTTGTGTCAACAGAGGTTAATTTGATGCTACAGATCAATCATATGTTGCACAGGCAGTTATAATAAAAAAGTATTATTATTTTTATTGAGAGGGTGAAAAGACATACATGACTTTTCGATTATTTACTATGAAAAATGGTTCGTAAATAAATAATAAGAAAATAAATGATAAACACAATTTATAACCGTAAAAGAACGATTATTTAATTTTAATAACTTATTGTGACTTTTCACCATTTTTGTTTTTGAATTTATTTTTTAAAATTATTTATTATATAATAAAACAAAAGTCACAATATTGAATTAATTAACTTATATGATAAAAAGGTGAAGAGTCGTGAATTTTTGTCTAAAACAAAAACACATCACATACATTCAACAGTGTTGTTGATGCATCAAATTCCTCATCAGTTGCGACTGATGTATCAGCTGTTAGAAGAAATCAAAAAAGCTACATTAAAATAGATCATCTATTTGTTTCTACATATGGTATATTTGTTGCAACTGATGGTTTATTAGATTCAGCAGATATACAATCTATTGCCAAAAAATAAAAATGGTTATTATTTTATGAAAGAAATTAAAAAGGTATTTTTTAAAATTTATAAAATAAAAAAGTCAGCAAATTTGGATTAATGATATGATGATAGTTTTTTTTTAAAAGTAGATTATATGTTGCAACAGATATATTATTGATGCAACAGGTTCTCTATTGTTGAAACAGATGATATATCTGTTGTCACAGATGAGTTATCTAATGCAACCGATATAGAATTTGTTGTCACAACTCAATAACAACGGTTCTTGGAAAGAACTAATTAATAATAATAAGCTGAATAGTCATTACTAATTATTAAATAAATTGAAAAGGTGTTTTTTTAATTTATAAAATAAAAAAGTTAGCAAATTTAGATTAATGATATGATGATAGTTTTTTTTAAGAGTAGATTATATGTTGCAATAGATATATTATTGATGCAACAGGTTCTCTATTGTTGCAACAAATGATATATTTGTTGTCACAGATAATGCAACCGATATAGACTCTATTGTCACAACTCAATAAAAATAGTTCTTGGAAAGAACTAATTAATAATAATAAGTTGAATAGTCATGACTTATCACAATATTTTTTAATTTAATTAAGTCATTACTTTTCACAGTAATAAAAAATCAAATTAATAAATAAAGGTGAACAGTTAGATTATATGTTGCAACAGATAGGTTATCTGATGCAACAAGTTTTATATTTGTTACAACAGATGATATATTTATTGTCACAGATGAGTTATCTGATGCAACCGATATAGAATCTGTTGTCACAACTCAATAAAACGGTTCTTGTAAAGAACTAATTAATAATAATAATCTAAAAAGTCATGAGTTATCACAATATTTATTTTCTTAATTTTATCAAAAATGTAATTAATGAATGGAGGTGAAGATTCGTGACTTTTTGCCTTGTCTCTCATTCCAATTCAATCCTCTAAAAATAGGTCCCTCCTTACTCAATCATTTACTCAACTACACTCTATTTATTTATTGCAGCTCATCTTTTATATTACACCTGCACTTCCACCACTTTCTCTTCCTTGACTAAGGTAAATTTTTTTCTTTCAAACTTGTAGTTTACGTTGTATTACATTCGGTTATTCTTAAGATCATTACTTTTGATTTTAAGATTTTTGTCATTTCACATGTGTTCTATATTATAGCTGACCCAGTGTGGTACATTGCTTTTCTGCAAGACGTCGTGAATTAACTTCGTAATCAAGTTTGTGACCTGCAATGGTAACTGGGAGGAGTTACAGCAAGAATGCTCTGCGAGATACGCAGGCTGAGGAGGGCCTTGATATTTCTAGTTCAAGATTGGCCGGCTGGCAACAATGATAATAATAATAATAATAATTAGATTATTATTTTTCTTTTAGTCTATTATATGTACTTTTATTTGTTTTTTTTAATAAAAAAATTATGTTTGATCTTTGTCGATTTAATCCATATTGAATTTTCATTCTGTCTATTATCTTCTCAAAAAACATATCGACGATTCAACGTATAAAGGAATAATTTAGATCTACAGTAGCAATAGCAAGATTTATCTGTTGGGTTTGTGGCAGGGGCTGATATGTTGTTCAAAATAGATTACTCATATGTTGTAACAAATAATACGTCTAATGCAACTGATAATCAGTATGATGCAACAGATAAATAGTCTATTTCATTAGATGACTAGTTTGTTACTTCAACAGATAAATAGTACTATGTTAAATTAGGTGAAGCTGATCATACTTTAGGGTTGATTATTTGCATGATCTTATTTGAAGCATAATAGTATTGAAAGAGAAAAAACTAAGTGGTCTAAATTCTTTGATCCAGTAGGGATTTTTCTTTACTAATACATTTAACATATATTTTGGTTTATGGTTGAGTAATGGTGGTTTATTTATTAAAGTGCGATCAAGTGGATTCGTTCGTGGTCATTTGTAACGACACGAGCTGGGGTCCTAGCCATACTGAGCATCTCTAACTGTGAATGTCCGGGCTCCCCTTTATTTTTGGCAATCATGAACAACATTCATTCAATATAAAGAATTTATGGTAATGCATAACAAAATGAAACCATGGCCAATCTCATAACACTTGAACACTTTGGAAAAAAATTCTTAATAGTCAAAACATATGACACTAGTCTGTGAAATCTCTAACACTACAATATCCAACATATGTCTAAAAAATTGGGAGAAGGCCCCCAGTCAGACCACCAATGAAACAAATGACAATGATTATATGAGCCCAGCCTTCATGAATAGAGAAGTCTCACCAATAATGAATCTTCTAAACACCAATGTACTGCTTAGCTGGACCCCAATATAGTGCCTCAGATCCTGAAATATAGGGGTCAATACGGATGTACTAGTATGTAGATCAACCCAAAATAATGTACTATAATATATAACAAATGTGAGATCATTTCATAAAACATTATGCATGAAATAACTTAAAATAAATGGGAAGCTTCAATTGATCTTCAAACCAATTTTGTAGTTACAATACCAATTTTATTCTAATTCTGAGCTAGGTGGTACACCCAAAAATTCTACTTTCCACGGTCTATATGAAATCCTCCCTTGACTCAGCGGCCAATCCACCAACCTAAGTTAGCCGCAAAGGTTGGAGTTTCTATTCTGATATGCCACAGGGCACTAGGCCAATGTATAATCCCTCTTTAGGAACATAATAAACCCGTATCGGCAAAACATGATTTTGGGAAATGTGTTTTCTGAACTCGTGCCTTCTTCGGGGAACCGCCTAACTCTCTTTAAGACCAATTTTAACCTTTTCTAAACATACATCGTTCTATGCTCAAAATCTAAAAATCTGCATATAGTTTTGTTTTATGTTACTATGGCATTATCTTTTTTGGTATCATCATATCTACACTTGAAAGTTATATTTCTTAGCCATACATTATAAAGTTACAACTCTTTTCAAGAAAAAAAAATTTTAGACCACCAAATCAATCAAACAATGCAAAAGAGTTCTTATTTTCAAAACATATTTCAAACTATGCAGAGATTCTCTCTTTTCAACATTCCATCAAACTTGTGGTGGTCATGTATTTTGTGAAAAACCAAGTAACTCTTTAAAATCATCACTTCTCATTTATAAAAACAAGAAACACCCTCACTTCAATCCATAATCAAAATAATGTCTTAATCAATAGTAAAGACATTTGTAACATGCTTTTCAGTATGAAATTGAATAATTCATAACATATATAAAAAAAATGGGATTTATAAAAAGAGAGGGATTTTAATTCGGATTGCTCTCAATTCAAATTCCAAACATCAAACCCCATGCATACATAGATATATATAAACAAAATCGAGTTTAAGGTGTAAGGCCTCTAGACCAACATTATTGTCAAGAAGGATTCACAATGCATAATTGTAATTATAAATTCAAGACCCTTTTTGTAAATTCATGATTTCTCAACATTTAAACATAATTAAAATGACTTCACCATGCCCATGTAATTTAGGAAAAGCCCACGTACCTTATGCTTCTTAGTTTGAAGATTGGAACTCTAATCTTGACCCTTTTCTTTAAATCTTGAACTTAGAGAAAAACCCTAGTTTGATCTAGTTTTTGAGTGTGGAGATGTATTCAGATGTTTTAAAACTGATAAGAGTTGATTAATAATTCTTAAGGGGAAGCTTAATTCATGGGAATGGTTTTTTATTGAGTAAAAGACAAAAATACCCCTAAGAAAACCAAAAAAGTCGCAAAATTTCATCAGTTGACGACCATGGTTGATGGCCCATCACTCAGGTGATAGCTCGTCACCTAGGTCGTCACTTTTCAGCTAGATTTTACCACTTAATACCCTAGTCTGACTACTAGGGATGATGGGTAGTCACTTAGTTTATGGCCTGTCAACTTGGTCGTCACCTAGTTGATAAGTCGTCAATTTCGTCGTCACGTTTTGGCAGACAGACACTTCGAAGTACAATGAGCATAACTTTCTACTCCTAGATAAAATTAAGGTGAAACTAGTTGCATTGGAAAGAGGAATCAAAGATTTTTCTTTTGGTTTATGGTAGGACACATAACTCATTATATACTTGGAGTAATGGTTGTTTAAAGTTGATCCAAGCTGAAAACATTCAATAAAACTTTATCAATAGAAACGTTCTGAATTCGTCTTTGAGTTATGATATATTTGTGACCTAAATTCATATCCAAAGGTATTCCAACACTATATAATTTATCATAAAATATATATTAATAAATAATCATTGGGTTTGGGTCTATAAGCATAGGAATGATGGTTTTAAATCTAGCCGAAAAAATGTGGGTGTTACATTATCTCCCCCTTGGAATCATTCGTCCTCGAATGATGGGTAGGATTTTGTTGAATCTATGGAAGTGTGGAATAATTCATGTAATCTCACATTAGAAATTTTATTTCCCTCTATAAAACATACATATACATTCAAGAAGAGCTTTATGGTATCACCAAGCAAATTGCCTAAGCACAAATCATGAGATAACAAAACTTTACATCGATATGATTTTTGCATGTGTTTTATGGCACATGTTTAAAACATTGTTAGGCATGAAATTTTATAAGAATCCCCGAATTAATTAAGATTGATATAAGACATGTTATTTCTGTGGGACATAACAATAGATTGGAAACATTCTCTACCTCAAATGATACGTCTAACAGCCTTTAAATTTTTGCGATGCTTCTCCACTATGATTTCAACTATGAATACCAAATTTCTACATCCCAAATCTTATAATTTTCCCATTAAATACATAACTGCAAGAGGTTGAGTCTAACTTTATCTTACTTCTATGTTGAAGCCTAACCGGGAGTAAAAGAAGCTAGCTTAAGCTATGGGACCCCATGTTCTACCTCCCTTTAAGAACACTTCTCCATCTTATCACTATAATCAAACAACCTTCGGCCTTAAATAGACATTTATTTGCATTTTCATCAAGCACAACATTCATGCCTATTTCTAATACACTCATTTTATAAATCTCCCTACTAAAACTAGCAACTTCAATCATTCTTATAAAGATTTGTTCCACATAACTCCTTCCTAACTATTTCACATAACAAAAGTTTGTCTCCTTCTTCCCCCCTCCACCTATAACCATAGCTAAAGAAATCACCTCAAAAGTTTCACATTCAAGAACATCTACTCCCCTACCTAAAACATCACTACTTTTCCATAACTACTACCATACTATCATTCGGTGGGTCATTGAGGGACCCGAGTATGATTGTCATGAAAAAGGAAGTGACACTAGTCGACTATAACTTATACATATTGTACTACTCAAGGTTGGATATGAGATGATTGTACGACACATTAGGAACAAATTGCTTCATATATCAAATTTTTAGATCACGAGTAGAGAGTCATTCTGCCATAAACATAACATAACATGGATACTTATGACATACCAACTTGAGAAAATATGAGTGCACATATCAAGAGTTGTATAAGATAAGGCCGAAATTCATGAAGTCAACGATTGAGACAAAGATTTCTACTTGGAGCCATTGCTCCTTATTTAAGAACTAAACATGTCCATAGTTTGCATAAACTTTATCTCATTGTGCTCTACCTGACATAGCATGAATCGGTAAAGCACAGTTTTCTTAGAACCAAGCATGTTATAAGACATGAATTTTTTATGGATCATGAGCATCATATCATAAGTCTTGAATACATGAAATGCTGGATTTACCGAGACATAATTGCTTCTAGTTTTGAGCTCCGAGCATGACATGACTAACATAGAGAACTCAAACCTTAGACATTGGCAGGACTTGAATGCATAAGATATTGGTATAGTGAACTCTTAAACTAGAGTAGGAGTAATATGCTTGAATAGGAATAGGTTTATCATGACTCTTCCCTGACTTGCCACAATGAGAAAATTCGGGAACTACCTTAACTCACCATCTACCCCTTAGATCAAAGTCACAATACTACACATGAGAAAATAACCTCTCATCAATCTATAACCACAATTATCAATACAATAGGGGGTATCTCTATACGCATGAACATAAACTTCCTTTAATAATTCAGCATAAAGACACTAAATTCTCTCTGGGACATCCCCCTTCAGGGATACTAATCATAACTTACTCTAACCCCCAATGTCATAAAAAGATGACTAACATTATCATGGGTATGGACATCCATGTTTCTAAATACTTAACACTCCATTTTCAACTCCTTAGGATACTAGTATTACACCTATAATCACATAACTTACAACTTAACAAAAAATTTAAAACCATACCAAAGGCGCATATTGCCTACTTATTTTTCCTCACTTCAACTCTAAATAACACTCTACAACAACTTCCCAAACTTCTCCATACTACAAGCTTCAAGAACACAACTAGGTACGCAAGACACCTATACACTTAAAATTGTATCTAACAATAGGCTACCTGGTGGGTAGTGGTTTCAAACTTATTTTTTATACCCACGCTCTTATACGCTTAATGACTCAACTATGATTCATCATCCTAACACTAGTCTCATGTACACAAATATCGCAATTATCTATTTTTTTCCACTAGTTTCCAACCTAGGCTATTGCACACATCGAATCAAGCCTACTACTTACTCCCACAAAACATGAATCATTAACCTTAAGCTACTATTCTTACCACAACAATACACATCTTAAGTTCAAGCCTATTGTCTAGCACCAATCATGTAACACCGATGCAACATGATGCATATTATAGTAGTGTTATTTATAACATTTTTGGGTACAAGAATCAATGTATACATGCAACATTAACTTCAACACAAGTTCAAGTCTAAGACAAGAAAACTTATAAAGTTCCTTAACATCTTTAACACAACATTATTAATAATCTCTCCAAGAAGTATGTTAATTTATAGAAATAAGATGAAATAGAATTTTTAAGGCCAAGTCCCCCGACCTAACGTAGTATCCTTAAGGAATAATTCCCCTCATTGTACCCGAGGTTATGGAATCTTCCTCCCAAAATAAAATTTCCTTCAATCCAAACAATAGTGGTACCTCAAATTGTTGGATTCTTTAAACTCACTCAACAACTTAATGATCACACAGAGTTTTTATATAGAAGAAGAGTATTTTTGTTGTCAAAAAATTATGTCAATACCTAAGGAATATATCATGTATTTATAGCCTTTAATGTATCCTTTCTGAAAGGATGCATTGATTCAATCGAAAGGCACCTTTTCAGTAGTAGTCACGTCCCTGCGCCTAGTCTGTGCTAGACCTGCACTGATCTAAGGCCGCAGGTGATATTTGGAAAATTCATGTATCTTTTGTGCTACATCTACACTTGCATGTCGCATACCTGCGCTATATCTGCGCCCGCAGGTCACCCTATAGCGCGAAACAGTGTGCCTTTTCCCTCGAAGGGTTGCATCCCTTTGTGATGCATGCGTATGCATTTTCATACCGTAAAAATTGCGCCCGCACTTGGATAAAACTAATTATATTAGATTTTGGATCAAAAATATCACTTGTAAACAAGTTTCAAATAAAATTTGTTTAAAAAATTAGATCTCACCGATCGATCATTCGACAAATCCAAATATGATGCCAAGCCGAGCGACGACGATGATGAAGGCATGTGGCACCCCTTTTTCTTGGCTCACTATCCATGTGGAGATAGTGTTTCTCATTAAAAATACTCCAAAGTTCCCTTCTCCTACCAATGTGGGAGAATTAGAGAACTTTCCATTTTTGATAGTACACTTTCTAAATTGGTGTCTCTCTTTCTCTCCACCATTTTTCCCTCTATTTTCGATTCACACACACACATTGAACTCAACAATCCCCCACATGAATGGGGAATGGCTATTATTTGAGGAATTTTTGGACAAGTATGTGATCATTTAGCGAAGACTACTTGCATCTGGATTAGTTAAAAATTTCGCCAGAAAATACCATTCCAACACAATCAACATCCCTCCAACATCACTAAACCAGTACAAAAAAATCCAAAAGAGCCTTCACCTCATTTTTCAGAGAATTTTCAAAATGCCCGCAATGGCCTGCACAATATTAGTTTTTTTTTTATGTTGAATTTTTACATAAGAACTCAAATGTTGATGTTTAATGGAAAGTATATTAAATAATAACAAATATGCTAACAATCAATTACAAGAAATTGAAAAAAAACATTATATTCACAAACATGAATTCTTTCTAGGCATCAACTGCCATTTCCTTTACCACTCCAAACCCAACAAATAAAATTAAAAGAAAAAGTGTAAAAGGGATAAACATATTAATATGATAAGAGGAAAAAATTCAAAGAAGAAATTATAGTAAAATATGGCTTCTCTCTATCCTAGTGGAGAGTGTATTACACATGTCAGGCCATGTCAGTCATATCAGCAATTGTGTTTAATTGACATGATTAGTGAATTATAAAAGGGTTAAATAGGTATATTGCCTAATTCAAGTGCCAATATGATCAAAGCCAAAAGTTCAGGAGCCTATCTATGTACTGTTCCTATATATATATAGTTCACCTCTACTAATTTCCCTTGTAGTCCTCTTCCCCCAGGTAAACTATAAAATTTACTTCATTATCTTTATATATCTCTAGGACGCTCAATTTTCTCATTACTTTATTATCTTTGTAAATAGTATCACCTTCTCTCTTTTATCATAAACAAGTATTATCTGTCTTTCTAGAGAACCAAGTTCCGTGTTTTTTTTTCTATGTGTATTGCATGTTATTACTAATTTGAGACAATTACTGATATATCTGAAGCACTTCTTGAAACTGTGTTATCATTTTACTAGCCAATGATGAAGTAGGTTACCATTAGGGACCAAAGGCAACACATGCACGTGGAATATCATTCACTTAAATAAAATGGATCCGACAAACTTTCTAGTTGATTCAACCATGAATTGCTGCATTTTCTCTTATCTTTTCATACATATTCCTGTGAGTAAAAGAACTTTGAAAATGAGGTACCACCTTCAATTCATACCTCCAATGGACAGTCCCGCTTAAAACTAGACCTTTTTATGTAGATTATATATGTACAATACTATAAAAGTTATGAGTATTTCATTATATCTAGTAGCCAGTAGGTTTAACGGGAACTGTGTTATAAAGTACCTGTGCACACAATATACCAATTTGGAAAGGTTCCTGGAGGAAAATAGACAATCTGAAAAGAAATAACTAAGGATAAACTTGAAAGGATAGGAGATGAGCCAATTATTTCTACAGTTACCAAAAAAGGTGTAAAAGATTATTCACATTCTGAGGAGTACAAGGATACTTTGAGCCTTGTCTTTTTCTCTTCATTTTATGAGATATTGGTGATGCCTTATCAAATTCAGGTATAGTTGACATCAGTAATAGATTAAATTATGGAATAAATTGGAAAATAATGGCAATACTTGTGTAATTATAGTGATAATATATACCTTTCCTTGTAAGGTAATTTAAGAAAATAAAATCCTACATACAATGAAGAAGGATCATTGGCATGGAATTAACAACATATGTCCCATCCTAATTCTATGTTGTATTAAGTCCTCCCTGCGTCATAAACTCTAAGATAGTCAGTTTGTATTAAGTTCTCCTTAAGTCATAAACTGTAAGGTAGTCGTTCATATCTCTCTACGTGGAGAAAGTAAGGGAAAATATCATCAATTCAAGTTTCTATAAGAATTTGATTGGTACATCTTGCATATACTCTTAAGTTTGTAACTTTATATGCTTTATTAACTTTGATTTGAAATAACCTAATGTGTTAAAGCCTTGAAGAACGATAAAGCCCTGGCAGTGATTTCAAGCCATAAAACTGCACTCAGTCTCCACTCAGCTTGTACCTAATTTAGCTTATTGTGATACTCGCAATCTTGATTGACGCCCATCATCCCTCCTTTTCAAGTCCCTTAACATCAACCACGGTTTCCTGATTAATGATGCGTTATGAACAAGATTTAGTTCATGTTGATTATAGTATAAAACCTATGCCGGTTGTGGTGAATCAAAAATTGAAGGGGTGATGTTAAATTAGGTGAAGCTGATGATGCTTTAGGGTTGATTATGTGCATGATACATATTTAATGCCTCAGTACCCTCATTATTTTATTTTATATGATGGGTACAACATTGAAAGGGGTGGGACAATCATGGTTCTTTCTTTGAAAACCTAATAATTAATGTTTGCAAGATTATTTTTTTCAAATTATTAGGTATTGTCTTTTATTTTTTTGTTTAATACGACCTAGATCCGATTTGGACCGTAACAGTATTGAAAGAGAAAAAACTAAGCAGTCAAATTGTTTGTTCCAGTAGGGATTTTTCTTTACTAATACATTTAACTTATATCTTAGTATATGGTTGAGTAATGGTGGTTTATTTCTTAAAGTGTGATCCAGTGGATTCTTTCGTGGTCGTCTGTCATAACCCGAGCCAGGGCGTTATCCGTAACGAGCATCCCAAACAATGAAGGCCCGGGCGCCCCTATAACACCCCAATTTTCTAGAACTGGAATACCACATGGTGCTCGTGACCTCGAGGGACCACAACCTAACCCTATCTGATATTTATAACTGAGCACTGCATAATATACTGAAATAAATGCAGAAAACTGGCGGAACATTCCATAAGATTTAAATACTTAAAATACAACCGAAACAAAGTTTAACAATATCAAAACTAAACATCTGTCTGAATAACTATTCTGAAAACTCTGTAGTCTGAAATCCTCTAAACTATCTGAATAAGGGTTTGATGGGACATGTCCACAACTAACTCCAACAACTGAACTACTAGAACTAGTAATAAAATGAAATAAGAACCATCCTCAAATGATGAGGAATCACTGCTAGGTCTACTGATGCTGACTGGAAATGAGCTGATAAGGGTGCTCTGGATCTCGTGTTTCTGAACCTATGGTGTAAAGTAAAACACCATAGTGCAAATATGTCAGTATGTGGGAATGTAATGAGTATGCAAGATGAGGTAAGGCTAAATGTAAGGTCTTATGCATGAATAATTACTTAACTGAATAATTATGAGAGTACTGAATAAGGACATATGCATGAATGTACAAACCATAACTGAAATCATCTTGACTCTAAATACTGAGACTCGAATACTGTTTTACTGATGTATGAACTTACTACAAATTCTGAGATACTGAATAACTTCTAATATTTATAACTGAGTACTGAAGTTTATATCAGTCCTATCTAGTGGGTGATCTCTGAATCTAATGATAATGAGATTACTTAACGGAATCTGAGACTAGTCCTATCTAGCGAATGATCTCTATACATACTGATAATGAATATTTTGACTTAATCTGAGATCAGTTCTATCTAATGGGTAATTTTTGTATCTACTAATAATGAAAATACTTAACTGAATCTGAGACCAGTCCTATCTAGCGGATGATCTCTGTATATATTGATAATGAATATGATTTTACTGTATCTGACAGTCATTACTCTGTACTACTGAACTGAGTTCCTTTACTGAGATTGATTCTGAAACTGAGACTGTGGGAAGTAGTCATCTAACCTACATAACCCTTCTATCTAAGTTGGGGTCCAACCTTTAACCCCAGTTAGAAGGGTGTCAGTATCGTGCCACAAGTAAAGACCTCTCTTGTGGAGTTAGTCCTATCTAATGGGTGACTCCTGGGATCAATCCTATATATATAATATACTTACGGTTGATCCCTGAGTATGTCAGTCCTATTTAGCGGGTGATATCTCATACCTATGCTGGCTAAGTAGTTATAGAACTTAGGAATTGCTCTTAGGGATCTCATTCCTCTCTAACGGATGAGTCCCCATCCCTAGGTTCGCTCGATGCTAAGTCCTAATCCCAACTAAAAGACTCTGAAATGATTCTTTTTCTTAAACTGTACTAGACTGAGTTGAATCTATTACTGATCATACTGAGTTAAGATGAGTTTACTTGATTCTGAAGACTGATGGAATACTACTGAATTTCGTTATCTAACTGATTGATATTGAGTTTTGAATTGTTTACTGTAATGTTACTGAGATCTTAATTGAATTCTTGAATACTACTAAGATCTAAGTTGAGTACTGAAATGAAGCTGGAATGCTAATAATTCTTAGACTACTAAGATTTCTTAAATTTTGTAACTGTCTGAGAGTACTGAGTTTTGTAACTGACTGAGTTCTACAAATTATAGCTTGATTTAGAGTATCTTGAAACTGACACTGGCTCTAGACTTTCTGCTAATTTGTCGGGTATAAAAGTAAAATATAACCATTCTTGAATAATCATGTCCATGGACTTTCATTCACCATTACAATCATTAAAGCATCTCTACAAGTACTTGGAAATCATAAACATGTGATAGTATAGAGAGATATGTTGTTGGATCATACTTCATTCATCAAGGTCTTGCATCAAACACTTAATATGCCTAAAAGAACATATAACTGAGGGATTTCAGGCTAACATGTCACAACTCATTCACTAAGGCTATTCAACAAACACTTGGCATGCATAAACTTACACATAATTGGGAATTTCTTGTCAACATGCTATAATGACTCTAATTCCTTCACTTAAGCATTTTATCAAACATATAGGGAGCATGATTTGGTCATACAACAAATACTACATCAACCAATTTTCATATTTAGGGATTTAACATGGACTTAGTGCAATTCAACTCATAACTAGATCAAAGCTTGCAACTTGTATTCTAAAGCATGGAACAATAACATAAAAATGAACTTCAATTCACATGAATCATGAAAACTCATAAAATCACAATCTTTGAATTTAAAAAGAGATTCTTGAACTTCTTGGGAGGAAGGAACCCAAGAATCAACATCTACATACCTTACTACTTGATCCTCGGAAGATTAATGGTGAAACCTTGATGATTGGGTTTTGATTTTGGAAACCTAGCTCTTGTTCTTGGGGTAAATTGAGAGAAAACAAAAATATTTGGGTTTAATGTGGCTGAATCTCGTGTTAAGGAGTATATATAGGAGTAGAAAAATGACCGTTTTTCCATTGGAATTAAAATCCTGTACTGGAATTCCGATAAAAGCTGCACCGCGATGCGGTGAAATCGCTATGAGCTACTGGATTTTGATAATTCTGAAACTGAACCTTGGTGCGATGTGCCATAATCGCGGAGGCTTACTGGATTTTGAAAATTGCCATTTTTGCTGATTCCGCTCCGTGCTAAAGTACCAGGTCGCACACTGTCTTACTAAAATGGCTCTAACTCTTCACCCGAGTGTCGGATTTGGGAGAATTTGGTATCGATGAAAAGCTTATTCAATTTCCCACATGATAAAAAGTCAAAATCTTAAAAATTTCACATGTAATAGAATATATTCATCTTTGAAGAAATATCTTTGATGTTCTAGAGACGAATTTGAACTAGGAGAAATATGAGGTATTATAGCCCCTTTATTTTTGGCAAACATGCACAACATTCATTCAATATAAATAATTTGCGGTAATACATAACAAAATGAAAACATGGCCAATCTCATAACACTGGAACAATTTGGAAAGAAATTATTCATATTCAAAATATATGACACCAGTCTGCGAAATCTCTAACACTACAATATCCAACATATGTCCAAAAAAACATGTACAAGGACCATAAATCAAGCAAATGCTAATGTTTATATAAGCCCAGCCTTCCAGAATAGAGAAGGCTCACTAACAATGAGTCTTACAAACACCAATCTACTGCTTAGCTGGACCCCAGGATAGTGCCTCAAATCTTGAAATATAGAGGTCAATATAGATGTACTGGTACGTAAAGAAATCCAAAATAATTTACTTTTATATATAACATAAGTGAGAGAATTTCATAAAACATTATGCATGAAAAAATTTCAAAAACATAGGCATCTTCAATTGATCTTCAAAACAATTCTATAGATGCAATATCATTCTTTATTTTACTTCTGATCTAGGTGGTACACCATACAATTCTACAGTCCATGGGCTATATTGAATCTGCCCATGACTCGGCCGCCAAGACCCTAACCCATGTTTGCCGCAAAAGTTGGAGTTTCTATTCTTATATGCCACAGGGCACTAGGCCAGCGTATAATCCCTCTTTAGGAACATAATAAACCCGTATCGATAAAACACTGTTTCGGGCAATGATTTTTTTATACTTTTGCCTTCTTCGGGTAATCACCTAACTCTCTTTAAGCCCAATTTTAACCTTTTCTAAACATGCATCGTTCTAATCTCAAAATCTGAAAAATCTGAATGAAACTCTGCATTTTGTTCTATTCTGTGTTACTATGGCATTATCTTTGTTGGTATCATCATACCAAGACTTGAAAGTCATATTGCTCAGCCATACATTATCAAGTTCCAACTCTTTTCAAGCAAAACAATGTTTAGACCACCAAATCAATCAAACAATGCAAGCGAACTCTTTCTTTGAAAACGTATTTCAAACTATGCAGAGATTCTCTCTTTTTAGCATTTCATCAAACATGTGGTGGTCAAGTATTCTGTGAAAAATCATGTAACTCTTTAAAATCATCACTTCTCCTTTATATAAACAAGAAACACCCTCTCTTCAATTCATAATGAAATCAAGTCTTAACCAACAGAAAGGACATTTGTAACATGCTTCTCAGTATGATATTGAATAATTCATAACATATATAAAAACAAGGGGATTTATAACAATAGAGGGATTATAGTTCTTCTTGCTCTCAATTAAAATTCCAAATATCAAACCACATGCATACATATATATATATATATATATATATATATATATATATATATATATATATATATATATATAAACGAGTTTAAGGGGTAAGGCCTCAAGACCAAGACATTATTGTCAAGAAGGATTTACAATGCATAATTGTAACTGTAAATTCAAGACCCTTTTGTAAATTCATGATTTCTCAACATTTAAAAATAATTAAAACAATTTCACCATGCCCATGTAATTTAGGAAAACCCTACGTACCTTATGTTGTCTAGTTTGAAGATTGGAACTCGAATCTTGACCATTTTCATGAAATCTTGAACTTAGAGGAAAAAACTAGTTTGATCTTGTTTTTGAGAGTGAAGAGGATTTGAGATGTTTTAAAACTGATAAAAGTTTATTAATGAAACTTAAGGGGCAACATAATTCGTGGGAAAGGTTTTTGGATTGAGTAAAAGACAAAAATATAGAATTTCATCAGTCGACGATCATAGTTGATGGCCCGTCACTCAGGTGATAGCTCGTCACCTAGGTCATCACTTTTGGGGTGGATTTTTCCACTTACTGCCTTAGGCTGATGACTAAGGATGACGGGTCGTCACTTAGTTGACGGCCCGTCAACTTGGTCGTCACCCAGTTGATAAGTTGTCAATTTCGTCGTCACATTTTGGCAGACAGATACTTCGAAGTAAAATGAGCATAACTTTCTACTCTGATATCAGATTATGGTGAAACCCGTTGCGTTGGAAAGAGGACTCAAAGATCTTTCTTTTGGTATATGGTAGGACATGTAACTAATTATATACTAGAATTATGGAATAATGTAATAATGGACATAATCTCGAATAAGAAATTTTATTTCCCTCAATGAAACCTACGTAGACACTCAAGAAGAGCTTTATGGCATCACCAAGTAAATTGTGTAAGAACATATCATGAGATAAAGAAACTTGACATTGTTATGATTTTTGCATGTGTTTTATGGCACATGTATAAAACATTGTAAAGGCATGAACTTTTATAAGAATCCCTGGCTTGATTAAGATTTGTACAAGACATGAGATGAGATTCCCGCGGGACATTTGAATAGATTATAAGCATCCCCTACCTCAAATGATACATCTAATAGCCTTTAAATTTTTCTGACGCTTCTCCACTATGATTTAAACTATGAATACCACATTTAAACATCTAAAATCTTATAATTTCCCAGCTAAATACATAGCTGCAAGAGGTTGAGTGTAATTGTATCGTACTTCTATGTTGAAGCCTAACTGGGAGTAAAAGATACTAGCTTAAGCGATGGGACCCATGTTCTACCTCCCATTAAGAAAACTTCTCCATCTTATCACTATAATCGAGTAACCTTCTTCCTTAAATCGAGGAGTACTAACCATATATTGCATTGGTTTGCATTTTCATCAAGCCCAACATTCAAACCTATCTCTATTACATCAATTTTATAGATCTCCCTACTAAAACCAGCAACTTAAATCATTCTCACAAAGATTTTTTCCACATATCTCCTTCCTAACTATTTCACATAACAAAAGTATGTCTCCTTCTTCCCCCTTCACCTATAACCTTAACTAAATAAATCACCTCAAAATTTTCACATTAAAGAACATCTACTCCCCTACATAAAACATCACTACTCTTCCATAACTACTACCATACAATCATTCGGTGGGTCATTGAGTGACCCGAGCATAAGTGTAAGGAAAAAGGGAGTGACACTATTCGACTATAACTTATACATATTGAACTACTCAAGGTGGGATATGAGATGATTATACGACACATTAGGAACAAACTTCTTCATATATAAAATGTCTAGATCATAAGTAGAGAGTCGTTCTGGCATAAATACAACACAACATGGATTCTTAGGACAGACCACAGTGAGAAAACATGAGTGCACAAATCAAGAGTTTTATAACATAAGGACGGAATTCAGGAATCAAAGATTGAGACAAGGATTTCTACTTGGAGCCATGGCTCCTCATTTAAGAACTGAACATGCACACGAGTTTAAATAAACTTTATCTCATTGGGCTAGACCTAACATAGCATGAATCGATAACATATAGAAAGCACAGATTTCTTAGAACTAGGCATGTTATAATACATGGATTTCTTTATGGATCATGAGCATCATATAATAGTTCTTGAATATATGAAAGGCTGGATTTACCGAGTCATCATTGCTTCTAGTTTTGAGCTCCGAGCATGACGTGACTTACATAGAACTCAAACCTTAGAGATCGCCAAGACCTGAATGCATAAGACATAGGTAGAATAAACTCTTAAATTGGAGTAGAAGGAATATGCTTGAATAGGAATAGATTTATCATGACTCTTCCATGACTTGCTACAATGAGAAAATTCGGGAAGTACCTTAACTCACTATCTCACCCTTAGATCAAAGTCACAATCCTACACTTGAGAACATAACCTTTCTTCAATCTTTAAACACAATTCTCAATACAATAGGGGGTATCGGTATACTCATGAACACACACTTCCCTCAATAATTTAACGTAAAGACACTAAATTCATTCTAGGACATTCCCCTTTAGGGATACTAATCAAAACTTCCTATAACCCTCAAAATCATCAACAGATAACTAACATTATCATGGGCATGGACATCCATTCTTCTAAATACTTAACGCTCCATCTTCAACTCCTTAGGATACTAGCATTACACCTATAATGACATAACTTACAACTTAACAAAAATTGCAAAACCATACCAAAGGAGCACATTGCCTACCTATTTATCCTCAATTCAACTCTAAAAAACACTATACAACAACTTCCCAGACTTCTCCATACTACAAGATTCAAGAACACAACTAGGTGCGCAACATTCCTATACACATAAAATTGTATCTAACAATAGGCTACCGGGGATAAGGGTTCAAACTTATTCTTATATACCAATGATCTTATCCACTAAATGACTAAACCATGATTCATAGTCCTAACACTAGTCTCATGTACATAAATATCGCTATTATCCACTTCTTTTTCCACTAATTGCCAACCTAGGATATTGAACACATCAAATCAAGCCTATAGCTTACTCCCAAAAAACATGCATCATTAACCTTAAGCTACTATTCTTACCACCATAATCAACATCTAAAGTTCAAACCTATTTTCTAGCACCAATCATGTAACACCGATGAAGCATGTTGCATATTATACTAGACCATCAAATAGAAATATCAACCAAAGTATCTTACTTTACTTAACTATGTCCAATAAGTACATCCTCTTTGCAAAATTACTACTACGTCTTAAAGTCTATGTCATACCTTCTCTCTTACAGTACTAGTCTACAACTACTAGAGAAAAGAAAATCAAGGGTGTAAAGTCACATGATAAGGATAGTCAATCTTAATCTTATAATATCACCCATTACCATCTATTAACATATCCCATTTTTTCACATCATATTTACTTACCCATGCATACATCACAACCACCTTCAAAAATTTCATATACAACAATGAGTCTATACCTATAAGTTATTGACTAATCTAACCCTTTCCATTCACAGTCTATAAATGATTTATACAACAACCATAACTATCCATTCTAAGATCCTTCCCTATTTTCAGTAAATAATAATCGTAGCCAGCCACTTCCTTCACAGACTATCATACAATCAACTATTATTTCTACCACATTAGTCTATCACTATAAATTGTCAAACCATTCCTCAATCAACAGTTACACAACTAAACTAAATTCTTTACTCAAAATCACCCTTATTCTGACTTCTAAGCTTGTGACTTTATATCACTAAATTCTGAACCATCTTACAGCTTACAGGTTATGACACTCTATCACATACACTTTATCACTTAATCAAAAGGGACCACATCATTTACTCTTAAGCTTTTGTGCTTGAATCGACTTATCAATGAGACATAGTTAATAAAATCATAGTAAAGAAGGAATTTTTATAGTTTCAAAATAGACAACACAATAGCACGATCTAGAACATGAAGAAAAGTGTAACATTCCAAAATGCCTAGTAGTTTTCTCCTTACAAGTGTGGTGCGCTACATAACTGTAGAAAAGGACTCTACCCGATGCGATTTCACAGAAACCCTAGGACCATGAATCGTGCTCTGATACCAAGTTTGTCACAACTCGAGCCAAGGCACTAGCCGTAATAAGCATCTCAAACCATGAAGGACCAGGCGCCCCTTTCTTTCTGGCAATTATACACAACATTCATTCAATATAAAGAATTTGCAGAAATACATAACAAAATAGAACCATGGTCAATCTCATAACACTTGAACAATTCGGAAAGTAATTCTTAATATTCAAACCATATAACACCAGTCTGAAAAATCTCTAACACAATAATATCCAACATATGTCTAAAAAAAATTAAGGACAAGGCCCCTAGTCAGACCATAAACTAAACAAATGACAATTTTTATATAAGCTTGGCCTTCTAAAATAGAGAAGGCTCACCAATAATAAATCTCAAAAACACCAATCTACTGCTTAGTTTGACCCCAAGACTATTCATCAGATCCTAAAATATAGGGGTCAGTACGGATGTACTGGTATGCAGAGCAATCCAAAATAATCTAATTTTATATATAACATAAGTAAGAGCATTTTGTAAAATATTATTCATGAAATAATTTAAAACACATAGGCAGCTTCAATTGATCTTCAAAACTATTCTATAGATGCAATACCATTCTTTATTTTACTTTTGAGGTAGGTAGTACACCCTACAGTTCTACAGTCCATCAGTTACATGAAATCTGCCCTTGACTCGGCGGCCAAGTCTCTAATCCAAGTTTTCTACAAAGGTTGGAGTTTTTGTTCTGATATGCCCCAAGGCACTAGGACAACGTATAATCCCTCTTTGGAAACATAATAATCTCATATCTACTAAACACGATTTCGGACAATGATTTTTCTGAACTAGTTCCTTCTTAGGGTAACCACCTAACTCGATTTAAGTCCAATTTTAACCTTTTCTAAACATGCAACGTTCTAAGCTCAAAATCTAAAAATCTGAATGAAAATCTGCATTTTCTTCTGATCTGTGTTACTATGGCACTATCTATATTGGTATCTTGCAAGTCATATTTCTCAGCCATACATTATAAAGTTACAACTCTTTTCAAGAAAAACAATGTTTAAACCACCAAATCAGTCAAACAATGCAAGAGAGTTCTTATTTTCAAAATGTATTTCAAACTATGGAGAGATTCACTCTTTTAAACATTTCATCAAACATGTGGTGGTCAAGTATTTTGTTAAAAGCCATGCAACTTTTAAAATGATCACTTCTCTTTTATATAAACTAGAAACACCCTCCCTTGAAATCAAAATATAAATCAAGTCTTAACCAACAGTAAAGACATTTGTAACATGCTTCTTAGTATGAAATGGAATAATTCATATCATATAAAAACAAGGGGATTAAAAGAGAGGGGTTATAATTCTTCTTTCTCTCAATTTAAATTCCTAACATCAAACCACATGAATATATATATATATAGCTACACTACCTTAAAAGCACCAACTTAAAAAACTTAAAGTGAAATTACCAAACTGCCCCTTTTAAAAAACCCAACTCTACAACATCTCCCTAATAACTCTACTATGTGAATAGACACCACTTCCAAGTATCTCAACTTAGATAGATACCAACCAGATGAGATGCAACTATGTCCTTCACACTGTATAACAGACACCAACGCAGATGAAACTTTTCCAAAACTCTAATTTCTTCTGAAACAAATAGGGATGTCGTGATTTTATCTTTACCCAAACTATATGTTCCTGTGAAATCTATTATCCCTCTAAATATGATCTTATAAATTATTTCCACCAAAATATCTTAGGTGCTTTGTCTGGATCTTTTTGTTCATATTCTTATTGTCAACAATCGTATTATTTGACAAGTCCCACTGGGCATATATTTGTTCTTCAATCCATGCATTCTTCAATATAATGCCTTTTTTATATGATTTTTATATTTTTAGTTAATGCGTTTATTGTCAATAACTATATTTCAAATCTACAAATGTCTCCTCCTCCTACTGAAACGTATTGGCTGTGCATCTGGTATACTTTCAAATTTGCAAACATCTATTCTCAAACTCAAGAACAAAACCAAGATAAGGTAAATTCCCCTTCATCTACTCTACTTCCATAAATTAACAAATAAGATGTTATGTATATTCCAAATTCAATTATTTTAACATGTTGTTGATGTCCCACCCTTCAAATTCATTGTAAAATTGAATAGTTTTCTTCTTTATTTTATTGAACCAGGTTGTGCAAGCACATTGTTCCCAACCCTCTTCAGTAAATTGTGGTTTATTAGATACCTGCATCCAAATTAATTTATAACTCAGAAAATTAATTCACATTCATCTGTTCTTTTTTAGCTTCTCCGCGCATCTTTTCTACTCAACATGTTCTTCCCAGAAAAAAAATTGTAAGTTCAGATTTATATTATAACTCGATATTATGACTATTGTAACTTTTGTAGTTGCCATGCCCTTTACTATCCTCTGTTAAACTGAATTGACTTGTACGATCATTTTTTATTGTGCATTTTACAATTATTCTTTTGTTTTTCCATGTGTACTTTATTCGCACACATTTTATCAATGGGTGAAACACATATAAGATGCCCATTTCTTGATTGTTATTTTTATTGTTTCTCCCTTTGTTCTTATCATATAACAGTGAAAAATAAGCTTTAATATTTTATTCATTTTCATTTATTAGTATCCTACGCCATGTATAGAGTTCAGTAATTTCTTTACGCTTAATGGACAGCAGTTAATGAAACAATAATAGACATACATAATATTCATAATTATGGACATAAGACTGAAGTACCTTTTAGTATCAGTTTAGACCAAGTTGAGTTGTCTAGATGTGCTCTCTCAAAGTTTGGAGTGCTAACTTTCTAGCGGAGGCCAAGTTGAAGCCATGTTTGAGGGTTTGTTTATGTATTATGTCATATATGTGTGTGTGTAATGTATGTTTGTTTCTCTCTCTCTCTATGACTACTTTGCTTCTGTGTGACTGCATTTTAAGACAAAGCAACAACAAATAGAAAAGGGACAGTTAAAGTGGACATACAAGATCTCTGGTTAAATTGTCATCTGTAAATTAGAGTGTTCTACAAAATTGGAAGTTCAGGCCAGTATTGAGAATGAGGCCAACAGAGATAAAAAGAAATTCTTGGAGGATGGTTCCCCTCTCTATTTGGCCTATGATTTCTCCATAAATAAAATCAGCATCTCTCATCAGATGTATCACTATTGTTTCTTTTTTTCAATAATCTTACACCAAACATCCCTCTTTGCTTATGTTTGTGTGATTTGACTAGTTTGGTTGTTGTTGTTTGTTTATCAAAATTTTCTTAAAATTATCCAAATGCCTACTTGAGCAGAAGTTTCCATCTGTCAAATGAGGTTGTATTGTTGATGCTTATGGCAGAATCCTCACCATAGTTTGGCTCAGAAATGAAAAATGAGACATCAGAGCAAGAGATTTTTTATAAAGGGTGGTTTCCCCCTCTCTACCATGTCTATGATTTCTTCCTCATTGATAAAAAATCCAACAGCCTTTTGAGAAAATAAAAGGTCAAGAATTATTTAGTAATTTGGGCATAAAATTCCAGATATTTTTTGTCACGACCCGAACTGAGGCCCTTGCCGTGACGAGAATCCCGAACCATAAAGGCCCGGATGCCCCTCTCTATCTGGTAGTCATGCATAACGTTCATACAATAAAAGATGATGCGAAATGAAATATAAAACATAATCATCATGGTTCTGAATTAAATTTAAATATGGAAAATAAAACACAACAACAACTAGACAATATCTGAACCAGTCTGCAAAATCTCTAATACATAATAAAATGACAACTGTCTAAAAACTGGGACAAGGCCCCAGTAGATCCAAAACAAAATAAATGACATAGTTTAAAGTAAGCAGGCCAATGACACAGCTCACTTCTCTCTGAAATCTCTACTGCATAGTTGGACCGTTCGATTGAGCCTCAAACCCTGAAAGGTAAAGGGTCAATATAGTTGTACTGGTATGTAGATTAAATCCAAAATAATAATTTCTATTCATCATATATGAGAGAAATTTAAAAAGGTTCATAAATATATCACATGGGCATATTTTAAAAAAAGGACTCTATAAAATCATCTGGACTCTGTGACACTGTTTGTTTTACTTCTGTGCTAGGTGGTATACCCTATAACTCTGAAATTCCATGGTCTATATAGAATCTGCCCTTAACTTGGCAGTTAAGACCCCAACTCTAGTTTTCCGCAAGGGTTGGAGTCTCTGTCTTTGTACGCCAAAGGGCACTAGGCCAGCGTAAAATCCCTCATGGGGAAATAAAGAATCCGTATCGGAAAAACATGATTTTGGGCTAAGAGTCATTCAAACTCAATCCTTCTTCGGGCAACCATCTAACACTCTTTATGCCTATTTTTAACTCTTCAAACAAGTATTCTCTGAAAACAAACTCTGAAAACTCTAACTCTGTTGTGGCATTCAAACAAATGGTATCGTCCTAACATTAACTTGCAAGTCGCATCTCTGAGCCATTAATAACATATTAAAAATCTCTATTTTCAAAACATAAGGTTTGGGACCACCATATCAATAAATCAAATCAACGAACTCTTGCTTATAATTCATGTAAAACTATACAAGCAACATTTTGTGTCAACATTTTCAATAATACAAGGTGGTCATGTAAAAGTTCTCAATCACATGCAATTCTTTCTCTTTAACACAAAAATATAATTATGTCAAGAATCTCCCTCTCATCATCTCTAAATCATGCTCAAATGCTATGACATTGAGAAAACTACTTTCAAATCATTAAACATGCATTTCAACTCTTTTCTGACAAGATCATAAACATTAATTCCACACAAGAGAGGGATTGCATAATTTGTGCTCTCAAACATTCTTAAATCTCAATTTTCATACATATACCTATACATATAAATCAATTTATAGGAGAAAGGCCGAAAGGCCAAAACAATGATACTAATACATTTATGAAGTATAAAAAAATCATGGAATCGAAAACCCCTTTCTGATTTCATGCTTGATAACCTTTATATCATGTTTGAATATTTCAACGAGCCCATGTTGTTTTAGGATAAAGCCCACGTACCTTAGGTTGTTTAGGAGGATGAGTGGATTCTGAATCTCAACTTAGTTCTGAAAATTCTTGGCTTGAAGGAAAGAGCTCTTGATCTTAGGGGATGAGATTAGGGTTTTCAATTTCATTTTAAGGGAGTTATTTTTATGAAAACCTACCTAAAGTGCTGATATTGTGTTTTAATCTCATGTTTGGGCGTATTAGAATAAGATAAAATGACCCAATTTCCCTTAAGAACGCGGATTTTAAAAGCTGAAACAATTGGGCATAAACGTTGTAGGTGACGTGGCACATCATGGGAAGCGACGCGATACTCGATGCATCGCGCCTCTACCGCGTCGAGCCACAGTACTTTTCCTACACAAAAGTTGACCAACGCGATGGGCGACGCGACACGCTAAGATCTCATTGGTCCACTATTTTGGGACACCGAACGATGTTCAAACGTGGTTCGAAAAATTTAAAACTCACCCAATATGTACTTTTGACCTTCCCCATCGCATATCAACTACAATATCAAGAGACGGAGGTCGGGAAGGTCAAAAATAAAATCCTCTAAGATTAGGAGTTTAAAATGTGGCTAAGTACTTTAGACACTTAGAAAAAATTTCTAGATGTTAGCCTCTCAAATATGATCCTAAGAGGAAATCGAGTCTAGAAATTTTATGGGGCATTACATTATCCCCCCTTTGGGATCATTCGTCCCCGAATGATTGAGCGGAATACAGACAAGCACGATTTCAAGCATACTAAGGCCATAAATGAATAAGACAAAGATTGTACCTTCCGCTTCTTCGTTCATCGGATCGAAAAGGTTTGGATATATTTCTCGCATGTCATCTTCTGATTCCCAAGTAGCTTCCTCAACTTTCTAATTTCTCTATAACACCTTAACCGAGACTATCTCCTTGTTCTTCAACTTCTGAACCTGATGCTCTAGAATAGCAACGGGTTCCTCCTCATAAAATAATGAGTCTTTCACATTGATCTCCTCTATAGGCAATACTAAAGAATGATCTCCAATACATTTCTTCAACATGTATATGTGAAATACTGGATGAACAGAACCCAGATTTGTAGGCAACTTTAATTCATAAGAAACCCCATCTATCCTTCTCAAAATATAGTATAGCCCTATATAGCGAGGACTCAACTTCCCTTTCTTCATAAACACATGACTCCCTTCATAGGAGAGACTTTGAGAAACACCCAATCACCAACCTCGAATTCTAGATCCCTTCTTCTAATATTTGCATAGGACTTTTGTTGACTCTGGGTTATCTTAAGTCATTCTCTAATGACTTTCACTTTCTCCATTACCTGATGCACAAGATAAGGCACAAAAAACCGTGTTTCACCCATTTCATACCACCCTATCGGCGACCTACATCTTCTCCCATATAATTTCTCAAAAGGAGCCATCTTTATACTGGCATGGTAGCTATTATTATAGGTAAACTCTATCAATGGAAAGTGATCTACCCAACTACCTTTGAATTCAATTACACAGTCCCTTAACATTTCATCAAGGGTCTAAATGGTGCACTCGGAATGCCCATCGGTCTGAGGGTGAAAAGCAATACTTAGGTTTACTTGGGTACTTAGACCCCTTTGAAAAGACCTTCAAAAATGTGATGAGAACTATGTACTTCGGTCAGATATGATGGATATAGGTTCCCCATGCAGGCAAAATACTTCCTCAATGAACAACTTAGCATAATCATCTCCCGAATAGTTGGTCCTCACAAGCATAAAGTGAGTTGACTTGGTCAGCTGGTCTATAATCACCCAGATAGAATCATACTGGTTTCGAGACCTCGGAAGTCCTGTAATCAAGTCCATATTGATCATCTCCTACTTACACAAAGGGAAACATATCTCTTGGGAAGTACCACCTGTCCTCATATGCTCTACTTTAACTTGTTGACAATTCAAACACTTAGAAATAAAATCATCCATATCATGTTTCATATTATTCCACCAATATATAGCTTTTAGATCATGGTACATCTTAGTAGAGCCTGGGTGAACAACATACCTTGAAGTTTAAGCTTCATCAAGGATTCTCTTTCACAGACCATCTACATCTGGCACACATAATCTACCTTGATATCTCAAAATCCCATTACCACCAATTTCAAAAGACATCACCTTCTGCTGACCCACAACTTTCTTTATCTACATCAAGATGGGATCTTTGGCATGCTTCTCTTTAACTTTTGAACAAAGGGAAGATTTAGCTATCTCATGGACAAGTACTCCCCTATCCTCAGAATCCAAGAGTCGCACCCCTAGATTTGCAAGTCGGTGAATATCATTCACCATCTTTTTTTTCCCTTCCTCAACATGAGAAAGGCTGCCCATAGATAATCTGCTGAGGGTGTCAGCTACCACATTCACCTTGCCCGGATGATAGTGCAGGCTCATGTCATAATCCTTCAAAAGTTCCAACCAAGGATTCTGCCAAAGATTTAATTTTTTCTGCGAGAAAACATACTGCAAAATCTTGTGTTCAGTAAATGTATCAAAATGTACCCCATAAAGATAATGCCGCAAGATTTTAAGCGAAAACACCACAGCCGCTGATTCCAAGTCATGCATGGGGTAATTTCGCTCATGCACCTTCAACTACCTTTATGCCTAAGCCACCACTTTACCGTGCTACATAAGTAAACACCCAAGTCCCACTTGGGATGCATCACAGTACACCAAAAACCCCTCTGTACCATTCGAAAGATTCAACATAGGTGTTGTAGTCAACTTATCTTTCAACCTCTCAAAACTATTCTCACAGGAGTCAAACCACACAAATTTCACCTTTTTCTATGTCAACTTAGTAAGTAGAGAAGATATGGAAGAAAAGATCTCTACAACAAGAAGCTCTGAATGTCGGTTGGAGTCGTGGGTCTGGGATATCTTTTCACTGCCTCAACCTTTTGGGGATTAACCTTAATCCCATCACTAGACATAATATGCCCCAAGAAAGCAGTAGCATTAATCCAGAATTAACACTTGGAAGATTGTCCATACAACTTATGATCTTTGAGGGTTTGAAGGATGATTTGAAGATGACTGGCATGGTCGTACTCAGTCTTAGAGTAAATCAAAATATCATCAATGAAAACTATTACAAACATATCTAGAAACTGAAGGAACACCCTATTCATTAGCTCCATGAAAGTTGAGGGGGAGTTAGTCAACCTGAAAGACATGAATAAGAATTCATAATGACTATATCGGGTTCGGAAAGCTGTTTTGGGAATATCTGACTCTCTAACCTTTTACTGATGGTATCCCGAACGCAGGTCTATCTTTGAAAAGTATTTAGCACCCTGAATTTAGTCAAAGAGATCATCGATCCTAGGAAAAGGATATTTATTTTTAACAGTGACCTTATTCCGCTGACGGTAATCTATGCACCTACGCAGAGAGCCATCTTTCTTTCACACAAAGAGTATAGGTGCACCATAGGGAGAAACACTAGGATGGATAAAACCTTTTTCTAGAAGATCTGGGACCTGCTCTTTCAACTCTTTCAGATCTGCAGGGGCCATTTTATATGGAGGAATAGAGATGGGATGGGTGTCTGGCAATAAATCAATACCAAAATCTATCTCCCTATTAGGTGGTATTCCTGGGAGATCATTAAGAAAGACTTCTAGAAATTTATTTACCACAGGGCCAGACTGAAGAGAAGGATTTTCGGTATTTGAATCTTTGACCGGAATGAGATGATACAAACAAACCTTGGAGATAAGTTTACGAGCTTTAAGGTAAGATAAAAAGTGTCCTTTAGGTTCTACAAAATTCCCCTCCCACTCTATCACCGGTTCATTCAGAAAAGAAAAAGTGACCTTCCAGGTTCTACAGTCTAGCCTGGAATAACATGAATGGAGCCATTCCATTCCTAAGATGGCATCAATATAACCATATCAAGCTTTATAAGATCTACCATAGTACCCCGACTATAAAAAAACATAATATAATTCTTATACACCCTCCTAGCCACAAGAGAATCACCCATTGGAGTGGAAACAGAGAAAAGTTCTATAATTACATCGGGCTCAAACCCAAAACCAAAAGCAACATATGGGGTTACATTAGACAAGGTAGACCCGATATTAAGTAATATGTACACATCATAAGAAAAGATTTGTAATGACCCGTAACTACATTTGGGGAAACTTCTGCATCCTGATGGTTGAACAAAGTGTACAACCTGTTGGGACCGCTCCCGACAGCTGAAGTGGAACCCTTTTAAGGCGGTGGTAGTCCAAAAGAATTTTTCTGTGACTTAGCTCCCCCAACATTACCTCTCGCTGTCGGGCATTCCCGCTGGATATGACCTGGTTAGCTGCACAAATAACATACCATGGTGCCAAACTGACATCTCCCTGGGTGGTGCCTTCCACACGTATTACATCGAGGATAAGATCTAACAGACTATGCCTCACTCCCCTACGACTGTGCATCCTGTGTCCTGGATCCATGATTAGTTTGAAAACTCTTAGATCATTGGTCAATTGGGGGTCTGGGCGCTGGGGCACTGGATCAAGACTGTGCATTACCCTAAAAAAATTTCTTCTGCCATTTGTTACCCCAATTACCCCTCGACAACTTACTGTGGCTCTGGTCTATTGTTTTGGCCCTCTTGGACTGCCTGTCCTGCTCCCTAGATTCAGCAATTCTCTTTTTCTGCTCCTCTACCTATTGTATGTGGACTGACAGTCTAGAGAAGTCTATGTCCCTGTTTAGCATTGCCCCCTTTTCATTCAAGCACTAAGTCATCAGAAATGCCGGATGCAAATTTCCTCATACGGGCTCTTATATTACCATCCAAATTTGAAGCATAATAGGCTAGTTGGTTTAACCTTTAGAGTTTACTCCTTGACACTCATTTTTCCTTGATTTATATTCATAAACTTTTCAGTTTTGGCCTACTTCAACTCTAGAGGAAATAATCGATCTAGGAAGGCTTCCACGAACTCACCCCATACTGTGGGCTCAACATTCTCACCCTTAGAATCTTCCCACTTTCTATACCACTGATTTACAACTTCTTTAAGAAGATAAGTTACTATTTCTACCACTTTTACCTCGTCCACATACATCACCCTGAAAATATTCTCCATCTCATCCACAAACTCTTGTGGATCCTCCTTTACCTTGGTACCAGTAAACTTGGGAGGATTCATCCTCATGAAATAACCCACCCGAGTAGACTCAGATGTAGCAGGTGCAGACCCAACATCCTCCAACTGTTGAGTTTGTGCGGCCACCAACTATGCAAGAATATGTATGGACTACCTGTATTCTGCATTAGATACCTCTCTCTCGCGGGACTGGGTACGGTTAGTCCCCGACTGGGGAGCTCTAGGTGCCCTGGGTGGGCTGGTCTGAGTAAATGGGACACCCAGAGTAACAACAACTTCTGGAGTCTGAGCTATGTTGTGTGTCCTCATCCCATGAATGGGACGGACCTAATTAGCCTAGGCATTTTTATCATTAGAGCGATGTGGAGGCATGGCTATTTTTTCTCAAATGCAAGGGATCATTGATTAAAGGACAGATTAGACTCTAAAGAACGAACTAAATGACAAGAAGGGGAAACATTCCTAAATGCCTAGTATCTTCCTTCTTATAAGTGTGGCGTGATACACACCCAAAAAAAATACTCTACCCAATGCGATTTCGTAGAAACCCTGGTCCATGAACCGTGCTCTGATACCAAGTTTGTCATGACCCAATCCAAGGCCCTGGACGTTATGAGCATCCCGAACCATAAAATCCTGGATGCCTCTCTCTATCTGGTAGTCATGCACAATGCTCATACAATAAAAGATGATACGGAATAAAATTTAATACGAAATCATGGTCTTTCTAAATTAAATTTACATATAGAAAATAAAACCAAACAACAACTAGACAATATCTGAACCAGTTTGTGAAATCTCTAATACATGATAAAAAAACAACTGTCTGGAAACTAGGACAAGGCCCGCAGTAGACCCAAAACAAAATAAATGACATATTCTGAACTAAGAAGGCCTTCTGGAACAAAGAAAGCTCACCACTGCACAACTTGCTTCTCTCTAAACTCTCTATAGCTTAGACAGACCATTAGATTGAGCCTCTGATCCTGATAGATAGGGGTCAATACAGTTGTACTGGTACACAGAGTAAATCCAAAATAATAATTTATATTCATCATATATGAGAGAAATTTAAAACAACTCATAAATATATCATATGATAAGAATCACATGGGCATATTTAAAAAAAAGGACTCTATAAAATCATCTGGACTCTGTGACACTCTTTATTTTACTTATGTGCTAGGTGGTATACCCTACAACTCTAAAATTCTACAGGCTATATGGAATCTTCCCTTAACTCGGCAACTAAAACCCCAACCCGAGTTTGCCGCAAGGGTTGGAGTCTCTTTCTCTGTACGCCAAAGGGCACTAGGACAGTGTAACATCCCTCATGGGGAAATAAAAAACCTGTATCGACAAAACACGGTTTTGGGCTAAGATTCATTTGAACTAAAGCCTTCTTCGGGAAACCACCTAACACTCTTTATGCCCATTTTTAACTCTTTAAACAAGTATTCTTTGAAAACAAACTCTAAAAACTCTAAGTATGTTGTGGCATTCAAACAAATGGTATCGTCATACCATTGACTTGCAAGTCGCATCTCTGAGCCATTAATAACATATTAAAAATCTCTGTTTTAAAAAGATAAGGTTTGGGACCACCATATCAATAAATCAAATCAACGAACTCTTTCTTATAATTCATGTAAAACCATACAAGCAACATTCTGGGTCAACATTTTCAATAATACTAGGTGGTCATGTTAAAGTTCTCAATCACATGAAATTCTTTCTCTTTAACACAAAAACATAATTATGTCAAGAAGCACTCTCTCCTTATCTCTAAATCATTCTCAAATGCTATGACATTGAGAAAACTACTTTCAAAACATAAAACATGCATTTAAACTCTTTTCTGGCAAGATCATAAACTTTAATTCAACACAAGAGAGAGATTGCATAATTTGTGCTCTCAAATATTCCAAAATATCAATTTTCATACATATACCTATACATATAAATCAATTTCGGAGGAAAAGGACGAAAGGCCAAATCAATGATACTAATACATTCATGAAGTATAATAAAAATCATGGAATCCAAAACCCCTTTCTGATTTCATGCTTGATAACATTTAAATCATGTTAGAAAATTTCAACGAGCCCATGTAGTTTTAGAATAAACCCCACGTACCTTAGGTTGTTTAGGAGGAAGAGTGGATTCCGAATCTCAACTTCGTTCTGAAAATTCTTGGCTTGAAGGAAAGAGGTCTTGATCTTAGGGGATGAGGTTAGGGTTTTTAATTTGATGTTAAGGGAGTTATTTTTATGAAAACCTACCTAAAGTGCTGATATGGTGTTTTAATCTCGTGTTTGGGGTGTAATAGAATAAGGGAAAATGACCCAATTTCCCTTAAGCACGCGGATTTTAAAAGCTGAAACAACTGGGCATGGACGTTGTAGGTGACATGGCGCGTCATGGGCAGTGATGCAATACTCGATGTGTCGCGCCTCTACCGCATCGAGCCTTAGTACTTCTCGTGCACAAAAGTTGACCAACGCGATGGGAGACACGGCACGCTAAGATCACATTGGTCCACTATTTTGAGACACCGAACGAGGTCAAACACGGTCCAAAAAATTCAAAACTCACCCAAGATGTACTTTTGACCTGCCCTATCGCATATCAACAACAATATCAAGAGATGAAGGTCGGGAAGGTCGAAAATAAAATCATCTAAGATTAGGAGTTTAGAATGTGACTAAGTTCTTTAGACACTTTGAAAAACATTCTAGTCGTTAGCCTCTGAAACATGATACTAAAAGGAAATCGAGTCCAAAAATTTTACGGGGCGTTACATTTTTATATGCCTCTTCCTTTTACTTCTTATACTTCTTCAAAGTAGCTGTTTTTTCAAGAGTTTGGAACCTAAATGATGTTTATTTATGTGAAAATATGATCTGTGATAATGATTTTCTTCTTTCAGGGTTATAATCTACTTCACTGTGTTCACAAGATCCATCCATATTTTGATAGGGCAATCCACAAGGTGCATTAGCAAACCGGTATATATGAAGACATGGCATGTGTTGGTTTCTCTTTGTGTGTTTGTAGAACATCAAAATCTGAGCCCTAAAAGTTTAAGTATAATTCCCAATGGTGTTCTTTAGTTTTGTTGAATAACCTATTTCTCTGATACAACACTCCACCAATTTTTAGCTCAAAAGTTGAGGTAATTAGAGAAAAATGAGGATTTTTTAGTGTGGTTTGACCATCTTCAATATGCCTATGATTTGCAAAATGGTGTATTTGCAGCCATGGCGTGTGTTGGTTTCTCATTCCATGGCTGTTGAATAGTAAAATTTGAGCCCTAAACTGATATACCCAATTTGGGTTCTTTATTTTTTCTTGAACACCCCATTTCAAAGGTAGTTGCTCTACAAAATTTTAGTTAAAAAATTAGGTAATCTGAGTAAAAAAGTGTTTTTTAGGGTGGTGTGCCAGTGAGTTTATCTTAGATCCAATCAACAACTCTTTTATCATATATCGATACTAATATTAAAAGCATAGTCTCTGAGAAATATTAATTGATCTTCTTACCCCGTCGTAGCTTATGTTTGTGGGATTTCACTGGGTAAGTTGTTGTTGTTTATAAAAGATGCTCGACATTGTTCAAAAGCCTAATTGTGGGGATGTTTACATCTTTCGAATGAGGTTGTGATGATAATACTTATGGCACAAACCTCGCCAAAGTTTTTGTACAAAAAGAAATACACTTCACAGAGATGGGATTTTCTATAAAGGGTGGTTAACCATGTCTATTATTTCTTCTTCATTGATAAAAACCAACAGCCCTTTGAGAAAAAATTAAAGATCGAGGATTATGGTGACATATGGCCATAGAATACCAAATATTTTAATTTGCTTCTTCCTTTTTACTGATTGTTCTTCTGTAAGGTAGAAATGATACAACAAGGTAGTTGTTCTCTCAAGAGTTAGGAACCTAAAAGAGGTATTTTAATGATAAGTTTTGTTTCTTTCTGTGAAATAATCTACTTCATTGTATTGACAAAATCCAACCCGTATCTTGGCAGCGCGACTCGGTAAGGCATCCATTTGCTAATGGTGTATCTGCAGCCATGGCGAGCAGCTTTCTCTCTGCATGTTCTACAAATAAGGTAGCCCATTTTGTGATGATGATTTTCACTGTATTAAGAAGATCCAACTTGTATTTTGGCGGGGGACCTGGCATGGCATCATCTGTAACCCAGTATTTGTAGCTATGGCGATGTCGCTTTCTTTTTGCATGTTAGAACACCAAAATCTGAGCCCTAAAGTGTATGACAACCATTGCACATGTAGTACTCTCTCAAATTTTAGTTCAAAACTGAGATAATTAGAGTAACAAAATGGATTTTTCAGGGTCGTTGACCAACTCTAGTATGCCAGTGATTTTTATCTTAGCACTAATCAATATCCTTTTTAGCATATGTATGAGGTCTGTATGTGTGTGTGTGTGTCTGTTTTTGCTTTTTATTTGTGACTACTGTGCTCCGGTGTGGCTGCTTTTCAGAGAAAGCATCAACAAAAGCATAGGAAGGGCAGTTGAGAAACTTAGAGTCTCTGGTTTAAGTATCTCTTATAAATCAGGGTGTTCTATAAAAAAAATGGTTCTATAAAAAAATGGAGGTTCGATTGAATATTGAGAATGAGGCCAACAAAGAGAAGGGGATTCTTTGAGGGTGATTTCACGTGTATGACAGAGCAACTAAAATGAATGAAAGGCACATATACCTGCAATATCGTCTATAAACAAGTATTAGGTGAGAATTGTTTCATTACATTATTATACAACATTAATGGTTTAAATAATTATTAATTATAGCTACCCTATAAATGTTACTCATATAAGTATAGACGACATGGACTTATCTTGACAGAGGAAGACATGACAAGACTCGATAATCAACATGGAAAAAGAAAAATATATTTTTCTATATTCATTCATGTAAACTTTCATATCACATTTATTAAATAAATCACAACTATACTAATTACAATGAAAGTGCTGACTATAATGTTAGGAAATATCACATATTTACCTACATTTCACAAGACCCACGTGCAACACATGTGCCATGACACTAGTATATATATATATATATATATATATATATATATATATATAAAAACAAAATCGAGTTTAAGGGGTAAGGCCTCAAGACCAAAACATTATTGTCAAGAAGGATTCACAATGCATAACTAGAATTGTAAATTCAAGGCCCTTTTGTAAATTCATGATTTCTCAACATTTAAACATAATTAAAATGATTTCACCATGCCCATGTAATTCAAGAAAACCCCACGTACCTTATGTTATTTAGTTTGAAGATTGGAACTCTAATCTTGACCCTTTTCTTGAAATCTTGAACTTAGAGGAAAACCTAGTTTGATCTTATTTTTTAGAGTGGAGAGGTATTGAGATGTTTAAAAACTGATAAAAGTTGATTAATAACACTTAAGGGGAAACTTAATTCGTGGGAAAGGTTTTTGGATTGAGGAAAAGACAAAAATACCCCTAAGAAAATAAAAAAAAAGTCGCAAAATTTCATCAGTTGATGACCATGGTTGATGACCCGTCACTCAGGTGATAGCTCGTCACCTAGGTCGTCACTTTTTTGCTGGATTTTTCCACTTACTACCCTAGGCTGATGACTAAGGCTGATGGTTCGTCACTTAGTTGACGGCCTGTCAACTTGGTCGTCACCTAGTTGATAAGTCATCAATTTCGTCGTCACATTTTGGCAAACAGACACTTCGAAGTAAAATGAGCATAACTTTCTACTCCGATATTGGATTAAGGTAAAACCAGTTGTGTTGGTAAGAGGACTCAAAGATATTTCTTTTGGTTTATGGTAGGACATGTAACTCATTATATACTAGGAGTAATGATCGTTGAAATTTGACCCAAGCTGAAACGTTCAATAAAACTTAATCGATAGAAACGTTTTCAACTCGTCTTTCATATATGAGATATTTGTGTCCTCAATTCATATCCAAAGGTATTACCACACTATATAAAAGATCATAAGACATATATTAACAAATAATCATAGGGTTCGGGTCTATACGCGTAAAAACGATGGTTTGAAAACTAGCCCAAAAAATGCAGGATGTTACATCTTCAGTCTTCAAATAGTTTATAACGTATTAGTTTACTTAATAAATAAGATTTTGTCTTTACAGATCTTCTACCAACCAACAACTGTGCATTCAGTGTGAGATGGAAAACTACTCATGTTCCTCCTTATATCGGAAAGGTTTAATAAACTTCTCCGACTAAAAAGAATATCTCTAAACTGAGCCTATTTAAGTTGCAGAAAATTCTTAAATATTTACCATTCTTAAGGCGCTACACGACATATTCCCCATTATGCAAGGTTTTACGGGTCATCAATGCATTACTAGGTTATGATAAAGGGCAGGTTTTCAGGTACAATTTCCGTTGTTTAGGTGTTGACAATTGGCTTCCTAATGAATAGAAGTATATAGGAGAACCCTTTCTTCATCCAAATATACAAACAATGATTGCAAGAAATCTATTAGGCCCTTTGCCCCATTTGGTAGATGATCTTCGTGATGTATAAAAAGATGTAGCGAACTTTCATTAGAAAATCTATAAACGCAATGCAAAAATCGTAAACTCCATTCTTAACTTTTACTCTGATTGTGACTTTGTCAACAAATTTGGAGCGAATCTTATCAATAAGTGGCCTAGTCCTAATGAATTTACCTATACTCTTCTCAGTCATAATCCCATTGTAATATCTTGATTTGAAAATAATTGTTGGATTGCCGATTTAAGTAGCATAACGAGCTTTCCTTTTTGGATTCCCAATCGATGGTTACTAGGGCTTGGGATAGCTGCTATTTATTGGTTTGGAATAGTTAGATTTATCTGGAATTTCCTCCACAACTATGGTTTCCATAGTAGGATTAGTGTTTTTATCAACCAGATGCACCAGTGCTTGGTTTATCGTCATCCCCATAGGATATATGGAGTGTGAGGCTTTCATAAAAAAAAAAGAGGAAGAAAACTACCATTGAGAAATAACTGTCATGTATTGTATGGAGAGCTTTTTCTATTTACTTTTTTTTATATGTGATAGGATGTGAAATAAGAACAAGGGTTAGTAGAATATTTGATTAAACAACTAAAGACAAAGCAACCCACGTAATAGTAAAGAAACTTATTTTTTTCAACAAATAAACAAATATTTTTATATTACACTTTTTTTAAAATGAAACTAATTTTTAGTACATCAAATCAAATATCCGATTAATTCATGAATTAAAATCCATCCTTACGTTAATATTACCTTATTTAAAAAAAAAAAAAAAATATTACATTATTAATCCCTATGTCTCTAATCCAAACAACCCCTTAGTGATAATGATGTATGCCTAGCTTCATCCAGGATCCATAACTAGTATTAAGTACTTGTGCAATAGCTCTGTAGGATACTCAGGTGACTTATACTATTCTTATATATACATTATTGTTCAGTAGAGTATTTTCGATTAATACTTTCTTCATCCTAGCAAAAACAGAAAGTATGATGAGCGGATTTGGATAGACTAATATGAAAATAAGTATTCATCTGTTTGGCTTGAGAATGGATATACATTTAAGATCTCATCTTATCCATGATCTTCGCCATAGGAACTGGGATTTAATTCTATAAAATACATAACATGAAAGATATAATTTAACATACTTTATTTGTTGCATGATATGACAATCTCTTGACCTTTTATGCTCCAAATAGAGGAGCTATTGGAGAAACTAAATAGAAATTTTTTGACAAAAACAAAATTTAGGGTTGAGTTGTTCATTTGTGAGCAATTGTATTTTTAAAGATGTTATTTTCAGTTTTCGTTAACAAGTTTTCTATCAAACACCAACAGAAAGAAGTGTTTCATTTTTTTTGTCTCTAATTGTCTTTGGCTTGAGTTTCTTTTTTTAATCAGTAGGGGTGAATTTTATAAATGGATAATCTAACATGGAATTAACATCATTTACATAGGTCAAGTGGACCAAGTAGGCTAACAAGAAAATGCGTTTAAGTTTATTAAGACTGAATATTTTTTCCTTCTGCCAAAATTTGGTTTCACTTTTTTAAAATACCCAAAAAGAAGGTTCATGCCTTTTCCTTTCCTTCTTTTGCCAAATTCACTAGTTGGATCAAAGATACAATATGATCATTTAAATTTATGTCATCAATTACTTCACATCGCCTCGAAATGCTATATGTTTTCTTTGATTGCGATGAGATATCACTAGTTCAGTCATTTTCTTTTTTTTCTATTTGTTTCAAATATTACCACTAATTTGAGATGATTAGTGTTATAGATGGAACATGTCTTGTAACTGTCTTATCATTTTACCTAGGGGGATCAAAGGATACACTTGTATGTGGAATATCATTTACTCCAAGGAATAATATCTAAATAGATGAAAATAAATAGAACCTACAAATTTTCTAGTTGACTCAACCATGAATTACTACATTTTCTCTTCTCTTTCCCACGTACTCTTGCAAGTAGTCTTTGAGTGTTGTCTCTTTAATATAGCCTAGTAGTTTCACCACTGTAATTTTTTATTCCCTTCTATTTTGTCTCTTCATTTCTGTAAATTGAAGCCACCTAACATTTGCAGTTACATATCTTATTATTTTTATTAATTATGAAATTATATGTTCACTCGTAATTAAATTAACTTGTAAGTAGTTAATAATATCATATATAGAAAGAAGGTAAATGAAAAATATAACATTTTAATTAAGTTTTTTAGCCTTAAATAAATATTATGAAATTCAAGTTAATTCAAATTTTATCCCAAATAAACAGCAATTCTCTTTATTTGCCAATGTAATTTTAGGATATTGACCACATTTACTATGTGGATATCCAACTATGAAAACTACGCAAGAGAAATCTTATTTGAATGATGCCTTAAAGTATATTTACTACCTATTAGTCTTAGTATTTAATGCATACAAGAGAACTTTATTAAGAATTAATTACTGATACAATGTATGCATTGTGTAAGACATGATATCTTTATTTGAATAATGCTAATGAATGATGATTTATATCTAGAATTATATAATACTTATGTATTTAAAAATAAATATTAGAGAGAGAAATTGATAGAAACATATATAGCCATTAGATTGCAAGAATCATTCAACTAGAATCTATTAATACTTTTGGATCTTCTAATTTATTCTTCTCATTCAAGAATATGAAGAGAAGTGTGAAAATTGTGAAGAGAAGTGTGAACAGTGTGATGAAAGAGAGGGAAAATACGTTTATTCCTCCACATGGCATCATTTGAGTGGCATTATTCTTGGGCATGCTGCCCATAAATCTACCCCACCCCGCAAATAAATCAAAGTGGGAAAAGTGTGAACGGTGTGATGAGAGAGAAGGGGCATACATCTTGTTCTCCACATGGAAGCATCTGAGTGGCATTGTTCTTTGGCTTGCTTCCCATAAAGCCTAGTCCCCACCCATTTTTCCTTCCACATGTTAGTGTTTTGTGTTGGGCGTTGTTGCATGTGTTGAGTTGTGTGTTGTGTTGTGACGTGTTTTTGTATTGTTATATGTATTTGGATTCTCTCTAAAACCTTCTTCTTTCTTTGTCTCAATCTATACATCTGACTATCTTCAGCCGCTTGCTTTCTCTCCCTCCCAACTTCTCTTGTATACTCTAAATTGATTTACTCCACTTCCCCTCCCCCCCCCCCCCATTCTTTATTATTCTTCATTAAGCTATATATATATATATAGATTGGATTTTTATCTCCTTTTTTGTAAGGTTTGATCCATAGGTAAGGTAGGTATGAGCTAATCTTTATCTGAGTTGCTCTCATTTTTAAGAAAAAGAATTGGAGTTGGTGGCTTTCTTGTGTTTTTTTTAATTTTATTCTGAGTTGATTCTTGTGTGCTTTACTATCCATTTTGATTTGTCTATGGAATGTTATGTTTTTAAGCTAATTTTCCTGTTAAATTTTGATCTGTGGTGATTTTGAATTGAAATGGTTGAAGGGTTTTGCAAAGTTTGATCATTGACGGTTTATTTTAGCTATTTTCCTTATCTAGTTAAGTTTTAAGTTAGGTTTTAATATTCCTTAATTGTGATTGTGTTGTTTTCTTTATCTAATTGAATGTTTACTTAGGTTTTAATGACTACTTAATTGCAATTTTCCAGTTTTCTTTATCTTCCTGAATGTTAACTTGGTTTTAATGATTCTTTAATTTCCGTTATGTTGTTTTCCTTATCGGGTTGACTTATAACTCAGGTTAATATAATTCTATCATTGCTTTAAGAAATGGTAAGTGGAGATTTCATCATATCCTTCACTAATTCTTGTCTGTGATCTGCAGAAATTTACTACAATTGTCTTCTTCTCTTCATTTAACAAGATGTCAGTGATGCCTCATCAAATTCAGGTATAGATTATAATCAGGGAATAAAGTAAAGTTTCTGATACATCTTTTATGGGATTCTAAGTAATTTAGTTTGTTGGCTATTAACTTTCAACTCTTTGGCGAGGGTTCAACTACCCTACTTGTAATCTACTTCACAATTTCATCTTCCCCTACCCCCATTTTTTTTTAAAATAGTGCATCCAAATATTTGAATAAAAGATGAGTTTTCTCCAAATCGAACTCCCCCTACATCTTCTATTTTTGTACTTTAAATATATATTCCTCATCCTCCTTTTCCTAAATTGTTGAATATGAATGTAACAAAAATACAGGAATACAATGGACATAAGGGTATCTGGATGTATGAATGCATCTATTGTAAAATGAACTTCTTCTCAACCCAGGCCATAGCAAGCCACACCAGGCGTCACTTCAAAGATAGGTGGGTTAAAGGAACCCCCCAAAATAGAAATTTTGTGAAACTTTTTGATTATATGCAGCAACTAGGTTCTGCTAATACCTCATCAATTTCCAATCAACAACTTGTTTCAGCAAAAACATCTGAAAATGACTCCTCAAATGCTCATCATTTGCCAAAAGGAGTTGTGAAGATTTTTGGAAGCTTGGAAGCTCGTCCTTTGCCTCAAGCTTCATCCAGAAGAAGACCACGGACCCCTGTGCATCCTTTCAGAGTTCGTGATCTGATGGTACTATCTAGGATCAAGGATCATTTTACCGGAAAGAAGGAAAAAGCTATTTCACGTATTCTTAATAGTTCTATGGATCAGGTTCTTGAACTTTCTTTAACTTTTTACTTTATGACTAAAATGATTTATGTTTTTCTCCTTCTTTTGTTTCAATTTTTTGTTTATGTGGATATATTCTATGATCGAATTCATAAGTCATGGAAATACAAAGGACTAGGGACTATATCAATCCCACTTTTTATATGAGATAAGTGATGCAAAGATTTTTGAATAAAAGTAACACTGATTTTATCTAATCTTCCGATCAAATACGAGATGGGTTTAATCACAAAATGTTTACCGGGAAAACACAATTAATTCCTTGAACCAAATGATCCCTTAAATAATTTATTTTTATAGCTTACTCTAGTGAATTGACACCCTCTTTATGAATTTTGGTTAATTTCCCCCATGAATCATATTTTCACGTAGCATTCAAATGAATTAATGTGTGCTTAGATTTTTAACCTTCCATAACAACAACATTTTTGGTCCCTATTTATGGGGTCAAATAAATACTTTCTAAGAAGAAAGATTGGAATATTAATTTTATTGAGACAAACTACAAAATCTAATGCTTCAGGAGCAGAATCTTTCTCAAATTCTAAGGTTTCACGTCTCCACCTAATCTCTCTTTCATGACCAGATATCTTTTCGGCTTAGGATACCAGAGATCTTTGTATATACAACAACTTCGATGGTTTATAGGAGTTTTATCTTGATACAGGTAAAAGAATCAAGGAAGAAGAGAATTGAGGTGGATGTGATCACCATTGAAGACTCGGATTATGAGTCCAAAACTATCTGATCATATTGTTGAAGCATGTGATGTAGTTACTGTGTTGTTTCTTCTTAATTAAGGTTTTGAAGAATGTTATCAAAATATTACTTGAAGTGTCTTATTAAATATGTGGATAATATGATAGTAGTTGCTTTTCTATATCATCTAGGAGTACTGGGTTGTCCCTTTATCCCATATGTTGTATTAATATATGTATTCAATTGTTACACATTTAGCATATGTTGATGACATAGTAATTTCTTTGTCTAGGGAATAGACGTAAATTCAAATTGATTTAGAAAACGCATGAGCATTTGTGTAGAAAATGAACAAAAGAGCTCAAGATTGTTACATGATAAAATTTATAGCTTCTTCTTATGCAAATAATTAATATTTATCGTAGCCTACCGTTCATGACTTCTTATTATTATATGTATATGATGGTTTGGGACTACTTGAAAAATTACGTAGAGAATTGATAAACCATAAATCATATGCATTTTTTGGGATACTTTTTTATTGCAAATTCATTGGAGTTAATAATTTTCCCGCAGGTACGATTATTACTCAATATATGGATATTATGCTTTGTACTGATAAAAGACAATGCTCAGTTTTTGAATTATCCAGTTATTCCTATCTTTCTTTGTTAATTATCGAATATAAATGTGTATGAAGCAGAAAGGTAAAAGAATTTCAATCAAACACTATTAGAAAGAAGTGTGTCAATTTATTATCTTCTTTAATGATGTTTCGTTTGACTTTTTTTTTTTTTTTTTTTTTGAAAAATAGGGAGAAAAAAACTAAAAACATTTGGTTATAGCTCCTTTATTTTAGTAGAATAAAATGTTTTTGTAGGATAATGAAGCTTCAAAGGTATGACTCTTGTTATATCTTATATAAATGTAGTGACTATCTCCTTCTACAATAAATTTTTTACTTTTAGGCAAATATGAAAAATAAAATTGGCCAAAATCTCATTATTTCTAGTCAAATATATTTTTCCTTAAAATTGAAGCTCTTGTATTTAAAAATTAGTAATTAAAAAATCATGCGAGCAAAGAATATAATCTTCTCACTCTATTAACATGAGATCATACTGGAGTAAAGACTATCAAATAACCAAATTCATTGGGGTAATTAATAGAGAGAATACTCACAAAAATACCTGAAGTTTGACCGAATTTCCAATTGAGCATACTGAACTTTGTGGGGGTCCTATTACCCCCAGACCTTTTTTTTCGTATTTAATGGCATATATATGCCACTTGGCCCATTGTGTGTTAGTCATGCGAATTAAGTGCGTGAAACTATTAAAAAACGTTAAATACTCCTATTTATTTGCCAAACTGCCCCTAATTTTTTTAATTTTTTAAAGTTTTATATTTTTTATTTATTTTTTCATTCTTCTATCTTCTTTCTTTACTTTCTCCAATAGTGGAGTCTTCAACAATGGTTGCTCCATTTCATCACACACATACACACCCAAATGGGTCATATTGAATACACCCAATTTAATTACATCAATTTGATACAATTTCAACACACATAACCCAAATGGATCATCTTCAATTCCATCAAAATGACAAAATTTAACCCATCATTGTCACCACCGACCAACCACCATTGATCAACCACCAACTAAGGGGGGGGGGGGGGATCCACCAAGGGAAGGAAAAATTTGAATAATTCTTGAAGAAAGTTTTCAATTTGAAACTTTGAATAATTTCAAATTCAAATTCTATTTCATACTTGAATTCAAATTCAATTTCCAGTTTCCAATTTCCAGTTTTATTGCGTTCAATGTGCCACAGGGTGTGTTCAATAGTCGGAAATTGAAATTGGAATTTGAATTTCCAATTTTTTGGACTTGAAATTTGTAATTGACTGAATAAAATCATTTGGAATTTGATTTGTAGAAAGAATTTGAGTTGTGGAATCTTTACTATGGTTATAATGGTGAAAACATGTTGAAAAGTGATAAAATGGAGAAGACAAAGCGCGTGTACTACACTTCCGACGTCAAAATTGGGTATAACTTTGCGGGGGGAAATTAATTTCACTTTTAAAAAGTTCGGGGAGAATTAATTTCACTTAAAAAAATATAGGTGTGTAATAGGACCCCCGCAAAGTTCAATATGCTTAACTGGTAATCCGGTCAAACTTCAGGTATTTTTGTGAGTATTCTTCCTAATTAATATTACAAAATAATTTAGGTTTTTTTAAATAAAATACATTAAGTTTAAGGGCATTCAGTCAAACAAAATATGTCCTGATGAAGATTATTATTTACTCAATTTGAATTTGTGGTTTACCAATCAAATTTCTTCTTGTCAAGATGATAAATGCATCTATGCTAAATAAAGTTATGAAATAAAATGGTAAAGATATTTTCTAATACATCCAAAATTTAAATAAAACTTGAGTTGTCTTCGAATCCAACCCTCATCTGACACACCCTACCTCTTATAATTTTTCCTTGTAAATATATTTGCCCCCCCCCCCTCCCCAAAATGATAAACTAGAAAGTCACAAAAATGAAAAAAATATCGACAACAAGGTGAGTCCAAGTATCAATGCAGATGTTGTGGACAATTTTTTTCATATAGTCAAGCCCTAGTAGGTATTACAAAGGGCCACTTAAAAATGGTTGGAACAAAGGAACCTGCTGTCGAAAGGTGCATACCCAACCTACGAGGCTTCATGATATGAAAACTCTAGCTATATTTTGGGTTGTTCTTACGAATGAGGAAGAAGAAGCTTGTTTGAGTCTTCTTGATCTTGCTAAAGGAATTTTTCAATGTTATAAATTTAAATATATATGCATTTACTTCATCTTTTTAATACCTTCGTCACTAAACTCTTCCAATTCTTCATACCACTGGTTGGCTACATCCTTCAGTTAATAGGCTACCAACTTTACCCCCTCAGTGACACTAGCATGCATGACTCTGAATATTTTCTCCATTTCATATATGAACTCGTGGGGGTCTTCCTCAACCTTTGTTGCCACAAAAATGGGTGGGTTCAACCTCAAGAATTGGACAACCCGAGTAATTTAAGACGAACAAAGCACATAGCTCACGTCTCTAGAACGACGAGATTGAGAAGCCACAAACTGAGCAATCATATGGATAGGCTGATGGAAGTCATCATTCTAGACTTCTATCTGAGGAAACTGGGTACGGTTAACACCAGAACGAGTACCCGTGGTGGACTAATTTAGACCGGAGAAATTCCAGGAGTAGTGGCAGCAAATTCAGAGGTACCGGCTCTGTAACGGGTCCACATTTCATGAGAAGAGTGGATATCATCAGCATGGGTGTTTTGCTCATTTAATCTACGGAGAGTCATAATCTAAAATGTAGAAATTAGGAGTTAGGAAACATTCAGAATCTAAAGTACAAACTAAAACATGAAGAAAAAAAAGAAAGATTCCGAAATGTCTCATAGCTTCCTCCTTATAAGTGAGGTGTGCTACACACCCATAAAAAGGACTCTACTCGACATGACTTCGTAGAAACCCTAGGACCTTAAACCGTGCTCTGGTACCAAGCTTTTTACAACATGTATCAAGGCCCTGGACGCGATGGGCATGCCAAACCATGAAGTTCCAAGAGACTCCTTAGCATGTAATCATAAGAATAACTCATATGGTATAACTGCACAAAAGATAAACTGAAAAACATGGTAGTCCCGTAAAAAAACATAAAACTTCATAACATCATATCAAAGGGAAACCCAAATCCAATCTAAAATAGTCTACAAAGCCTTTAATGAACTGAAAACAATAGTCTATATAAACCGGGACAAGGCCCCCGTCCAAACCCTTAAACAACAGAAAATTAACACAATGCATAAAATGCCTTCAGAATTATGGAAAACTCACCAACTCTGAACTCTTGGAAAAACCTACTCCTACTGAACTGTGGGATGGAGTCTCATAGCCTACATTATGAGACAATGTAGCTCCATGGAGGATGGTCAATACATGGAATGTATAGGTGCGCAGAATAATTCAAAAGCAGTGTAATTCATATAACATGATCAAAAGCATTATGAAAACCGTTTAACATAATAGAAATTAATCACATGGGCATACCTAGACTATCAAGACATATCAAAATCAAGACCATAATTTTGTCATGGAAAAAGGGAATGTCACAACTCATGTTCAAAATCACCTTTCGGGACTCATCTCATATATGAAAAAGATTTCAATTCATGCTCTTGAGTAGTTTCTCAAAAACTTACATATACACATAGATAATTATAATTCAAAATATACAGAAAAAAAACATAATTTAGCCTATGAACACCTTGAATTTGAGAAGACGTAGCGTAAAAATCCTACCTTGAAGTTAAAGACACTCAAACCCTAGGTTGTTTTCTCTTCTTTTGCTTAAGGGAAGATAACTTGGGGATTTTTGTAGTGTTAAGAGGCGTTTATAGACCATAAATTCGTCCATATACAATTAGAAACATTTTTGGAGGGTGAAAAAACTTTAATGCTCTTAAATTTAAGTTAAAATAAATCAATTTTAGCACTATGCTTTTGCTGGGTGGCACATAGCCAAAGCACATATAAGGATGGCAGCGCACGCCAATAGCACACCTGAGGGTGGCCGGCGCACGCCAAAAGAACACCTTAGGGTGTGCAGCGAATACCAAAAGCACACCCTATCTAGTGGCTATTGGTGTTTTTCATACGACGCATGGCCTTAGTGGAGGGTCTATTTGGCGACACACGCCTAATTTCAAGATCCAAAAACACCCCCAACACAACCCATAACATCTAAACATTCCTTACCATCTAAATGGAGGTCCTAAAGGTCATTTTGAATGCGTTACTCAGGCATTATAACTGGGGGTCTTACATAATTTTAGCTAATACATCAAATCCTATATGAGACATTTAGATTTTAACTCAATATTTATATTAGAAAAATGATTTTTTAGGACCACTTAAAAATTAAATAGTAAAAAATAACTTTTTTAGATATTCTATTTGTAAAAATAAAAACCTCTTATAAAAAAATATAAAGCTAATGACAAGTTTGTAAAGAGCTACAATAGTAAAATCTCCTAATCAGTTGTAATACCCCAGACTTTTGGGCTAAAGTTTTAATTGTCTTTTCTATGCGTATAGACTCAAAACCAATGATTCTTTGTTAATATATGTGTGATGATCAATCCTATAGTGTGTGAATACTTTCTAACATAAATTGAGGTCACTAAAATCCCCTAGCTCAAAGACGAGTTGAACACTTTCCTATAACTTAAGTTTTAGTAAATGTCTAAACTTGGTTCAATTTTCATCGATTATTACTTCTTGTATATTATGATTTAGAGGGTTTACTATGTATCTAATGAAAGGTATTTGATTATCATTTCCAACACCTCTGGTTTTACCTTAATCCAATATCAGAGTAAAAAGTTATGCCCATTTTATAGAGAGGTATCAGTCTACCAAATTGTGACGGCTAGGCTAACAAACCATCAAGCCAGTGATGGCACGTCATGTTAGTCCATCATCTTGAAACAAAAACCTTGAAATCTTGTTTTTTGTGATGGTTTGGGTGACGATCAGTCATGGGAGTAACGATCCGTCACCTAGGTCGTCGGTAAGGGCCAAATAACGTTAAAGAGTCATTTTAAAGGGATATTTTGGTACTTTTCCATCCCAAACTTCTTCCCTATGAATTTAAATCATAAACTAAGAACTATAATCCATATTTTATCAGTTTTACAACATCTCAATTCTATCTAATCTCAAGAACAGGGGAAATTAGGGTTTTCTCCAAGAACAAGAAATCAAGAAGCTAATCAATTCAATCCAAGACTCTCAATAAATGAATCAAGATTTGGATTCCATCCTTCAACCTAAGTAATATAAGGTACATGAGTTTTCCTAAAATGCATGGTCATGGTGAAAACACTTTTTTTACAATGTTTGAATGTTGGGAAATCTTGTATTTACAAGGGGGTTTTGAATTTACATTAACAATTATGCATTGTGAACCCTATTGATGATAATGTTTTGGTCCTAATGCATTTACCTTGATTTAATTTTTGTTCATATATATATGTAAGTATGTGTTTGATGTTTGAAAGTGAATTAAGAGCATGAATATTTTCACTCCCTTTCGTGTTATGATACTTTTTGATATTCACATGTTGCGAATTGATAAAACTTCACATTTAGAAGCCTGGTATAAATGTTCTTGGCTATTGTTAAATGATTTAAAAATGGTTGTGAGTTGAAGAGCGGGTGTTTTTACTTGTTCAAAAATGTTAAAGATGTTTACAGAAAGAATTGCATGATTTACTACAAAGTAAGTGACCACCCCATGTTTAAGGATTGAAAGAAAAAATCATTGCATAAGTTTTCATGTATGTTGTAATATAACCTTCTTGCATTGTTTGAATGATTTGGTTGTTTAAACATTGTTTTGATTGGGTTGAATGAGAATAATGGCATAGCAAATTCAAAACAGACTAAAATACAAATTTTACTCAGCTTTTAAATTCAAAAAGATGGACATTTAGAAAAGGTTAAAAATGGCTTAAAGAGATTTAGATGGTTACCTGAAGAAAGTACGAGTTGAAAGACTCAATGCGAGAAACCATGATTCGCCAACACACGAATATGGTACACTGCATTGTGATCTTGTGTACCTTGACTCATGTCGTCCCAAATGGGGACTATGGTTAGGAGTCCTTCTTTGTGATCTTGTACACTACCATGACATGTAGATGTTGGATGGATTTGGGTCTTTTTTAAATTATAACCATATGGTTTTGTTGAAATTGGATCACCATGATTTCGTTTTGATTTTCCACATTTCCTTACAGTTTATGAATTGTTAATATTATTGCAAGTAGAAAAGGGCTCTCGTCCTTCATGGTTCGGGATGCTCGTCGTGGCCTAGGCCTTGGTTAGGGTCTTGACATCAATACATATATAAACCAGTAATCCCTTGAAACATTAATCCACCGCTTAAAAGGAATTTCCTTTTTATACCTTAATCTAATGAATATCCGTCCTTTTTATAAAATTTGACTAATTTTTACTATGATTTATATTCATTATTGTGGCATTTAATTAAGTAATGTATGAATAGCCGTTTGACATTCTGTACCAACAATTTGTTTGGGTTCATTTATGGGGTTATATCAATACGTTCTAAAAAGAAAGATTAAAACTCAATTTATTGAACTGACAAATCTTATGGAGGTAACAAATGATAAAATCTAGTGCTCTAGAAATAAAATCATTCTCAAATTTAGGGTTAACATGACTCTTAATTATTTGGTTTTGTTTCACTTAATCCATCTTTTATGACCACATCTTTTTTCCTAACGATTAGTGTCTGAAAATATTATTCTACTACAACTAATTATTTGATGATTGATAAGAGTATTATTTTTTATAGGAAAAAAAATAAGAAAGAAGACACATAAGATTGAGATAATCTCAAACAATTCAGAAGTAGTTACCAATTAGAACCACAAACCATATATGATCATATGACTAAAACATATTATATAACTAGTTACTAGGTATGCGCATCACCATGTAGCCCATATTAACTAATACAAAATTTAAGAAAAAACACAAATACACCAAAAATTTAAAGAAAGGGCAAATTTCTTATGTATAACCTGTTGAATATCTTAATATGTCAAAGAAGACAACTTCTTTTATAATGATACTACTGTTCCATTTCAAACAAAAAGCATAATGCTTATCTACAAGACTAACAAAAAATAAGACATCTAAGTTTGACAGCCTCCACCCATTGGTTCTCTTATACTTTCCTCGATGTTGATAAGATTCTTTAAAAATGTAATTAAGAGGGTTTTGAATCATTCAAAAGTAGTGAATTTTTGAAGAATTAGGACAATCTCAAATTATCTACAATCACTATTTTAGACCAACCTCCCAAGCTTTTGTTCCTCCCCAAACCCCTCACCTACACCTTACACTCCCAAACCACCCCAAACCCTTCCCAAGAAAAAAAAAGACAAAGGATACAACATTTTAAGGGACTAAATAAAACTTTCCAAAAAATTATATTCCAAGGATGCAATTTACACAATCTATAATCACAATCCAAAAATCCCAACAGTCAGCCATAGAAGAAGCCTCTTCACAAAAGAACATATTAATGGCATTGTTCTATATGATGCCTAGTTTCCTTAGCAAGAGTTGTTCCTTAAAGTTGTTGTCACAACCAACAAAGGTATTTAGGATGTATTTTCAGAATTTTTGGTAATTTTCTTTGTAATTTGGGATATATATGTGTAACACCCAGAAATTTTTTCGGTGTAGTACCATAGCTAGTAGCATTTTTGAGAAGCTAGAAATTCAAAATCTTTCTAAGTGTCAAAAAAATGACTTAGCTTGATTCAGGGATGTAAGAAGGATGTCACAAAAAAGTTTTGGATTTTTCGGACAAGGGATAGAGTGTGTTTAGATGTCAAAAAAGTATCTCGATGCAATGTCTTCGCGCCGCATCGATGAAACAGTGGCTCAACGCGATATCGATGTATTGCATCGGGTAACGCGTCAGGTGCCCAGTTCACATTTTCTTTTAAATTCTGGGCCAGGAGGTGTATTTTAGTCTATGTCCCTCGTCTTAACTCAGTCGTAACACGGAATTAAATTGTTCTTAGGTATAAATACATCAGAAACTACTCATATCCTCTCAAATCAAAACCCTAATCCTTTCCCCAAAAATCAAGAGTTCACCCTTAAGATCAAGAATTCCAAGAACTTGATCAAGATTCGGGTTCCACTCTCCATACTAAGAAATCTAAGGTATGTGGGGTTTTCCTAAACTACATGGGCATGATGAAATTGTTTCAATGACATTTACATGTTGAGAAATAATGAATTTACAAAAAGGTATAAAAGTTTCAACTACAATTATGCATTGTCAATCTTTCTTGGTAATAAAGTCTTGATCTTGAGGCTTTTCCCCTTAAATTCGATTATCGTTTATATATATGTATGAATATAGTTTGGAATTTTGAAAATTGAATTGAGATCATGAACATTCGTAATCTCTCTCTTGTTATAAATTCACTGGTGTTCATATATTATGAATTGTTTCAACTTCATATTGAGAAGTATGTACAAACGTATTTACTATTCTTTAAGACTTAGTTTTTATTATGAATTGAACAGAGAGGGTTTTACATGTTGATAAATGCTAAAGATGTATAAATAAAGAATTGCATAATTTTACACAAAATACATGACCACGACAGGTTTGTTGAAATGTTGAAAAAAGAGAGTCCTTGCATATTTTTTTTCATTAGTTTGAAGTATGAATCCTCTTGAACTATTTGAATGATATGGTGGTCCAATATTTTTGTTTTGAATGAAGAGACTATCCCATTATATTTTATAGCTTAAAGATACGACTTGCAAGTCATTGGTATGACTATACCATTTTAATGAATACCATAAGAGAGTAAGAGTTTCAGATTTTGATTTCAGAGAACACATGTTTTAAAAAGCTAAAAATGGGGTTAAAGAGAGTTAGGTGGTTTCCTGAAGAAGGCTTGAGTTCAAATAACTCCTAACACAAAATTGTGTTTGTCTGATATGGGTTTATTATGTCCCCAAGAGGGACCGTACGCTGTCCTAATTCCCTTCAGCATATTAGAGATAGAGACTCCAACCCTTGTGGCAAACTTAGGTTGGGGGCTTGGCTGTCGAATTAAGGGTAGATTCTATATAGCCGGTGGTATTGTATAGTTGTAGGGTATACCACCTAGCTCAGAAGTGAAATAAAAAGTGAGTCATGGATTTCAGATTATAGTTCAACGTTTTATAAATATGCCCATGTGTTTTCTGTATATCATATATGAATTGTTTACAAACTGCTCTCACTTATGTTGTATAAAAATTCTTTACTTTGGATTGCTCTGAGTACCAGTATGTTTGTATTGACCCCCTAGGTTTTTAGGGTCTGAGGCTCAGTCTAGGGGTCCCACCAAACCATAGAATCTTCAGACCGAAGTGTGTAGTTGGTGAGCCTTCTTTATTTCGGAAGGTCGTTGCTAGAGTATTGTTTTCCATTTTATTTTTTGGGTCAGACTAGTAGCCTTGTCCCAATTTTAGAAAAGTTATTATATTCTGATGTATTAGAGATTTTGTAGACTGAGATAGATGTTGTCTAGACACCTATTGATTTCATTCCGTGTTGTTAAATTGAAATCATAGCATGACTGTAACACCCTATTTTCCTTGGTATAATCTAAATCCCAGTGCATGAGTATTCGTAAAAAAAAATTCAAAACACGCATTATTTTTTTATTTTAGAGCCTTCCACTACGTAGGAAATTCAATTAGCTTTCAAACGGTATAAAATATTTCAAAATATGATAACCAGGTAAGAAGTTAGGCGATTTTAAGTTTCAGTCGTTAAACATCGTCATTTTAACCGTTAGCGCATCGTGAACACAGTCCAAGTGACAATTGTCAATTTCCAGTGTGACTCTGTGATGTTGGCGCATTGCGAAGCAGGACAATTTCTAGTTTTGCAATTTCCAGGGGGCCTCCACGATGGTGGCACATCGTGGAGGTGGCTAAATAGGCACTTCAAAGGATTAACACGATAGCTCCACGTCATTGTATTTGTCCAGGTCCCAATTTTCCCTTTTCCAGTGGCTTGGCTTGAAAGTGGTGCGTCACGCTAAGGCCAAAAATTGGGATCTTTAGTTTTTGGCTTCCATTTTTAAATTTGATCAGGGGTATTTGGGTATTTTTTCACGACCCTAATTAACCTAAAACACGAAATTTAACCCCTCAACAATCTAAGCAGTCATCATAATTTCAATTTCTTACACAATCAAAGATCCCCTTTTCAAGCACAAGAAACTCTAACTCTCAAATCCAAGTCCAATCCTCAAGAAATCACCCAGAACTTCAAGAAATTCACTATCCCAGGTATGTTAGATGTTCATCAATGGATTTCTTTCATCCATGGAGCCCAAGTAACCCATTTTAATCACCAAGTTATAATCTTTTCATGTTATTATATTTTAAATTATGATTTCATCCATAAATCTCCATGCACTATAGATTTTATACCACGTTACCATGAAATCATCATTACTATTCAATTCTCCATGTTTTTCTATTATTGATTTAGATGTATTATGTTGAATTCGTGCTATTTTTATAAGTTCCATGGCATTCCTATGATTGTCTTAAACTATGAAGTACTAGTGTTTGATAAAATGCCTACAAGAGTGATTGATTTAATAAAAAGCCTTCATGTGATGTCTTCCTAGTTTTAGTGTTATTTTACCATTGTTATTTTTAGTCCTGGGGGTATTAAATACTCGAAATTCATAAATGTTTACTTTTTCTAGTCTCAGTACATTACAGAACAGTCTTCAGAACATACTATGAGCATTATCAGAATAGTCAGATAACAGTCAGTTAAACTCTGAACAGTCTAGCATTTCAGTGTCTTTCAGTAGGGAATAGGATTTAGCACCGAGAGAGTGTAGGTATGGTGGCTTCCTTATCAGATCGGTATCGTCGTTAGAAGTTGTCCCTATACTCTAGAATTATGTAGCCAACATAGGGTATGAGAAGTCATCCATCAGATTTGGCTTGACTATCTTGCAGAGGCCACCCGTCAGTTTAGGCTTAACACCCTTCGTCCTTTGGCCATTATATCAGTTTAGTGGATCCACACTGCCAGTGTTAGTACCCATGGCACGATATTAATACCCTTCTAACTGGGTTACAGGTTGGACCCCAATTAACTCAAATTGGGGAATATCGGTTAAATGATACCTCCCACAGACTCAGATATTGTTTCAGTGACAGTTCTAGATCAGTTATGGAATCTTAGGGTTGTTTGACCAAAGCATATTGATATCAGTATTTTGTCAGTATTTCAGTTTACAGATTTTACTCAATGCATGTTATATGCTTTGCCATGCATCCCCAGTGTCTATATATTTTCACGTATCTTCAGTATTTACAACTGTCATGCATACTCGATATTTACAGATTCTCTATATTTTTAGTATCTACAGATTCCATGTTCTCTGATCAGTACTCCATGTTTTACATGCATATTCAGTTAATTATTAGCTCTGTTCATGAAACCACGTATATCAGCCTACCTCATTTAGCACACTAGTACATTCCAGGTACTGATCGCATACCTTTTTTTATGCTATGATGTATTATATGATAGGTGCTGACACTCAGTTCCCGGACCATACTTAGACTTCACTTCTCAGGCTATAAGCAGAACAGTAGCAGTGGTGAGCCCTCAACATTCGAGGACATATTATTTTAATTTATATCTCTATTTCAGTAGTTAGCAGAGTTAGTTGAGGTCCTGTCCCATCAACTCATAGTCAGTCGGTCAGTTTTTAGAGGATTTTCAGACATTAGAGTCAGTTATTCAATATTTGGATTTTCAGTTGACACTCAGTTTATCAGTATTTTATCAGATTTAGTTAGTTTTTCAATAGATTCATATTTCAGTATTTGTTTAGTGATAAAACCTTATGGAAATGTTAGATGTTTTCTAAAATTATGATATTATTATTCAGTGCTCACCACAGGTACAAGCTCATGGGTTAGCTTGTGGTTTCTCGGGACTATGAGCACTGCGTGGCGACTAGAGGGTAGTCCCGGGTCATTACAAACATGTTATCAGAGCCTAAGGTTTTAAAGTATCCTAGGAACTCTGAAAGCCGCATCAAGTAGAGTCTTGTGCATAGGTGTTTAGCATGCCACACTTATGAACGAGATACTACAAGGCATTTAACAAAAGTTTCCCTTATTTTAGTATTCATGTCATGCGAGTGAGCATGAGCTCAAGTTAAACTCCCTGAATAATCTATTTCTTCCTTTCGTTTACAGAACATGCCTCCTAAGAAGAATAGAAAAAAATAGGAAACCAGCCAACCCCTCAACCCGTCCAGGCAGATTCTCTGGATGAGTATGTCTCTCACACAGAATTTAGAGTTGTATTCACTACTTTAGCCAATTCTATAGAAGCAAAAAAAGAATGGCCAGCTGTTGTTTCAACCAACCCAGTGGCCAATACAATTGCAACTAGAATTCGAGATTTCACCCGGATGAATCCTCCTTCTTTCCCAGGATCCAAGTCTGAAGAGGATCCACAGGAATTCTTAGATATGGTTCAGAAAGTCACGAATGCTATAGGGGTGACATCTAGTCAAAGTGTTGAGTTGGGTGCATACCAGTTGCAGGATGTAGACCTTACTTTTTTTAAGCAGTGGAAGGTTTATAGGGGTGTAAATGCAGTGCTTGTGGAGTGGGAAGAGTTTGTCACAACTTTCTTAGATAGATTCTTCCCATTAGAGGTGCGGGAGTCTAAGGTGTTAGAATTTATTAACTTGAGGAAGGGAAGCCTGAGCGTGAGGGAGTATTCCTTTAAGTTTACTCAGTTATCTAGATATGCTCCTCATGTGGTAGATGATATAGAGGACCAAGATGAGAAAATTTGTGTCTGGAGTGTCTGATTGTGTGGTCAAGGAGTATAGGACTGCAATGTTCATTAGTGAGATGGATTTGTTTATGCTAATGGTCCATGATCAATAGCTAGAGGAGTAGAAGATTAAGGAGAGGGAGAGAAAGGAAACAAAAGGGATAAGATGGGTATTTTGAACTTCAGTCAGCCAAAGTTAGAAGGTGGTAACTATCCTTAATTTCATTAGAGTTCTTCAGACCCAGCACCCTTTTTAGCCAATGCTCTCATACCAAATTCAGAAACAAAAATAGGGATAGAGTGTCAGGATCTAATTCATAGGTTAGTGTTAGCAGTGCTCGTGCAAATCCTCTATGTCATAATATGGAAGATACTATAAAGGTGAATGTAGATCGGGTAGTGATGTTTGCTTCGGGTGTGGAAAGCCGGCCATCAGACTCGGGAGTGTTGGGTAGTTGCTCAGAAAGGTAGGGATGTGTGGCAACATGGCCAGTCCCATAAATTCCATCTGGTTACCTAACTCAGCAGGGTACCGCTTTTAGTGCTACCAGTGGTCAGCAACCGAATAGATTATATGCTCTTCAGTCACGCCAAGATCAGGAAAATTCTCCTAATGTAGTTACTAGCACGTTGTAGGTCTTTCACTTACATGTTTATGCTTTATTAGATCCTGTGTCTTCTCTTTATTTTGTAACTATATTTTAAATATATATATAGCCTTCAACTTTCGAAGTAAGTCCCGAAACTCTAGCAAAGCCCTTTTCAGTGTCTAACCCACTAGGCATTTCCATTGTAGCCAAATAGGTATACAGGAATTGTCCAATCACAATATCTCAAAAATTTATCTCAGTTGATCTTATGGAGTTAGATATGATGGATTTTGACATCATTCTTGGCATGGTTTTGCTACACTCATGCTATGCCTCAGTTGACGTAGAAATAGAATAGTTCATTTTCAGTTCCAAATGAACCAATCCTTGAATATAGGGGTAGTACTACAGCTCTTAGGGGTTAGTTGATCTTTTACCTTAGAGACAGAAAGATGATATTGAAGGGGTGTATTTACCATCTTGTGCGAGTCAAAGACTCTAACTCAGAAACTTCAACCCTTGAGTCAGTTTCAGTAGTCAAGGAATTTCCAGATGTGTTCCCTGAAGATCTTTCGGAGTTTCTCCCGAAAGGGAAATCAACTTTGGAATAGACCTCTCCCAATTAATTAGCTCATATTTATTCTGCCATACAGAATGGCTCCATCTGAACTTGAGGAGTTAAAAGAACAGTTAAAGGATCTTCTAGATAAGGGATTCAGGCGCACCTGTTCTATTCATGCATAAGAATGATGGTTCTCACAGAATGTGCATAGACTACCGTCTGTTGAACAAAGTCACAGTCAAGAACAAATATCCACTTCCTAGAATCTATGATTTGTTTGACCAACTTCAGGTGCCAGCTACTTTTGAAAGATAAACCTCAGATCAGGCTATTATCAGCTTAGAGTCAGGGAATGTGACATTCCAAAAATAGTTTTCTGAACTCGATATGGTCACTTTGAATTTCTAGTAATGTCCTTTGGTCTCACGAATGCCCCAGCTACCTTCATGGATAAGATGAATCGAGTTTTCAAGCAGTACTTGGACATGTTCCTCATAGTCTTCATTGATGACATTCTTGTTTATTCCCGTAGCTAAACTGATCATGCAGACCATCTTAGAATAGTGTTGCAAACTCTTAGATCTCACCAGTTGTTCGCTAAATTTAGTAAGTGTGAAGTTTGTCTAAGATCAGTATCTTTCCTTGGCCATATTATTTTTGGTTATGGCATTAGAGTTGATCCTCAAAAGATTGAGGCGGTGATAGACTGGCCTAGACCCATTTGTCCATCAGAAATTAGGAGTTTCTTGGGTTTAGCTGGCTATTACCTTCGATTTGTTGAAGGGTTTTGTTATGCCCTGAAAATCTACCCTAAGACGTCACACGGTGCTTAGAACCACAAGTGATCCCAAACTAACCCTTCTACTAGCATAACTCATAACCAAATGAATAATATATATAACATGACTAATTTTACTGTGCGGAAACATAAAATGATGAAATATGTTAAATTACAATACTGATAAAGATTTACAATCGGATAAATTTGAAGAATGAAAACTGAATTTACATGACTGACTATAACTGACATCTGTGAAGCCTCTACTATACTGACTATAGATAGCTAAGATGCGACCCCAACTATGAGTAATCAATACATATGATTAAGAAAGTAAAGAACATAAATATATTTAACTGAAATCCCCAAAGTAGGAGGACTCATCATCTTACTAGATGGAATCTAATACTCTCTGAGTCTAAATGTGCATACTAAAACTTGTACTTACATTATGAGACAAAGTTGCACATAGACACATATATGGATCAGTACTTTGAGGATGTACTGAGTATATGGGGGTGAATGCATAGGTAAAACGTAATATGATCATAATTTATAAAGTCATGCATGCTAAATGTAAGTGACTCATATAAGCTGAAATATCTGAAAACTGAAATCTGAAATAATAAGAAGCAAATCATGCTTTATAAATATAGTGAGTCATAACATTTATCTCTAAAAGATGTTCTAGTATTCTGTATTTAAATCATACTGTCTGAGTGTAAAAGCACTTACTGTTAAATCTGAAAATTGAAGACTGTAGCTAATATCTTTCTGTAAAGCATAATTTGAGTATACTTTGTGAGCCTTTACCCTTAGTTTTCTGAAAGCTTTTCTTTACTAATAGAGAAATACACTAAACCAACTTCCTGTAAGGTTATGTTTAAGGCTTTAGGGAATTATCTTTTAAAAACTGTACTGCAAGGAAAATACTTTATCTTTTATCTAAAGGGAAAATACTTTTAAAAGCTCTTCTTTACTATTAGGACTTAGAGTATTTGGGGCCTTGGAAATCTTTTTTTTTTTGAAACTTTGGGACTTAGGAACTTGGACTTGGGAGTTTCTTCTAACCGACATAAACCATGTGAGCTGACATGGAGTCCAACGTCTTGTCGAAATTGGGGAGAGCTATTATACCTTTTCCATCGGAATAGAACCTTAACTTAAGTGATCTCTATCTTAGTCCACTATGGGCAAATTCAGAAACCTACAGTGGCACGTAGTTTTAGGGGATAAGACCTTGGAATCATACCCAACTCGGTGCTAAATACTAATCTCATACTTGGGCTCAGAACTTTAGGAAATCAACCTTAAAACAGCAAAATGGTTTATAATGGAAAACAATTATGCTTCTTTTTTTATTTAAATCACAAAGTGTATGAATAGTGTGGATTCCTATCTTATCTTAGGATCAAAACATCAAATTTATTTAAATCTTGGGAAGTAATTTTCTAGAGGAAAACTTAAGGTCATAGCCTTCTTGAAAAACTCAAACTCATTCTTGATATGGATGTAACAATCAAACAACTTTCAAGAATATGATATTAAAATCTCAATACTTGATCTTTGGGCTCAAAAATTCATGATTTAAAATCATTACAATTCACAACAACACTTTATGCTCATCATCATTCTTGATATATTTCAACAATATCAATCCATAAAAAGGGAAGTGAAATTCATGATATAAATTCTCAATTCAAAGCATAAATAGGTGGGATAAACATGCAAATTCAAGGTTTAAATCACTTATAATCCCATAACCTTAAAACAAGATAATTTGGGTGTAAACCCCAACATGCAAATCATAAAATCTTTAATAAAATTCACGTCTTTGGGAAAAAGAACAAAAGAATTGTTCTTGTTCAAACCCCACATACCTTAATTGACGATCTTAGATGCGAAAGCTTGAATCTTGGATTCTTATGATGCTTTTGAAGATGAGTTTTGTGAGTTATTGTATTGGGAAACCTTAATCTATAGTTATCTTGAAAAATTAATGGAGAAATCTTGGGTTTCTTGGAGAGAAAGTATGAGCCTTAGGGTTTTGCTATTTGAGATGAAAAGATGAATAATGAGGTATCTTTTCTTCTTTGGGGGTGAAATTATGTGTTTTGGACAGATTTGGGTGAGGGAAATTGACTAAAGTGAACCTAGGCCCTTTTGGAATTTAATTAGCATGTAAAATAGATTTGGATCCGTGTCAGTTTTTCGTGTCGAGGCGAAGTCGCCGCGACGCGTCAAGATCATGTCGGCTTACTACCTCACACGGAAAATGCCATAACTTTTTACTCGGTTATCGAATTTTTGCGAAATTGCTATCGTTGGAAAGATAATTCAATTATCTACAATTTGGTGGCTCTTGAGATGAAAAATTACACATATATAAAAAGTTATACATGTTTAAAGTAGACCCTTGTAGAATCAAATACCAAATGTTGGACGGATCAAATGATCTTAGCTCAACTTTGTTCTAAGTCATTGCTACGAACATTTTTCACCTGTAAACCACTTCATAGACTATGATAATGATCGTGAAACTTATATTCACATGGAAATCATTTGGATTAGAGCTTAGACATACAGGAACAACGGTTAGAATTCTAACACAAAATTATGGGGTATTACATTATCTCCCCCTTGGAAACATTCGTCCTCGAATATGGCTAATTAAGCTGAAAATACTGAGGAATATGAAACTATATACCATCATACACAATTGAAATAAATTGAATAACTAAATATTGAACATAATGAGCTACTGAACTGATCTGTGAGTGCATGAATTCTCATGAAAATAACTATATGGCTAAGATAGAAACGAGAGTGTCAACTTATGAGTAACCATTACTTTACGCTGGATCTGATCTCATGAGAAAAAAATGAGAGGTTTATAACATGAATACTAGGGGTATTACAATATCCCCCTCTTGGGATCGTTCATCCCCGAATGATACTAATTTGGTTGAAATACTTTGAAAAGATTGAGATGATACACAGGATACTCACGAACTGAATCATGGCTTTAATATCTTAAAATAAAACTGATGCCTGATGTGTGTGCTGAACTGAATTCATAATTTACATGGATGCAAACCCATTACCGCTTAGAATGGACATACTCAGGAAACTTTAGGTAGTAAGACTAGGCTAAATCGGAAAATTGAAAATTATATAAATTTGTCTGTCTGACTGTTAAAATGGACTACTAGCTACACAGAATGATTCATACTGAATGCTCACACCCAAATATGGTATTTCTTCAACCCTCTTTTAGGAAGTTCTAACGATATTAGGTAGCAAAGAATTTTGGGCATGATCTGAACAAGACATCCGACTAGGGAATCACAATACTGATACGACTCTATAGCTTGGAACATAGACATATACATTATAAGCTAGGTTAGAATTTCTAGGCCTTAGGCAATGCAAATTCTTATTTTCAAGCTTAGGAACTCTTTTCGAATACTCCCTCAACTGTACTATTCCCCTTAAATACCATACTCACTTGATTCAATGTATAATTCTCACATGGGTATTGATAAACCTATCTACTAAGGTCTAAACTAAACTAAGTCCTCTCACCAAGGTCAAGCATAACTCAAAATCAAGGGGTACTACACATAACACAATAATTGAAATGGACTACCAACGCGATATGCGATGCATTGCATTGCTCCCAACCAACGCGATATATGACGTGTCGTGACCATATCGCGTTACCTCACTATTTTTACCATCGAAACTCATCCGAAAAATCAGAAAATTACGCGAGATGTGCTATTGACAACTCCGATCATGAATTCACTTAAGGATATACATTCTAAGGTCAGGAAAGTTGGAAACTAATACACACCACATTCATCCATTTATAAACCAAAATGTCATTCAAGCCTGTGGCTATAACCTCATATGGACGTCTAAACAACCACCCATAATGGTATATAACTTGTATTCTCTAAACCTCTATCACAACAACTCCCACGCACTACCCCAAGGACATACACACACAAATTTCAACTAACCATAACATATATCAAAGACTTGGCCTCAATATTACTTCACACTCATGGCCTTATCTAAAAAAAACATACAATGATTTTTTTATAAACAAGAAACACTTACTCATCACCGATATCATTACATAAGGGGAAGTCACTAAATGGTTAGAACATGAGACCTTTAAGCATGGAAGGATACTATATGAAACTTGACACTTAACCGAGGCCTGAGGATAGAGAATCAACATGACAGATTCATCAAAGTGATCTAAATTGAGGGAATACATGGCTATAAGATGAATCTCTCCAATCATTAGGAGCATAGAAGGATTTATGAGAAATGAGCATACTATACAGCATGAGTACATGAGTCATTATTTGCATGATCTGAGTTTAGAATCCATGATGTCATAGAACATAATCTGTATTATTGAGTGAACTGGAACTGCTTATGCTAGGAACTGGAAGTATACATGATTTTTCTATAAGGTGCATAAATATAAATTGGGGTAATAGAACCAACATGTAAGGCATGAGTAGATAGAGGTATTAGGATAACTGAAAATACTAAAATAGGAATGGGTTGAGCCTCACCCTTACTTGCTGATATTCTATAACATACTGGAATTACTACTAAAATCTGAGAGCCTAACTTGGTTGCTCATTCTATCATCTCCCCCTTAGCTTTAAGCAATCACTCTAAGTCTATGAACTACTAAATAAACTCTAATCTAAAATGCAATCACTTTCCTCTAGAGTCTGGCGTATAATCAATACACATAAAACTAAACTTACCCAGAAGAACTATATCTTCACCTGTAACACCCAATGCTAATACCTTCTTCTAAAATTCAACTCATAGATTTCTATGGCCCCAAAAGTCATCATATAACAACTTAAACACTCACCTAACATGAATATCTCCAAACCCTTGTTGAACCATACTAACTTCCTTCATAGTCTACCTATATTACATCTCTATACATACACCAACATACCCATCATTATTAACCTATAACTCATAAGTTAAATGGCAAGAACATCATATACCACATAGCCTTATTCATACTTATCAATTCAAGGGTACTACTCACCACTCAAAACTTAATAAATTTTAAAAATAATAAAGCCCTTTTTCACCTTGGTCACACCTCTACATCATACATGCAATATCATATTAAATTGAGAATAAATGAACTTAAGCTCTTGCTTACACTGTTCAAGCCTACTAGATCACTTCCATACAGCTAGCCACACTAACTAAGAAATCATTATATCCACCTTGATGACTATCTACTATTCAAACTTAGTGTTTAGTGCTAGGCATGATTAGCAACCCAACCTCACATACTAATCTCACTTGGAATCTATAGAACAAAACATCAAGAAATATTAATCTACTAGGATTTCATAACAACAATAATCTATCATAATCATATGGCCTATCTTATACACAATCCATTAACATATCCTCATTCTACACATCATTGCTATTTACCTATCTATATACCTAAACTTTTTTCATAGTCCTATAAGTTTCAACTAAACTCCTCTGCAGCCTCAAGGGAAGCCTAAGTTAATAATACTAAACCACCAAACATTTCATTAATAATATATACCTTTCTAACATAATAATTACCACCAATAACTATTTTTATACCTTAAGCAAATAGTAATTCACCTTAACTAATAAATCCTTCTCTACCTTGTACTAAACTGACACACCAGGACATATCACCATAACACAAAATCTATAGCATGTATAAGTTTATCTCTATACTTTCTATCAATCGTTTTTCCCATTTTTGTTGTCACTACACTTCTATACCCATACTTAAACTATAAGAAGGTCCTACTACTATAAATCATAACTTTCCAGGTTGCAATATCCCTCAATGCAAACTTTATTCAACAATCTAGATTTATACTATCTCTTCTTATGAGCACTATCTATATTGAAAAAATAATAAGGAATCTTAATCCATATCTTATTATGTATAACTAAACAACTCATAAGGATGAGGACATAACTTTCAACTTAAAGGACTTAACATGCTAGGGAGATCATCTCAAGCCTCTTTTGTAAGACTTCTGAAACTTCTTCTAGCAAATCTAAGAGTATTATCTGGGGAGGAACTGGAACTTGCTAGTTATTTCATCTCAAGAATAATACATAGATAAGGAATTTTGGGGTAAAACACGAATAGACAGGGGATTCTGAGTAAACAACTTTATTGCACGATCTTGAGTAGGAAAGAAAGAAAACTTTTCTTAAATTCCTCGTAGCCTCTTGAAGAAAAATACAGATGACTCCGTACCATTCCGCAAGAATCTACTAGACACGGATTTATAGATACCCTAATACACTTGATCTCTGTGCTCTGATACCAAGTTTGTAATGCCCAAAAAATCTATACCAAGACGTCACACGGTGCTTAGGACCACAAGTGATCCCAAGCTAACTCTTCTACTGACATAACTCATAAGCAACTAAATAATATATATAACATGACTAAGTTTAACGTGCGGAAACATAAAATGATGAAATCTATGAAATTAGAATACTGATAAAGCTTTACAATCTGATAAATCTCAAGGATGAAAACTGAATTATCATGACTGACTCTAATTGACATCTGTGAAGCCTATACTATACTGACTATAGATAGCTAGGACGTGACCCCAACTATCATTAATCAATACATATGATTAAGAAAGTAAAGAACATAAATAAATCTAAATGAAGTCCCCAAAGTAGAAGGACTCATCATCTTGTTGGCTGGAATCTACAGCTGTCTGATTTGGAATGTGCATACTAAAACTTGTACCTACATTATGAGAAAATATAGCTCATAGACATATATGTGGATCATTACTTTGAGGATGTACTGAGTATATGGGGGTGAAGGCATAAGTAAAACATAATATCATCACAATTTATAAAGTCTTGCATGCTAAATGTAAGTCACTCACATAAGCTGGAATAACTGAAAACTAAAATCTAAAATAATAAGAAGCAAATCATGCTTTATAAATCTACTGAGTCATAACATTTAGTTCTAAAAGTTATGCTAGTATTTTTTCTATAAATCATACTGTCTAAGTGTAAAAGGTCTCACTCTTAAATTTGAAAACGGAAGACTGTAGCTAATATCTTTCTGTAAAGCATAATCTAAGTAAACTTTGGGATCCTTTACATTTAGTTTTCTAAAAGCTTTTTTTTACTAATAGAGAAATACTCTAAAGCAACTTCCAGTAAGGTTATCTTTAAGGCTTTAGGGAATTCTCTTTTAAAAACTGTACTTCAAGGAAAATACTTTATCTTTTATCTTAAGGGAAAATAATTTTAAAATATTTTCTTTACTATTAGGACTTAGAGACTTTGGGAGGTTTGGAAATCTTTTTTTTTTTTGAAACTTTGGGACTTAGGAACTTGGACTTGGGAGTTTCTTCTAACCGATATAAATTATGTGAGCTGACATGGAGTCCAACATCTTACCCATGTTGGGGAGAGTTGTTCTACCCTTGCCACCGGAATAGAACCTTAACTTAAGTGATCACTATCTTAGCCCACTATGGGAAAATTCAGAAACCTATGGTGACACATAGTTCTGGGGCATGAGACCTTGAAATCATACCCAAGTTGGTGCTAAATACTACTCCCATACTTAATCTCAGAACTTTAGAAAATCCACCTTAAAATTGCACAAGGGTTTATAATGAAAACCAATTGTGCTACTTTTTTACTTTAAATCACAAAGTGTATAAATAGTGCATATTCCTATCTTAGCTTAAGATCAAAACAACAAATTTATTTAAATCTTGGGAAGAATTTGCTAGAGGAAAACTTAAGGTCATAACCTTCTTGAAAAACTCAAACTCATTCTTGATATGGATGTAACAATCAATAAACTTTCAAGAACATGATATTAAAATCATAATACTTGATCTTTGGGCTCAAAAATTGATGCTTTAAACTCATGATAATTCACAACCACACTTTATGCTCAATATCATTCGTGATATATTTCAACAATATCAATCCATAAAAAGGGAAGTGCAATTCATGATATAAATTCTCAATTCTAAGCATAAATAGGTGGGAAAAACATGCAAATTCAAGGTTTAAATCACTTATAATCCGATAACCTTAGAAAAAGATGATTTGTGTTTAAAACACAATATGCAGATCATGAAATCTCTAATAAAATTCAAGTCATTGGGCACAAAAATGAAAACATTATTCTTGTTCAAATCCCACATACCTTAATTGACGATATTAGATGAGAAAGCTTGAATCTTCGTTTCTTATGATGCTTTGGAAGATGAGTTCTGTGAGTTCCTATATTGAGAAACCTTAATCTTGAGTTATCTTGGAGAATTAATGGAGCAATATTGGGTTTCTTGGAGAGAAAGTATGAGCCTTAGGGTTTTTCTATTTGAGATGAAAAGATGAATAATGAGGTTTTTTTGTTTCTTTAGGGGGTGAAATTGTGTGTTTTAGATGGATTTGGGTGAGGGAAATTGACTAAAGTGACCCTAGGACCTTTTAAAATTGAATTAGAATGTAAAATAGCTTTGGATCCACGTCAGTTTTTCATGTCGAGGAAAAGTCAACAAGACGTATCAAGATCACGTTGGATTACTGCCTCACACGAAAAATGCCATAACCTTTTACTCTGTTATCAAATTATTGCAAAATTGATATAATTGGAAAGATAATTAAATTATCTACAATTTGGTGGGTCTTGAGATGAAAAAATCTATGTATATAAAAAGTTATTCACATTTAAAGTCAACCCTTATAGAATCAAACACCAAATATTGGAGGAATCAAATGATCTTAGCTCAACTTTGTTCTAAGTCATTGCTATGAACATTTTCACCTATAAACAACTTCATAGACAATGATAATGATTGTGAAACTTATATTTACATAAAAATCATTTTGATTAGAGCTTAGACGCACAGGAACGAAGGTTAGGATTCTAGCACAAAAATATGGGGTATTACAGATTTCTTCTATTGCATCCCCCATGTCCATATTGACTCAGAAAAGAGTTATGTTTTAGTGTTCAAATTTATGCGAGAAGAGTTTTTTGGATTTAAAGACTCAACTCACCCCAGCCTCAGTCTTGACTCTACCAGATGGTTCAGATGATTTTGTTGTGTACTGTGATGCATCCAGGGTAGGTTTAGATTGTGTCCTCATGCAGAGAATTATGGCCATATCTATGCCTCTAGACATCTTAATCCCTATGATAAAAATTACCCTACTCATGATCTTGAGTTAGCAACTGTAGTGTTTGTCTTAAAGATTTTAAGGCATTACTTATATGGGGTGCATATGGATGTGTTCCCAGATCACAAAAGCCTTTAGTATGTGTTCTCTTAGAAAGATTTGAATATGCTTCAGAGAAGGTGGTTAGAATTATTAAAGGATCATAACATGAGTGTTTTGTAACATCCGGGCAATGACAATGTAGTGGATGATGCTCTTAGTAGATTGTCCATGGGTAGTCTAGCTAATGTTGAGGATGGTAAGAAGAAATTAGCTCAAGAAGTACATCAGCTTGTCCGACTAGGTGTCCGATTAGTTGACTCTGCAGAGAGTAGTGTGTGGGTACAGAGTAGCTCAGAATCATCTCTAGTTTTCAAGGGAAGGAATAGTAGGATAGAGATCCCAGTCTAGTTAAGTTGAAAGAATCAGTCAGAGATCAGAAAGTGGAGGTTTTCTCCCAAGGAGGAGATAGTATGTTTCATTGTCAAGGTAGATTGTGTATGTATGGTGTAGATAACTTGAGGCAACAAATTCTTGTGAAAGCGCATGGTGAGCATTAATATAACAATCCAGGGGCCACTAAGATGTACCTTGATTTATGAGAGATCTATTAGTGAAGTTGGATAAAAAGGGATATTGTAGAGTTTGTGGCTAAGTTCTCTACATGTCAGCAAGTTAAGATTGGGCACCAGAAACCTAGTAGGTTCATGCAGGAGTTCAGTATTCCTACTTGGAAGTGGGAGGAAGTGAACATGAATTTTATGACAAGTTTTTCTCATACCCATTACTAGCATGATTTTATTTGGGTTATCATAGTTAGGATGACCAAACCAGCTTATTTCTTGCCAGTACATACCTCTTATTCTGCCGAGGACTATGCCAAACTCTATCTCAGAGAATTTGTTAGGTTGCATGATGTTCTCTTATCTATCATCTCAGACATAGGTACCCAGTTTACCTCTTATTTCTAGAAAGCATTCCAAAAGGGTCTTGGTACCCAAGTCCATTTCAGCATAGCCTTCCACCCTTAGATAGACAGTTAAGTAGAAAGGACCATTCAAACTCTTGAAAATATGCTGAGAGCATGCACAGTTGATTTTAAAGGTAGTTGGTATAACTATTTCCCTTTGATTGAGTTCAAATATAATAATAGCTATCATTCCAGTATCCTTATGGCTCTATTTGAGGCTCTCTATGGTAGGAGATGTAAATCTCATATTCGTTGATTTGAAGTAGGTGAGTCCATTGTAGTAGGTTCTGACTTGGTGTTTGATGTGTTATAGAAGGTTCAGTTGATCAGATAAAGGCTTAGGGAATCCCAAAACCAAAAGAAATCATATGCATATATGAGGAGAAAGGACTTTGAGTTTGAGGTCGGTGATCTTGTGTACTTGAAAATCTCTCCCATAAAAGGAGTGAAGAGATTCGGAAAGAAAGAGAAACTAAGTCCTTGATATGTTGGTCCCTTCATAATTCTCAATCATTCCAGAAAGGTAGCTTATGAGCTTGAGTTTCCTTCAAATTTAGCCTCAATACACCCAGTGTTCCATGTCTCATAATTGAAGAAATGTATTGTTTATCCAGTTATAGTTCTTCCCTTAGAAAGTGTAGATATTCAGAATAGTCTTTCCTTTGAGGAAGTTTCAGTCAAAATTCTTGATCATCAAGTTTGTGACTAAGAAACAAAGAAGTTCCACTAATAAAAGTTCTTTGGTGAAATCAATTTGTTGAGGGAGCCACTTGGGAAGTAGAGGCAGATATGCGGTCCAAGTACCCCTATCCTTTCTCCATGAATCCAGATTCAGTATAAGATACTAATCTTCTTAAGATTTCACTCTATCATGCTGAGTTTCAGTTACACATCATGTTAATGACAATTATGCATTTATAGATTAGTTCATTCATGCATCATATATGCATGTTCAGTGTATAATCTCAGCCCAACAGCTTTCCTCAGCTTAACCAGTTTCATTCGAGGACGAATGATCCCAATGGGGAGATATTGTAACACCCCGTATTTCCTAGCATAATCTATGTCCTAGTGCATGATAATTCATAAAAAAAATTCCTAAACACTCATTATTTTTAAGTTTAGAGCCTTCCACTTTGTTGGAAATTCAATTAGCTTTCCACCAATATAAAATTTGCCAAAATCCGATAACCAGGTAAGAAGTTAGGGCAATTTTAAGTTTCAATCATTAAACATCGTCATTTCAACCCTTAGCTCATCGTGGAGACAATCCAAATGGCAATTTTCAATTTATAGTAAGACTCCGCAACATTGGCGCATCGCGGAGTAGGCCAATTTCCAGTTTTGCAATTTTCTGTGGGCCTCGGCGATGGTAGCGCATAGCGAAGGTGGAAAATTGGCACTTCAAAGGATTAACATGATAGCTCCGAGTCGTGGTGTTTGTACAAGTACCAATTGTCCCTTTTCCAATGGCTTGGCGTGATAGTGGAACATCGCGCCAAGGCCAAAAATCGGGATAGTCAGATTTCAGCTTCCATTTTAAAAAAATTTCAGGGGTATTTGGGTCTTTTTCCATGGCCCCAAATAACCTAAAACATGAAATTTAACCCCTAAACACCCAAAGTAGTCATCATTATTTAAATTCCTCACACAATCAAACATCCCCTTTTCAAGAACAAGAAACCCTAGCTCTCAAATTCAAGGCCAATCCTCAAGAACTCACCCAGAACATCAAGAAATTCACTATCCCATGTATGTTAGATGTTCATCCATAGATTCCTTTCATCCATGGAGCCTAAGTAACCCATTTTAATCACTAAGTTATAATATTTTCAAGTTATTATGTTTTAAATTGTGATTTCATCCATGAATCTCCATTCACTATTGATTTTATACCATGTTACCATGAAATATCATTACTATTCAATTATCCATGTTTTTATATTATTATTTATTGAATTAAACCATGATTTAGATCTATTATGTTGAATTCACACTATTTTTATAACTTCCATGGCATTCCTATGATTGTCTTAAACTATGAAGTACAAGTGTTTGATAAAATTCCTACAAGAGTGATTGATTTAATAGAACGCCTTCATGTGATGTCTTCTAAGTTTTAGTGTTATTTTACCATTATTATTTTGAGTCCTGGGGTATTAAATACTCGAAATCCATAACTGTTTACTTCATCTTGTCTCAGTACATTACAGAATAGTCTTCAGAACATACTATAAGCATTATTAGAATAGTTAGATATCAGTCAGTTAAACTCAGAACAGTTTAGCATTTCAGTGTCTTTCAGTTGGGAGTAGGATTTACCACCGAGCGAGTGTAAGGTTGGAGGCTTACCCATCAAATAAGCAGAGACTTTATTAGCAATCCCTATACTCCAGAACTATGTAGCCAACGTAGGGTAGGAGAAATCGCCTGTCAGATTAGGCTTGACTATCTCGCAGGGGTCACCCATCAGTTCAGGCTTGACACCCTTAGTTCTTTGGACATTATATCTGTTTAGTGGATCCATAAAGCCAACGTTAGTACCCGTGGCATGGTAATAGCATTCTTCCAACTAGGGTTACAAGTTGGACCCCAATTAGCTCAAAGTGGGGAATGTCAGTTAGATGATACCTCCCACGGTCTCAGATATAGTCTCAGTTACAAATCCATATCATTTACAAAATCTTATGGTTATTTGACCAAAGAATATAGATATTAGTATTTTGTCAGTATTTTAGTTTACAGATTTTACTCAATCCATGTTATATGCTTGGTTATGCATCCATAGTGTCTATACATTTTCACGTATCTTTAGTATTTACAGTTGTCATGCATATTCGTTATTTATAGATTCTCCATATTTTTAGTATCTACAGATTCCATGTTCTCTACTCAGTAGTCCATGTTTTACATGCATATTCTGTTAATTATTAGCTCTATTCATGAAACCACGCATATCAGCCTACCTTATTTAGCATACCAGTACATTCAAAGTACTGATAGCATACCTTTAGTTTGTGCTATGATGTATTATATCATAGGTGTTGATTCCTAGTTCCCGGACCATACTTAGACTTCACTTCTAAGGCTATCAGCAGTACAGTAGTAGTGGTGAGTCCTCATCATTCGAGGACATATTATCTTACTTCATATCTCTATTTTAGTAGTTAGTAGAGTTAGTTGGGGGCTTGTCCCATCAACTCATATTTAGTCATTCAATTTTTACAGGCTTTTCAGACATTAGAGTCAGTTATTCAATATTCGAATTTTCAGTTAACATGTCATTTTATCAGTATTTGATCAGATTTAGTCAGTTTTTCTATAGATTCATATTTCAATATTGAATTAGTGATAAAACCTTATGGCAATATTAGATGTTTTCTGAAATTATGATATTATTATTCAGTGCTCACCATAGATACCTGCTCATGGGTTGGCTTGTGGTCCCTCAGGACTGTAAGCATTGTATGACGACTAAGGGGTAGTCCCAGGTCGTTACAATGACCATGATTCCGTTTGTTTATTTCCATATTTCTCTTATATTATTGTGAATATTATGAATGATTACCAGATATAGAAGAGTGTCCGGTCCCTAAATGGTTCGCGATGCTTGTCACGGCCAGGGCCTCTGTTCGGGTCGTGACAAACTTACACTACTAGAAATTAGCCCTATGGCAACGGTTCAAAAACTGTTGCGATAGATTAAAAATATGTTTCCATAGATATATTCCAACGGTTAGGCAGGCGTTGCGTATGTGAGAGTTGGGATAGGTCTATCTCAACGGTTATTGCAATGGTTACGACAACCGTCGCAATAGATACACCTATTGCAATAGTTTTTCAAGCCTCTTATTGTGACGCTTTGTATCATGTTTAGTAATGGTTAAGAACCGTTGCAATAGACTATATTTCAACGATGAGAAAGCGTTGCAATAAACCTATTGCAACGGTTTTTGAATATCTAGCGCAACACTTATTGGTCTTTTACAATGATTTTTAACTTCTTATTGCAACTCTTTTTGACACCTATTGCTATGGTTTTATAGGTCTTTTGCAACATTTTTTTGTTACCTATTGTAACAATTATAATTAGCTATTGCAACAATTTTTGTCACCTATTCCAACTACTTCAAATACCAATTAAAATATATATATACACATGACACCAAAATCTTTCATTAATAATCAAATATCATTTCACTAAATAAACAAATGTTCTTCAGTAAAATTAACTATAATAACATCATTGTGTTATGTCTGGATATTTACAAAGAATTTGTTGCATTCCAGACTATCCACTGCATGAAGGCTCTAATTGTGCAACTAACTAAACAATCATCAGCACATGTCTTCACATATAGGCATGACCAACAGTGTATTAGCAATAGATACAGTTGCAACCATTGAACAATTTTGTTACACTCTGTCAACTCGACCAGCAGCTGCACAAGCATAGAGACAGATATAGGTTTGTCCAGTAGGCTTTACTTCAATGAATTCAAATATCTTCATCCCTTCCAAGAGAAACTTACAAAGAAAAAAAGAACATTAATTGTTTCAATGAATCCTATTATTGTTTATAATTTCAGAATGAGTAAGCATACGTACCCTTACCGCTTGTTCAGAATTTTTGCATTTTCCACAGGTTATCTTAGCTATGATATTGGCAAATAAACATTTGAGTAAGAAACCTACGATATTGGCAGATAAACAACAAAGGTTCGTATAGCTTAGCTACAAATCAAGTAGCAAAAAATTGTGAGTGTATACAAATATGAAAAGTGAGTAAATTTGTACAGCGGGAGCAAGTGCCGGTGCTGCAATTTCTGGTATCGGAGCTGACATGTCTGCTAAACGTGTAGGAGAACTTTCATCCAGTGACTTGTAGTTTTTGAACACAGTGTCCAAGAGACCTTCAATCACAGTTTCACAATCCAAGAGAAAACTTTTCTGAAACAAGAAAAAACAATAAGCTTGCAATAGCTTCAGCTCAGGTACCTGACGGCTAGCTTTCAAAGATAAACCAGTATAAAAATAGTGAAAGGTAATGGATTAGATGAACCACTTTCATCACAATAGTTCCATATACATTTCTCTTCAGTTTCTGAAAATGCATTGACCTCTAGTGTTTCTGAAAATAGTTAAGAAGAGTAAGGTTGCTTGAGTGTACTAACTAAGATACCATCTATCTTATGATAATTCACAACTTAGGGAGGGATACTGAAGAAATAATATTTAAGGCTCCATGAGTACTTCTAATCTCGAGGAACCAAGTTTCAATCTTTAATGAGATTTTCTATACATAAATGGTCACATGCGATATGAAAAAAGATAATTATGCTGACATGCTTCAATTGGAGCAACAGAACAAGAAAAGTTGAACTTGCTCTCTATGTATGATTAGAGTGATTAAAAGTGAGACTGGTGTTGCAGCCTCAATCCTCATTAAATATAATTGTTTTGGTTGTCTATAAGGTTTAAAAAAAGTAAATTCTCCTTTTAACACATTTTGTTTTACATAGTGACCCATCCATAAGAAATAAGAAATTTCAACTAAGTTATTATACTTGAATTGATTAAACATATGCTTAAATAAGGACGTGGACGTTAAAATATCATGCTAAGCTTGAAAATGCAGAAAGCATTATGTTACTTTGGACCTTTTCTAAAATGGTTCAATTTCCCATAAGAAGGGAAGAGTTCACTCTTTTCTAGATAGAGCAAAATGGAAAGGAGATCAAAATAGAATGGCAGAAGGGAGTATAACATGTTTGGAATAAAAAGGATGCTACAATGAATTTCAAAAATTGTTAGAAATCTGGAAATTATCGGAGATTAGATTAGCATTTCTATGGAATTTGATTTTGTGAAACAACTTCCCATATCTAAATCTCCAGCATAATATCAAGCTTGAAGGCCTCTTGTCTTGTCATACTTCTGTCACTCCTTGCCTTCAAACTGGCACAAATAACTCATGAATGAGCTCCAAACAATCTTTTGTTGGAGTTGCGACGTCCATGACATATGAAAGGTACTACCTGTTGAACTCTGATTATCAGTTTTTGTTGGAGTTTCGATATCCATGACATTCAAGAAAATATAGCAGTTGATATATGGTGTTGTATCACATGCTAAGTACCTCAATCTAGTATATAGCTATCTGTTACCCTGTAGTACTCAAAAAATTCTATGAGTAACTAGTACCAAGGTTCCTCAGACCTTAAACATCATGAACAGAATGTTGAGCACGCATAGAAGCCTCCAGTAGTAGATCATATGCAAGAGTCTACATAATTGGTCCACTCTGTCATAAATGGGAACCAAACGCCTATCACGAGTTATTACTAATTTGAAACTTATAAAATCAGTCAAGACACCACACATCAACATATTTTGAGCACTAAATTCTTAAAACTAACAACCATTTAATAATATTGAACTGCAAGAGGACCTAAGGTGTAGAAACCTCAAGTAAATTGCCTCAAGTCAAAAGGGCATAAGGTTAAGTGTCTCCATTGAAATATCATTTTAGCATCTCAAATGTCAATTGTAGAAAAATATGACTAAATCTAAAATGTCAATTGTAGCATTTCAAATGTCAATTTTTTTGTAGCAATTACAAAACTGATGTAAGAAGGCGATAATGATAAAACTTTAAAAACTGAATAAATTAGTTAAAACAAAATGACATATTGGAGGACTAGACATACACTATTGTAAGCCATAACTGAAACTAGTATTGAAGTTTGACCCAATGTACTTTTCTTCATAGCTTGTACTTCAAGCAAAAGAGCATCACCTTGGTTCTCTGGAAAACTGAATTCAGAAACATGTTTTATCTTGTCTGGAGAAATTAACATCTCAACATCAGGGGTTTGATCCATGAGTTGAACTATGCATAGGACATAACTATGCATAGGATGCAAGCATTGGGACATGGAATCACAAAAAATTATAACCATCTTATTTTTAACTAAAAAAGTGTCCATATAAATAAATCAAAGAAAGGAAATTCCTTAAACCTCCCATATAAATCTTATTATAATCTTGAAAACACAACTTGATGTCTTCACTTCTTAACAATATTCAGGACTCAGAGCAAGTGCAAGCCAAAATTATTTAACTAGATTTTGTAGAGCAACTTTGGACAGCAAAAGAGTAAAAATAAAACCTTACTAGTCATGGTGATCACCACTTCCCGGCACCAGCGTAACAACAGAATTTGGTTCTAATTTACTATCTTCAGTTGAACTCTTCAGGAGAACTAAGCATCTCAGGGATTCTACAGAGAATGTAGTGGAAAAACAATCATCTCACTGATGCATGAGGATCCAAAAAAACTCTACATGTTTTTGTTTGATTTGATACGTCCAAAGATCCACTTATTTTCAGGGGGCTCACATGAAATCTTAACACACATAATAACCTAAATAGACCATCAATGTTTTATTAGGTAACGAATCAACTAGGCCTTGATCTCGAACTAGCTGTGTTCAATTGTCTGAATCTATGGGAACCATTACACTTGATTGAGATCATTTCATTCTAATACTTAATATTTTGTCTTCTAGGATAAATTAGGAGTTCTTTAAAACTAGAGTGTATCCAAGTCTCACACTTAAATTGATATACAAATCCATAAACATACTAAATGCCTGTTTATACACACATTCTATTGTAGATAATTACTGCTAGTTGGTATTTAGTACCTTCTACTTCCTCTGTATTCTATTATTAACCAAGCCCATATTATTAACCAAGCTTTTTAGCGGATTCAAAGGATACAAGGAACTTCTAAGAATTATTTCATTTCCAAGCCTAAAAAAGTACATAGGGAGCACCAAATCAATAGATAGTACTAAAAACATAATCAACAACAACATTCCCGGTATAATCAATCAATCCCATAAGCGGGGTTTGGAAAAGGTAGGACATACGCATACCTTACCCCTTTCTTTATGCTAGTAGTGAGGTTGTTTCTGGTAGACTCTCGGCTCGACAAAGTACCAAAAATACTAAAAAGTGCATAAACAAGAATCACAATCCTAGAAAAAGGGAATGCAAATTCCTAGAACATCAAAACCAAACAATTCTATAGCAAAATCAAGTTATTTTTACACATAATAATTCAAAGAATAATTCCATAAAGAGAATATATACTAGAGATTTACACAAATAAAAGATTTAAATATTAAATTTTTATCCAAAATTGTTCATGTTCCCAAGAGATCAATTTCAAAATACCTAGAAAACATTCTTGGATGTGGAGATCTTGAAGCAATAGGAACAACTTGAATATCCCAATCATTTTCCATAGTTGAATGATAAACTTGACATCTCAAATGTCTCACGTGTTGCTGTAGCAATCAACCACAACCTATTTTTATTGCCATTTTCTTCTCGAAATCACGCTACTAACTTCCCCATTTCAATCAATGATAATTTTCAAATCTTGGAGATAATTGGGGGTTGTTTTTGCTGCTCAACTAGCCATTTCAAATCCAAGTGAAAAATCACACCACCACAATTGCTCAATTTACTCCGAATCACCCCTCTTAATTCCTTAATCTTGTTAACTATTTCATTCTTATCGTGCAAGAATTCTTGGTCCATCTGCACAATTTGTATGCCCTTCACAATCCCCAATTCCCCTTTATCAATTTTGCTAAAAAGGTCACTTACTACACCTTCTAGCTCACCTTCCCCTCCTAAAACTTTCTTTCTTTTTATCACCCTTAACATAATCTCCATCACCCTTTTCACTTCCCCACTTCTTTGCAAATTACCCAATTTCCCTTGCCTCAACCCACCTCCAACCCCAACCCCACCCAACTTTGGATTCAAATACATATTCCTACTCACAGTGGTGGTCGGAGCGTCTTTGAAATCAAGGTACAGTGGTTAGAGTAGTGGTACAATGGGAGAATTATGGTGGTCGGAGCAATGATATGATGGTTGGCATATGGTATTCGTAGAAACGGTATGATGGACGACATATGGTATTCAAATCAATGGTATTATGATCGATGTATGGTGGTCGGAGAAGTGGCGAATCAGACTTATCAAAATTTTTTTGGCAGATTGGAGTATGCTAGATGAAAATTTAATGAAATATTATGGTGGTCTGTTGTTATTCTAAAAGGGTTTTGTTGGAGGACTTAGCAAAATTTTGTGGTTTGACCGGTGCAATCGCTTTTTTTATCAAATAAAGTGTTGCCATAGATGTTTCTATGACAACGTTTCATGCAACTATTGCTATAACACACTCTATTGCAACGGTTCTTCAACAATAGCAACAGTTATACCACAAAATAGTTCTATTAGAATAATTTTATTTTGCAATGGTTGTAAGCGTTGCAATAGACGGTCTATTGCAACACTTTTCGAACCGTTGCCAAAAAGTTCATTGAAATAGGGGTAATTTCTAGTAGTGTTGGTATCATAGCACAATTCATAATCTCAGGGTGTCTGCGAAATCGCATCGAGTAAAGTCCTAATTATGGGTGTGTAGTGATCCACTCTTATAAATGGGAGGCTACAAGACATTTAGGAATGTCTCTCTACTTTTATGAATTAGTTCATACCATAGAGTCTATATGTCCTCTAATCAGTGATTTTTTGTATTTCAAAAAGTTACCATGACTACCCATACAACCAACGAACATAATGCCCAAGTGGAAGAGGTCCTTCCAACCCATGGGATGAAGACCCGCAACACAGCTTGCACCTCAGAGTTTGTCTCTACTACGGGAGTTCCTCCAGTCCTGACTAGTCTACTTCAGGCTCCAAGGACCAATGTTAACCATCCCCATCCCCCTCAGAGGGATATTTTAAATGTTGAGTTCAGACAATCCATACATATGATTCCACAATTGGTAGCCTCTTAGACTCGTCGATTTGAAGATGTGGGTTCTGAATCGGGTTCATAAAAAATTACCCAGGTTGGTAAATTTATGAGACTGAACACGTCTATGTTCACTGGAACGAAGGTTGAGGAGGACCCTCAAGGGTTTATTAATGGGTTGGAGAAGGTTTTTAACATTACGCACGTGATTGAGGTAGAAGGTATGGAGTTGGCATCATATCAACTGAAAGAAGTGGCAAATTAGTGGCACAATGAGTGGGAGAAATCAAAGGGTAGTGATACTGAGCCTTCGGTGTGGGGTGATTTTGTGGAGGCTTTTCTTGATCATTTCTTTCCTCGGGAGTTAAGAAAAGCAAAGGCTGAGGGATTCATAAATCTAAAATAGGGGAAAATGAGTGTCAAGGAGTACACTCTATAGTTCAACAAGTTATCCTGTTATACTCCAGAAATGGTAGGTAATATGAGGTCTCATATGATAAAGTTTGCATTCGGTCTTTTGGATGATTTGGTATTGGATTGCAAAAGAGCAATGTTGAATTAGGACATAGATTTCTCCAGGCTGTTCGTTCATATACAACAAGTGGAGGAGCAAAAGAAAATGGCAGTGGAGGCAAGGGAGAAAGACAAACAGGCCAAGATAGCCAAATTTGTAGACCAGAACAACAACCATCATAGGGTTATAATAATTGGGGTAACATGTGGTCGAAGAAAAAGTTTTGGAGTCATGACTAGTCCTCAGCCAGTTCCCCAACGCCCAGACCCCAACGTATGGACGATTTCAAAATTTCCAGCTTAGCCATGGATCGGGAGTGCAGGGTACTCATTCTCAAGGTAGTGTGATCCGACCATTCAGGCAATACCCTTCCTATAATTCATGCAAGAAAAAACACCCAGGGAGATGTCTGTTTGGCTTAATGGTGTGTTATGCTTGTGGCCAGCCCAGCAACAAAGGGATTGCTTGGCAGCGAGAGATATTTTTGGGGGTACTAATTCTAAAATCTAATTCCTCTGTGCCGCCACCAGATCCCAAGGGTACTACATCAGCTACCGGGAGCGATCGCAATCGATTGTATGCTTTGTCCAACCGCTAGGATGCAATGGCTTACCCAAACGTAGTTACAGGTATGTTACAAATCTTTTCTTTTAATGTGTATGTGTTTCTTGACCCAGGATCCACCTTGTCCTATGTGACCCTTATATGGCAGTCAGTTTTGGGTTTGATCCTGAAGTTATCCCAGAACCTTTCTCCATTTCCACTCCTGTTAGCAATTTTGTTGTGGCTAAAAGGGTGTATATAAATTGTGTTGTGTCTTTCTATAATCATGATACTATGCTAGATCTTATAGAGATTGATATGGTTGACTTTGATGCTATTTTAGGAATAGACTGGCTTTATTCGTGTTATGCCACACTACACTGTAGGACCTAAAAAGTCACCTTCTCATTCCCGAATGAGCTAGTGGTAGAGTAGGAGGGGTATTTTGTAGCACCTAGGGGAAATTCATGTCGTATCTCATAGACTATAATCTTATTTCCAAGGGATTATTGTATCATCTTATTTGGGTCAAAGATTCCAGTGCTGAAAGTCCTTCTCCCCATTCTGTTCCTGTAGTTAATAAATTTCCAGAATTCTTTCCCAATGATCTCCTGGGAATACCACATGATAGGGAGATAGATTTTGGCATTGACTTATTGCTGAAAATTCTTCTTATTTCTATCCCACCATACGGAATGACTTATGTAGAGTTCAAAGATATGAAAAAGCAGTTAAAAGATCTTTTTAACAAGGGTTTTATTTGTCCTAGCATTTCTTCCTGGGGTGCACTTGTCCTCTTCGTATGTAAGAAAGATGGTTCCCTTTATATGTGTATAGACTACTATCAGCTGAATAAGGTCACTGTTAAGAACAATTACCCTCTTCCTAGAATTGATGACCTTTTTGACCAACTTTAGAGCGCTAAGTGTTTCTCAAAGATAAACCTTCATTCGGCGTATCAACAGTTGAATATTAGGGAGGCTGATATTCCCAAAATAGCTTTTTAATCCCGATATGGCCATTATGATTTCTTAGTCATGTCTTTTGGATTGACTAACGCCACTGCAGCTTTCATGGACCTAATGAATAGGGTGTTTCATCCGTTTCAAGATTTATTTGTCATAGTCTTCATTGAAGATATTTTGGTTTATTCTAAGAGTGAGGAGGATCATGTCAGTACCTCCGAATCATCTTTCTGACCCTCAAAGTTCATAAATTGTATGAAAATTTTTCTAAATGTGAATTCTGGCTTAGTGTTATTACCTTTTTGGGGCATATCGTGTCTAGTGAGGGAATTAAGGTTGACCCCCAAAAGATTGAGGTGGTTATAAAATGGCCCAAACCCACGACTTCAACTAATATCTGGAGCTTCTTGGGTTTGACAGGGTATTACAGATGGTTCGTAGAATATTTTTCTTCCATAGCTGCTCCACTTACCCGGTTGACATAGAAAAAGGTGAAATTCATGTAGTATGACTCCCATGTGAATAGTTTTGATAAATTGAAATACAAGTTGACTAATGCATCTAATTTAACCCTTCTCGAGGGTAAAAAGGGTTTTGTTGTGTACTGTGATGTGTCCCGGGTAGGACTTGGGTGTGTACTCTTGCAGCATGGTAAGGTGGTAGCTTATGCATCCAGATAGCTAAAGGTGCAAGAGCAAAATTATCCCACCTATGACTTGGAGTTAGTGGTTGTGGTGTTTGCACTTAAAATCTGGCGGCATTATCTGTATTGGGTACACATTGATATTTTCACAGGCCATAAAAGTTTACAGTATGTCTTTTCACAGAAAGAGTTGAATCTTAGGCAAATACGGTGGTTAGAACTATAGAAATATTATGACATGAAACTGCACTAACATTCGGGCAAGGCGAATGTGTTGGCCGATGCCCTCAGCAGATTATCTATGGGAAGTATTTGTCATGTTGAGAAAGGAAAAATGGAGATGAAGAAAGATATTCACCGGCTTGCAAATCTAGGGGTTCAACTTCTGGATTCCAAAGATGGAGGAGTAATTGTGCATGAGATAGCTAAATCTTCCCTATGTGCCAAAGTTAAGAAGAAGAAGAAGGCCGAAGAACACTAATTATTTGATGATTGATAAGAGTATTATTTTTTATAGCAAAAAAAAGTGAAAGAATACCACTAAGATTGAGATAATCTCAAACAATTTAGAAGTAGTTACAAATTAGAACCACCAACCATATATGATCATATGACTAAAACATATTATATAACTAGTTACTAGGTATGCTCATCGCCATGTAGCCCATATTATCTAATACAAAATTTAAGAAAACAACACAAATACACCAAAAATTTAAAGTAAGTGCAAATTTCTTATTTATAACCTGTTGAATATCTTAATATGTGAAATAAGACAACTTTTTTTATAATGATACTACTGTTCCATTTCAAACAGAAATCATAATGCTCATATACAAGACTATGAAAAAAATAAGACATCTAAGTTTGATAGCCTCCAACCATTGATTGGTTCTCTTATACTTTCCTCGATGTTTCTCAGATTCTTTAAAAATGTAATTAAGGGGGTGTTGAATCCTTCAAAAGTAGTTAATTTTTGAAGAATTCAAATAATCTCAAAATATCCACAATCAATTTTTTAGACCAACCTCCCAAGATTTTCTTCCTCCCCTATACCCCACACTCTCACCCCACCTCATACCCTTCCCAAGAAAAAAAAAGATAATGTATACAACATTTTAAGGGACTAAATAAAACTTTCCAAAACATTATATTACAAGGATGTAATTTACACAATCTATAATCACACTCAAAAAATCCCAACAGTCACTCGAAGAAGAATCCTCTTCACAAAAGAACATATTAATGTCATTGTTCTGTATGATGCCTAGTTGCCTTTTGAAGAGTTGTTCCTTAAAGTTTTTGTCAAAACCATAAAAGGTATTTAAGATGTATTTTCAGAATTTTTAGTAATTTTCTTTGTAATTTGGGATATTTATATGTAACACCCCGCAAAATTTTTGGTGTAGTACCACACCTAGTAGCATGCTTGAGAAGCTAGCAATTCGAAATCATTCTAAGTGTCAAAAAAATGAATTAGCTTCATTCCTTAGCTTTTAAACTTGATTTGTCCTAAATCAATCTTTCCAACCTCGAGACTTGGATTTTTAAGTTGATACACATTTAGGGATGTAAGGAGGATTTCCCAGAAAAGTTTTGGATTTTTCAAACAAGGGATGAAGTGTGTTTGGATGTTGAAAATAGTATCTCGATGTGTTGTCGTCGCACCGCATTAATGATCGCGCCGATGAAATAGTGTCTCGATGTGATATCGACGTGTCGCATCGTGTAATATGCGGGTTCCCAGTTCATGTTTTCTTTTAAATTCTGAGCCATGAGGGGTATTTTAGTTTATTTCCTTTATCTTAACTCAGTCATAACATGAAATTAAAATGTGATTAGGGCTAAATATATCAATATCTACTCATATCCTCTCAAATCAAAACCTTTATCTATAACGCCCCAAATCTAGTACCCGAAACACTACACGGTGCTCATGACCTCGAAGGACCACAAGCTAACCCATGACTGATATTTGTACCTGTATACTGCATAATATACTGAATAATGTGGAAACATAAACTAAAAGGCCATAAGGTTCACATAAATGAAGTAAAACATAACGTCTAAATGGGGTATGAAATACCCAAAACAACTGAAATAACTGTCCGCACATAATAGTCTAGAAAGCCTCTAACTGAATGAACTGTCTGAGTAAGGAGTTGATAGGACATGTCCCCAACTAAGTCCAACTAATAAACTAATTAATAAGATAATAGAGAAATAATCCTGTCCTCGAAGGATGAGGACTCACTGCTAACTCTGACTGTTGATATCTAGGAACTACATGCTCTGGAGATCGTGTCTCTGAACCTATGGTATAAGACACCAAAGCGCAAATGCGTCAGTACTTTGAATATACTGGTATGCATATGAGGTAGATTGAATGCATGGGGTTCATATGCATGAACAATACTAGCTAAGTAACTAATATGAACGTGAGAATACATGCATACATACATAGTAACTATATCTGAAATCATGATAACATGAGATACTGATGACTAACATGACTAATAACTGTATTTTGATAACTGATAACATGAGTGACTGTATCTGACAGTCATAAATCTGATGGAACTAGTTGAGTTACATATTGTATCTGAGTTGATTGTATCTGACTGTCCTGAATTCTAAAGAACTATCTGAGTTCTTTTACTGAGGCTGATACTGAGACTGTGGGATGTAGTCATCTAACCGAATGCCCCAAATGATGCATTATAGCTAAATTGGGGTCTAATCTGTGCCCTAATTGGAAGGGTGTCAATACCGCGTCACTGGTAAGGACAACATGTGAGTGACCCTAATATAATAGGTAACTCTAGTGAGAACGGTGAGAACCCTCATATAGCAGGTTAAGTCAACTCATCTACCCTCATGTAGTAGGTTATGATGTCTCAACCTATGTTGGATACATAGTTATGGAATGCAAGGATTTCTTATAAGAACCACACCCTCATATAACAGGTGAGTTCCCACCCTTGGGTTCTCTCGGTGATAATTTATATTCCTATCTGAATAGATACTGAACATGATTTATTGAACTGAACATGGACTAAGTTACTGACTTCCGTTAACTGGCGGAATACTACTAATATTTGACAACTAACTGATTTTATGAGATCATGGAGATTTCCTAAGTCATAAGACTGTCTGAAGTCTAAGGATCATAGCTTAACTGAGAGTATCGTAGAAACATGACATGGCTCTAGGCACACAGCTAATATTTCAGGTACAAGTACCCCAAGACTCGATTGAAGGAAACTGACAAAGCATGACCTACTTGAACACACCACTAACATCATAATCCATAATACATTTATTGAAGCATTTCATCAAACATATGATCTGCATAAACTTGTACATACTTGGGGATTTAATGATATCATGGTAGTTGGACATTGTCCTTCATCTAGGCATTTAATCAAACACGTTGTAGGCATAGTATGTGTAAACAACATTATACAACAATTAAACATCATGATTCAATTCTAATTTTATCATTCAAGTATTTAATCATAGGTTTACATGAATCTACATCTATACTAATCAAATCCACATAAAATTTACCCCCCAACATGGAATAGAATTCAATTACTCATTATCAACATGAACAAAAGCAGTCCAATCATGAAATTCATAAAGAAAATCCATAAACTTAAACTTTGAAAAGAGATTCTTGGGCATCACGGATGGAAAGAGTCCATGAATGAATACTATGCATACCTTGGTTGAGCTTCTTGAAGTTCTTGAACTTGAAGAATTTGAATCTCTTAGTTCTTGAAGAAGATTTGGATTTTGTTCTTGGAGATTAATGTTAGAGAGAAAACCTAAATTTTGTTGTTGTAGAAGAATACAGAATTTCTGAGCTTTGGTCGGATCTAATTGAGTATATAAAAGGGTGGTAAAATATCAAAAATGCCTTTTTTACCAAAATGACTTAAAATAATTGAACGGGACCTACAACGGATCGTACGATGGTCCATCGCTTGCTCGACGTTCCGTCGTTATGACCATCACACATGAACCTGAATAGGGTCTCACTTCCTTGGCTGCGACGGCTTGGGCGAAAGTCTATCAAAAGTTCAAAGGTACGTCAACCTATCTGTCGCACCTTATCCAGAAGGTAGCCTCACTGTTTCCCTTACGATGGCCTGAGTGACGGTCCGTCGCTAGTCCGACGGTCCATCGGCCTGGGCCGTCTCTCCTAGGTAGAAGTTAGTCACACTGACTCACTACGAAGGTCATGGGTGATGGTACATTTCTAATCTATCGGTACGTCAGCCTCACCATCGCACCTGGGTTGTTTTTCTGCCTTCTGTATTTTGGCCATAACTTTCTCATCCGATGTTGAATTTTGATGAAATTGGTATCGTTGGAAAGATAATTCAATTTACCAAATGAAAAAAAGTGAAAATATTAAAAATACCATATATATAAAAGTTTAATAATCTTTCAAAGTAAGTTTCTAACATTCTTGAGATGATTTCCAGCTAGGAAAAAGTATGGGGTATTACAATATCTCCCCCTTGAGAACATTAATCCTAGAATGAGAATGAGGATGAGGGGAGAAGATAATTGATGTACATACTGAACATGAACAACTGTACCATGATCTCATGACTGACATGACTGATAACTGAACATATTATACTTAACATACATATCTGATGCATGTGTAACTGATTCATGAATGCATGACTGGGTGTTCTGATGAACTAAGTTTCTTATAATGAGAATGCATGTCTGATGCATAATTATATAACTGAGCTGATACATGAATGCTTGACTGAATATGCAATGGTTTTTAATACCAAGTTTGTGAAGAACACTGAACATGAAACTCAGTAAACTTCAAGAGGACTGTTACCTTGAGCTTGATCTTTGTTCGCAGAGAAGAGGTGAGGATACTTGGTATGCATGTATGCTTCTTCTTCCCAAGTAGCTCCCTCGATGGACTGATTTTTCCAAAGAACCTTAACTAGAGGGACTTCTTTGTTCCTCAATATACGAGTCTGATAGTCTAGGATTTCAACTAGAATCTCTTCATAAGGAGGTTTGTTCTGAACATCGATGCTTTGAATAGAGACTACAACTGTTGGGTCACCTATACATTTCTTGATCAAAGATACATAGAATACTGGTTGAACTGAAGCTAGATCTGAAGGCAATTCGAGCTCATAAGCTACCTTGCCAAAGCGACTGAGAATCTTGAAGGGGCCAACATATCAGGGACTGAGTTTTCCCTTCTTTCTGAACCTCTTCACTCCCTTCATGGGAGAGATCTTTAGATAGACATAGTCATCAATCTTGAACTTGAGATCTTTTCTACGAACATCTGCATAAGATTTCTGGCGGATCTAAGCAGCCAGGAGTCTTTCTCTGATCAACTGGACTTTCTCTAATGTGTCGAATACCAAGTAAAGACCTATAACTGAGGCCTCACAATCTTTGAACCACCCAATTGGAGATATACATCTCCTACCATAGAGAGCTTCGAATGGAGCTATGTGAATATTGTAATGATAGTTGTTATTGTATGCAAACTCAATCAAAGGAAAGTGGTCATCCCAACTACCCTTGAAATCAATTGTACACTCCCTTAGAATATCTTCTAGAGTTTGAATGGTCCTTTCTTCTTGACCATCTGTCTGAGGATGGAAGGTTGTACTGAGATGAACTTAGGTACCAAGACCCTTTTGGAATGCTTTCTAGAAATAAGAGGTGAACTAGGTACCTCTGTATGAGATAATAGATAGTGGAACACCATGAAATCTGACCAACTCCCTGATGTAGAGTTTGGTGTAATCCTCAGCTAAATAAAAGGTATGGACTGGAAGGAAATGGGATGATTTGGTCATTCTATCTAAAATGACCCAGACTGAATCATGTTGATGATGAGTTTGAGGAAAACCCATCATGAATTCTATGTTCACTTCTTCCCACTTCAAAGTAGGAATACCAAACTCCTGCATGGACCCACTAGTCTTATGATTCTCTATCTTAACCTGGTGACACATAGAACACTTAGCCACAAACTCTGCAACATCTCTCTTTATCCCACTCCACCAATATATTTCCCACAAATTGTTGTACATCTATATGGCCCTTGGATGAATAGAGTAGCGCGCACCATGCGCTTCTACAAGAATTCGCTGCCTTAAGTCATCTACAGCTGGAACACACAGACGACCCTGACAATGCAGAACACCATCTCCCCCTTGGAAGAAAACCTCTACTTTTTGATCCTTGACTGACTCTTTTAACTTGACAAGGCTAGGATTCCTATCTTGCTTTTCTTTCACCTCGGAAACTAGAGATGATTTTGAACTACTCCAAACCCATATATCACCCTCCTCTGTATCGACTAAGTGAACGCCTAGTCTTGCAAGCTGATGGACTTCCTGGGCTAACTTCTTCTTACTGTCCTCGATATAAGAAACACTATCCATAGACAGTCTACTGAGAGCTTCGACCACTACATTGTCCTTGCCCAAATAATAAAGGACACTCGTGTCATAATCTTTCAAGAGCTCTAATGATCTTCTGTGAAGAATATTGAGATCTTTCTGAGAAAAGACATACTGAAGGCTCTTATGATCCATAAACCCATCTACAAGAACATTGTAAAGGTAATGCCTCTAAATCTTCTACGCAAATATTACGATGGCTAACTCAAGATCATGAGTAGGATAATTCTTCTCATAGGGTTTAAGATGCTTGGAGGTGTAGGCTATGACCTTACCATGCTGCATGAGGAATGATACACCCAAATTATAACTCTCGTTAGAAAGTGTAAGCAGTCGCTGTCAAATATAGAACCCAACTGGATTGGGTGTCGAATCCCACAGGGAATACTATGATCACTAAGTATTGCAATTGTTATTAGACTGTTGGTCGAAGATTCCAAGATAAGGGGGGTTTTGGCTTATGTGCACAATAGAACTATTAGTGTAACGAATGAGACGATATATGTTAAAGTAATTGATCACAGAGAATGACAAGTTAGGGTTATGTCCACCTTGTAGCTTCTACTTCTATATTAACTATGGGTAATACAAATTTTAGACATGCATGCACTTATAGAGAATCGTATTCTAATTCTAAATCCAAGTGTTTCTCAACCATCAAGGATTTATTTCGATTTAGCTCTCTCGAGCCTAAAGTGTATAACAAATGGTACAAATTCTCCAAGAAGTTAATCTGGTTAAAGCATTAACGTGTAAATAGAGGTTGGAAACCCTATTTCCTTGTCCCACTCTCTTTTCCAAACATGTAACTTTTCTCTCGAACAAGTTAATGCTATAATGGCGTATTCTCTATGTTTGCAACCATAAGAATTCAATCAAAATGAAGAGAGTAATGATATAAGTATCATAACACATCAAGAATTCACAAACTCATCGTAATAGATAGTATCTTACAAGGTTTCCATAACCCTAACAGATAAGTTTAGCTACTCATGAATACAACGGAAATCAAAGTAGACATCATCATCATACCAAAACTTAGAGAAATCTTGGCTATGGAGATGAAACGTGTTTTCTTTCTCCGTTGCTCAAGTGAGCCATTTTCTGTTCTCAAAACTAGTACAAAATCTTCAACGTGAATTGTCAATAATCGAATGACCATCATGCTGAAAAATTCAGCAATAAGGTTTTTAATAACATCCTTGTCCCATAAGTTGCTACTGCATCCTTAAGTCTTTAAAAATACTGGGTTTGCCCGGGAAAAAGTTCCCATGCATCACTTTCAGTCCAAAAGTTGCCTTCCCTCTTATGTGAAGTTTTCCTTTGCTGCCCACAGGTCCACAAAGTGCTGAAATCTTCATCATTAGTACCTGAAAACATGCTAATCACATAGGTCAGCTCACTTAAAGGAAAATGGACAAAAAGTTCAAGAATTATATATTTTATCCTCAAAACTTAGCTGAAACATGGGTAAATTATGGTGCTTAGGCGTGTAAATACGCCCAACATCACCACCCCACACTTAAAACTTTTTTTGTTCTCGAACAAAATATTACATCCATGCAAACACCTAACTAGAATTTCACAATAGCAACAAGAAATTTTCAACAAGACATGCACAACAATCATTAACAAAGAGTAGGTTTCTCGATCACTACTAGAAACAACTCAACCTCCAACATAGACTCATTAGGATGGTTAATTCGTATCCACAAGTTAAGACACAAAGAAACATATAAAACAACCCAACAACCATCAACCATGTGTGCTCACACAAGATATCACCCATAATAACTCATAGCTTTGCATTTTTTGAAACATGGGTATAAGACTCTCCTTGCTCTCGCTCTCACAAAGAATTCTTATATTGCAACTGATGACCATAGGCTTTCCCTTAGTGTAATGCTCTACTAATATCAGACTGCTAAGTTTAGGATCAAATAGGTCTTTACAGGTTGTAATGTAGGCTAAGGGACAGATAGGACTATTTTGGCCAGAAATAGTGACTATGTTCCTTAAGCGCTTTAATACACTACAATATGCCATTTACACTATCTTTTAACAACCACTCTACCTCTCTTTCATCTACCAACTCCTTTTCACCCATTTTGTTATTCAATCATAAACACAACTATCTTTTTGTTTTTCTAAATTTTTTATTTTTTTTTTATATTAAGCAAGCATCCCTATAATAGCCACTCTTTTTCACAACAATTTCAAGTACCAATAAACCCTGAGGCATCACTTTCACCTTTATCCTTTTATTTTTCCACATGATTCTACAATTTTAAAGCGCTTAGGAGTTTGGATCAAATTATGGTCTTGAAAAAAAATGGATTAGGCTACATATGAGGCTGCCAAAGAAAATAGCTAAAGGCTCAAAGGGGGTTCACTAGGACAATGTACAAAGGTAGGTAAAAAGAAAGTAAACACTTTTAGGGCTGCCAAAGAAATGCCTAAATCATCTCCTACACTCACAATCTTTATTTCGCTTCACACACACACCAGGAAAGTTCTAGCATCAGTCACAACAAAGAATATACAATATCCTCACACACACAAGGCATATGGTCAACTTCATTGGGAGCATTATAGATTCTTGACCCAACAGATGAATGAATTAAACCACAACAATTTATCACACAGTGATTCACAACTTAGAGCCTAAGCATCTCAATAGTAATGATTTAGCACAAACTCTTGTTGTAATATACCATGCCGTCTATCAGAACAATTTCATGCAAAATCTAAAATCTAAATAACTAATTACGACTAACTAACTACGACTAATTCAAACAAACAAGAATAAATGTATGCAAAGAAATACAATACAACAAACATATACCCACACCCCACACTTAGATGGGACACACTGTCGTCAGTGGAAATAAATAAGGAAAATCTGATTAGTCGGACTCTTCTTCTATGTCTGGGGTCATACCCCCTGCGTCGGAATCATCATCAGAGTTTCCATAAGACTCTCCTTGCTCTCGCTCTCACAAAGAATTCTTATATTGCAACTGATGACCATAGGCTTTCCCTTAGTGTAATGCTCTACTAATATCAGACTGCTAAGTTTAGGATCAAATAGGTCTTTACAGGTTGTAATGTAGGCTAAGGGACAGATAGGACTATTTTGGCCAGAAATAGTGACTATGTTCCCTAAGCGCTTTAATACACTACAATATGCCATTTACACTATCTTTTAACAACCACTCTACCTCTCTTTCATCTACCAACTCCTTTTCACCCATTTTGTTATTCAATCATAAACACAACTATCTTTTTGTTTTTCTAAATTTTTTTATTTTATTTTTTTTTATATTAAGCAAGCATCCCTATAATAGCCACTCTTTTTCACAACAATTTCAAGTACCAATAAACCCTGAGGCATCACTTTCACCTTTATCCTTTTATTTTTCCACATGATTCTACAATTTTAAAGCGCTTAGGAGTTTGGATCAAATTATGGTCTTGAAAAAAAATGGATTAGGCTACATATGAGGCTGCCAAAGAAAATAGCTAAAGGCTCAAAGGGGGTTCACTAGGACAATGTACAAAGGTAGGTAAAAAGAAAGTAAACACTTTCAGGGCTGCCAAAGAAATGCCTAAATCATCTCCTACACTCACAATCTTTATTTCGCTTCACACACACACCAGGAAAGTTCTAGCATCAGTCACAACAAAGAATATACAATATCCTCACACACACAAGGCATATGGTCAACTTCATTGGGAGCATTATAGATTCTTGACCCAACAGATGAATGAATTAAACCACAACAATTTATCACACAGTGATTCACAACTTAGAGCCTAAGCATCTCAATAGTAATGATTTAGCACAAACTCTTGTTGTAATATACCATGCCGTCTATCAGAACAATTTCATGCAAAATCTAAAATCTAAATAACTAATTACGACTAACTAACTACGACTAATTCAAACAAACAAGAATAAATGTATGCAAAGAAATACAATACAACAAACATATACCCACACCCCACACTTAGATGGGACACACTGTCGTCAGTGGAAATAAATAAGGAAAATCTGATTAGTCGGACTCTTCTTCTATGTCTGGGGTCATACCCCCTGCGTCGGAATCATCATCAGAGTTTCCATAAGACTCTCCTTGCTCTCGCTCTCACAAAGAATTCTTATATTGCAACTGATGACCATAGGCTTTCCCTTAGTGTAATGCTCTACTAATATCAGACTGCTAAGTTTAGGATCAAATAGGTCTTTACAGGTTGTAATGTAGGCTAAGGGACAGATAGGACTATTTTGGCCAGAAATAGTGACTATGTTCCCTAAGCGCTTTAATACACTACAATATGCCATTTACACTATCTTTTAACAACCACTCTACCTCTCTTTCATCTACCAACTCCTTTTCACCCATTTTGTTATTCAATCATAAACACAACTATCTTTTTGTTTTTCTAAATTTTTTTATTTTATTTTTTTTTATATTAAGCAAGCATCCCTATAATAGCCACTCTTTTTCACAACAATTTCAAGTACCAATAAACCCTGAGGCATCACTTTCACCTTTATCCTTTTATTTTTCCACATGATTCTACAATTTTAAAGCGCTTAGGAGTTTGGATCAAATTATGGTCTTGAAAAAAAATGGATTAGGCTACATATGAGGCTGCCAAAGAAAATAGCTAAAGGCTCAAAGGGGGTTCACTAGGACAATGTACAAAGGTAGGTAAAAAGAAAGTAAACACTTTCAGGGCTGCCAAAGAAATGCCTAAATCATCTCCTACACTCACAATCTTTATTTCGCTTCACACACACACCAGGAAAGTTCTAGCATCAGTCACAACAAAGAATATACAATATCCTCACACACACAAGGCATATGGTCAACTTCATTGGGAGCATTATAGATTCTTGACCCAACAGATGAATGAATTAAACCACAACAATTTATCACACAGTGATTCACAACTTAGAGCCTAAGCATCTCAATAGTAATGATTTAGCACAAACTCTTGTTGTAATATACCATGCCGTCTATCAGAACAATTTCATGCAAAATCTAAAATCTAAATAACTAATTACGACTAACTAACTACGACTAATTCAAACAAACAAGAATAAATGTATGCAAAGAAATACAATACAACAAACATATACCCACACCCCACACTTAGATGGGACACACTGTCGTCAGTGGAAATAAATAAGGAAAATCTTATTAGTCGGACTCTTCTTCTATGTCTGGGGTCATACCCCCTGCGTCGGAATCATCATCAGAGTTTCCATAAGACTCTCCTTGCTCTCGCTCTCACAAAGAATTCTTATATTGCAACTGATGACCATAGGCTTTCCCTTAGTGTAATGCTCTACTAATATCAGACTGCTAAGTTTAGGATCAAATAGGTCTTTACAGGTTGTAATGTAGGCTAAGGGACAGATAAGACTATTTTGGCCAGAAATAGTGACTATGTTCCCTAAGCGCTTTAATACACTACAATATGCCATTTACACTATCTTTTAACAACCACTCTACCTCTCTTTCATCTACCAACTCCTTTTCACCCATTTTGTTATTCAATCATAAACACAACTATCTTTTTGTTTTTCTAAATTTTTTTATTTTATTTTTTTTTATATTAAGCAAGCATCCCTATAATAGCCACTCTTTTTCACAACAATTTCAAGTACCAATAAACCCTGAGGCATCACTTTCACCTTTATCCTTTTATTTTTCCACATGATTCTACAATTTTAAAGCGCTTAGGAGTTTGGATCAAATTATGGTCTTGAAAAAAAATGGATTAGGCTACATATGAGGCTGCCAAAGAAAATAGCTAAAGGCTCAAAGGGGGTTCACTAGGACAATGTACAAAGGTAGGTAAAAAGAAAGTAAACACTTTCAGGGCTGCCAAAGAAATGCCTAAATCATCTCCTACACTCACAATCTTTATTTCGCTTCACACACACACCAGGAAAGTTCTAGCATCAGTCACAACAAAGAATATACAATATCCTCACACACACAAGGCATATGGTCAACTTCATTGGGAGCATTATAGATTCTTGACCCAACAAATGAATGAATTAAACCACAACAATTTATCACACAGTGATTCACAACTTAGAGCCTAAGCATCTCAATAGTAATGATTTAGCACAAACTCTTGTTGTAATATACCATGCCGTCTATCAGAACAATTTCATGCAAAATCTAAAATCTAAATAACTAATTACGACTAACTAACTACGACTAATTCAAACAAACAAGAATAAATGTATGCAAAGAAATACAATACAACAAACATATACCCACACCCCACACTTAGATGGGACACACTGTCGTCAGTGGAAATAAATAAGGAAAATCTGATTAGTCGGACTCTTCTTCTATGTCTGGGGTCATACCCCCTGCGTCGGAATCATCATCAGAGTTTCCATAAGACTCTCCTTTCTCTCGCTCTCACAAAGAATTCTTATATTGCAACTGATGACCATAGGCTTTCCCTTAGTGTAATGCTCTACTAATATCAGACTGCTAAGTTTAGGATCAAATAGGTCTTTACAGGTTGTAATGTAGGCTAAGGGACAGATAGGACTATTTTGGCCAGAAATAGTGACTATGTTCCCTAAGCGCTTTAATACACTACAATATGCCATTTACACTATCTTTTAACAACCACTCTACCTCTCTTTCATCTACCAACTCCTTTTCACCCATTTTGTTATTCAATCATAAACACAACTATCTTTTTGTTTTTCTAAATTTTTTTATTTTATTTTTTTTTATATTAAGCAAGCATCCCTATAATAGCCACTCTTTTTCACAACAATTTCAAGTACCAATAAACCCTGAGGCATCACTTTCACCTTTATCCTTTTATTTTTCCACATGATTCTACAATTTTAAAGCGCTTAGGAGTTTGGATCAAATTATGGTCTTGAAAAAAAATGGATTAGGCTACATATGAGGCTGCCAAAGAAAATAGCTAAAGGCTCAAAGGGGGTTCACTAGGACAATGTACAAAGGTAGGTAAAAAGAAAGTAAACACTTTCAGGGCTGCCAAAGAAATGCCTAAATCATCTCCTACACTCACAATCTTTATTTCGCTTCACACACACACCAGGAAAGTTCTAGCATCAGTCACAACAAAGAATATACAATATCCTCACACACACAAGGCATATGGTCAACTTCATTGGGAGCATTATAGATTCTTGACCCAACAGATGAATGAATTAAACCACAACAATTTATCACACAGTGATTCACAACTTAGAGCCTAAGCATCTCAATAGTAATGATTTAGCACAAACTCTTGTTGTAATATACCATGCCGTCTATCAGAACAATTTCATGCAAAATCTAAAATCTAAATAACTAATTACGACTAACTAACTACGACTAATTCAAACAAACAAGAATAAATGTATGCAAAGAAATACAATACAACAAACATATACCCACACCCCACACTTAGATGGGACACACTGTCGTCAGTGGAAATAAATAAGGAAAATCTGATTAGTCGGACTCTTCTTCTATGTCTGGGGTCATACCCCCTGCGTCGGAATCATCATCAGAGTTTCCATAAGACTCTCCTTGCTCTCGCTCTCACAAAGAATTCTTATATTGCAACTGATGACCATAGGCTTTCCCTTAGTGTAATGCTCTACTAATATCAGACTGCTAAGTTTAGGATCAAATAGGTCTTTACAGGTTGTAATGTAGGCTAAGGGACAGATAGGACTATTTTGGCCAGAAATAGTGACTATGTTCCCTAAGCGCTTTAATACACTACAATATGCCATTTACACTATCTTTTAACAACCACTCTACCTCTCTTTCATCTACCAACTCCTTTTCACCCATTTTGTTATTCAATCATAAACACAACTATCTTTTTGTTTTTCTAAATTTTTTTATTTTATTTTTTTTTATATTAAGCAAGCATCCCTATAATAGCCACTCTTTTTCACAACAATTTCAAGTACCAATAAACCCTGAGGCATCACTTTCACCTTTATCCTTTTATTTTTCCACATGATTCTACAATTTTAAAGCGCTTAGGAGTTTGGATCAAATTATGGTCTTGAAAAAAAATGGATTAGGCTACATATGAGGCTGCCAAAGAAAATAGCTAAAGGCTCAAAGGGGGTTCACTAGGACAATGTACAAAGGTAGGTAAAAAGAAAGTAAACACTTTCAGGGCTGCCAAAGAAATGCCTAAATCATCTCCTACACTCACAATCTTTATTTCGCTTCACACACACACCAGGAAAGTTCTAGCATCAGTCACAACAAAGAATATACAATATCCTCACACACACAAGGCATATGGTCAACTTCATTGGGAGCATTATAGATTCTTGACCCAACAGATGAATGAATTAAACCACAACAATTTATCACACAGTGATTCACAACTTAGAGCCTAAGCATCTCAATAGTAATGATTTAGCACAAACTCTTGTTGTAATATACCATGCCGTCTATCAGAACAATTTCATGCAAAATCTAAAATCTAAATAACTAATTACGACTAACTAACTACGACTAATTCAAACAAACAAGAATAAATGTATGCAAAGAAATACAATACAACAAACATATACCCACACCCCACACTTAGATGGGACACACTGTCGTCAGTGGAAATAAATAAGGAAAATCTGATTAGTCGGACTCTTCTTCTATGTCTGGGGTCATACCCCCTGCGTCGGAATCATCATCAGAGTTTCCATAAGACTCTCCTTGCTCTCGCTCTCACAAAGAATTCTTATATTGCAACTGATGACCATAGGCTTTCCCTTAGTGTAATGCTCTACTAATATCAGACTGCTAAGTTTAGGATCAAATAGGTCTTTACAGGTTGTAATGTAGGCTAAGGGACAGATAGGACTATTTTGGCCAGAAATAGTGACTATGTTCCCTAAGCGCTTTAATACACTACAATATGCCATTTACACTATCTTTTAACAACCACTCTACCTCTCTTTCATCTACCAACTCCTTTTCACCCATTTTGTTATTCAATCATAAACACAACTATCTTTTTGTTTTTCTAAATTTTTTTATTTTATTTTTTTTTATATTAAGCAAGCATCCCTATAATAGCCACTCTTTTTCACAACAATTTCAAGTACCAATAAACCCTGAGGCATCACTTTCACCTTTATCCTTTTATTTTTCCACATGATTCTACAATTTTAAAGCGCTTAGGAGTTTGGATCAAATTATGGTCTTGAAAAAAAATGGATTAGGCTACATATGAGGCTGCCAAAGAAAATAGCTAAAGGCTCAAAGGGGGTTCACTAGGACAATGTACAAAGGTAGGTAAAAAGAAAGTAAACACTTTCAGGGCTGCCAAAGAAATGCCTAAATCATCTCCTACACTCACAATCTTTATTTCGCTTCACACACACACCAGGAAAGTTCTAGCATCAGTCACAACAAAGAATATACAATATCCTCACACACACAAGGCATATGGTCAACTTCATTGGGAGCATTATAGATTCTTGACCCAACAAATGAATGAATTAAACCACAACAATTTATCACACAGTGATTCACAACTTAGAGCCTAAGCATCTCAATAGTAATGATTTAGCACAAACTCTTGTTGTAATATACCATGCCGTCTATCAGAACAATTTCATGCAAAATCTAAAATCTAAATAACTAATTACGACTAACTAACTACGACTAATTCAAACAAACAAGAATAAATGTACGCAAAGAAATACAATACAACAAACATATACCCACACCCCACACTTAGATGGGACACACTGTCGTCAGTGGAAATAAATAAGGAAAACCTGATTAGTCGGACTCTTCTTCTATGTCTGGGGTCATACCCCCTGCGTCGGAATCATCATCAGAGTCATCTTCATCAGAGTTGTCCTCCACGTCTGAGTCTGGCAGTCGGTGATCATCATCAGTCGGCACTTCATCGTCAAGAGGTTCCTCAAAATGTACCCCCACTCTACACATGGCCCGCGCATGCTCATTAAACGGGTAATCATAGTCCAACTGCTGAAGCTCTGCATCAGTCGGAACACGACCCCCATTTATCAGTGTAAATCTAGTCATGCCATACAGATGGCGGAAAAAGCTTTCATCTCGAGCATGCCTCTCTGCAGTGGTGAGGTTGATTCCTTGACCAGTTTCTGGATCTTTAACCTTCGTGAGATCAACCTTCTTCGGGTTGTGTGGTAGATTATGATCCGCGGGTTCCTCTTCAATGTGTTCTTTCCTTATGATCGCAGTCAACAAGTTGCCAAAACTGAAATGGGACCTTTTGTGCAGCCTAGCCTTGTGCATTGACAATCGTATAACCGCACCAATGTTGATAGGAATATTCTTCATCAAAGTGTACACCAAGAAGAATCGATCACGTGTGATCTTAGTATATTGTGTCCTAGGAATCAAGCAAGAGTTGACTATCCTTAACCATATGTGAGCTTCCCTGTTCAAAGAGGCATACGAGTAGGTGTTGTGGCGACCATTATCCTTGTGCCGAATCCACCGTACCATTGACCTTGATCCGTACAGTGTATGTCTGATGGCCCTGTAGGGAGTTCTGTGATAAATCTCCTTGAGCGGTGATGGATCCACAGATGGAAGGCCCAGAAAAGAGTTGAAGAATTCCGCATTCAGTTGCAAGACTTGTCCCCAAATCTTTACTTCACTTCCAGTAGTATTTGGGGACCAATTGGCATAAAACTCTCGCGTTAGATCAAGATTGCATTCCCCCATATCTCAGAAAATGAAATCAATATTTAGTGCCATGATTTTAGCCAAAATGTGGGGCTCTCTCTTTGCTAGACTCTCCTTCTGCATCAAATCTATGTGAACATATTTTTTTTACTTTGTTGTTCTTGTACCACTCCTTTCCTTCCTCCTCTAGGACCCACTTTATCCAAAAATTTTGTCGATGCACTCGCAAAGAGGAGGACTCAGCCTGATCTTTTCTTGCCCTTTTCTGACCTTTTTTGGAGGTGGACACTTTTTCTTTTCCTTGTCGTCCTTTTGGGGACATTCTACCTGAGATCACATTAAAGTTACGTTAGTTTCATCATGGAAGATTTACTATAGTCGGAAAAGAAAATTGTGATGATACCACCCCACACTTAATCCGTTTGCACAATGTTAATAATCATGTAATCTTGACTATCCTTTCCGACTTTATTTCATTGGATTAAGGCAATGTTTGAACAAGACTACCACATAGCAATCTTATCAGGTTTTTGCATCGAAATAACCAAACCATGTTATACTTGTGGTCAATCATGATCAATACCTTCGATGAACGAGTCATTCAAACATTCAAGCTTACAACTTTTAAGATTATGCATTAACTTCACAATTTCGACTTCATAAAAATACGACAGTGAATACCAATCAAATACAAGTCGGAGTAAATTCAAGAACACCCACACAAATTCTTTCACTCAACTAGATGCATCATAACAAACCAACCATATTCTCATCACCAAACACCACTTCACAATCTAATAAACCATTATAAGTGGAGTAGTGCAACAACTACGGAATATAATAGAGTAACTTACGTGGTGATGGATCCGGAAGATGAACTTGCAAGATTAGATGAGCAAAAAGAAAAACTTTGAGAGAATTTGGGAGCTTAGGCATCGCCTATCTTGAGCAAACAATGGAATTGTGTTCTAAGGTTGAGGATCTATTTAAAGACTAAGCCATGGGTCGGGTTTGATCCATGTACAATAGGGTTGGGAGACAAAAAAAAAAGTAGGCGGCGCCTAATGCGTTGTCTATGCTTAGCATAGGTGGTGCCTATAGCATTGCCTACATTGGTATAGGCCTTTCATTGTCCCTTGCCTATGTGAGGCAGTGAGCATAGGCAATGGCATAGGCATTGCCTTGTCCGTTGCCTAGATTTGCATAGGCATTTCCTTGTTCGTTGCCTAGATTGGCATAGGCATTGCCTTGTTCGTTGCCTAGATTGGCATAGGCAATGCCTAGCCTATAGCCTTTGCACTATCATTCCTCACTTACCACATTTAGCATGGCTCACTTTTAAATCAAAATTTGGGACTAATCTCCTCCTTTGTATATCTTGCACCTACACTTAATCAAAAACAACAAAAATGATTAGAAGGATGGGATGCCTCCCACCGAGCACCTTAGTTTTGGTCGTGGCTCGACTCTTCTTTTTGTACTTTTATTTATCAAAAACAAAATCCTAATGAAACAAACTCCTAATGATGGGTTGCCTCCCATGTAGCGCTTGATTTATTATCGCAGCACGACATAGCTATCTCGAGTACTCAGACTTCATCGAGATATAAGGTGGCTATACATTTTATCGAATCGGTAGGTCCGATATATAACTTCACTTTCTGTCCATTCACCTTAAAGACACCACCATCATTGTTTTCTAACTCCACTACTCCGGATGGGTAAACTTGGCTAATTCTGAATGGACCAAACCATTTAGACTTCAACTTACCTGGAAATAGCTTCATTCTGGAGTTGAAAAGAAGTACCAAATCACCCTTCTGAAAGTTTCGTTGGACAATCCTCCGATCATGGTACTTTTTCATCCTTTCCTTGTAGAGATCTTCTCTTTCATACGCATGTAGATGGAATTCATCCATCTCATTCAGCTATTCCAACCTTAGATTAATAGAATCATCCCAATTCAAGTTAAGCCGTTTCAGCGCCCACAGTGGTTTATGTTCTAGCTCAATTGGCAAGTGAAAAGACTTCCCATAAACTAGTTGATATGGTGACATGCCAATTGGTGTCTTAAATGCAGTCCTATATGCCCATAAGGCATCATCCAGCTTTTTGGACCAATCTTTCCTACTGGCATTCACAGTCTTCGCAAGGATTAGTTTGATCTCCCGATTAGAAACCTCTACTTGCCCACTAGTTTGTGTGTGATATGGTGTAGCTACCTTGTTTTTATTAACCCCATATTTCACCAATACGACTCTGAACATCTTGTTGCAAAAATGTGATCCTTCATCGTTTATGATGGTACGAGGTACCCCAAATGAGAGAAGATATTTCTATTTAAGAACGCTACAATACGTTTACCGTCATTATCATCTAACGCTACTGCTTCGACCCATTTGTATACATAATCAACAGCAACTAGGATATATTTCATCCCAAACGAACTCACAAATGGGCCCATAAAATCAATACCCCATATATCAAATAGTTCTACTTCAAGAATTTTAGACACGGGCATCTCATGGTGCTTCGAGATAGAGCCTTGCCTTTGACACTGATCACATCTTCTCACAAAATCGTAAGTATCCTTGAATAATGAAGGCCAGTAATAGCCACTTTGGAGTACCTTCCTTGCCGTTCGATCACCTGCATGGTGACCCCCAACTTGGAAAGCATGACTTGCTTCCAGTATGCTAGGCACCTCCACATCTAAGATGCATCGCCTAATAATACCATCAGCACATCGTTGAAAGAGATACGGTTCATCCCATAAGTAGTGTTTCACATCATGCATGAACTTTCTCTTTTGATGAAAGGAGACATGCTCAGGAATCACTTTACTTACCACGTAGTTCGCAAAGTCTGCATACCACGGTAAGTCTTCCACCATAGTGGCTAGGATTTTTTCTTCGGGAAATGCATCATCAATATCAAGGTCGGGTTGCACTATGTGCTCACTCTCAAGTCTAGATAGATGATCAGCTACTTGGTTTTCGCAACCTTTTCTATCCTTTACCTCGAAATCAAATTCTTGAAGCAGTAACACCCACCTAATTAGCCTTGGCTTAGCATCCTTCTTTGCCATTAGATTTCGTAGAGCCGCATGATCTGTATGAACCACTACTTTGGTTCCTAACAAGTAAGCATAGAATTTTTCAAAAGCATAAACAACTGCTAGAAGCTCTTGTTCAGTAACGGTATAGTTCTTCTGTGCTCCATTCAAGGCCTTGCTCGCATAGTAGATTGGATGAAATAGCCTTTCTCTTTTTTGACCAAGTACAGAACCCAAGGCTACCCCGCTTACATCACACATAACTTCAAAAGGTAGAGACCAATCAGGTGCTACAATAATAGGAGCTTCAACTAGCTTTCCTTTGAGGCATTCAAATGCCTTCAAGCAATCTTCACCAAAGTCAAATTTTGCATCCTTCTCCAAAGTTTGCATAATGGGCTAGCAATCTTAGAGAAGTCTTTAATAAACCTCCGATAAAATCCTGCATGACAGAGGAAACTACGCACCCCTTTTACATAAATTGGAGGTGGTAATCTCTTGATAACTTCAATCTTGGATCGATCAACCTGAATTCCCCTTTCAGATACTTTATGCCCAAGAACAATGCCTTTCTTAACCATAAAGTGACTCTTCTCCCAATTTAACACCAGGTTGAATTCAACACATCTCTGCAAAGCCATACTCAGATTTGCCAAGCATGATTCAAATGACTCACCTACAATAGAAAATTCGTCCACAAACACCTCCAAGGTGTCTTCGACCATATCAGAAAAAATGGACATCATACATCGCTGGAAAGTAGCAGGTGCGTTACATAGCCCAAATGGCATTCGTTTGAAGGCAAACATACCATACGGGCATGTAAAAGTGGTCTTCTCCTGATCTTCAGGAGCAATGCAAATCTGATTGTATCCGGAATAACCATCTAAGAAATAGAACCATCCCTTCCCTGCCAATCGATCTAGCATTTGATCTATGAATGGCATTGGAAAGTGATCCTTTAACGTCCATGAATTCAGCTTCCGGTAGTCCATGTACACTCTCCACCCTATGATAGGTCTGAGTGGAATTAGCTCATTCTTTTCATTTGCGACTACTGTTATGCCCCCTTTCTTGGGCACATATTGCATTGGACTCACCCATTTACTGTCTGAAATTGGGTACACCACCCCTGCATCTAACCACTTAATAATTTCTTTCTTCACCACCTCTTGCATTGGTGGATTCAAATGACATTGGTGCTCAATGGTGGGTACGCAATCTTCCTCGAGCTGAATCTTGTGCATACATATCCCAGGAGGGATACCAATTATATCAGCAATAGTCCAACCAATGGCTCTCTTGTACCTCTTCAGAACATCGATGAGAGCCGTTACTTGCTATTTACCTAAATCAGCCGCAACAATAACCGGAAGTGTATTCCCACTTCCCAAGAACACATACTTTAGATGACTGGGGAGATCTTTCAATTCTAGCACTGGTGGCTCTTCAATGGATGGTTTCGCTGGTGGTGACGATCGATTCTTAAGGTCAAGGTCCAGCTTCTTAGGGGCATGAGAATAGGACCCCATTCCTGTTAGAGCACGAATAGTTTCTTCATACTCTTCAACATCCTCATGCTCAAAGTTCAATAGTACAGCAGACAATGGCTCAACAGTAAGATGCTTCTCTACAGATAATTCTTTCTCGTCCTCATAATAAACATCAGCTATAGAGAACACATTCATATCTTTAGGCTGCTTCATTGATTTGCATACATCAAAACGGACCACTTCGTCATTCATTCGAAATAAAAGTTGGTTTCTCGTAAATCAATAAGCACACTTCTTATTGCGAGGAAAGGGCGTCCCAAGATTATGGGAACTTCACAATCTACCTCGCAATCCAAAATAACAAAGTCTGCAGGAAAAATGAAGGAAGAAACCTTCACCAGTACATCATATAAGATACCAACAGGTTGTTTTACCGACCTATCTGCCATCACGAGCCGCATATTGGTTGGTGTAGGATCGCCCAACCCTAACTGTTTATAAATAGATAGCGGCATCAAATTGATGCTAGCCCCCAAATCGCACAATGCCTTAGCAAAATCCAAGGATCCAACCGTGCAAGGAATAGTGAAAGCACCAGGATCTTCCTTTTTCTGTACTAAAGATCTCATAGCAATTGAACTGCAATGATGAACATTATCTACCAGTTCATAACTTTCTGCCCTTTTCTTTGTCAAAAGGTCCTTCATGAATTTGGCATATCTTGGCATCTACTCCAGTGCCTCCACCAAAGGCACATTAATAGTCAATTGTTTCAACATAGTCATGAATTTACTGAACCTGGTGTCATCAGCTTTCTTCTTCAGTCTCTGAGGAAAAGGTGGTGGTGGAGTTGGAAGAGTTTTCTCTACCACTTCTTTTTTATCTTGCTTTCGATTATCAATCTTTTCAGGCTGGTGACATCTAGGTGTAGTGTCATGAACGTTCTCATTCTGATTTTTAGCTTCTACAGAATCATTACAATCTGCTTCAATAACATTCCCTTCTGTAATATCAACCACCTGCTTGCCTTTGGATGGATTTTCCAACACCATACCACTCCTGGTAGTAATAGTCATACATGATCCATCATTCCTTAGGTTCTGCATAGTGTCGCTAGGTAAGGTACCAACTTTTCTTTGATTGAGTGCCGCTGATAGTTGACTCAATTGTTGTTCCAGCTGTTTTATTGAAGTGGAATGCGAATAAACTAATTGATTATTGAGGACAAATCATTTTTTACCTCAGTTACTCCCGTGTTGGTTGCCTCCACTCATTTCAACAACTTAGCCATCATATCTTCCATGGACATCATTCCAGAGCCAAATGCCGCAGTCCCACGATTTCCAGGAGGAACATACAAACCACTCCTGTCAGTCTTATTCTTGAATCCAGATTTTTCATAATAGTTCCGACCTTGGTTTCCTTGGGCATTGCCTCAGAAACCCCCCTGATTATTCAAATAATTCGCTTCCTCCTCAGAATCGGATTCATATCTACCCTGTGATACAACAGCCTTGACCTTTTTCTGTCTTTCCTGTTAATAAATGCTTGGTAAGAAGGTCCATCTGCATTTTCATGTGAGCCATATCTTGGTCACGTTCCTCTTCTCTTCGCCTCTGTTCTGCTGTCATTCCAGTAGATACAGTAGAGCTTGCTACCTCAGAATCCCTTGTATGCCAAGCTCTACTCTACTTTATCATACGATCCAGCATATCACCAGCCTCAATAAAAGTAAGGTCCATGAATGACCCCCCTGCAGCATTATCAACCACTGGCTTAGTCACCAAGTTCAACGCCCTGTATAATATTTCCATCAAGTGGATGTTGGTCATCTGATGATTTGGGCACCGCATAAGCTTTTTCTTGAACCTCTCCCATGTTTCGTGGAGAGCTTCAGTTGGAAGCTGTCGAAAATTGTTGATCTCATCTTGTAACTATGCTCTTTTGGATGGCGGAAAGAATCTTTCTAGGAAAGCGTCTTTCAGTTGCCTCCAATTAGTAATAGAGTCAGAAGTCAGCCCGTTCAACCATAGAGTTACCTCTCCAGATAGAGACAATGGAAATAAGCGCAGTCGAATTGCATTCTGTTCAACTCCTGGACTGTCAAATGACTTACATGTTGAGATAAAGTTGATCAGATACATATTCAGATCATCGCCTGCAAGTCCACCAAATAACCCTTTGAGTTGTAATAGCTGGATCATGGTGCTGGTGATATTGAACTTGGCTCCGGGTGCCAAGGGTGGAGGAATAATAGCCCCTGTGGCACCAGCCGCATCCAAATTGTCATCATCATCATCGAAATGGGCCTGCACAACTCGGCGTTTAGGTCTCATTCTAGCTTGACGATCTCCCCTGTTCACAGGTGCTGCCACCTCACCAGCACGCCTTGGATTTAATAACTCATCATCACCCAGGTCCTCTTCATCAAGATTTGTTGCCCGACCTGGGTTATCAATATTCTGTTGATGCACTTGAGTAGCTGCCAATACAGCTAATCTTTCCTTCTCCTGTTGAGCAGCCATCCGTTCAAGGTTTTGTTGCGCATCCATTCTGCCAATAAGATGTGGTTCAGGATTTATAGGTAATAACGGTTGACCAAAACTTCGTGTATTTGGCATGCACTCCAATAAACCTGAACAAAACAAAAACAACAAAAAAAAAGTAAAATTTGAGAATCTTTGACTAAAGGGTATATTAACTATCACAAACTTAGTTGACAACCGTATTCCCCGGCAGCGGCGCCAAAATTTGATACACCCAAATTACAACTATCGTTAGAAAGTATAAGCGGTCGTTGTCAAATATAGAACCCAACTGGGTTGGGTGTCGAATCCCACAAGGAATACTATGATCACTAAGTATTGCGATTATTATTAGATTGTTGGTCGAAGATTCCAAGATAAGGGGGGTTTTGGTTTAACTGCACAATAGAACTATTAGTGTAACGAATGAGAGGATATATGTAAAAGTAATTGATCACAGAGAATGGCAAGTTAGGGTTATGTCCACCTTGTAGCTTCTACTTCTATATTAACTATGGGTAATACGAATTTTAGACATGCATGCACTTATAGAGAATCGTATTCTAATTCTAAATCCAAGTGTTTCTCAACCATCAAGGATTTATTTCTCTTTATCTCTCTCGAGCCTAAAGTGTATAACAAATGGTACAAATTCTCCAAGAAGTTAATCCGGTTAAGGCATTAACGTGTAAATAGAGGTTGGAAACCCTATTTCCTTGTCACACTCTCTTTTCTAAACATGTAACTTTTCCCTTGAACAAGTTAATGCTATAATGGCATATTCTCTATGTTTGCAACCATAAGAATTCAATCAAAATGAAGAGAGTTATGATATAAGTAGCATAACACATCAAGAATTCACAAACTCATAGTAATAGATAGTATCTTACAAGGTTTCCATAAACCTAACAGATAAGTTTAGCTACTCATGAATACAACGGAAATCAAAGTAGGCATCATCATCATACCAAAACTTAGAGAAATCTCGACTATGGAGATGAAACGTGTTTTCTTTCTCCGTTGCTCAAGTGAGCCGTTTTCTGTTCTCAAAACTAGTACAAAATCTTCAACGTGAATTGTCAATAATCGAATGATCATCATGCTGAAAAATTTTGCAATAAGGTTTTTAATAACATCCTTGTCCCATAAGTTTCTACTGTATCCTTAAGTCTTTAAAAATACTGGGTTTGCCTGGGAAAAAGTTCCCATGCATCACTTTCAGTCCAAAAGCTGCCTTCCCTCTTATGTGAAGTTTTCCTTTGCTGCCCACAGGTCCACAAAGTGCTGAAATCTTCATCATTAGTACCTGAAAACATACTAATCACATAGGTCATCTCACTTAAAGAAAAATGGACTAAAAGTGCAAAAATTATATATTTTATCCTCAAAACTTAGCTGAAACATGGGGAAATTATGGTGCTTAGGCGTGTAAATACGCCCAACATCAAGGACACAACCTAAACCTACTCTGGATGCATCACAATATACTACGAACCTATCTGAACTATCTGGAAGAGCTAGAATGGGAGCTGAGGAGAGTCAAGTCTTCAACTCCTAAAAACTCATCTCGTAAGGATTTGACCACTGAAACTTGACTTTCTTTTGAGTCAATCTGGACATAGTTGATGTAATAGAAGAAAATACCATAACAAACCATCTATAATAGCCATCCAAACCCAGGAAAATCCTGATATCTAATGGAAAGACAGGGCGAGGCCAGTTTCTTACTACTTCAGCCGTTTGAGGATCTACTCAAACGCCATCACCGTAAATAATATGGCCAAGGAATTCTACTGACCTTAGGCAAAATTCGCACTTACTGAATTTGGAAAATAGTTGATGATCTCTAAGAGTCTGAAGTACTATCCTAAGATGGTCGGCATGATCTCGCTCACTGCGGGAATATACCAGAATATCATCTATAAAAACTATAACGAACTTGTCTAAGTACTGCTTGAGCACATAGTTCATCAAGTCCGTGAAAGTTGTTGGGGCATTAGTGAGACCAAAGGACATGACTAGGAATTCGAAGTGATCATACTGAGTATGGAAATCTATTTTTGAAATGTCACATTCTCTGACTCTGAGTTGATGATAGCCGGATCTGAGGTCTATCTTAGAGAAATATATAGAACCCTAAAGTAAGCCAAATAAGTAATCAATTCTGGGAAGATGATACTTCTTCTTGACTGTTACCTTATTTAGTTGAGGGTAGTCTATACACATTCTGAGAGAATCGTCTTTCTTGCACATGAATAATACTGGAGCGCCCCACGGGGACACACTAGGCCCGATGAATCCCTTATCTAAGAGATTCTTTAACTATTCTTTTAGTTCTCTAAGTTCTGCTGGTGCCATTCTATATGGAGGAATAGAGATAGGCTGAGTATCCAGAAGAAGATTAATACCAAAGTCTATTTCCCTTTTGGGAGGAATTCCTGTAAGATCTTCGAGAAAAATATCTGAATATTCATTTACAACTGGAAATAATTCAAGACTGGGAGTTTTGGAACTGGAATCCTTAACATGAACAAGATGATAGACACATCCTCTAGATATCATTTTCTATGCCCAAAGGTAGGAAACAAGCTGACCCCTAAAAGTATATACACTACCCTTCGACTCAAGGATGGGTTCATTTGGAAATTAAAACTGGACTATTTTGTTTGTGCAGTCGATTGTGGCATAGTAGGAATAAAGCCAATCGATGTTGAGAATGACATCAAAATTAGTCATCTCTAATTCGACTAAGTTTGTTGAGGTGACTTTCTAAAATATCATAAACGGGAAGTTCTCTTATACCTATAGGGCTATGATTGTTTTTCCCACTAGGGTAGAGACGGAAAAAAGCTCTACTAGAATTTCGAGATTGTCTTCAAAATCTACTGCTTTATATGGAGTAACAAAAGACAAAAAAGCACCTGGATCTAGCAAAGCTTAAACATGCATATAAAAGATCTGTAACATATTAGTAACCATATTAGGAGAATTTTCCTGATCCTGTTAGGACTAAATAGCATAGAGACAATTTGGGCGTTTCCCACTAGTAGCACTGGAGGTGGAACCCTACTTATTTGGGTGACCGGACTAACCTGAGGAGCGATTCTATTGACCCTGAGGACCTGGCTGAGGACAGTCTCTCACTTTGTGTCCTGGCTTTCCACATCCGAAACAAATACCACTTCTAGTTGTGCAAATACCCTTATGGTGCTTGCCATAAGTCTGGCAAAGAAGATAGGTACGGGCACTGCTAACACTTCCCTGGGACTTATAGCCTAGCGCTCTATCTTTGCTACCCTCTCTGAACTTAGGAACTGCAGCACTGGTTGAAGAAGGAGCTGGAACTGATAGCTTAGGATGAAACTGAGAACGGTTTCCTCCATCTAACTTAGGCTGAACAAAGTTGAAACTACCTATCTTCAATCTCTTATTCTTTTTCTCCATCATCTTATTCTTCTACTCCTCTATCTACTGAGCATGAGTCATGAGCCTTGCTAAAGTCATATCTCTATTCAGCATAGCGGAACTACACTCATTAACCATGCTATCATTCATCCCTGAAATGAACTTACATATCCTTGCCCTGCTATCTACAACCATATGAGGGGCATATCAGGCTAATTTAGTAAACTTAAGAGAATACTCTTTCACTGTCATATTGCCTTGCCTGAGGTTGATTAATTCTAGCACCTTAGCTTCTCTAAGATCTACGGGAAAGAATCTATCAAGGAAAACAGAAGCAAACTCCTCCCACTCAATTATCCATCCATCATCTACCCTCTCTAACTTCCACTACTTGAACCAAGTATGAGAAACATCATGTAACTAATATGCAGCTAGCTCAACACTCTTACTAGGAGTAACTTCTATTATGTATGTAACCTTCTTCACCTGATCTAGGAATTCCTGAGAGTCCTAATCTATCTTAGACCTAAGAAAGGATGGAGATTCATTTGGGTGAAGTCCTGAATCCTAGATGCAGCTGAATTGGCCACTGGATTGGCCGAAACGACAGGTGGTCATTCATTCTGAGTAGCAACTGACTGAGCAAGAGAAGTGAATATGGCGTTGAACTCCACATAACAAACATATTCGTCCAAGGGATCTTCTTGGATAGGTTGGGTTCTTCTCTTGGGAGGCATGTTCTTTAATAAGGAGAAGAAATGGATTAGACTGAGTGATTAGATTGAGATCATGCTCACTGGCACGACATAAATACTGAAAGAAGGAAAACTATTCCTAAAACATCTTATAGCCTCCTGTAAATAAATATGGCGTGCAACACACCCATGTACAAGACTCTACTAGATGTGGCTTTCAGACTTCCTAGGACTCTATTGAACCTTAGGCTCTGATACCAAGTTTGTAACACCCTGAATCTGGTACCCGAAATGGTACACGGTGGTCATGACTCCGAAAGACCCCAAGCTAACCCATGATAGATATTTGTACCTGTATACTCATAATATACTGAATATTGTGGAAACATGAACTGAAAGGATATCAGGTTCACATAACTAAAGTAAAACATAACGTCTAAATGGGGTATGAAATACCTAAAAAAAAACTATCTAAACATAATAGTCTGGAAAGCCTCTAACTGACTAAACTGTCTTAGTAAGGAGTTTATGGGACATGTCCCCAACTAACTCCAACTAATAAATTAATTAATGAGATAATAGAGAAATAATCATGTCCTCAAAGGATGAGGACTGACTGCTAACTCTGACTGCTGATATCTAGAATCTACTGATGCTCTAGATATCGTGTATCTGAACCTATTGTATAAAATACCATAGCGCAAATGCATCGGTACTTTGAATATACTGGTATGCATGTGAGGTAGGCTAAATCCATGGGGTTCATATGCATGAACAATACTGGCTAACTGACTAATATGAACGTGAGAATACATACATGCATACATAGTAACTATATTGGAAATCATGATAACATGAGTATGCTGATGACTAACATGAATAATGATTGAATTCTGATAAATGATAACATGAGTGACTGTATCTGACAGTCCTGAATCTGATGGAACTAGCTGTGTTCCATACTGTATTTGAGTTGATTGTATCTGATAGTCCTGAATTCTGAAGAACTATCTAAGTTTTTTTGGTGAGATAAATACTGAGACTGTGGGTGGTAGTCATCTGGATGAGGATACAACCCAAACCTACTCTGGATGCATCACAATACACTAAAAACCCATCTGAACTATCTGGAAGAGCTAAAATTAGAGCTGAGGAGAGTCAAGTCTTCAACTCCCAAAAACTCTTCTCGTAAGGATCTGACCACTGAAACTTGACTTTCTTCTGAGTCAATCTGGACATAGTGGATGCAATAGAAGAAAATCCCTCAACAAACCATCTATAATAGCCATCCAAACCAGGAAACTCCTGATATCTAATGGAGAGATAGGGCGAGGCTAGTTTCTTACTACTTCAGTATTTTGAGGATCTACTCTAATGCCATCATCGGAAATGATATGTCTAAGGAATTCTACTGACCTTAGCAAAAATTTGCACTTACAGAATTTTTCAAATAGCTGATGATCTCTAAGAGTCTGAAGTACTATCCTAAGATGGTCTGTATGATCTCGCTCATTACGGGAATATACCAGAATATCATCTATGAAGACTATCACCAACATGTCCAAGTACTGCTTGATCACATGGTTCATCAAGTCCATGAAAGCTTTTGGGGCATTAGTGAGACCAAAGAACATGACTAGGAATTTAAAGTGACCATACCGAGTGTGGAAATCAATTTTTGAAATGTCATATTCTCTGACTCTAAGCTGATGATAGCCGAATCTGAGGTATATCTTAGAGAAATAGCTAGCACCCTAAAGTTGGTCAAATAAGTCATCGATTCTGGGAAGATGATACTTTTTCTTGACTGTGACCTTATTAAGTTGACGGTAGTCTATACACATTCTGAGAGAACCGTCTTTCTTGCGCATGAATAATACTGGAGTGCCCCATGGGGACACATTGGGCCTGATGAATCCCTTATCTAAGAGAACGTTTAACTATTCTTTTAGTTCTTTAAGTTCTATTGGTGCCATTCTATATGGAGGAATAGAGATAGGCTGAGTATCCAGAAGACGATCAATACCAAAGTCTATTTCCCTTTTGGGAGGAATTCCTGGAAGATCTTCGGGAAAAATATCTGAATATTCATTTACAACTAGAACTGATTCAAGACTAGGAGTTTTGAAACTGGAATCCTTAACATGAACAAGATGATAGACACATCCTCAAGATATCATTTTCTGTGCCCAAAGGTAGGAAACAAGTTGACCCCTAAAAGCAGATACACTACCCTTCGACTCAAGGACGGGTTCATATGGAAATTGAAACTGGACTATTTTGTTTCTGCAGTTGACTGTGGCATAGCAGGAATATATCCAATCGATGATGAGAAAGACATCAAAATAAGTCATCTCTAATTTGACTAAGTCTGTTGAAGTGACTTTCTAAAATATCATAACCGGGCAGTTCTCTCATACCCATATGGCTATGATTATTTTTCCCACTAGGGTAGAGACAAGAAAAAGCTCTGCTAGAATTTCGGGATTGTCTTCAAAATCGATTGTTATATAGGGAGTAACTAAAGACAAAAAAACACCTGGATCTAGCAAAGCTTAGATGTGCACATAAAACATCTGTAACATATTAGTAACCATATCAGGATAATTTTCCATATCCTGTTAGGACTAAATAGCATAGACACGATTTGGGCATTGCCCACTAGTAGCACTGGAGGTGGAACCCTACTTGTTTGGGCGACCGTACTAACCTGAGGAGCGATTCTATTGACCCTGAGGACCTGGCTGAGGACAGTCTCTGACTCTATTTCCTAGCTTTCCACATGCAAATACCCTGATGATGCTTGCCATAAGTCTGGCAAAAAGTCAGGGTATACATGGTGATTATATGCCCTTACCAAGATAGGTATTGAATGTTTTGGTAGTATGAAGCATGTTTGTTTTAAAGAACTAAAATTTAGGCTTAAGAGAGCTAATTGGTCACTCAAAGAAGGCATTTGAGTGTAAGGTCTCATCGCTGGAAACCGTACTTATCGATGAAGGACTTATGGCATTGTATCCTACATGGAAGGATAATAAAATAATTAGGACATCTCACATGGGGGGATTCCTATGGTGTACCCATATGGGGGGTATAATCAGCTCTAATCCTAGCAGTTACTTGGATTGAGGGCTTGGCCGCCGACTGAAGGGCGAATTCTACATAGCCCGTGGAATTACTGAATTGTAGGGTGTACCAATTAGCTCAGAAAATTAAGAAAGAGTTAGTCAAGTTTGTCAAGAATTTATTTAAAATTTATTAAATATGACCAAGTATTTTTACTTATATAATGTTCATTGTTATTGTGATATGCTCTTACGTATTTGGTATAAACGCATGCTATTTTGGGTTTTTCATATACCAGTTTAATTGTATTGACCCCCTATATTTTATGATCAAAGGCATAGTCTCAGGGTTCTGTTAAGTAGTAAAGTTGTTTGGTTAGAAGTTGCAGTTGGTGAGCCTCCCTTATTTCGGAAGGCTTAGTCATGAGTCATTGTTATTTTATTTTTATTTATGGTTCGACTGAGTTCCTTGTCCCAGTTTTATTATGTATGTTGGTTCTTATATTATTGGAGATTTTGTTGACTGGTGTGATGTGTTTTTCATGTTAAGAACTCCTTTTTGAGTTATTTAGTCAATCTAAGAGATTGATCATGTTTTCGTCTTATTATATTTTCTATTTTTCTTTATAGTATATGAGTGGTGTGCATGATTGCCTGATAGATATGGGCTCCCTTGCCTTTATGATTTGGGATGTTCATCGCGGACAGGTCCCCAGCTCGGGTCATGACAAACTTGGTATCAGAGCTCGGTTCATGGTCCCAGGGTGTCTGCGAAATCAAGTCTAGTAGAGTCTTTCTTACGGGTATGTTGTGCATCACACTTATAATCAGGAGGCTACCAGTTATTTAGGAGTTGTTTCTTAATCTTTCATACTCTATTTTGTGCTATAGCATCATCCATAAGAACTATATCCAAATTCTTTGTTCAAAGTACGTGGGTCATGCCTTATTATTGAGACGATACAAGTCTAAGAGTCTAGCTCCCCCAGCAGTTCTCTCTGATTAAGTTATCCATAAAGTTATGAGATAGCACAAGGACTTGAGAAGAGTCTGTTAGTTCTTTAAGGTGTATTGATTCATGTATATACCTTTGTCCTAATGAAATTGTGCTTTTTAGCTTGAGGTCCGAAGTGTATTCAGTCCCCTTTTAAAAATTTGTGTTACAGATCTTATGCATAAGGGTAATGATGTGTAGAAGAATGTTGGTACTATATTTCCACCCAAGTAGTAGCGTATGTTAAAGTGTCATGACCCATTGGTAGTGAGATATTCAAGAAGTTGGTGACTTTAAGTCACAAGGTTAGCAGTCAGAGTGAGGGTGACTTTTGCATAAATAAGTAGTTGAGTTGTATAACCCTTGAACTGAGGGGTGAGTTGGTCTTGTATGGTGATTGGATAATATTGTAGAAAATTTTTTGGAGTGTATGTTAGTTTGTGGAGGAAGTGTCTGGCTATGAATATTAGTTATTGAAAATAGGGAAGGATAGCCAAATAGATAGCTATGGTAGTTGTAGAAATTATTTGAAGGCTGTGAATGAAAAGGGGTGGATCAGTTAATAAGTTACGGGTAGAGACTCATTGCCGTAAAAGGAATTTGAAGGTAGTATAAATGTATGCATGGGCAAGTAAGTATGATGTAAGATAGTAGAATATGTTGATAAGATCATAATGGGTTATGTTATAAGATTAAGATTGATTACCCCTAATAAGTGACTTTAACCCCCCCCCCATCATATTTTCTTTGGTTGTTGTAAGCTAATACTACAATTGCAAAGGTGTGTGGTAGATTCTAAGGTGTGGTAGTAATGCTGTGGAGATATTGAACTTATGGACGGTAGTTAAGTTAAATAACGTAGTTGAGTTGATTCCCCAATTTGATAGAATAGTATAGTACGTGACCTGCTTCATGATTGTTATATGATTGGTGTTGCTAGATAATAGGCTTGAACTTTAGATGTGGAGTGTAACACCCCGCATTTTGGGCTAGAACAAAAAACCATCATTTCTGTGTGTAGATTATAAAAAAGTCATAAATCCTATGTAAATTTGGCATGTTAATCAATAAAGTAGTGTGGGAAATTGAAGGAGCTTTTCGTGGATATAAGATTCACCCAAATACGATACCCGGGCCAGATATTATGGCTAATGTAAGTCCTAGTCGTAAAACACCATCATTTTGGTGCTTGGCGCATCGCGGAGGTGGTCTATTTAACAATTGTCAAAGCGCATCACACTGAAGTTCCAAGTCCCAACCAATGGGACAATGTGATGGCTCCACATCGCGGTTACCCCAAGAATCCCATTCGTTAATTTCCAGTGAGCCACCGCGATAATGGCGCATCGCGGTGACCCATAAAATTAGGCTCCTAGTTAGATTTTTATTCCATCTCATTAAGGGTATATTGGGTAATTTTCACCCCCTTATCAGGTTAAACACGGGATTTTACTCCTAAGTTACCACATTATTCATATTTTCTTCAAAAATTCACAATAACACTACTTAGGGTTTCAACCCAAAAATCAACATATCTCAAGATTTAACCGTAGTTTTTACTTAATTCATCAAGAAGTGGAATCCCCATTGCAAGGGCTACAAGAAGCACCCATCAATCGTACGTATACCACCCTAATGTGAGAGATCATTCAAAAGCTTCTAATTTAAGGTACGCGGGGTTTTCCTAAAATCTCATGGGCATAGAAATCATGTTTTTAAGAAAAGGGTTTCGGATTTATGAATACATTCATGTTTTACAAGCCTTAATGATAATGTTTTGGTCTTTAGGCCTTCCCCAAAATTGATTCGAAACTATATATATATGTAGGCATGTGTTTAAAGGTTGATGATTGAATTAAGAGTACGACTCATGTAAAATCCCTCTCTTGTTATGATTTTCCTTTACCTATCATATGGTATGGATTGTTTTGAATGCATGTTGAAAACCATGAGATGAAATACCTTGAGAAATATTATGATTAGATTACGGTTTTAACTTCCAAAGAGAGGGTTGTTTATGTTAATGAATGTTGAACATAATCATATAATGGAAATAGTTGCATGATTTGTCAAAGATTTCATAACCACCACATATTTATTGACAGAATGAGAATTTTTGCATAATTTTAACTTGTGCTTTCGGAACATGAAATCTATTATACTAATTGCATGTTTGGGTGGTCTGAATTGCATTTTAATGAAAGAATCATGCATGATACAATATGGCTCAGAAATAGGACTTGCAATTCTTGGTGTGACGACACCAACTCAGATAATTTTATGTTAATTCAAAACAAAATAAAATGCATGTTTGAAATTAGATTTTCAAATTTTAAAACTAGAATGACACATTTATCATAACAGACTAAAATTTGGCATAAAGAGAGCTTAGGTGGTTCCCCAAAGAAGGCACGAGTTCAGACAACTCATTGTCCAAAATCGTGATTTTTCGATTCGGGTATATTATTTTATGCTGGCCTAGTTCCCTGTGGTGTATCAAACTCAAACACTCCGACCCTTGCGGAACACTTGGGTTGGGGGCTTCCCCGCCGAGTCAATAGAGGATTCCATATAGCCTGGGAATATCATACTTGTAGGGGAGTGCCACCTAACTCAGAAGTAATACAAACATTGGAGACTACATTGACAGAAAGTTTTTATGATTATCAAAGATGCCCATGTGTTTTGGAATTTATATCATATATGATGTTTTATGACTAGGTCTTAACTATTTTATTTATATCAAAATCTTTATTTTGGATTTCTTTGCGTACCAGTACATCTGTATTGACACCCCACCTTCCAGGTTCTAAGAAACAATCTAGGGGTCCTGATAAGCAATACATTTCTTCAGATAGAAGTGTAGAGTTCAGTAGGTGAGCCTTCTATATTTCAAAAGGCCTATTTATTTTCAGACATTTAGAATTAGTCATGGTTGATCTACTGGGAGCCTTGTCCCAGTTTTTAGACAGTTGTTGTTCGATTATGTATTAGAGATTTTGCATACGGTTTTCAAATGTTATTAGAGGGATTGAATTTCATTTTTTTCCCATTGTCAAATTTGTATCAGACTTATGACCATGATTCTATTTGTTATACTTTCTGCATTTCCTTTTTGTATATGAATGGTGTATATGATTACAAGTTAGAAGGGCTCTTGGGCCTTGATGGTTCGGGATGTCCATCACGGCCAGGGCCCCGGTTCTAGTCATGAAAAACTTGGTATTAGAGAATGAATCATGGTCCCAGGTGTCTGCAAAATTGCATCGAGTATAATCTTATTTATGGGTGTATATCATGCCACACTTATAAGCAGGAGGCTACTAGGAGTTTTGGAATATTTCCCTTTCTTTATGTTCTAGTTTATGCTATGGAGTCAGAATGTTTCTCTTTCTTACTTTAATTCGTGCTATGGTGTCGCCCATACAGAAGTAAAATCATCCCCATTTCTTTCCTCACTTTGATATGCTCAGTTCTGTCTCATTATTGAAGTGATTCATCTGCAGAAGACTAGAATCTAAATGGTTTAGTCCTTTTTGATTGAGCCATATAAGATTGTAAAATTGACTTGTGAAGAGTCTTTTAGTGCCTCATAGTGTATTGATTCTAGTGTGAATTTTGATTATGATGAAATCGTGCTTTTGAGCTGCGGTATTAAGTGTATTTAGTCCTTTTCAATAAATTTTATGTTGCAGATGTCATGCTTAAGAGGGAATGAGGTGTAGCAGAATGCTAGAACTATATTTTCACCTGAGTAGTAGTATAAGTTAAAGTGCCGGTGTCATGACCTATTGGTAGTGATATTAGACCAAGAAGTTGATGATGTGAAGTCATAAAGTTAGAAGTCAAAGTGAGGGTGACTTTTGTGTAAATAAATATTTTAGTTGAATAACCGATGTTTGAGGATGATTCACCCCTTCATAATATAGACTAATGTGGTAGGTAGTAGCATGTGTGGATTGTATGAGAGTCTGTGGGGGGAGTGTTTGACTCAGATTATTATTCATACAGAGTAAGATATGTATTCTTAGATCATTGATTAGTGTGTGTCAAGTTACTATCTCTTGTAACCTTATTATCATTGTGTTATTGGAACTCAAAGTCTAGTGAAGCCGTGTGGGGCTCTTTCGATTCACTAGCATAGTTGCCTCTTCATTCCTCTCATTTTCTTATTCAAAACAAAAAATCAAAGTCTAGTGAAACCATGTGAGGCCTATTTTGATTCACTGGCAACTTGTTGTCCATCTTGCTGATTCTTTTGTTGGTTGGAACTGGGGGTCTAGAGGTGTAATGGCAAGAAATGTGGTAAGGGAGATTTATTGAATGTATGTATAGCCGAATTGTTTTGCATGAGGTTGAGTTGGTAATAAAGTGATACGTCCTAGTGTGTTAGTTTAGTAGAAGGTAGAGAAGGAGTTATTAGCTAAGGTGAGTTGTTGTTTACTCGAAGTATGAAAATGGCTATATTAACTAGTTAGTTATAATTATAGACACAAGTTTGTTTGTGGAATTTGAAGGTAGTCTAAATGTATGCTTGGGTAAGTAAGTGTGATGTGAGAAAGTCGTATAAGTAGATAAGATTGTATGGGGTTATAATATAAGATTGAGGTTGACCATGTCTATTATGTGACTCTACCCCCCTTGACCTTCTTTACTTTGGTAGTTGTAAACTAGTACTACTTGTGAGAAGGTATGTAGTAGATTTTGAGGCATAGTCGTGATGTCATGAAGGTGTTTTAGTTGCGGGTTGTATCTAAATAAAATGAGATATTTGGGTAGAATATCCCAATTTGATTAACTAGTATATTATGTTGCATTCTTCATTTGTGGTAGATGATTGATGCTAGACTATAGGCTTGATGTGTTGAAATAGTGCGTGTGAATGAATTATAATAAGGAAAAACCGTAAGGTCATGATCGATTATTGTGGATATGGAATTCTAGTTTACTATTATTTCTTGATGTTTTATTTCATAGTTTCCAAGTGAGAATTGTGTGTAAGGTTGGGTTGTAAATCATGTTTAGCACTAGACATTAAGATTGAACAGTTGATGGCCATGAAGGTGGATGTGATTATTTCTTGGTTAATGATACTAGTTTTGTGGAAGCGATTTAATAGGCTTGAACAGTTCATGCAAGAGCTTAAGTTTATTTGATTTGTATTGAAGTATGATGTTGTATGTATGAATTAGAAGTATGCCAAGGTGATATAAGGTTGTGGTATTTTTCTAAGGCTATTACATATTGTGTATGGCTAGTGGCACCGTTGAGTTTCTAGGTGGATAAAGATTAGTTAGATGGTATATGGTGTTCTAAATAGCCAAGTTAAGGATTTTTGATTGATAATGTTAAGCCTTTTGATATGATCTTGATTCCATAGTAGAGACATATAAGTTTGGAGTCGTAATGCTGGTAGACTATGACAGAAGTGGTATGGTCCGTGAAAGGTTGGGAGATATCGATGTTTAGTATTAGAAGAATCTGAGTTGGTGAATGTTTAAGATGTTATATGATGACTTTTGGGTCTATATAAACCCAAGGGTTAAATCTTAGAAGAAGGTATTAGCATTGGTTGTTATATATGAAGATATTGTCTTACAGGGTAAGTTTAGTTTTATGTGTATTGTTATATCCCCGACTCTAGAATAAAGTGATTTTAGTTTATACCAAAGTGTTTATAGTGGTCCACAGACTTAGAGTAATGGCTTAAATCTAAGGGGGAGATGATAGAACGAGTAACCAAGTCAAGTTTTCAGATACTAATAGATGTGCCAGTAAGTTGTGGATTTGGCAGTGAGAAAGAATGATGCTCAATCTATTCTTATTTCAGCAATTTACCTAAAATATTCTGACACGTACCCATGCTTTATGTTTCAGCTTCATGATCATAGCTCGTGTTCATGCATATGATAAGGAATCATGTACTCTCCTAGTTCCTAGTATGATGAGTTCCCAGTTTATTTAGCAGTCAAAATCGTTTTCCGTAAGTTATGAATTCCAAAAATTCAGATCATGCAGCTCATGAATCTTGTGCACATGTGATACTCTTAATGATCAGTGAAAATTTAGATTTATATCAGGTACGTCCTCAGATTAGATCTCTTTAATGAGTCTATGACGTGAGTGCTCTATTCCTCACGCCTCAGTAGGGTATCAAGTTATGCTTAGTACTTCCCTTATGTTCCGTATCCTGATATTCCAAATTGCAGTGACATTTTTTCCCTTAGGTCGAGATAGTGATGATGAACAGTTGTTTATATGGGAAAGAGTAAACATTTATTGTTGATGAAAGATGGTTGTGTGCTTATTTGAGTTAACGCGGTAATTGTGGAGTAAGATTGAGGCTGAGTCTTTGATACGTGTCAAGGTTAGTTGAAGTTTTATGTGTTATATTTGAAAAAAGGTTATTGTGTTCTTGTTTTAGGTAAGTCTATTAGTTGAAACAATTTTGAGGTGAAGTTTCATGTATGGCTTAGTTAGTTGAGGATATTTTATGTGTATCATCTGAATAGTGTAGGGAAGTTGTTATGGATAGAAGTATTAGGGAATATGAGAAATATGCCTTATGAGTGGTTGTTTAGAAGTGCATATGTGGGTATGAAGATATGCTTGAATGTTATGTTTGTATGCATATGGATGGATGCCTTGAGTGTTTGTGAATGTCCAATACGAAGCTGAAGGTGATTGCTGGAGTAGCAATAAGAATTATGCAGGAGATGAGGAATTGTGAAATGCAGGGTATGCTAAATTCATGATTAAGACTAGTACTACAGTTTTGTGTGGTGCGTCTTGTGATTTTGAGTTAGGCTTGAAGATAAGGAGGGGATTTAGTTCAGTTTAGACTTAGTAGATGGAAATACCAGCGGCCATGTGAGAAAAATAAGTGGAATCAATGTGCATTGAGTTTAAGGGGAAAGTATAGTTGAGAGAGTATTTTAGAAGTGTGGCTAATCTTGAAAGTAAAAAGTTGCAATGCCTAAGGTTTTGTAATTCTATCCTAGTTTATGAGTTATATGTCTAAATTCCATGCTATAGGGTAGTGTCATTGTTGTGATTCCTTAGTTGGATTTCCTATTTAACTCATGTCAGAGATTCTTTTCTCCTTAAAGTTACTAGAACTTCTTTAGAAAGAGTGTTGAAGAGATACTCTAGTTAAGTATAAGTGTCCAATATAATTCAGTTTAATAGTTAGGCAGACAAGTTACTGTGGTTTTCCACCTTTTCACCCAGTCTTTCTATATGAAGTCCAATGTGTATGACCATCCCAAAAGATAATCTATTCCATCTGTGTATGTGAAAACTCAGTTCAGTCCAAGCATCATGTTTCGGATTCAGTTATTTAGTCATGACTCAGTTCATAAGAGTTCTGCACATAATCTCAAATTTTTCCAGCTATTTTAGCACAGACAGTGTAATACCTTTGTACGATCTAAATCTTGTTGCCTCATGATTCATACTTACCAAATTTATCACTTCCAAATCTAATGTGTGTGATTTGAGAATAAGCACTTCAAGGGAAATCCATTATCCTTTGGGTTTTAGGAGAAGGCTTACTTTGTTTACTTTCGTGTAAAGATGCCTCAATCATACACCAATTGAGGGAGGAATTGAAGAAAGCCAAGTAAGAAATTGATCGATTTGGATGGTTGTATCTAGAGAACAGTTAGACGAAAATTTCTTGATCATCAATGGATGTCGCCAATGACAAAAAATGGACAAATCTAAGAGGGTGAAGGCCGATAGAAGAGCATTCAGGAATTGGCATTTCTTATCCCATGCGCGAGACATTGTCGTTTTTCTCATGTTATTTTTCCTTTCCCTAACGATTGTATCCCATTTGTGCAATTTTTGTAGGCATTTATGCCATTTATGTACACCTATGAAGGTTTTGGGGGGATAATGGATTGGTTTTAAAAAGCATATACTTTCTTCAAATACGTTAGGCCAACCCCTGGCTCAAAAGGGTCACCCAATTAGGATGCATGTTTATTACAATATGCTTGTATGATATAACTGCTTATGTGATTATACGTGCTACATTGATTCAAATCAAAGGCAAATTGATCCAATCCCATTTTCCACAGAGCATCTCGAGGCAAAAATATACCCTACTATACAAAAGTCCGACCAAACATACTCCAAGTCTCCCAAGTTTCTCAGAAAATTTCGCAGTCATTCTTAAAACTTCCAAAATGCTCGCTACAATTTTAGGAAAATTGACTTTAGAATTTGAAAAAGCCACTATAGTTTTGAACTACATAGGGCCTGATTTTTCTTCCGTGAGATACGTAGGAAGCATTTTGGTCCGGCCCATATCTCCAAAAGTTCTGTTGTCCTTCACTTCCTTGAAAGAAGTAATAAGGCCAGAAGGTTAAATGTTTCAGATCAGATCCTAAGGGAAAGTCAGCTCAGAATTCATTTTCATGATAGAAGTTTAAATGTTTCAGATCAGTTATATCCTTTCTTAGAAGAGACATCAGGTTTGTGTTATTCCATACCTTTAATCTTCAATGTTCCTACCCATCATTCGGGGAAGAATAATCCCAAGGGGGAGATAATGTAACACCCCGCATTTTGGGCTAGAACAAAAATCATCATTTCTATCTGTAGATGATCTAAAATCCATAAATCCTAAGGGAATTTGTCATGTTAATCAATTATGTAGTGTGGGAAATTGAATGAGCTTTCCGTTGATATAAGATTCGCCCAAATCCGATACTCGGGCAAGATGTTATGGCTAATTTAAGTCCTAGTCGTAAAACACCATCATTTTAGTGTTTGGCGCATCGCAGAGGTGGTCTATTTAACAATTGTCAAATTCTAATAGCCTAGCGCAATTGTGGCACGTCGCGCTGAAGTTCCAGGTCCCAACCAGTGGGACAACGCGATGGCTCCGTATTGCGGTGACCCCAAGAATCTCACTCGTTAATTTCCAGTGAGCCACCGTGATAGTGGCGCGTTGCGGTGACCCATAAAATTGGGCTACTAGTTAGATTTTTATTCTATCTCAATAAGGGTATATTGGGTAATTTCCATCCCGCTTATTAGCTTAAACATAGGATTTTACTCCCAAGTGACCACATTATTCATATTTTCTTCAAAAATTCACCAGAACACTCCTTAGGGTTTCAACCCAAAAATCAACATATCTCAAGATTTAATCGTATCTTTTCCTTAATTCTTCAAGAACGGAATCCCCATTGTGAGGGCAACAAGAAACACCCATCAATCATACGTATAGCATCCCTAACACAAGAGATAATTCAAAAGATTCTAATTTAAGGTATGTGGGGGTTTTCTAAAATCTCATGGGCATAGAAAACATGTTTTTAAGAAAAGGGTTTCGGATTTATGAATACATTCATGTTTTAGAAGCCTTAATGATAATGTTTTGGTCCTTAGGGCTTCCCCAAAATTGATTCGAGACTATAATTATATGTAAGCATATGTTTAAAGGTTGATGACTGAATTGAGAGTATGACTCATGCAAAATTCCTCTCTCGTTATGATTTTCCTTTACCTATCATATGCTATGGATTGTTTTGAATGCATCTCGAAAAGCATGACATGAAATCCCTTGAAAAATGTTATGATTGGATTATGGTTTTAACTTCCAAAGAGAGGGTTGTTTATGTTAATGAATGTTGAACATAATCATATAATGGAAATAGTTGTATGGTACGTCAAATATTGCATGACCACCACATGTTTATTAAAAGAATGAGAATTTTTGCATAGTGTTGACCTATGCTTTCGAAACATGAAATCTATTATACTAATTGCATGTTTGGGTGGTCTGAATTGAGTTTTAAAGAGTGAATCATGCATGATACAATATGGCTTAGAAATAGGACTTTCTAGTCTTTGTGTTACGACACCAACTCAGATAATGCCATATTAAATCAGAACAGAATAGAATGCATGTTTGAAATTAGTTTTTCAGATTTAGAAACTAGAATGACTCATGTATCCGAACAGACTAAAATTTGGCATAAAGAGAGATTAGGTGGTTCTACGAAGAAGGCACTATTTTAGATAACTCATTGCCCAAAACCGTGATTTGTCAATCTGGGTATATTATTTTACGTTGGGCTAGTGCCCTGTGGTGTATCAGACTCAGACACTCCAACCCTTGCGGCACACTTAGGTTGGGGGATTCCCCGCCGAGTCAATGGAGGATTCCATATAGCCCGTGGAATATCAGACTTGTAGGGGAGTGCCACCTAACTCAGAAGTAATACAAAGATCAGAGACTACATTGACGGAAAGGTTTTATGATTATGAAAGATGCCCATGTGTTTTGGAATTTATATCATATATGATGTTTTATGACTAGCTCTCAACTATTTTATTTATATCAACAGCTTCTTTTGGATTGCTCTGCATACCAGTACATCTGTATTAACCCCTTACCTTCCAGGTTTTGAGGCACAATCTAGGGGTCCTGATAAGTAGTAGATTTCTTCAGACAGAAGTGCAGAGTTCAGTCGGTGAGCCTTCTATATTTCATAAGGCCTATTTATTTTCAGACATTTATCATTAGTCATGGTTGTTCTACTGGGATCCTTGTCCTTGTTTGTAGACAGTTGTTGTTTGATCATGTATTAGAGATTTCGCAGATGGTTTTCATATGATATTAGAGGGATTGGATTTCATTTTTTTTTCATTATCGAATTTGCATCATACTTATGACCATGATTCCATTTCATTATACTTTTCGCATTTCTTTTTTGTGTATGAATGGTGTATATAATTACAAGTTAGAAGGGCTCTCAGGCCTTGATGGTTTGAGATGTCCGTCACGGCCAGGGCCCCAGTTTGGTTCATGACATGGAGTTTAGTGGTAAAAATAATAGTTGCTTAATATTAATGATGCATGTTTTGTTGGAGTAAGCACTAGTCTTGATTCGATGTGTGCAATAGCTTTGGTTGGCACTTGTGGAAAAAGAAGTGAATAATTGTGATATTTATGTACATGAGGACTAGTGTTAAAATGATGAATTGTGGGTGAGTCATTAAGTACATAAGAGCGTGATTATATAAAAAAAAGTTTAACCTGGGGTAGCATGTTGTTAGATAAAGTGTGATGTGTACGAGTCTCACGTGTACCAAGATTTTGTTCTCGAATCTCGTGGTATGGACAAGACTAAGGAGTTGTTGTGTGATGTCCTGTTCTTTAGAGACAAATTGAGGAAATATAAGTAGGTAGTATGTGCCTTTGGTATAGTCTTAAAAATTTACTATAATGTAAGTTATGTGATTAACGTTCTAATATTAGAATGTTAATTAATGGAGAGTGGATTTTTTTAAGTGATACGGAGTGAGGATGGGTATGCTTATGAGACTGTAAGTTGTAGGTTGATTGCTATAGGGGATAGCGAGAAATTAAGAGTAGCATTCTTGGAAATTAATGATTTTAGAGTATAGTTAAAAAGAGGAAGTTTAGCATATATGTGTAAGGTGATACCCCATTGTGCTGAGTGTTGTGCTTGTAAGATTTAATGAGAAGATATGTCCTTAAGTTTCGAATTGTGACTTTGATCTAAGGGGGATATGATGAATTAAAGTAGTTCCCGAATTTTCTTGCGGTGTCAAGTTTCAAGTAAGAATCATGAGAAAATCAATTCCTATGCAAGCAAGCTCCTCCTAGTCTAATTTAATAGGTCATTATACCAAATTCTTATGTATTCAAGTTTTCCCTATATCTAAGGTTTGAGAACTCTATGTAACTCATGTCATGCTCCAACCTCCAAACTAGAAGCAATAATGTCCCTCGGTAATCCAATATTCCAGATATTTAAGATCTATGTTATGTTGCTCATGATCTATAAAAATTAATATCTCGCTAAATGCTTGGTTCAAAGAAACTATGCTTCCTAAATGTTACTGGTTCATTTTATGTTGGGATTACCCAAAATCATAAAGTTCTGTGAACTCATCACTATTTTCAGCTCTGAAAATGGGAAGCGATAGCCTCGAGTAGATGTCCTTGTCTCAAACGTTGACTTCATAAATCCCAAACTTATGTTGTATGACTAATGATGTAAGGACTCGTGCTATGTTGTGTTTATTACAAAGAAACTCTTTATTTATGATTCCAACGCTTGATATATGCAGCACTTCTTGTTTATTTTACTGTACCTTCATCTCATATCCCACCTTGAGTAGTGCAATAAGTATATGATAGATTCGAATAGTGTTACACCTTTCCTTGAGGCATATTATCAAGTCCCTTAATGACCCTATGAATGAGAGTATGATAGTTGTTATGGAAGAGTAGTAGTTACTTAGGAAAGGGGGAGTAGATGCAGTCCCATAGCTTAAATTAGCACCTCTTTTCTCTGAGTTGGGCTTCAACAAAGTAGTATTACACGGCGGGACTCAAACTCTTGTGGTTAGACGTGTTATGGGAGAATTGTAAGTTGGAAATGATGAAGTATGTCATTTTTTTTGGGTCATAGATGAGTAGTGTTTCTAAGTGTAATGTCTATTCATGGTATCTTGTAAGGTGGAGAATGCTTCAATTTTTTGTCTTCCATGAAACCTTATGTCATGATTAGTACTAATGTAAATCAGGCCTATTATCACTAAATTAACTCATTCCTTATGTTTTGATGATTATGATTCATAGAACTCATGTGCAAGATCCTCCCTATGTAAAGTCTCATTACCACATATTTCGTACTTACACGTTTCACTAGGGGTTATCATGAAGATCATTTGATGCCTTTGCATATTTTATTTCGAAAAAATGTTCAATGTGAGGTTTCATTCTTTATTCTACAATTTTAGAGTTTGCAACATGTCCCTACCCATCATTCGAAGACGAATGATCCCAAGGGGGAGATAATTTAACTCCCTGCATTTTCGAGCTAGAAATCGAACCGTAGTTCCTACGTGTGTAAACTCTAATCCCATGACTCATATTTAAATTCATGTGTAATGATCTTTATAATAGTGTGTTAAGTGATTATGAGGTAAAAATATTCATGGAAATCACTTAGAGCAAAGTTGAGCTAAGAGCCTTTGAATCGTTCATAGTTTGGTATTTGATTCTATAAGGTTCAACTTTGAATGTGTATAACTTTTGATATATCTGGAATTTTTAATCTTAAGACCCACCAGATTGTATATAATTCAATTAGCTTTCCTACGATATAAATTTCACCTTAATACGCTAGCCGAGTGAAAAGTTATGGCCTTTTTTGTGAGAAGCAGTAAGCCGACGCTATTGGAACGCAGCGCGATGGTACTCAACGTGATGGTCGACACGACGTGATGGCCAATGCAATACAGAACTATTTCACACGCTATTTTAGTTCCTGAAGGATCGAGGGGCATTTTGGTCGCTTCCCCTAACCCAAATCCACCCATAACACTAAATTTCAGCACCCAAAAGCATTATACACATTGTTATTCTTATTTTCTCTCAAAGAAAAATCCTAACTTCCCTCCCAAAGATCAAAGATTCATCTTCTAAGTCAAGATTATCAAGAAAATTTTCAAGAATAGAATTCCATTCTTCAACCAAGGAATGTAAGGTGTGTGGGACTACTCTAAACACCATGGGCATAATTTTTAATATTTTATCTAGACTAAAGATCTTCAAACATGTTTTCAAAGAAGAGTTTCGATATTGTTACGAAAAGTAAGTGGCATGGAATTGTTTTGATAATGTATATTTTTTTTTGAACTATTTCTCATGAAAATGAAATATAGCTATGTACATATGTTTTCATTATTAATGAAGAGTTTGATTGAGAGCATGATTGATAAAAATTCCTCTCCTTTATGATATCTTTGATTTCAAGTATTGTAGATTGTTTAACTACATGAATTTTCTTATAGAAAACTAGTGAGTGAAGCCTTTACTAATGATCATGGAATGATATGGTCTGTGGTTGTTGAAAGGGGGGTTTTAAATGAAAAATGTTTATCGTTTGAAAATTAACAATTCTTTTGGGTTTTGAACAATGTAAACATAACATAATCAGATTATGATTGTACTATTGAAAGGAGAGTGTTTTTTATGTTAATTGAAATGAAAACCTACTGCATGACTCTACCTCACTTGATGTTTAAAAGCTATGGATGGTCATTAATTTGATAATAAGTGAAAAGGGTTGCCGATATGATGTGATGTGAGTTGATTGACTTGCAAGTCAGGGTATGACGATACACGGTGATTATATGCCCTTACCAAGATACGTATAGAATCTTTTGATAGTATGAAGCATGTTTATTTTAAAGAATTTAAATTTGGGCCTAAGAGATCGAGTTGGTCACCCGAAGAAGGTGTTTGAGTGTAAGGGCTCATCACTGGAATCCATAGTTTCCAATGTTGGACTTGTGATATTGTATCCTACATGGAAGGATAATAAAATAATTAGGGCATCCCCCTATGGTGTGCTCACATGGGGGTATCACCAGCTACAATCCTGGTGGCTACTTTGATTGGGTGCTTGGCCGCCGAGTCAAGGGTTGATTCCACATTGCCCATGGAATTATTGAATTGTAGGGTGTGCCTATTATCTCATAAGAATACCAAAGTGTGAGTCAAGGTTATCAAGAATTGATTTGAAATTTATTAAGTCTGCCCATGTATTTTTACTTATATAATGTTCACTGTTATTGTGAAATGTTATAATCTCTAAGTTTCAAAGAAGTCCCTTATTCTCCGTAAGATAAAAGTATAAGTTTTGAAGGCTATTGATTTAAGATTTCGTCTTGCTTACAAATTTTGAGAATTAGATGAAGAATACAGATTTTAGAACTAAGTGTAATGACTCACGAAATTTAAACTATATGCTTTATTATACATGATTTATGAGATTCAGATTTCAGTTTTACTCAAGCTATGTTAGTCATTTATATCAGCATGCATGATTTTATAAAGATTGATGATATTGTTTTTTTAATTGCATACATCCCCTTATACTCAGTACATCCTCAAAGCACTGATCCACAAACACATCTGTGTGCTACATTGTTTCATAATGTAGGTTTCAAGAGCTCAGTCTCTGCAGAGATAGTGATCTCCGAGTACCTCATCTACAATTCCGCAGTTGGTGAGTCCTCATGTTTCAAGTACCTATTTCCCTGATTTCAGTACCCGTAGCAGTTGAATTATTTTTTTCAGTTCAGTTCAAGTCAGTTGGGGATTTGTCCCAATGACTCTCTAGTTCTTAGTAAGTAGAGGCTTGTCGGACTATTAGTTGATGTTTTCAGATTTCAGCAATGGTTGCTCAAATGATATTTTTCAGTTAGTTCAGTTTAGACATGATATGACAATACAAGTGTTTTACTCTAATTTTCTTAAAGTAAGTTCTAAAACTCAGTAGAAGGCTCAAAGGGTTAGATTGGGGCTACTTGTAGCTTTAAGTACCGTGTGACGCCTCGGGATGAGATTTCGGGGCATTACAGAAAACATCATAATGGAAATTAAAGAATTGTTAAAGCCAAGTTAACATTCAGGCAGATAAAGAAAACAAGAAAATTTCAATGAAGTAGTCATTAAAACCTAAGTAAACATTCAAATAGATAAAGCAAACAGCACAATCACAATTAAGGAATATTAAAACCTAACTAAAAACTTAACTAGATAAGGAAAATACCTTAAATAAACCGTCAATGATCAAACTTTGCATAACCCTTCAACCATTTCAATTCAAAATCACCAAAGATCAAAAATTAACAACAAAATTAGCTTAAAAACAAAACATTCCATACACACATCAAAATTGACAGTAAAGCACACAAGAATCAACTCAGAGTAAAATTTAAAACAAACACAAAAAACCCACCAACTCCAATTCTTTTTCTTAAAAATGAGAGTAACCCAGATAAAGATTAGCACATACCTACCTTACCTATGGATCAAACCTTACAAAAAAAATATAAAAATCCAATCAATATATATAGAAAGCTTAATAAAGAACAACAAAGAATGAATAAGGAGGGAGTGGAGTAAATTAATTTAGAGTTTACAAGAGAGGTTGGGAGGGAGAGAAAGTAAGCGGTTGAAGATAGTCAGAAGTATAGATTAATAGAAAGAAAGAAAAGGTTTTAGAGAGAGGGAGAGATCATACAAATACATAAAACACATAAAACAGCATGTCACAACACAACACAACACAACACAACACATAACTCAACACATGCAACAACGCCCAATACAAAACACTGACATATGGAAGTCAAAGTAGGTGGGGGACTTAGCTTTGTGGGAAGAGAGCCAAAGAATAATGCCACTCAGATGATGCCATGTGGAGAACAGGATGTATGTCCCCTCTCTTTCATCACACCGTTCACACTTTGATTTATTTGTAGGGTGGGGGGTAGGGGGTGGGGTAGCTTTGTGGGCAGCAAGCCCACTAATAATGCAACTCAAATGATGCCATGTGGAGGACTAGACGTATTACACCTCTCTCTCATCACACCGTTCACACTTCTCTTTATATTCTTGAATGAGAAGAATAAATTAGAAGACCCAAATATATTAATAGATTCTAGTTGAAAGATTCTTGTAATCTAATGTCTATATATGTTTCTATCAATTTCTCTCTCTAATATTTTTTTTTAAAATACATAAGTATTATATATATATAGATATAAATCATCATTCATTAGCATTATTCAAATAAAGATATCATGTTCTTCTTGACATCTCATAATTTATGCTTACACAATTTACTTAGTGATGCTATAATGCTCTTCTTGAATGTCTACGTATGTTTCATTTAGTGAAATAAAATTTCTAATGTTAGATTACATCTATTATTCCATACTTCTATAGCTTCAACAAAATCCTACCCATCATTCGAGGATGAATGATTCATAGAAGGAATAATGTAACACCCCTCATTTTTTCGGGCTAGATTTCAAACCATTGTTCCTACACGTATAGACCCAAACCCAATGATTATTTGTTAATAAATGTGTTATTATCAATTCTATAGTGTTGGAATATCTTTGGATATGAATTGAGGTCACAAATATCTCATAACTCAAAGACGAGTTGGGAACGTTTCTATCAATTAAGTTTTATTGAACGTTCCAACTTATGTCAAATTTAAATGACTATTACTCATAGTATATAATGAGTTACTTGTACTACCATATACCAAAATAAATATCGTTGAGTCCTCTTTCCAACGCAACTTGTTTCACCTTAATCTGATATCGGAGTAAACGTTATGCTCATTTTACTTCGAATTATCTGTCTGCCAAAATGTGACAACCAAATTGACGACTTATCAACTAGGTGAAGACCAAGTTGACGGGTGAAGACCTAGGTGATGAGATATCACCTGAATGATGGGCCATCAACCATGGTCGTCAATTGATGAAATTCTGTGACTTCTTTGGTTTTCTTAGGGGTATTTTTGTCTTTTCCTCAATTCAAAAACCTTTCCCGTGAATTAAGTTTCCCCTTAAGTGTTATTAATCAACTTTTATCAGTATAAAAACATCTCAAATCCTCTCCACTCTCAAAAACAAGATCAAACTAGAACTCTCCTCTAAGTTCAAGATGTCAAAAAAAGGGTCAAGATTAGAGTTCCAATCTTCAAACTAAACAACATAAGGTACATGGGGTTTTCCTAAATTACATGGGAATGGTGAAATCATTTTAATTATGTTTAAATGTTGAGAAATTATGAATTTACAAAAGGGTCTTGAATTTACAATTACAATTATGCATTGTGAATCCTTCTTGACAATAATGTTTTGGTCCTATGGCCTTACCCCTTAAACTAGATTTTGTTTATATATATATATATATATATATATATGTATGCATGTGGTTTGATTCTTGGAATTTTAATTGAGTGCAAGAATAATTATAATCCCTCTCTTATTATAAATCCCCTTGTTTTTATATATGTCATGAATTATTGAATTTCATACTGAGAAGCATGCTACAAATGTCTTTACTGTTGGTTAAGACTTGATTTTTATTATGAATTGAAGAAAGAGTGTTTCTTGTTTATATAAAATAGAAGTGATGATTTTAAAGAGTATTATGGTTTTTCACAGAATACTTGACCACCACATGTTTGATGAAATGCTGAAAAGAGAGAATCTCTGCATAGTTTGAAATACGCTTTAAAAATAAGAACTCTCTTGCATTGTTTGATTGATTTGGTGGTCTAAACATTGCTTTGATTGAAAAGGGTTGTAACTTGATAATGTATGGCTGAGAAATATGAATTGCATGTCTTGGTATGACGATATCAATAAAGATAATGCCATAGTAACACAAAACATAATAGAATGCAGATTTTTATTCAGATTTTCAGATATTGAGCTTAGAACGATGAATGTTTAGAAAAGTTTAAAATTGGGCTTAAAGAGAGTTAGGTGGTTCGCCGAAGAAGGAACGAGTTTAGAAAACTCATTTTCAAAATCGTGTTTTGCCGATACGAATTTATTATGTTCCTAAAGAGGGATTATATGTTGGCCTAGGGCACTGTGGCATATCAAAATAGAAACTCCAACCTTTGCGGCAAACTAGGGTTAGGGGCTTGGCCGCCAAGTCAAGGGCGTATTCATATAGCCCATGGACCGTTGAATTATAGGGTGTACCACCTTGCTCAAAAGTAAAATAAAGAATTGTATTGCATCTACAGAATGGTTTTGAAGATCAATTGAAGTTGCCCATGTGTTTTAAATTATTTCATGCATAATGTTTTATGAAATTCTCTCAATTATGTTATATATAAAAGTAAATTATTTTTCAATTTCTCTATGTACCAGTACATCCGTATTGACACCTACATTTTAGGATCTGAGGCACTATCCCGGGGTCCAGCTAAGCAGTAGATTGGTGTTTCTAAGATTCACAATTAGTGAGACTTCTCTATTCCGAAAGGCCGGGCTTATATAAATATTACCATTTGTTTTATTTATGGTTTGACTAGGGGCCTTGTCCCAGTTTTTTTAGACATATGTTGGATATTGTAGTGTTAGAGATTTTGCATACTAGTGTCATATGTATTGAATATTAAGAATTTCTTTCCAAATTATTCAAATGTTTTTAGATTGGCCATGGTTTTTTTTTGTTATGTCTTACCTCAAATTCTTTATATTTAATGAATGTTGTGCATGATTACCAAAATGAAAGGGGTGCTCGGGCCTTCATGGTTCAGGATGCTCGTCATGGCTAGGGCCCCGGCTTGGGTTGTGACATACGATCATGAAAGAATCCTCTTGATCGAACTTTAAGAAATAAACCACCATTACTCAACAATATACCAAAATATATGTTAAATGTATTAGTAAAGCAAAATCCCTACTGGAATAAAGAATTTACACCAGTTAGTTTTTTCTCTTTCAATACTGTTATGCTCCAAACCGGATCAAGGTCATATTAAACAAAAAAATAAAAGACAATACTTAATAATTTGAAGAAAAAAATCTTGCAAACATTAATTATTAGGTTTTCAAAGAAAGCACCTTGATTGTCCCACCCCTTTCAATGTTGTACCCATCATATTAAATCAAACAATGAGGGTACAGAGGCATTAAAGATGTATCATGCACATAATCATCCTTAAAGCATCATCAGCTTCACCTAATATAACATCATCTCTTCCATTTTTTATTCACCACAACTGGCATAAGATTTTTACTATAATCATCATTGACTAAATCTTATTCACAACTCATCATTAATCATGACACTGTGGTTAATGTTCAGGTACTTGCAAAGGAGGTATGGTGGGCATCAGTCAAGATTGCGAATAGATTGCGAGTATCAAAATCAGCTAAGTTGGGTACAAGCTGAGTGGAGACTGAGTGCGGTTTTATGTCTTGAAATCACTGCCAGGGCTTTATGGTTCTCCAGGGCTTCAAAATATTAGGTTACTTCAAATCAAGGTTAAGAAAGAAGATAAAGTTAAAAACTTAAGAGTATATGCAAAATGCACCAGTCAAATGCATATAGAAACTTGGGTTGATGGTATTTTTCCTTACTTTCTCCACGTAGAAAGATATGACCGACTAGCTTAAAGTTTATGACTCAAGGAGAACTTAATACAAACTGACTAGCTTAGAGTTTATGACCAAGGGAGGCCTTAACAAAGCATAGAATTAAGATGTGACATATGTCATTCATTCCATGCCAATGATCCTTCTTCATTATATGTAGGCTTTTATTTCCCTAAATTATCTTACAATGAAAGGGATATATTATCGCTGCAATTATGCAAGTATTTCCCTTATTTTCCTATTTGTTCAATAAGTTACTCTAGTACTGATGACAACTATACCTGAATCTGATGAGGCATCACTGATATCTCATAAAATAAAGAGAAGAAGACAAGGCTCAAAGTATCCTTGTACTCCTCAGAATGTGAATAACCTGTTACACCTTTTTTGGTAACTGTAGAAACAATTGGCTCATTTCCTATCCTTTCAAGTTTATCCTTAGTTATTTCTTTTCAGATTGTCCATTTTCCTTCAGGCACCTTTCCAAATTGGTATATTGTGTGCACAGGTACTTTATCACTCAGTTCCCGTTAAACCTACTAGCTTCTAGATATTAAGAAATACTCATAACTTTTATAGTATTGTACATATATAAACTACATAGAAAGATCTAGTTTTAAGTAGGACATTCAATTAGACGTATGAATTGTGTTGAATAAGTGATTCAAAAAAAGAAGAAAAGTTACAGCAACTTTCTTTCAGTATTTTACTATTTTGACTTAGTCTAGGTTAGTGGTTGTTTAGTCCTTAAGTTTCTCTTGTTAGTTGAAATAACTATTGAGTTAGTGCCTTTTTTTCATCTTTAGTTGAGTATTAAACTATTGATAAGGTCTTATCACTGATGAATGAAATACAGAAAAAAAAAGTCTTGCAATTCCAGAGAACTCTCTGCCATTCTATTTTCCTGGTAGCTTTTCTTTTTCCTTTCTAATATTTTGTTCTTGAGTGATCTTGAGATCTTTTCTCCAACAAATTTAAGGTGGTACCTCATCTTCAATGTGACTTTACTCCCAGAAATATTTATGAAAAGAGAAGAGAAAATGCAGTAATTCATGGTTGAATCAACTAGAAAGTTTGTTGGTTCCATTTTATTTAAGTGAATGATATTCCACGTGCATATGTTGCCTTTGGTCCCTAATGGTAACCTATTTCATCATTTGCTGGTAAAATTGTCACGACCCAAACTGAGACCTTGGCCGTGACGAGCATTCCCAAACCCGAAGGCCCGGAATGCCCTCTGTCTATTTGGTAATCATGCACATAATTCATATGATCAAAGTAATACGGAATAGACACAATAATACGGAAACATGGTCAAAAATTTAAAACATTTAAAGCCCCGAAAACATGCCCAACAATATTTAATAAACATTTGCAACAGTCTACGAAATCTCTACTGACATACTATCTGAATAACTAGGACAAGGCCCCAGCAGACCAAAAACAATACTGAAATAAATACCTAAATGACTAGGACTTCCGAAGAAAAGAAGGCTCACCAACTGAACTCTGAGACAACCCTGTTTGTAGACTTTACTGAGGATCTGGACCCCTAGACTGTGCCTCAGTACCAGGGAGGAAGGGGGGTCAGCACAATTGTAATGGCATGCGAAGCAATGCAAAATAAAGTAATTGAACATACATATATATATATATAATACATGAGAGAAAATTTTCATCAAACATTATGCATAAAACAGTTTCTGAAAAACACATGGGCACCTTCTGAAAACATGTAACCTGTCTGCAAATCTCAATCTCTGATCTGTGTATTACTTTTGAGTTAGGTGGTATCCCCTACAAGTCTGATATTCCACAGGCGATATGGAATCCTCCATTGACTCGGCGGGGAAGCCTCCAACCCGAGTATGCCACAAGGGTTGGCATACTCGGGTTGGAGTTCCTAAATATGATATGCTACACGACAATTAAGTCAGTGTATAATAATATACCCGGGTCGACAAACCACGATTTTACGCAATGAGTTGCTTGAACTCAAGCCCTCTTCAGGGAACCACCTAACATCTCTGTATGCCCATTTTTAACCTTTTCTTTACATGCAACATTCTGAATATCTAAAATCATGATAGTCTGAAATGTCTATTAGTCTGAGTCTGATATGGCATTGGTCCGAATTGGTATCCTCATACCAAGACTTGAAAGTCATGATTTCTGAGCCATAATACATTAAGAAAAAAATTTCATTTAAATCATGATTTAGACCACCAAAAACATGCAACTGATATAGAAGATTTTGCATTTCGAAACTCAAGTCAAAATCATGCACAAACTTCATCAACATATGGTGGTCTAGTGCCTTTAGTGAATCCATGAATTCTTTCATTACATGCATTATGAACATTAAACATTCATGCTAGATTCCCTCTTTAGTGATTTAAAACCACCTTTAAATCATAAAAAGAGTTCAATCATTTCATATAGTGCTTTTCAAGGATGCATTGCAAAACAATTCTTATGGTATGAGAAATCTAAAAAATTCATAATAAAAGGGAATTCACTGAAAATCATTCTCTCAACAAGAATTCATTCTTAAATACATGGTTTCATACATTCATATTCTCAAATCACTTTGGGGAAGGCCAAAAGACCAAAAAAATGATGTTAAAACATTTAATACATGAATATATATATAGATTCAAAAACCCCATTATAAAACATGATTTTTATATGACCATGAGAATTTAGGAAAACCCGGCGTACCACTATTTTGGAAAATAATGGGTGCTTCTTGAATCCTGTGGATTGGGGATTCCGAATCTCTAATCAAATTTGAAAACGCACGGTTGAATCCTGATTTATTTGGGTTTTTAGTTTGAAACCCTTGGGAGTGTTCTTGAGAATTTTTAGATGAATGTGGATGTATTTTGGAGAATTGGGGACTGAATTTCGTGTTTATGGCTGAATAAGGGTGGGGAAAGGACCATTTTGCCCCAAAAATAGAGTGTTTAAGTCACTTGAAACCATAAGATATGCGCCGCATATGATATCGCATATATTTACATAGGTGCCGCTTATGCTATCGCATATTCTTTCCAGTGGCCATGTGCGATTGGTTAGGCAACACATTCTACTTTGAAAGGCCATAACTTCTTGCTCGGGTGCCGGATTTTAGCAAAATTGGTATCGATGGAAAGATAACTCAAAAACCTATTGTTTTAAACATAGTAGGATCTCTAATTTGACATATACAAAGAGTCATGGACGATATAAGTTGACACAAATTATAATATCCACTTAAACTCAATCGATCGAAGTAGTTTTCAACTCGTCCTTGAGTCAAAGGACCTCTATGGTCTAAATTCAAGCTTGAATGGATTCACATACTATGCAAATAATTAACATGCCATATTATCATAGGATTTATGGATTCGAGATTATCAACACATCGGAATCATGGTCTATATTGTAGCCCGAAATGTGGGGCGTTACATTATCCCCCTTTAGGATCATTCGTCCCCGAATGATGATGTGGGACACAGACATACACGTTTTCAAGTATAATATGGACTAAGAAATATAAGCTAGGAATAGTACCTTCTGTCTCATCATCCATCGAAGAAAACAAATTGGGATATCTAATTCTCATGTCATCTTCTGACTCCCAAGTTACTTCTTCAACTTTCTGATTCCTCCACAATACCTTCACTGAGGCTATCTCTTTGCTCCTTAACTTTTGAACTTGGCGATCTAAAATTTCAACGGGATCTTCTTCGTATGAGAAGGAATCTGTCACTTTGATATCCTCTACTGGAAATACCAAATAATGATCTCCAATGCATTTCTTCAACATGGATACATGGAATACCGGATGAACAGAACCCAAACTTGCAGGAAATTCTAGCTCATAAGCAACTACACCAATCTTTCTCAAAATCTGATATGGTCCTATATAGAGAGGGCTCAATTTACCCCTTTTTCCAAACCGCATAACTCCTTTCATAGGAGAAACCTTGAGAAACACCCAATCATCAACTTCAAACTCTAATTCTCTTCTCCGAACATCGACATAGGACTTTTGACGAGTTTGAGCAGTCTTGAATCATTCTCTAATGATCTTTATTTTCTCCATCGCCTGATGAACAAGATCAGGCCCAGGCCCATACAACTGAGTCTCACCCACTTCATACCATCCTATCGGACACCTACATCTCTTCCTATACAAAGCCTCAAAAGGAGCCATCTTGATGCTGGCATGGCAACTATTATTGTAAGCAAATTCAATCAGTGGCAGGTGATCTACCCAACTACCTTTGAAATCAATGACACATGCCCTTAACATATCCTTGAGGGTATGAATGGTACGCTCATCTTGCCCATCCGTCTGAGGGTGGAAAGTTGTGCTCAAATTCACTCGTGTACCTAAACCCTTCGGAAAAGATCTCCAGAACTGAGATGAAAACTACATACCTCTATCGGATATAATGGACATTGGTGCCCCATGCAACCGAACTATCTCCTCAATGTAAATATTAGCATAACCATCTCCCGAATAATTAGTCCTCACAGGCAAAAAGTGGTGTAACTTTGTCAACCGATCTACAATCACCCATATAGAATCATACTGGTTTCGGGATCTCGGAAGTCCTGTAATGAAATCCATGTTTATCATCTCCCACTTCCATAAAGGCAGGGCTATCTCTTGGTAAGTATTACCTGGCCTCATGTGTTCTACCTTCACTTGTTCACAGTTCAAACAGTTGGACACAAAATCAGCTACATCACGTTTCATGTTATTCCACCAATACAAGGTTTTCAGATCATGGTACATCTTAGTAGAGCCTGGGTGAACGACATACCTCAAAGTGTGCGCCTCGTCAAGGATTTTTTCCCACAGTCCATCAACATTCAGAACGCACAACCTACCTTGAAATGTTAGAATACCATCACCACCAATTTCAAATGACATAACCTTTTGTTGACCCACATCTTTCTTGATTTGCATCAAGATGAGATCTTCAACCTGCTTCTCCTTAACTTTAGCACAAAGGGATGACTTAGCTAACTCATGAACAATTACCCCTCCATCATTGGAATCTAAGAGTCGCACTCCCAGATTTCAAAGGCGGTGAATATACTTCACCATCTCTTTCTTTCCTTCTTCTACATGAGAAAGGTTGCCCATAGACAACCTGCTGAGGGCGTCGGCTACAATATTTGCCTTGCCCGGATGGTAATGCAGGCTCATATCATAGTCTTTCAGAAGCCCCATCCAGCGCCTCTGCCTGAGGTTCAATTCTTTCTATGAGAGAACATACTGCAGACTCTTATGGTCTGTGAAGATATCAACATGAACACCGTACAAGTAGTGCCGCCAAATCTTAAGTGCAAACACCACAGCCACTAACTCTAAATCATGGGTAGGGTAGTTCCGCACGTGCACCTTAAACTGCCTAGATGCATAAGACACTACCTTACCATGATCCATCAACACACAACCAAGTCCCACACAGGATGTATCACAGTATACCACAAAGCCATCTACACCCTCGGGAAGGTTCAAAACAAGAGCAGTGGTCAGTTTGCCTTTCAACTTCTCAAAACTATTCTCACACAGATCAGACCACACAAACTTTACCTTTTTTTGAATCAATTTAGTGAGTGGAGCAGCTATGGAAGAAAACCCCTCTACGAACCTTCTGTAATAACCCGCCAAACCCAAGAAGCTCTGAATATCGGTTGGAGTCGTGGGTCTGGGCCATTTTCTCACTGCTTTAATTTTCTGGGGATCCACTCTTATCCCATCACTGGACACAATATGCCCCAAGAAGGCAATAGCATTTAACCAGAATTCACACTTAGAAAATTTAGCATACAGTTGTTAATCCTTAAGGGTCTAAAGAATAATTCGGAGGTGATTGGCGTGATCCTCTTTACTCTTAGAATAGATCAGAATATCATCAATAAATAAAATAAAGAACAAGTCAAGAAACTAACGGAATGCTTTATTCATAAGATCCATGAAGGCTGCAGGGGAGTTAGTCCACCCGAAGGACATTACTAGAAATTCATAGTGACTATATCGAGTTCGGAAGGCTGTCTTGGGTATGTCTGACTCCCTAACTTTCAACTGATGATAACCCGAAGGAAGATATATTTTTGAAAAACACTTGGCACCCTGAAGCTGGTCAAAAATATTGTTAATCCTAGGAAGAGGATATTTATTTTTAATCATGATCTTATTCAGCTGGCGGTAGTCTATACACATACGAAGGGAACCATCTTTCTTTCGCACGAAAAGTACAAGCGCGCCCCAAGGAGACACACTGGGGCATATAAAACCCTTATCTAGGAGATCTGCTAACTGTTTTTTCAACTTTTTTAGTTCTGCAGGAGCCATTCTATATGGCGGAATAGAAATAGGACGAGTGTCTGTCAACACATCAATACCAAACTCAATGTCCCTATCAGGTGGTATTCCTGGGAGATCATTTGGAAAGACTTCTAGAAAAATTTTTACTAAAGGAACAAATTGAAGAGGAAGACTCTCAGCATTGGAGTCCTTAACTCGGATAAGGTGGTACAAGCAACCTTTAGAAATGAGTTTGTGGGCTCTGAGATAGGATATAAAGTACCCTCTGGGTGCTAAAGAATATCCTTCCCACTCTATCACTGGTTCATTCGGGAAAGAAAAAGTGACCCTTCGAGTCCTACAATCTAATGTGGCATACCACGAATGGAGCCAATCTATTCCCAAGATAGCATCAAAAGCAACCATATCTAACTCTATGAGATTTGCTAACGTATCCCGGCTACCAACAGTCACAACACAACCCCTGTACACCCTCTTAGAAATAATAGAATCCCCCACCGGGGTAGAAACAGAAAAGGGTTCAGAAATCACCCTGGGTTCAAACCCGAAACCAACAGCCACATAAGGGGTCACATAGGATAAAGTAGACCCGGGATCAAGTAACACATAAACATCATGGGAAAAGATTTATAACATACCGGTAACAACATCTAAGGAAGCTTCCGTATCCTGGCGGTTGGTCAAAGCATATAACCAGTTGCGACTATTCCTGGCAGCTGATATAGCGCCCTTCTTAGGCGGGGGTGGTGCCGAAGAATTTTCCTGAGACTTTTCACCACCAACATTCTTTCTAGCAGATGGACATTCCCTTTTAAAGTGACCTGACTGACCACATGAATAACACACTAACGAGCCCAACTGACACCTTCCTGGATTATTTATACCACAAGTCTCACACCGTGGAAAAGTACAATGCTGCTAAGCTACACTACCCTGTGACTGAATATCCTAAGCTTTGGTTCTATGGTTAGTCTGAAAACTCTAAGATCATCTGTCTGCTGGTGGTCGAGGTACTGAGGCGCTGGCAGTAGACTGCGCATTACCCCAATTCTTCTTTTTCTTCCATTTATTTCCCCACTTGCCACCCTGAGGCTGACTGTGACTCTGGTCGGCTGATCTGGCTCTTTTCACTTATCTTTCCACCCCCTAGCTTCAGAGATCTTCTTATTTTTCTCTTTTACCTTCTTCATATGAATGGTCAGCCTAGCAAAGTCTAAATCTTTATTCAACATTGCCCTCTGGCACTCAAGCACCAGGTTATCAGAAAGGCCGGATGCAAATTTCCTCATCTAGGCTCTCATATTACTAGTCAACTCTGGTGCATAGAGGGCTAGTTTATTAAACTTCAAAGTGTACTCCTAGATACTCATACTTACCTGCTTCAGATTCATAAACTCTTCCTCTTTGTCCTCCCTCAACTCCAGAGGAAAAATCGATCAAGAAAAGCTTCCACAAATTCGCCCCAAACTGTGGGCTCAGCACTCTCACCTTTTGCATCCTCCCAGTCGGCATACCACTGATTTGCAACATCCTTAAGATGATAAGTTTCTAGTTCCACCCCTTCAACCTCATCCACATGCATTACCTTAAAGATATTTTCCATCTCATCCACAAACTCTTGTGGATCTTACTCCACCTTGGTGCCAGTGAACTTAGGTGGGTTTATTTTCATGAAATGTCCGACCCTAGTAGCCTCAGACATAATAGATGAAGACCTAACATACTATGATCGTTGAGCCTGGTTAGCTACCATCTGTGTCAGCATATAAATAGATCATCTAAATTCTGTATTTAAACTATCTCTCTGAGCAGTCGGGGGACGGTTAACATTAGTCTACGAAGCCCGAGGTGGACTAGTCGGGACTGGAGGGACTCCTGAAGTAAGGACAGGTTCTGGAGTGTGAGCTCTGTTATGGATCTGTATCCCATGGGTAGGACGGACCTCATCTGCCTGAGAATTCTGATCGATGATACGATGTGGAGGCATAACTATGTTTCTACAATACAAGAGATCATTGATTAGGGGACAGTTCAGACTATGAAGCACGAACTAAATCACAAAGAAGGGAAACATTTCCTAAACGCCTAGTAGCCTCTTGCTTATAAGTGTGGTGCGCTACACACCCATAACCAAGACTCTACCCAACGCGATTTCGCAAACATCCTGGGACCATAAACCGTTCTTTGATACCAAGTTTTTCACGACCCAAACCGAGGCCCTGGCCGTGATAATCATTCCTGAACCCAAAGGCCCAGAACGCCCTTTGTCTATCTGGTAATCATACACATAATTCATATAATCAAAGTAATACGGAATAGACACAATAATACGGAAACATGGTCAAAAATTTAAAATAGTTAAGGGCCTAAAAACATGCCTAACAATATTTAATAAACATCTGCAATAGTCTGCGAAATCTCTACTGACATACCATCTGAATAACTAGGACGAGGCCCCCAGCAGACCAAAAACCATACTGAAATAAATACCTAAATAACTAGGCCTTACGAAGAAAAGAAGTCTCACCAACTAAACTCTGATACAACCCTATCTATAGACTCTTAAGTATCTGGACACCTAGACTACGCCTCAGTACCTGGGAGGAAGGGGGGTCAACATAATTGTACTGGCACGTGAAGCAATCCAAAATATAGTAATTGAACATATATATATATATAATACGTGAGAGAAAATTTTCATCAAAAATTATGCATAAAATAGTTTCTGAAAAACACATGGGCACCTTCTGAAAACATGTAACCTGTCTGTAAATCTCAAACTCTAATCTGTGTATTACTTCTGAGTTAGGTGGTATCCCCAACAAGTTTGATGTTCCATGGGTGATATGGAATCCGCCATTGACTCGGCGGGAAAGCCTCCAACCCAAGTATGCCGCAAGGGTTAGAGTTCCTGAATCTGATACACCACACGATACTTAAGTCAGCGTATAATAATAAACCCGGGTCGGCAAACCACGGTTTTAGGAAATGAGTTGCTTGAACTCAAGACCTATTCAGGGAACCACCTATCATCTCTGTATGCCCATTTTTAACCTTTTATGTACATGCAACATTCTGAATGTCTAAAATCATGATAATCTGAAATGTCTATTAGTCTGAGTCTGATATGGCATTGGTATGAATTGGTATCATCATACCAAGAATTGAAAGTCATGAATTTTGAGCCATAATACATTAAGATAAAAATTTTATTTAAATCATAATTTAGACCACCAAAAACATGCAACTGATATAGAAGATTTCGCGTTTCGAAACTCAAGTCAAAATCATGCAAAAACTTCATCAACATATGGTGGTCTAGTGCCTTTAGAAAATCCATGCACTCTTTCATTACATGCATTATGAATATTAAACATTCATGCTAGATTCCCTCTTTGGTGATTTAAAACCATCTTTAAATCATAACAAGAGTTCAATCATTTCATATAGTGCTTTTCAAGGATGCATTGCAAAATAATTCTTATGCTATGAGAAATTTGAAAAATTCATAATAAGAGGGAATTCATCAAAAATCATGCTCTCAACAAGAATTCATTCTTAAATACATGGTTTCATACATTCATATTCTCAAATCACTTTGGGGAAGGTCAAAAGACCAAAACAATGATGTTAAAACATTTAATACATGAATATATATATAGATCCAAAAAACCCATTCTAAAACATGATTTATATGCCCATGAGAATTTAGGAAAACCCCGCGTACCTCTATTTCAAAAAATAATTGGTGCTTCTTGAAGCCTGTGGATTTGAGATTCTGAATCTCTAATCAATTTTGAAAATCCATGGTTGAATCTTGATTTATTTGGGTTTTTAGTTTGAAACCCTTGGAAGTGTTCGTGAGAATTTTTAGATGAATGTGGATGTATTTTGAAGAATTGGGGACTGAATTTTGTGTTTATGGTTGAATAAGGGTGGAAAAAGGACCATTTTGCCCCAAAAACGGAGTGTTTAAGTCACTTGAAACCATAATATATGCGCCTCATATGATATCGCATATATTTACATAGGTGCCGCATATGCTATCGCATATTCTTTTTAGTGGCCATGTGCGATTGGTTAGGCGACAAATTCTACTTTGAAAGGCCATAACTTTTTGCTCGGGTGCCGAATTTTAGCAAAATTGGTATCGTTGGAAAGATAATTCAAAAACCTATTGTTTTACACATAGTAGGCTCTCTAATTCTACATATACAAAGATTCATGGTCGATAGAAATTGACAAAATTATAATGTCCACTTAAACTTAATCGATCGAAGTAGTTTTCAACTCGTCCTTAAGTCAAAGGACCTCTGTGGTCTAAATTCAAGCTTGAATGGATTCACATACTATGCAAATAATTAACATGCCATATTGGCATAGGATTTATGGCTATGGGATTATCAATGCATCAGAATCATGGTCTATATTATAGCCCGAAATGCGGGGTGTTACAAAAATGATAACACAATTACAAGAAATGTTTCAGCTATATCACTAATTATCTCAAATTAGTAATAACATGCAAGACAAATAGAAAAGAAACCACTGAACCAGTTTCTCTAGGAAGACAGATTATACTTGTTTACGATAAAACAGAGTCGATGATACTCTTGATAAAGATAATGAAGTAATAAGAGAATTGAGCATCCTACAAATACACAAAGATAATGAAGTAAATGTTATAGTTTACCTGGAGGAGAGAGGACTATAAGGGAAATTAGTAGAGGTTGACTATATATATAGGAACTATACAGAGACATGCCACTGAAGGTTTTCGATTTTACCATATTGGCACTTCAATTAGGTCATGTGCATATTGAACCCTTTTATCATTCACTAATCGTGTCCATTAAGCACAATTTTTGAAATAATGTTGACATGGCCTGACATGTGTAATACACTCTCCACTAGGAGAGTGAGAAGCCATATTTTACTGTAATTTCTTTTTTATAATTTTTTCCTCTTATCAAATTATTATGTTTATCCCCTTTTACACTTTTTCTTCTAATTTTATTGGTTGGGTTTGGAGTGGTGAGGGAGATGGCAGTAGTTGCCTAGAAAGAATTCATGCTTGTGAATATAATTTTTTTTTCAATTTCTTGTAATTGATTGTTAGTATATTTGTGATTCTTTGATATACTTTCCATTCAACATCAACATTTGAGTTCTTATGCGAAAATTCAACATCATAAAAAGTAATATTGTTTGTAGGCCATTGCGGGGGTTTTGAAAATTTGCTGAAAAATGAGGTGAAGGCTCTTTTGAATTTTTTGGTGGTGGTTTAGTGGTGTTGGAGGGTGGTTGATTGTGTTGGGATGGCATTTTCTTGCGAAATCTTTACCAAAAATTTATAAAACAACATAGAATTAGGATGAGACATATGTTGTTCATTCCATGCCAATGATTCTTCTTCATTATATGTAGGCTTTTCATTCCCTAAATTACCTTACAAGGGAAGGGATATATTATCACTACAATTACGCAAGTAGTTGCTGCCTAGAAAAGATTCATACTTGTGAATATAATGTTTTCTTCAATTTCTTTTAATTGATTGTTAGCATATTTGTGATTCTTTGATATACTTTCCATTCAATTGAAGGTAAAAAAAATTCTAAACATCAAATTTGAGTTCTTATGCAAAAATTCAATATCAAAAATTTTAATTTTGTGTGTAGGCCATTGCGGGTGTTTTGAAAATTCATTGAAAATAAGGAGCAAGTGTCACGACCCGAGCTGAGGCCCTGGCCGCGATGAGCATCCCAAACCATAAAGTATGGAGAACCCATATCTATCTGACAATCATGCACACCACTCATATACTATAAATAAAAGAGGAAAATATAATAAGACGAAAACATGGTCAATCTCTTAGTTCGACTGAACAATTCAAAAGGGAGTTTTTAACATTCAAAACACATGACACCAGTCTGTAAAATCTCTAATAATACATGAACCAACATACGTAAAAAACTAGGACAAGGACCCCAGTCGGACCATGAATCAAAATAAAATAAGAATAACTCATGACTAAGCCTTCCAAAATAAGAGAGCTCACCGACTGCAACTTTTGATCAAAAAACTCTACTTCTCAATGGAATACCATGATTGTTCCTCTAATTCTAAAATATTGGTGGTCAATATAATTGTACTAGTATGTGAAAAAACCCAAAATAGCATGCATATATGTAATACCCTATACTTTTTCCTAGTTTAAATTTGTCCCTAGAATTTTAAAGATATACTTCAAAGATGAATACCTTTTTATTTCATATAGAATTTTCCATTATGTGGAAAATTGAATAAGATTTCCACCGATACCAAATGCACCCAAATCCGACACTCGGTGAAGTAGTTATGACATTTTTAAGTTGACAGTGTGCCACCTGGGCACTCGACGCGTTGTAGATGAGGGTAAATGATAATTTTCAAATTACAGTGGCCCTCCATGATATCCCCATATCGCGGAGAAGCCCAAATTCCCAATTGTACTATTCTATTAGACCGACGCGATATTAGCGCATCGCAGAAAAGGCCAATTTCACAATTGTCTATTTCGAGTATCCCAACGCGATATTGGCGCATCACTTCAGTGGCCAAAATGGAATTTCAAAGGGGCACTACAATGGTGGCACATCGTGGAGAATGTTCAGTTCCCAATTGTCCATTTTCCAGTAAGCCACCGCGAAAGTGGCGCGTAGCGGTGGGCACCCAAATCGGAAAAATCTTACATTTTTAGTTCCGTCCAAAAGTTTAAAGAGGGAATTTTGTTCAATTATCAAGGCCCCAATTCATCCAAAATAGGGAATTAAACCCATTCTAAGAACTTTATGTCCAATTTCATCCATTATTTCTCAAAGCGAAACCCTAAAGCTCTAAAGTTTCTTCTCCAAGAAATCAAAATCCTCCATTGATTCTCCAAGAAAGCTTAAAATTGAGGATTTCTAAGGCAAGATAACCAACAACTCATATCCAAGAACTCAAATAGGAATCCATAATTTAAGAATCTTATCTAATCATCAATCAAGGTATGTGGGGTTTGTGAACAAGGATCTTCTTTCATCCTTGTTCCCAAAACCAAGATTTTACATTAAATTAATATGATTTTGAATTATATTACATGAGTTTTGAATTAGGGTTCATACCCATTATTTCTATTTGTAAAGTTATGAGATATTTTGAAGATGAATTGCATGTCAATTTTCATATTTTCATGCCTATTGCAGTAAATTATAGATTTTGAGATGAATTATCATTGTTTTCATTATCAAGCATGATTATTATGATGTTTTGAAATGAGTTTGATACATGGGTTATTTAGCCCCAAGTTTATATGTTAAGATTTTGTGAAAGATAATGCTTTAAGCATCTTATGAGCTGTTTATATCAGATTTACGATAAAGTTTTGATCTTTTGATCCTCAGATAAGTTTTGGAATCCACTTTATAGAATTTTTATAGATTGATTCAGATGAATGCATAACTAGTTTTGTAATAAACCCTTATGCTAAGTTTTAAAGTGGATTTTCACAAGATGAACGTAGCAAATAAAATGGGAGTAGTATTTAGCACCGAGTTGGGTATGATTCCATGGTCTCATACCCCAGAACTACGTGCCACCATAGAATTGACATTAAAGTGCCCATAGTGGGATGAGATAGTGATCACTTAATCTAAGATTATACTCCCTGGCAAGGGTATGACACCTCTCCCCAACGTGAGGTTTCTTTCTTAGGAGGACAAGACATTGGACTCCATGTAGCTCGCATGGTTTATGTCGGTTAGAAGAACCTCCCTTAAGATAAAGTATTTTCACTAATAGAAAGGAATAATAGAAAAGATTTTAGAAAATGAAGTATAAAGTCTTACGAATTTATTTAGACTATGCTTTACAAAAAAACTTTAGCTACAATTTTCAGCTTTCAGATCTCAGATTTAAGAGTGAGTCCTTTCTACACTTGACAGTATGATTTAAAGAGAGAATACAAGTATACCTTTTAGAACTAAATGTTATGGATCATGAGATTTATAATGTGTGTTTTACTCCTTATTGCTACGTATTTCAGTATTTCAGATATCCCAGCTCATGTGACTCATTTACATTTAGCATGCATTGTTTTATAAATTATGATGATGAGATAATGTTCTACTTATGAATTTCACCCTATATACTCAGTACATCCTTAAAGTATTGATCCACATATACATCTATGTGCTACATTGTCTCATAATATAGGTACGAGTTGTAGCATACATACCATAGTCAGAAAGTTGCAGATTCCAACCAGTAGATGATGAGTCCTCCTACTTCGGGGAATTTAGCTAAATGTCATTTATGTAATTTACTTTCATAATCATATTTATAGATTAGGGGTAGTTGGTGTTGCATCACAGCTATCTATAGTTCATATAGTAGAGGCTTTATAGATGTCAATTAGAGTCAGTTATGTAATAATAGTTCCTCTTTTCAGACACTATTAGAATGTAAAAGTTGTATCAATATTGTAATTTCACAAATTCTATTATTTTTATGATTACGCACAGTAAACTAAGTCATTTTATACATATTTATTCAGTTGCTTATCAGTTATACCAGTAGAAGTGTTATCTTGGGATCACTTATGGTCCTAAGCACCGTGTGACATCTCAGGATAGATTTTGGGGGTGTTACAAACTTGGTATCAGAGCATAAGGTTCAAGTTTTCTAGGGTTTCTATGAAGCCGTGTCTAGTAGAGTCTTATGAAACGGTACAGAGAGGTCAATATTTCTCTTCAAGAGGCTACGACATATTTAAGAAAAGTTTTCTTTCTTTCCTACTCTAAATTGTGCAGTAAAGTTTTTCTCCCAGAATCTCCTATTTATTCGTGTGTTACCCCAAAATTATTCATCTATGACTTATTCTCGAGATAACATGATTAATAAGTTCCAATTCCTCCCCAGATAATACTCTCATATTTGCAAGTAGAAGTTTCAGAAGTCACACGAAAAGGCTTGAGAGGAGTTCTCTAGTGTGTCATAAGTCCCTTAGTTTGAAAGTTATGCCCTCATCCTTATAATTTGTTCAGTTGAGATAGAATTAGATATGTATTTATATTACCCACTACCCCCCCCCCCCCCTTCAATACAAATAGTTCTCATAAGACGAGATAGTATGAACCTAGACTGTTAAATTTAGTGCGCATTCGTGGGATATTTTGAACTTTAGTGTTATGATCTATGAAAAGTAGAACCTTATTATATTTGGAATAATAGGTATAGAAGAGTAGTGACAAGAAAGTTTGAATGGCGATTGATAGAAAGTATAGTGTAATACCCCACAAAATCCTCTTCTAGTCTAAGTCTTAGAGCATATTTGGTAAAGCAAAAAATCCGAGTCTAAATGTTTCATAAATATATTCCCAATTATAAAATACTTTGAATCATGTGGGAATATATTTGAGCATGAATTAAGATCATAGAGGTCCCTTAACTCAAGGACGAGTTGAAAGCTTTCCTATTGTTCAAATTTTAGTAAGCGTCAAACTTTGGTCAATTTCAATCCACAATAACTCTTTGTATATATATAATTAAAGTACCTACTATACATCAAATGAAATCTCTTTGAATTATATTTCCAATGATACAAATTTCGTCAAAAACCGATATCGAAGCAAAGAGTTATGCCCATTTTACTCCAGCATGTCAGGCTGAGAAACTGAGTGACGACATTCGTGATAAGCTGTCACGAGCGTGACAACCTATCACCAATGTCGTCATCCCTAGGTAGATTTCTACCTCTGGTGACGACATTTTGTGACAAGCCATCATGCCCGTGACGCCCTATCACCAATGTCGTCAACCTTAACCAGAAACTCAAAATTTTACCATTTTGTGACGACAATTCTTGATGGCCTATCACCAACTTAACGGATTGTCACGGATGTCGCCAGCTATTTTTTTTCAGCAATTTAAAGACGTTTTTGCATGGGTATTTTGGTATTTTCCCACTTTTTGGAGGTCTATATAAATATGAGGAACCCCATCCAAACCCTAATTCCTTTATCTACTCTTTTAATTCTCTTAAAAGAAAATATCTAGGGTTTCAATTCAAGAACACTAATATTCGAAAAATTCATCCATAATTCTTCAAGATTTCTTCAACAATCAAGTTCATCATAGAGTGATCTACGAGAATTATTTATTACAAGTGCGGATAGAGTCTCAAGCATTAGAGATCATCCAATTTCAAAGATTAAGGTATGTAGATATTGGTTCTTGGGTCCCTTTCATCAAAGAAGCTCAAGAACCCTTTTTAAAAATCAAAGATTTTTATATTTATGAGTTTTTAATGATTTGTATGAGTTGAAATTGATGTTACATGTGTTGTTGAGTTTTGATTCATGTTTGTTTATAAGATTCAGGAGCCTTGACCCTAGTAGGTGGAATCCATGTGATATTTGTGATGAATCTTCCTTATGTTGCTTTTTATGTGATGTGTTCATGTCAAATAGGTGTAGAAGTGGTTTAATAAGTGAAGCATGTTCCCCCTAGGTTTGATAAAGATCTTACGTGAAGCATAAGGTCCATTGTAGCATGTTGAAGATGAAACCCCAAATTGTGAGTTAGTTTATGCATGCCTAGTGTTTGATAAAATGCCCAAGTGAATGAATTATTCCATGGTAGTGGGAAATCCCCAAATAAGTGTGAACCCATGCATTTCTAGTTTTTGTTGAAGGACCTTAGTGAATAAGTGGAGATGTGACAGTAGTAAATTCCCCAATTATGTGCTCTTGATATATGCTAAGTTTTTAATACATGCCAAGTGGTTAGCAAGTAAGTTATGACATGATAGTATGAAGTTTCCCCAAGCCATGTGATATCCAAACACATGTCAAGACTGATTTAGGTATGAAATAGTTGAGGTAAAACCTTGTTGAATGGAGTAAGATGTAGTAGCATGTTTCCCCTACGTTATTATATAATTGTGATTCAGAGATGCTTAAAGTGACCCCTTGGCGATTGTGATGATGAATAGATGTTTGTGATCCTTAAATGCTTGAGGTGATGTTTTACTAACGGTAAGTTACTTTAATGATTGTGATGATAAATGAATGCTTATGATGATGAAAGAATGCTTGTAATGATGAATGAATGATTGTGGTGATGACTAGTCAAGAATGATTATGCTCGTGTCAGTTTCTCAATAATTCCAGTCGAGCCATGATTCTCAGAACTCTATATTCTTAGACAAGTGCAAAACTTAAGAAAGCTCAGTAATCTCAGTTATCTCTATAATCTCTGTATCGCTAGTAATCTAGACTCAGTCCTATAATCAACTCAGATCTAATAGTATTCAAGTGATTCAATTCAAATCCCAGAAGCGATTTGAGTAATCTATTCAATCTCTGTATCGTCAGTCAGATATCATGATTCGATACCTTTTATGTCAGATACAGAACTAAGTAATCTCAGCGTAACTCAGTCAGATCTTTTAAGAAACATGATTAGTATCAGATTTAGTTTAGTTATGTTCAGTTAAGATTTCAGTTTAGAGTCTTTCAGTTGGGAGTAGAAACTAGCACCGAGTGAGGAAAGGGATGGAGGCTCCCCGTTAGAGAGGACGAGTTGTTAGGAACAATCCCTGAACTACAGTATGAGAACTCAGTATGTCAGTGGTTCCAGTTGCGTAAGCATGCCTTGAAATGCTTACATTTCTTGAGTAGGTTATGTTGATCCATATTTTTAGTCTATCAAGCGACATTCGAGGACGAATGTTTCCAAGAGAGAGATATTGTAATGCAAAATCCTCTTCCAGTCTGAGCCTTAGAGCGTATTTGGTAAAGAAAAAAATCCAAGTATAAATGTTTCAGAAATATCTTCCCAAGTATGAAATACTTTTAATCATGTGGGAATCTAATTGAGCATGAATTAAGATCATAGAGGTCCCCTAACTCAAGGATGAGTTGAAAGTTTTCCTACCGTTCAAGTTTTAGTGAGCGTCAAAACTTTGGTCAACTTCAATGGACCATAACTCTTTGAATATATCGAATTATAGGACCTACTATCTATCAAATAAAATCTCTTTTAATTATCTTTCTAATGATACTAATTTAGTCAAAAACCGATATTATAGTAAAGAGTTATACCTGTTTTACTCCAGCATGTCAGGATGAGAAACTGAGTGACGACATTCGTGATAAGCTGTCACGAGCGTGATGACCTATCACCAATGTCATCATCCCTAGACAGATTTCAACCTCTGGTGATGACATTTTGTGACAAGCTGTCATGCCCGTGATGTCCTATCACCAATGTCGTCAACCTTAACCAAAAACTCAAAATTTCACCCTTTTGTGACGATAATTCGTGACGACCTATCACCAACTTGACGTCTTGTCACGGATGTCGTCAGCTATTTTTTTCAGCAATTTAAGAACGTTTTTTCAAGGGTATATTGGTCTTTTCCCACCTTTTTTAGGTCTCTATAAATATGAGGAACCCCATCCAAACCCTAATTCCTTCATCTACTTTTCCACTTCTCTTAAGAGAAAATATCAAGGGTTTTAATTCAAAAACTCTAATCTTCCAAAAATTCATTCATAATTCTTCAAGATTTCTTCAAGAATCGAGTTCCTCATAGTGTGGGATTCAAGAATTATATATTACAAAAGCAGATAGAGTCTCAAGCATTAGAATTCATCCAATTTCAAAGATTAAGGTATGTAGATGTTGATTCTTGGGTCCCTTTAATCTAAGAAGCTCAAGAACCCTTTTTAAAACTCAAAGATTTTTATGTTTATGAGTTGTTAATGATTTTTATGAGTTGAAATTAATGTTACATGTGTTGTTGAGTTTTGATTCATGTTTGTTTATAAGATTCATGAGCCTTGACCCTAGTAGGTGGAATCCATGTGATATTTGTGATGAATCCTCCTTATGTTGCTTTTTATGTGATGTGTTCATGTCAAATGGGTTTAGAAATGGTTGAATAAGCGAAGCATATTCCCCCTAGGTTTTATAATGAGCTTAGGTGAAACATAAGGGCCATTGTAGCATGTTAAAGATGAAACCCCAAATTGTGAGTTAGTTTATGCATGCCTAGTGTTTGATAAAATGCCCAAGTGAATGAATTATTCCATGGTAGTAGGAAATTCCCAAATAAGTGTGAACCCGTGCATGTCTAGTGTTTGTTGAAGGACCTTAGTGAATAAGTGGAGATGTGATAGTAGTAAATTCCCCAATTATGTGCTATTGATATATGCTAAGTTTTTAATACATGCCAAGTGGTTAGCAAGTAAGTTATGACATGATAGTATGAATTTTCCCCAGCCATGTGATATCCAAACACATGTTAAGGCTTATTTAGGTATGAAATAGTTGAGGTAAAACCTTGTTGAATGGAGTACGATCTAGTAGCATGTTTCCCCTATGTTATTATATGATTATGATTTAGAGATATTTAAAGTGACCCCTTGGAGATTGTGATGATGAATAGATATTTTTTATGCTTAAATTCTTGAGGTGATGTCTTAATGACTGTGAGATGCTTTAATAATTGTGATGATAAACGAATGCTTGTTATGATGAACGAATGCTTGTGATGATGAATGAATGATTGTGGTGATGACTAGTCAAGAATGATTATTCTTTACTTTTATGTTATCGAGTCTTGGGGGTATTTATACCCGACTATAGATCTGTGGCCTAGAGCCTATGTCAGTTTCTCGATTATTCCAGTCGAGCCATGATTCTCAAATGTATCCTCAGATAAGTGCAGAACTTAAGAAAGCTCAGTAATCTGAGTTATCTCTGTAATCTCTGTATCGCTAGTAATCTAGCCTCGGTCCTGTAATCATCTGAGATCTAATAGTATTTAAGTAAATTAATTCTAATCTCAGAAGCGATTCGAGTAATCTATTCAAGCTCTATATCGTCGGTCATATACCATGATTCAATACCTTTTCCATCAGATACGGAACTAAGTAATCTCAGTGTAACTCAGTCAGATATTTTGAAAAACATGATCAGTATAAGATTCAGTTTAGTTGTGTTCAGTTAACATTTCAGTTCAGAGTCTTTTAGTTGGAAGTAGAAATTAGCATCGAGGGAGGGAAGGGATGGAGGCTCCCCATCAGAGAGGCCGAGTTGTTTGGAGAAATCCCTGAACTCCATAACTGTGTAGCCAGCGCAGGATATAGGAGTCCCCGTCAGTAGAGGCTATCACCATCAGAGAGGTTTGACTATTATATTGCCTTAAGTCGACATTCTGTGAGGTTCATCCCGTTAGAAAGGCTTGAACAGAGAGGTATTTACCTATGGCACGGTATTGACACCCTTCCAGCTGGGGTTATAGGTTAGACCTCACCTGTCATAGGTTGGGGCATGTCGGTTAAGTAACTTCTTCCCATAGTTGTAGTTTCAGTATCAATCTTCAGAACTAAAGACTGTGTGGTACAGTTGTCTATCTCAGTGAGGAACTCAGATAGTTCCATTGATTCATGAACCATCCCGTCAGATAGGCTTGGTCTCATATACATATACTTATTATCATATCTAGAGATCTCCCATCAGAGAGGCTTGATCTCAGTCTCAGACCATATGGAGTATTCTTATTATCATATCTAGAGATCTCCCGTCAGATAGGCTTGATCTCCATCTCAGATTCTGTTGAGTATTCTTGTTGTCAGATTCAGACATGATCATACTTATTATCATTAATAATCGCTTCAGGAATAATTTGTTAGAAAAGTTGATCTCTAATTCTGTCAGTCAAAAGCAGTAAGCTTAGAATTCAATCCTTGATGTAAGTACATCCAGTCTCTCTGTTATCAGTATCAGATAAGTCAATGATTCAGTGTCTCAATGTCAGTAGTGAGTTCAGTCTACAGTAAAGTGGTATCTGAGTTTCAGTATCTAGAGTTGCGGTGATTGTGTCCATGGTCCATGCATTCATGTATGTGTTCTCATTTGGCCTCTTCATGATTATTCAGTTTAGATAATGTGCAAGCATGAGCCCTTGCATTATCCTACCTTATCTACATACTCGGTACATTCCTGTACTGACCTATTTACACTATAGTGTTTTATTTGACAACATAGGTTCAGAGGCATAGGATCCAGAGTATCCTCAGCAGTTCAGTACCAATCAGTAGCAGTAGCAGTGAGTCCTCTTTTTTCGAGGATGAATTTTAGTTTACTATTATTGCTTTAGTCTTTGTTTATTTTCAGTTGATGGAGTTAGTTGGGGACCTGTCCCATCAACTCCGTAGTTCAGATAGTTTAGAGGTTTTTCAGACAGATGTATTAGTATTTAATTTTTTGTATTATGAGTATTAATAGATGTGTTGAACCTTATGGCTACTTTCCGCATTTATTTTAGATATTATGCAGTGTATAGGTAAAGATATCAGTAAAGAATTAGCTTGTGGTCATTCGGGATCATAAACACCGTGTGACATCTCTGGATGGGATCTTGGGGCGTTACATATAGAGATAAACTTATGCATGTTATCGAGATATATTAAGGTGATATGTCCTTTGTGTGTTAGTTAAGTGGAGGGTGAAGAAGGAGTTATTAGTTAAGGTAAGTTTTAGTTCACTTGATGTATGGAAGGAGTTATTAATGGTATTTATTGTGATTGAAAAGGGCAGGATATTAATGAAGTATTTGGTAGTTTTGTAGTGTTAATTTAGGTTTCTCTAGAGGCTGCAAAAAGAAGTTTAGTTGAAACTTATAGAGCTATTATGGCAATTTAGGTTTATAGAATGGTAAATAGTAATGATGTGTAGAAGGATGATGTGTTAATGGATTATGATAAGATAGTCCATATGATTATGATCGATTATCGTTGGTATAAAGTTCTAGTGGACTAGTGTTTCTTTATGTTCTATTTTATAACTTCCATGTGAGAATTGAACTTAAGGTGGGTTGTTAGATCATGTTTATCACTAGACATTAAGTTTGAATAGTTAAAGGTCATCAAGGTGGACATAATGATTTCTTGGTTAGTGATGCTAGTCATATAGTGTATGATGTTCTTAATAGCTAAGTTAAGGAGCTGAGTTATGGATAGATAATGTTGAGCCTTTTTGGTATGATCTTGATTCTCATGGTTTAGAAATATAAGTTTAGAGATATGGTAATAATAGACCATGACAGAAGCAGTATGATTCATTAAGGTTTGGGGATATCCATGTTACGCGTTAGAATCTAAGTTTGAATCCTTAAAGATTAAGCAAATAGAAATAAGAGTTGAAGCTCTAGATGGTGTCAAATCAGGATATGGTTATACTTATGAAAGTTCTAAGTTAGTAAGTGTTCAATATAGTAAGTGATGACTAGTGGAGATATTGAAAGATAGAGTTGTACCTCGAAAGGAAGTATTGGAAGTGGGTTTTACATTTTCAGGCATAGTCTTTCAGAGTAAGTTTATTATTTGTATGTATTGTTTTGTTTCAGACTTAGAGTGATGGCTTAAATCTAAGTGGGAGATGATAGAATGAGTACTAAAGTCAGACTTCTAGATTCTAGTAGTGATGTCAGTGTAGTACAGAACACCAGAAGTTGAGGATGAGGCTCAACCCATTCTTATTTTAGTATTTGTTTTTTTTCAGTTATCCTAATATCTATTCATGCCTTACGTGTCAGTCTCATGATCATAGTTCATGTTCATGCATTTAATATAGAATCATGTACTCTCCCAGTTCCTAGTGTGAGGAGTTTCAATTCATTCAGCAGTCGGAATCACATTGCATAAGTTATGAACTCCAAATTCAGGGCATGCAGCTCATGACTCATGTACCCATGCTTTACAGTATGTTTAGTTCCAGTACTCATGCAACACCCTTAACGATCAGCAAAATTTAGTGTTATATCATGTACGTTCTCAGATTAGATCTTTTTAAGTAATCTATATCGTGAATACTATATTCCTTAGGCCTCGGTAAAGTTTCAGTTACGCTTAGTATTGCTTAATGTTTCAGGCCCTGGTATTCCAACCTTTTAGTGACCTTCCCTTAGGTCAAGGTAGTGATAATGAATACTTATGAAGATGAGAAAGAGTAATTGTGTTACAGTTGGGAAGATTGTTGTATGCTTATCGTATGTAAGTCTATAAGCTCTAAAGAATATTGAAGTGAAGCTTTTATGTATGACTTGGTTAGTTGAGAATATTTCTATACGTGTTTTCCTAGAATTAGTACATGGAAGTTGCTATTGATGGAGGTTTGTAGGATATGAGAGAGATGCTCTTACACATTTTTGTTTAGAAGTGCATATGTGGTTATGAAGATAGGCTTGAATGTCATGTTGGTATATAGGATGATAGGTATGTGGTGTATTAATGAATTTCTAGTAAGAGGTTGGATTTAGTTGTTAAAATCATAAGGATAATCATGCTAGAGTGAGTAGTTATGACAATGCTTGGGGTATTGAATTCATTGTTGAGACTAGTGTTATGGTGTTATGTTCAGTACCTCATGATTCCAAGTTTGGCTTGACCTTGATGAGAGGATTTAGTTCAGTTTAGAATTTAATAGATGGATTTATCAATGCCACATGAGAATTATAAATTGAATCAAGTGAATATGGTATTTAAAGGGGGATAGTATAGATGAGGGAGTAATTGCAAAGTCTTTCTAAGCTTGAAAGTACGAAGTTGCATTGCTTAAGTCCTAGAAATTCTATCCTGACTTATGATTTATAGGTCTAAGTTCCATGCTATAGATTTGGGGCAATGTTGTAATACCCTGAGTTTTTATCTCATAAACCTCTCATTCTTTTTCTCACGAAATCAGATCCAGCCTAATGTAATGGTTACTCATAAGCTGACTGTCTCGTTTTTATCTCAGTCATATAGCCTTTTTTTCATGAGAACTCATGCACTCCAAGATCAGTTCAGTAAGCTCATTATGTTTGAGATTCAGTCATACAGTTATTTCAGTTGTGCATAATATCTTATAGCCTCAATTCCATAGTATTCTTAGCTTAATTAGCCACATTTGAGGATTAATGTTCCCAAGGGGGATATATTGTAATACCCCATACCTTTTCCTAGCTTAAATTCATCCCTAGAATGTCAAAGATCCTCTTCAAAGATGAATACCTTTTTATTTCATATATAATTTTCAAGATTTATTCTTTCCATTATGTGGGAAATTGAATAAGCTTTTCACTGATACCAAATGCACCCAAATCTGATTCTCGGTGAAGGAGTTATGACGCATTTATGTTGAAGTGTGCTACCTGGGCAATCGGCCCGTCGCAGAGAAGGGTAAAATGATAATTTTCAAATTCCAGTGGCCCTCCTTGATAGACCCGCATCAAGGAGAACCCCAAATTCCCAATTGTCCCATTCCAGTGGACTGACATGATATTGCCGCATCGCAGAGAGGGCCAATTTCCCAATTATCAATTTCCAGCAGCCCAACACGATATTGGCACGTCGCGCTAGTGGAGAAAATGGCATTTCAAAGGGGCACCGTGATTGTGGCGCGTCACGGAGAATGTCCAGTTCCCACTTTTCCATTTTCCAGTAAGCTACCGCGATAGTGGCGCATCGCGGTGGCCACCCAAATCAAAAAAATGTTACATTTTCAGTTCCGTCCAGGAGCTTAAAGAGGGCATTTTGGTCAATTCCCAAGGTCCAATTCGTCCAAAACAAGGAATAAAACCCATTCTAAGCACTTTATGCCCAATTTCATCCATTTTCTCTCAAAGCAAAACCCTGAAGCTATAAAGCTTCTTCTCCAAGAAATCAAAATCCTCCATTGATTCTCCAAGAAAGCTTAAAATTGAGGATTTCCAAAGAAAGATAACTAAGAACTCATCTCCAAGAACTCAAATAGGAATCCATATTTCAAGAATCTTCATCAAATCATAAATCAAGGTATGTGGGATTTATGAACAAGGATCTTTTTCTATCCTTGTGCCCAAAACCAACCTTTTACATTAAATTCATATGATTTTGAATGATATTACATGAGTTTTGAATTAGGGTTCATACCCATTATTGCTATTTGCAAAGTTATGAGTTTTTGAGATATTTTGAATTAGGGTTCATACCCATTCATTCTTCTTCCATCCTAGCTATTTGCATGTCTATTTTTATATTTTCATGCCTATTGTAGTAAATTACAGATTTTGAGATGAATTATCATTGTTTTTATTATGAAGCATGATTATTATGATATTTTGACATGAGTTTGATACATGGGTTATTAAGCCCCAAGTTTATATGTTGAGATTTTCAGAAAGATGATGTGTTAAGCATCTTATGAGCTGATTATATCAGATTTACAATAAAATTTTAAACTTTTGATCCTCAAATAAGTTTTGGAGTCCACTTTACAGAATTTTTGTAGATTACAAAAAGCAAAATAGTTTTCATTTACAGATTTATTCAGATGAATACATAATTAGTTTCGTAATAAACCCTTATGCTAAGTTTTAAAGTGGATTTCCAACAAGATGAGCGTAGAAAATTAAAGGCAAGTAGTATTTAGCACTGAGTTGGATATTATTCCAAGGTCTCATACCCCTGAACTACATGTCACCGTAGAATTAAGATTAAAGTTCCCAGAGTGGGCGGAGATAGTGATCACTTAAGCTAAGGTTATACTCCCTGGAAAGAGTATGACACATCTCCCCATTGTGAGGTTTCTTCCTTAGGAGGACGAGAAGTTGGACTCTATGTAGCTCGCATTGTTTATGTCAGGTTTGAAGAAAATCCCTTAAGATAAACTATTTTCTCTAATAGAAAAGAATAATAGAAAATATTTTATAAAACTTAGAGTAAAGGCTCACGAATTTATTCAGACTATGCTTTACAGAAAGACTTTAGCTACAGTTTTCAGCTTTCAGATCTCAGATTTAAGAGTGAGTCCTTTCTACACGTAGACATTATGATTTAAAGACAGAATACAAGTACATCTTTTATAACTAAATTTTATGGCTCACGAGATTTATAAAGTGTGTTTTACTCCTTATTGCTACGTATTTCAGATATTCTAGCTTATGTGAGTCATTTACATTTAGCATGCATTGTTTTATAAATTATGATGATGAGATGATGTTTTACTTATGCATTTCACACCCATTTACTCAGTACATCCTCAAAGTACTGATCCACATATACGTCTATGTGTTATATTGTATCATAATGTAGGTACGAGTTGTAGTACGCATACCATATTCAGACAGTGGCAGATTCTAGCCAGCAGATGATGAGTCCTCCTACTTTGGAGACTTTAGTTAGATGTCATTTATGTACTTTACTTTCTTACTCATATGTATTGATTAGGGGTAGTTGGATTCGCATCCCAAGTATCTATAGTCAGCATAGTAGAGGCTTCATAGACATTAGTTAGAGTCAGTTATGTAATTTCAGTTCCTCTTTTCAAACTTTATCAGAATGTAAAAGTTGTATCAATATTGTAATTTCACAGATTCCATCAGTTTTATGTTTTCGCAAAGTTAACTCAGTCATTTTATACATATTTATTCAGTTGCTTATGAGTTATACCTGTAGAAGGGTTAGCTTGGGATCACTCATGGTCCTAAGCACCGTGTGACGTCTCGAGACAGATTTTTGAGGCATTACAGTATATACAAAATAGGCGAGAGCATTTCACAATAACAGTAAACATTATATAAGTAAAAATACATAGGCATATTTAATAAATTTTAAATCAATTCCTGACAACTTTGACTCACTCTTTGTTATTCTCATAAGCTAATTGGTACACCCTACAATTCAGTAATTCCATGGGCTATGTGGAATCCTCCCTTGACTCGGCGGCCAAGCCCCCAATCCTAGTAGCCACCAGGATTGTGGTTGGTTATACCCCCCATGTGAGATGTCCTAACTATTTTATTATCCTTCTATGCAGGATACAATATCATAAGTCCAACATCGACAACTACGGTTTCCACCGATGAGCCCTTACACTCAAACACCTTTTTTGGGTGACCAACTAGCTCTCTTAAGCCTAACTTTTAATTCTTTAAAATAAACATGCTTCATACTATCAAAACATTCAATACGTATCTTGGTAAGGGCATATAATCACCAAGTATCATCATGCCCTGACTTGCAAGTAAATCAAATCACATCACATCATATCTGCAACCCTTTTTACTTATTATCATATTAATTACCACCCATAGCTTTCAAACATCAAGTGAGGGAGAGTCATGCAGTAGGTATTCATTTGAATTCACATCAAAAACACTCTCCTTTCAATAGTACAATCATATGGTGATTATGTTATGTTTACATTGTTCAAAAACCATAAGAATTGTTAATTTTTAAACGATAAACCTTTTTCATTTAAAACCCCCCTTTCAACAACCACAAACCATATCATTCCATGATTATTAGTAAAGGATTCACTCACTAGTTTTCTTTAAGAAAATTCATGTATTTAAACAATCTACAATACTTGAAATTAAAGATATTATAAAGGAGAGGGATATTTATCAATCATGCACTCAATCAAACTATTCATTACTAACGAAAACAAGTGTATATAGATACATTTAAGTTGCATGAGAAATAGTTCAAAACAGCCATATGCATTATCCAAACAATTCCATGCCACTTACTTTTCTCACTAATGTCGAAACTCTACTTTAAAAATATGTTTGGCTCTTCTTTAAAAACATGTTTGGGGATCTTTAATCTAGATAAAAATATTAAAAATTATGCCTATGGTGTTTAGAGAAGTCCCACACACCTTAAGTTCTTTGGTTGAAGAATGGAACCCTATTCTTGAAACTTTTCTTGATAATAATGACTTAAAAGATGAATCTTTGATCTTTGGGAGGGAAGTTAGGGTTTTTCTATGATAGAAAATAAAAATAATAGTGTGTATAATTCTTTTGGGGGCTGAAATTTAGTGTTATGGGCGGATTTGGGTGAGGGAAAGTGACCAAAATGCCCCTACACCCTTTAGGAACTGAAATAGCATGTGAAACAGTTCCTTATCATGTTGTCCATCGCATCGCGTCTCCCATTGCATCGAGCTCCATTGTGCCGCATCCCAATCGCGTTGGCTTACTACCTCTCAGAAAAAAGGCCATAACTTTTCACTCGGTTAGCGGATTAAGGTGAAACTGGTATCATTGGAAAGATAATTGGATTATATATAATTTTTTGGGACTTGAAATGAAAAATTCTTCATATATCAAAAGTTATACATGTTCAAAGTTGACACTTGTAGAATCAAATACCAAACTATGAACGATTCAAAGGATCTTAGCTCAACTTTGCTCTAAGTGATTTTCATGAATATTTCTTACCTCGTAATCACTTAAAAAACTAGTATAAAGATCATGACACATAAATTTAAATATGATTCATGGGATTAGAGTTTACACACTTAGAAAAGATGGTCCGATTTCAAGCTCGAAAATGCGAGGCATTAAATTATCTCCACTTTAGGATCATTCATCCTCGAAGGATGGGTAGGGTCTTGTTGAAAACTCTAAAAGCGTAGAATTAAGAACGAAACCTCGCATTGAACATTTTTCCTCAACAAAATATGCAAAGGCATCAAATGAGCTTCATGATAACCCCTAGTGAAACGTGTAAGCACGAAACATGTGGTAATGAGACTTTATATAGGAATGATCTTGCACATGAGTTCTATGAATCATAATCATCACAATATAAGGCATGAGTTAATTTAGTGAAATAGGCTTGATTTACATTAGCACTAATCATGACATAAGGTTTCGTGGAAGATAAGAAATCGAAGAATTCTCTGCCTTACGAGATACCACGAATAGACATTACACTTAGAAACACTACTCATCTATGCCCCCAAACAACAAATAACATACTTCATCATTTCCAACTTACAATTCTCCCATAACACTTCAAACTACAAGAGTTTGAGTCCTGTCGTGTATTACTTCTATGTTAAAGCCAAACTTAGAGAAAAGAGGTGATAATTTAAGCTATGGGACTACATATAAGAATATTACTTCACCTTATCACTACCATCAAACACCAGGGAGTTTTAATTTAGGGAATACTAACCACATAGTACGCGGATTGTGTTTTAATCAATTACAATATTCAAGCATACCATTACTACATCCACTTCATGGATTTCCCCCACTAAGACCAGCAAATTCAATCACTTTCCCAAAGATTTTTGCCATAGATCTCCTTCCTAACTTATTCTCATAATGAAAGTCCATCTCCTTGTTTCCCCCATCACCAATAACCTTAGCTAAAGAGATCAAATCAAAGTTTTCACATTCAAAAACATCTACTCCCCCCTTCTTAATTCACTATTACTCTTCCATAACAACTATCATACTATCATTTTGAGGGTCATTGAGGGACCTGAGCATATGCCTCAAGGAAAGAAGTAACACTATTCAATGATAACATATACTTATTGCACTACTCAAGGTGGGATATGAGATGAAGGTACAATACAATAGACACGAAGTGCTCCATATATCAAGTGTTTGAATCATAAATAGAGAGTCGCTCTGGCATTAACACAACATAGCATGAGTCATTACCTAATGAGTCGTACAACATAAGTTTGGGATTTATGAAGTTAACATTTGAGACAAGAACATCTACTCGAGGCTATCGCTTCCAATTTTTAGAGCTTAAAATAGTGACGAGTTCACACAACTTTATGATTTTGGGTAATCCCAACATAAAATGGACCAGTAACATTTAGGAAGCATAGTTTCTTAGAACCAAGCATTTAGTGAGACGTGATTTTTTATGGATCATGAGAAACATAACATAGATCTTAAGTATCTAGAATATTGGATTACCGAGGGACATTATTGCTTCTAGTTTGGAGGTCGGAGCATGACATGAGTTACATAGAGTTCTCAAACCTTAGATATAGGCAAAACTTGAATACATAAGACTTTGGTAGAATGACCTCTTAAATTAGACTAGGAGGAGCTTGCTTGCATAGGAATTGATTTTTTCATGATTCTTACTTGAAACTTGACACCGCAAGAAAATTCGGGAACTACTTTAATTCATCATATCCCCCTTAGATCAAAATCACAATTCTAAATGAAGGACATATCTTCACATTAAATCTTACAAGCATAACACTCATCACAATGGGGTATCACCATACACATAAATTCTAAACTTCCTCTTTTTAACTATACTCTAAAGGCATTAATGTTCGAGAACTCTACTCTTTATTTCTCACTATCCCCTATCATAATCAACCTACAACTTATAGTCTCATGAGCATAACCATCCTCACTCCTTATCACATAAACAAAATCCACTCTCCACTCCTTAACATTCTAATATTAGAACGTTAATTACATAACTTACATCATAATAAAAATTTTAAGACTATACCAAAGGCAAATACTGCCTACTTATATTTTCTCCATTCGTCTCTAAAGAATAGAACATCACACAACAACTCCTTAGTCTTTTCCATACCACGAGATTCGATAATAAATCTAGGTACGCGTGACCCTCGTACACATCACACTTTATCTAACAACATGCTACCTCTAGGTTCAACTTATTCTTATATAATCACGCTCTTATACACTTAATGACTCACCCACAATTCATCATTTTAACACTAGTACTCATGTACATAAATATCACAATTATTTACTCCTTTTCCACAAATTTCCAACCAAAGATATTGCACACATCGAATCAAGCCTACTACTTACTCCCACAAAACAAGCATCATTAATATTAAGCAACTATTATTTTTACCACTAAACTCCATATCTAAAGTTTGATCCTATTTTCTAACAACACCAATCATATAACACCGATGAAGCAGGTCACGTACTATACCATTCTATCAAATTGGGGAATCAACCCAACTACGCCATTTAACTTAACTATTGCCCATAAGTTCATTATCTCCACAACAATACTACCACGCCTTAGAATCTACCACACACCTTCTCAATTGTAGTACTAGCTTACAACAACCAAAGAAAAGACAATCGGGGGTGGGGAGGATTAAAGTCACCTATTAGGGACAGTCGATCTTAATCTTATCACATAACCCATTACGATCTTATAAACATATTCTACTTTCTCACATCATACTTACCCTCCCATGCATACATTTAAACTACCTTTAAATTCTCTTTACGGCAATGAGTCTCTACCCATAACTTATTAACTGATATACCCCTTTCCATTCACAGCCTTCAAATAATTTCTACAACTACCATAGTTATCCACTTGGAGATCCTTACCTATTTTTAATAACTAATATTCACAACTAAACACTTCTTCCACAAACTACCATATAATCTAAAAATATCGCTACAACATTATCCAATCACCATAAAAGAGTAACCAACCCCTCGGTTAAGGGTTATACAACTGCTAACCTTGTAACTTCAAGTCACAAACTTCTGGACTATCTCACTACCAATGGGTTGTGACACTTTAACATATACTACTACTCGGGTAGAAATATAGTTCCAACATTCTTCTACACATCATTACCCTTATGCATGACATTTGCAACACGAATTTTTAAAAGGGGACTGAATATACTTTGGACCTCCAGCTGAAAAGAATGATTTCATCACGATAAAGGTATACACTCGAATCAATACAACTTGAAGCACTAACAGACTCCTCTCAAGTCCTTATACAATCTCATAACTTTATGTATAACTCAATCATAGAGAACCATTGGGGAAGCTAGACCCTTAGACTCAGATTGCCTCAACAATGAGGCATGGCCTGTGAACTTTGAACAAGGAATTTGGATAACTTTCTTTTGGATGACGCTATAGCACAAAATAGAGTATGAAAGATTAAGAAACAACTCCTAAATTCCCGGTAGCCTCCTAATTATAAGTGTGGTGTACAACACACCCATAAGCAAGACTCTACTAGACCCAATTTTGCAGATACCCTGGGACCATGAATCGGGCTCTGATACCAAGTTTTTCATGACACGAGCTGAGGACTTGACCGCTATGAGCATTCCAAACCATAAAGGCTTGGAGGCCCGTATCTATCTTGCAATCATGTACGACACTTTTATACTATAAAGAAAAGAAGAAAATATAATAAGATAGAAACATGGTCAATCTCTTAGGTTGACTAAATAATTCAAAAAAGAGTTCTTAACATTCAAAACACATAACACCATTCTACAAAATCTCTAATAATACAAGAACCAACATACGTAATAAAATTGGAACAAGGAACCTAGTCGGACCATGAATCAAAATAAAATAACAATGACACATGACTAAGCCTTTCGAAATAAGGGAGGCTCACCAACTGCAAGTTCTGACCAAACAACTATACTGCTTAACAAAACCCTGGGACTATGCCTCAGATCCTAAAATATAGGGGGTCAATACAATTATACTGGTATATGAACAAACCTAATATAGCATGCATTTATACAAAATAGGTAAGAACATTTCACAATAATAGAGAACATTATATAGTAAAAATACATGGTCATATTTAATAAATTTTGAATCAATACTTGACAACCTTGACTCACTCTTTGTAATTTTCTGAGCTAATCGGTACACCTTACAATTTAGTAATTCCACGGGTTATGTGGAATATGCCCTTGACTCGGTGGCCAAGCTCCCAATCCAAGTAGCCGCCAGGATTGGAGTTGGTGATACCCCCAATGTGGGCATACTGTAGGAATCCCCCCATTTGAGATGTCCTAATTATGCGATGTCCTAATTATGCTATTATCTTTCCATGTAGGATACAATATCATAAGTCCCGCATTGGCATCTACGGTTTCCAGCGATGAGCCCTTACACTTAAATGCCTTCTTCAGGTGACCAACAAGCTCTCTTAAGACCAACTTTTCATTCTTTAAAACAAATATACTTCGTACTATCCAAATATTCAATACGTATCTTGGTAAGGGCATATAATCACCAGGTATTATCATAACCTGACTTGCAAGTCAATCAAATCATATCACATCATATCTATAACCTTTTTCACTTATTATCATATTAATGACCACCCATAGATTTTAAACATCAAGTAGGAGAGAATCGTGCAGTAGGTTTTTATTTCAATTAACATCAAAAACACTCTCATTTCAATAGTATAAGCATAAGGTGATCATGTTATGAATACATTATTCAAAACCCATAAGAATTATTAATTTTGAAATGATAAATGTTTTTTATTTAAAATTTCCCTATTAACAACCACAAAACATATCATTCCATGATCATTAGTAAAGGATTCACTCACTAGTTCTCTTTAAGAAAATTCATGGATATAAATAATTTACAATACTTGAAATCAAAGATATCATAAAGGAGAGGGATTTTTATCAGTCATGCTCTCAATCAAACTCTTCATTACTTACAAAAACATATGTACATAGTTACAATTAAGTTTCATGAGAAATAGTTCAAGACAACTATATGCATTATCAAAACAATTCTATGCCACATACTTTTCGCACTAATATCGAAACTCTTCTTTAAAAATATCTTTGGGGATCTTTAATCTAGATAAAAATAGTAAAAATTATGCCCATGGTGTTCAGAGTAGTCCCACATAGCTGTAACTCCCTGAGTCTGGTACCCCGAATGCTACACGGTGCTCATAATCCAAAGACCACAAGCTAACACATGACAAGTACCTGCTGCAATAACTGAGTAATAATACTGTATAATGCGAAATAATGGGCTGAAATGCCATATGGTTCAAAACTGTAATACTGATAACGAGAAATGATAAAATATGATAAAATATCAAAATCTAAAATACTGAATACAGTCTGAACATCTAGTCTGGAAAGCCTCTAAAACTGAATTGTATGAATAAGGATTTGATGGGACAATACCCCAACTAACTCCATCTACTGAATTACTAAATCTAATGAGATAATAAAATAAAAGAATATCCTCGAATAATGAGAACTCACTGCTAGTTTGTTTGCTGAAAGTCTGATCTGCTAAGAATGCTCTGGGGCCTGTACAGTTGAACCTGTGATATAAAACATTATAGCATAAAAGAAAAGTATGTGTCAGTACGTGTGAATGTACTGGTACACAAAGTGAGGTAAGGTAGAATGAATGGGTTTATATACATGAACAATAATAACTGAATAACATGAGTATGATTGAATGAGAGTACATGTATGAATACGTGAATTGTAACTTAAATTGAGATAATACTGGATACTGAGCTTGAATACTAATTAACTTATGTAACTAATAACTGATATACTATTTACTGAGTGGTTGTATCTGACAGTCCTGATTTTGATGGAACGAGCTGAGTTTTGTACAGAGCTAAGTGACTATATCTGACAATTCTGAAATTGGTAGAACTATCTAAGTTCTTTACTAAAGACTGAGATTGAGACTGTGGGAGGTAATCATCTAATCGAAATGCCCCTTTTTCTAAATAGATTTGGGGTCCAACCTCTATCCCAGCTGGAAGGGTGTCAGTACAATGCCATGGATAAAGACACTAAAGAGATACCCTCATCTAGCAGGTACTCAAATGAGAATGATGGGACCCTCAACTGACAGTTTAAGCCACCTCATCAACCCTCATCTAGCAGGTTTTTGATGTCTCAATCTATGCTGGCTACGTAGTTCTGGAATGTAAGGACTGCTTCTAAGGATCACATCCTCTACTAACAAGTCAGTCCACATCCTTGGGTTCACTCAGTGCTGAATCTCACTTCCAACTGAATAGACACTTGACTTATTTGGTATTTTATACTAGGCATGACTGAGATTTTAATGATTGTACTGATTTACTGAGTTGAACTGAGTTTACTGAGGACAAAACTGAATACTGAATGAGACTATATGAATATTGAGTTACTGAGTTTTCCTGAGTTCTATAACTGAACTAGAGTACTACTGATCGTGACATAACTGAGATTGTTCTATAACTGACATTAGCTCTAGGCACACAGCTAAATTGTCATGTATTAAATACTCCCAGGACTCGATAGCTGTAATACCCCGCGAAAGACTTAGTTACTTAAGTCCTTCAAAGTGTTCCAAGAGAGTTCCTAGACTTAGAAAATTTGACTAAGTGTTGGGACTTAGTCATTTATTAAGCCTTTTAAATTTGAGGATTTTATTTCCGACCTTCCCGGTCTTCGATGGTTTATATTTTAGTTAATTCATGAACAGGGAGGTCAGTAGGTGTTCCCGGACAAGTTTCAGGTTTTTTGGACCTTGTTTAGGCTATGTTTGGAATCCCAAAATAGTGGACCAATGTGATCTTGGCGCGCCGTGTCGGCCATCACGTTGGTTAATATTTTTCCCAGCTACCAGCATCAAATTCCAGGACGCTAACTTGGCGCGACACGTTGGGTATCGCATTGATATCATCAATGCGGCATATCGACCTGCACGTTGCTGGGCATATTTTATTTCAGTCATTAAAGATCTGTATCTAAAGGGGAAATTAAGTTATTTTCCTCCACCCTTATTCAGTCATAACATAGGATTAAGTCCCCAAAACACCAAAATACACTTTTTTCACTCAATTCCCTCAAGAACAAGTCCTAGGGTTTTCAACCAAGAATTACAATTCACCAAGATTCCATCATTATTTTTCCAAATTGATTCAAGATTCAAGATTCCTAGATAAGGAATCCTAAGATCTAGCCTTCAAGAACACAAATAGGGTCTCAAAAAGCAAGTTGTTTATCGATTAAGGTATGTGGGGTTTGACAAGGACAAATCTTTCGTTCTCGTGCCCAAAACTTGAATTTTATTAAAGAATTTCATGATTTGTAAGTTGGAGTTTTGCCCAAATTATATTGTTTGAATTTATGAATTTACAAAGTGATTAAAGTGTGAATGTGCATAGTTTTCTTGATTTAAAGAATTCTCTTTCATAATTTGAATACTATGAGAATGAGTTGAGAAGTTGATTAAAGATTTCTAGTTGAATTTTTAAGCATGACATTGTGATTTTGATTTCATTAGTTTGACTTTAATTGTTAAATTATTTCAAGACTATTATTATGAGCATGAAGTTATGATGATTTGATATGATCTCCAAGTATGAGTTGTAAGTACTAAGTTTCAATCTTGATATTCAAGAAAGATGATGTTTTAAGCATCCCATGAATGGTTACAAGCATCTTTGAATAAAGATTGATCTTATGATCCTAAGCTAAGATAGGAAATCCACATTATTCATAGAGTTCATGATTTAAAGTAAAGGAGAGCATAATTGGTTTTCATTATAGAACCTTGTGCTATTTTAAGGTGGATTTTCCCTAGAAGTTCTGAGAAATAAGTATGGGAGTAGTATTTACCACCGAGTTGAGTATGATTCCAAGGCATCATGCCCCAGAACTACATGCCACCATAGGTTTCTGATTTGCCCATAGTGGGCTAAGATAATGATCACTAAAATTAAGGTTCTATTCTGATGGAAAGGATAGAACAGCTCTCCCCAACGTGGGAAAGACGTTGGAGTCCATGTCAGCTCACATGATTTATGTTGGTTAGAAGAAACTCCCAGAGTCCCTAAAGTCCTTATGTCCCAAAGTTCCAAAAGATTTCCAAAGATCCCAAAGTCTCTAGGTATCAAAAGAAAAGAATAATAGAAAAAAATTTAGAAAACTAAGTGTAAAGGATCACGAAGTTATTTTAGATTATATGTTATAAAAGATGTTAGCTCTCAAATTTCAGATGTAAAGAGTGAGCCCTTTCTACACTTAGACAATCTATTTTCAAGAGAGAATTTAAGTACAGTTTTTAGAATCAAATGTGATGGATCAGCAGTTTTATAAAGTATGAATTGCTCTTATTGTTTCAAATTTCAGTATTTTAGACATTCTAGCTTACGTGAGTCATTTATGTTCAGCATGCATTGATTTTGTAAAGAACGATAATGTTTGCTTAAGTATTGCACCCCCATATACTCAGTACATCCTTAAAGTACTGATCAACATATATGTCTATGTGCTACATTGTCTCATAATGTAGGTTCAGGCGCTCAATCTCAGGAGTGAGTAATTTTCAGCATCTCTACCTACACATCCACAGTTGGTGAGTCCTCATGGTTCGAGGACCTACTTCTTCAGAGTATTTGATTTACCATTTTTAGTTTAGTCTGAGATAGTTGGGGGTTTGTACCAATGGCTCTCTAGTTCCCTACTAACTAGAGGCTTGTCGAACTAGTAGTTGATTTCCAAACTCTCAGTATTTGTCATTTTGATATTATTTTTCAGTTATTTCATTTTAGACTTGTTATATTATAGTTCTATTGTTTGAGTAATTTATCTTGAAGTAAGCTCCAGATTTAATAGCAGGCTCAAAGCGTTAGCTTGGGGCTACTCATAGCCTTGAGCACCGTGTGACATCACGGGATGAGATTCCGGGGCATTACAATAGCATGAAAGTAATAAGACATGATAATTCTTGAATACTTGACAATAGTCAACAACTCAAATACAATCTATGAGGCATTTCATCAATCATTCGAAAGACATGAACTTGCACATGATTACGAATGCATGCTAACACTTCAGAATTTCATTAAACCAATCTCATGAGCATTTTATCAAACATATACAAGGTATATCTTAGCATGGAGGACATTGTGAACATGTGGGTGTAGCATAAGTTCATCATTTAGACCACCAAAGGATCATAAAAGCACCAAAATCTCAATTTAGTATTTTATCAAACACATGGTAGGCATATCTTTATACTTGGGCATGAACAACAATGCTAATAAAACATGACTTCATAATTTAAGGGTTCCATATAAGATAATCAGAATTCAACTTACATGTTATCATAAAATCCAAAAAGACATAAAGATTTCAACTTGGAACACATACCACAACATCAATATGATTACATTCAAACTCACAACATGGTAATCACAATTCATGCTTTTAAAAGAAGTTTCTTCAACTCCCAGGGTGGAAGGTACCCTTGGATGAACACTTTACATACCTTATTGCTTGAATTTGGAAAGATTGATGGTGAAATCTCTTGAAGTTGATTAATGAATTTATAGCCCTAGGGTTTTGTTCTTGAGGATTGTATGAATAATGATTGTATTATGACTCTAAAGGGGCTAAATTTTGTGTTTTGGGGGCTGAAGGTCGAGGGGAAAATACCCAATTACCCTAAGAATGCGGTGTTTTAATGAGCAAAACTGGGCTTCTGACATGATATCTGATGCGGCACGTCGATGGCATTGATGCTATATCCAAGGCGTCGCACTAAGATCGCACTGGGTCATTGGAATGGCAGGATGGTAGTTGTGAAAAATATCAACCAACGTGATAGGTGATGCGGTGCACCAAGATCACATTGGTAAACTATTTTTGGATTTCAAACATGGTCTAAACGAGGTCTGAAAAATTTAAAACTTGTTCGGGAATACTCATTGACCTTACTGATCATGAATTAACTAAAATATAGACATTTAAAGGACATTAAGGTCATGAAATGAAATTTCCAACTTTCAAAGGCTAAAAATAAACTAAGTCTAAAAAGTTAGCTTGAAATTTCTAAGTCTGGGACCCCCCTTAACAAGCTTAAAGGACTGAATTAAGTTAGAAATTTTGTAGGGTCTTACAATATCTCCCACTTGGGAATATTCTTCCTCGAATGAGACTAACTGAACTGAGAATACTAGTAGGCTGAACTTACTTATGGACATGAACATATGGAACATGATTATAGCACTAATATTACTGATATACTGAATTAGCACACTGAACATCCATATCTGATGCATGAGTAAATAAATGATCTGATTCATGAGTACATGACTGGGATTTCTGATAAGCTGAGTTTTCTCATGTTGATCATGCAGATTTGATGCATGAATACATGACTGAGCTGACTCATGAACATATGGCTGAGCATGCAATGGTAAATGATACCAAGTTTGTAATGGAAATTTGAGCATGAAACTGAATAAGCTTAAGGAAGTCCATTACCTTGGGCTGAGTATGGATTAGTGTAGAAGAGGTGAGGATACTTGGTTTGCATGTATGCTTCTACTTCCCAAGTATCTACCTCAACAGACTGATTCTACCAAAGAACTTTGACTAGAGGGACTTCTTTGTTCCTCAGTCTATGAATCTGATAGTCAAGGATTTTGACTAGGATCTCTTCAAAAGAAAGGTTGTTTTGAATATATAATCCCTCTGTAGGTACTACGACTACTGGGTCACCTATGCACTTCTTAAGCAGGAAGACATGAAACACTGGATAGACTGAAGATAGATCTGAAGGCAATTTGAGCTCATAAGCCATTTTATTGAAGCGACTGAGAATTTTAAATAGGCCAACATATTGGGGACTGAGTTTTCCTTTTTTGGCAAACCTCTTCACTACGTTCATGGGAGATATTTTAAGATACAAAAAGTCACCAATCTCAAACTCGAGATCTTTCCTGCGTACAATTTTTGTCAGCTCTGAGTTGTCTTGAGCCTCTCTCTGATCAACTAAACTTTCTCTAAGGTATCGAATAACAAGTCAGGCCCTACCACTATAGCCTCACCCACTACATACCAACCAATGGGAGACCTACACCTTCTCCCATAAAGCACCTTAAATTGAGCCATCTTAATGTTAGAATGATAGTTGTTGTTGTATGCAAACTCAATCAAAGGCAAGTGGTCCTTTCTTCTTGGCCATATTTCTGAGGGTGAAAAGTTGTACTGAGGTGAACTCGGGTGCTAAGACCCTTTTAGAATGCTTTCCAGAAATGAGAGGTGAACTGGGTACCTCTATCTGAGATGATGGACAATGGAACACCATGTAATCTGACCAACTCTCTAATGTAGAGTTTGGCATAATCCTTGGATGAATAAGAGGTATGGACTGGAAAGAAATGAGCTGATTTGATCATCATATCTATAATGACCCAAACTGAATCATGCTGATGATGAGTACGAGGAAAACCCATGAAAAAGTCCATGGTCATTTTTCCCACTTCCATGTAGGAATATTGAACCCCTGCATGGACCCACTTGGCTTTTGAAGCTTAATCTTAACCTTCTGACATGTTGAGCACTTAGACACAAATTCTACAATATCTCTCTTCATCCCACTCCACCAATTGATCTCCCAAAAATAGTGGTACATATTAGTGACCCCTGGATGAATCGAGTAACGCGCACCATGTACTTTTACAAGAATTTGCTATCTTAAGTCATCAACACCTAGCATACACAGACGACCTTGACAATGTAGAACACCATCTCCCCCTTGGGAGAATACCTTAACCTTCTAATCTTTGACTGATTCTTTCAACTTGACTAAATTAGGATCTCTATCCTATTTCTCCTTCACCTAGGAAACTAGAGATAACTCTAAACTACTCTGCACCCATATACTACCTTTTGTTGAGTTGACTAAGAGGACACCTAGTCGGTCTAACTGATGTACTTCCTGGGCTAACTTCTTTTTACTATCCTTAACATGAGAAACACTACCCATAGACAGTCTACTGAGAGCATCAGTGACTACAGTGGCCTTGCTCGGATGATAAAGGACACTTTTGTTATAGTCTTTCAATAATTCCAACCACCTTCTCTGATAGAGGTTTATCTTTTTCTGAGAGAACACATACTGGAGGCTTTTATGATCAGTGAACACATCAACGTGCACCCCATACAAATAGTTCCTCCAAATCTTTAAGGCAAAGACTACTGCTTCTAACTCAAGGTCATGAGTAGGGTAATTCTTCTCATGGGGCTTAAGTTGCCTGGAGGCATAGGCTATGACCTTACTATGGTGCATGAGGACACAACCCAAACCAACAATGGAAGCATCACAGTACAAAACAAATCCATCTAAACCATCTAGTAAATCCAAGACTGGGGCTGAGGTAAGTCGAGTCTTAAACTCCTGAAAACTCTTCTCACAAGAATCTGACCACTGAAATTTGACTTTCTTCTGAGTCAGTCTGTACATAGGGGATACAATAGATGAAAATCCCTCAACAAAGCATCTGTAATAGCCATCCAAACCAAAGAAACTCTTGATATCTGGTAGAGAGATAATTTTGGGCTAGTTTCTCATCGCTTCAGTCTTTTGGGGATCAACTCTAATGCCATCACCAGAAAATATATGGCCAAGGAATGCTACTGACCTTAGCCAAAATTCACACTTACTGAATTTGGAAAATAACTTATGATTTATCAAAGTCTACAATACTATTCTTAGATGGTCTACATGATCATGTTCACTATGGGAGTAAACCAGGATGTTACCTATGAAAGCTATGATGAATATGTCCAAATACTGATTGAACACACGGTTCATCAAGTCCATGAAAGCTGCTGGGGAATTGGTAAGACCAAAGTACATGACAAAGATTTCAAAGTGACCATACTAAGTTCTGAAGGCTGTCTTTGGGATGTCATATTCTCTGACACTAAGCTGATGATAGTCTGGTCTGAGTTTTATCTTTTAAAAGTAACTAGTGCTCTGAAAGTGGTCAAACAATTCATAGATTCTGGGAAGGGGATACTTATTTTTAATCATGACTTTATTTATGTGGAGGTAGTCAATGCACATCCTGAGAGAACCATCTTTCTTACGCATGAATAAAATTGGTGTGCCCCATGGGGACACACTGGGCCTGATGAATCCCTTATCTAGGAGAACCTTCAACTATTCTTTCAATTCTCTGAGTTCTGCATGTGCTATTCTATATGGCAGAATAGATATGGGTTGAGTATCTTGGAGAAGATTAATTTTGAAATCAATTTTCCTTTTGGGAAAAACTCCGGGAAGATCTTTGGGAAACACATCTGGGAATTCACATGCTATTGACACTGATTCAAGAGTAGGGGTTTCTAAACTAAAGTCCTTGAATCACACAAGGTTGTAGACACATCCCTTAGATATCATTTTTCTCTCCCAAAGGTAAGAAATAAGTTGATCCCTAAGTGCTAAAGTTCTACCCCTCCATTCTAGGATGGGCTAATTTGGAAACTAAAATTGGACAATTCTATTTCTTTAGTTGACTGAGGCATAGCAGAAATGAATCCAATCCATGCCAAGAATGTCATCAAAATAAGTCATCTCTAATTCGACTAAGTCTGCTAAAGTGACTCTCTGATATACCATAACTGGACAGTTCTTGTATACCCATCGGGATATGATGGATTTACCCACTGGGTAGAGACTGAGAATGGCTCTGCTGTAATTTTAGGACTGACTCCAAAATCAACTGCTATATAAGGAGTAACAAAAGACAAGAAAGCTCCTAGATCTAGTAAAGCATAAACATGTATATAAAAGATCTATAATGTACCGATGACCACATCAGGAGAACATTCCTGATCCTGTCAAGACTGAAGAGCACAGAGTTTATTTGGTCATAGACTAATGGTGGCACTATTTAAGGCACCCTGCTGATTCGGGTGACTGGACTAAGCTGGAGAATGATTTTTCTGACCCTGAGAACCTAACTGGGGACAACTCTAAGTCTGTGGCCTGGCTTTCCACATCTAAAACAAACATCACTGCCATCTCTGCAATTACCCTGATGGTTCTTGCCATAAGTCTAACAAAGAGGATTGGTTCGAGCACTGTTGACACTACCCTAAGATTTAGAGCCTAGCGCTCTATCTCTATTGTCATCTTTGAATTTTGGCACTGGAGCACTGGCTGAGGATGGAGTTAGAACTAAGTATTTTAGGTGGAACTGAGAATGATTCCCACCCTCTGACTTAGGATGAACAAAGTTGAAACTACCTGTTCTAGCTCTCTTGTTATGCTTTTCTCTCTCTTTATTCTCCTTCTCCTCTATCTGCTGAGCATGGATCATGAGCCTAGCCAAGTCTATCTCACTAATCAACATTGTTGTCCTACACTCTTTGACCATACTATCATTCACCCCAGACACAAACTTACTCTATCGGGACCTACAATCTTCCACCATATGAGGAGCATATTTATCTAATTTAGTAAACTTGAGAGAATACTCTTTCACTATCATAGTTCCCTGCTTCAGATTAATAAACTCTAGCACCTTATCTTCTCTCAGCTTTAGGGGAAAGAATCTATTTAGAAAAGTAGTGGCAAACTCCTCCCATTCAATGGGCCCTGCATCTACGGCCCCCTCTTCTTTCCACTGTTTAAACCAAGTGTAAGTTACATCCTACAACTAATATACAGCTAGCTCATCACTCTCACTATCTTTCACCCCCATAATATTTGTAATCTTCTACACCTGATCAAGGAATTCTTGAGGGTCCTCATCTGACTTAGACCCTGTGAAAGATAGAGAGTTCATCTGGGTGAAGTACCTAATTTTGGTCGATGCAGTATTGGCCACTGGGTTGGCCGGAATGATAGTTGGGCATTCATTCTGGGCTGCCACATAATGAGCTATGGTGGTGAATGTTTCTCTAAACTCCGCGTGAGAGACATGTTCTCCCAAAGAGTTGGGATGGTAGGGCTGGTGGGGCTGAGGGGCTGGCTGGTCTCCCGTTCCTCTTCCCTGAGTCCTCTTTGGAGGCATTTTTTATAAATGGAAGAGAAACTTAGATTAGAAAGAGAGTTTAACTGGAGGTTATGCTTACTCGTACGACATAAATACAGAAAGAAGGGAAACTGTTCCTAAAACATCTCGTATCCTCCTGCCCATTAATGTGGTGTGCTACACACCCATGCACTAGACTCTACTAGATTCATCTTTTAGACTTTGTAGGACTCTATTGAACCTTAGGCTCTGATACCAAGTTTACTATGCCCCGAGTCTGCTACCCCAGATGCTACACAGTGCCCATAATCCTGAAGGACCATAAGCTAACCATTGACTAGTACTTGCTGCAATAACTGAGTAATAATACTATATAATATGGAATAATGGGATCAAATTCCATAAGGTTCAAAACTATAATACTGATAAAGAGAAGTGATAAAATCTAATAAAATATCAGAATCTGAAATACTAAATACTGTTTGAATATCTAGTCTGGAAAGCCTCTAAAATTAAACTTCTGAATAAGGAGTTGATGGGACAATTCCCTAACTAACTCCATCTACTGAATTACTAAATCTAATGATATAATGAAATAAAAGAATATCATTAAATGATGAGGACTCACTGCTAGTCTATCTGCTAAATGTCTAATCTGCTAAGAATGCTCTGCGGCCCGTACGTCTAAAACTATGGTATAAAACACCATAACACAAAAGAAAAGTATGTGTCAGTACGTGTGAATGTTCTGGTATGCAAAGTAAGGTAAGGATGAATGTATGGGTTCATATGCATAAATAATAATAACTGAATAACATGAGTATGACTGAATGAGAGTACAAGTATGAATACATGAACTATAACTGAAATTAAGATAATAAATGAACTATAACTAAACTGGATACTGAAGTTGAATATTGATTAACTGATGTAACTGATAACTGATATATTGTTTACTAAGTGACAATGTCTGATAGTCCTAATTTTGATGGAACTAGTAAAATTCCGTACTGAGCTGAGTGACTATATCTGATAGTCCTAAAATCTATAGAACAATCTGAGTTCTTTACTAAAGACTGAGACTGAGACTATGGGAGGTAATTATCTAACCGATAAGCCCCTTTTCTGAATAGATTTGGGGTCAAACCTGTAACCCTAGTTGGAAGGGTGTCGGTACCGTGCCATGGGTAAAGTAATTAAAGAGATACCCTCATCTAGTAGGTACTCAAATGAGAACAGTGGTACTCTCAACTAACAAGTTAAGCCACTTCATCAACGCTCATCTAGCAGGTTTTGATGTCTCAACCTATGTTGGCTACTTTAACACCCCCCATTTTTGAGCTAGAAATTAAATCATTGTTCCTATGTGCGTAAGCTCTAATTCCATGGTTTATGCTTAGATTCACGTGTAATAATCTTTCGTCTAGTATATTAAGTGATTATAAGGTGAAAATGTTCATAGAAATGGCCTAGAGCAAAGTTGAGCTAAGAACCTTTCATTCATCCAAAATTGGATATTCGATTCTACAAAGGTCAAGTTTGAACGTGGATAAATCTTTATACGCATAGAATTTTTTATCTCGAGACCCACTAAATTGTAGATTATTGAATTATATTTCCAACGATATCAATTTTGTCAAAATATGATAACCGAGCGGAAAATTATGGCTTTTTCCGTGTGAGGCAGTAAGCCGACGCGATCATGACGCGTCACGTCGAGATCGCATCGACAAGAAACCAGACGTGGATATAAGGTTGTTTTATGCATTATTTCTGTTTCTAATGGGTCTAGGGGCACTGTAGTCATTTCCCTTAACCCAAAATCCGTCTATAACATAGAATTTCAGCCCCAAGAAGCCAAAATTTCTTATTTTACTCGAATCCTCTCAAAATCCAAACCCTAATCCTTTTCCTCAAGATCAAGAATCAAGATCTTAAATTCAAGATTTCAAGAAATGGACCAAGATTCATGTTATATCTTTCAAGCTAAATAATCTAAGGTACATGGGATTTATCCAAAAACTACATGGGCTTGTTGAAACACTTAAATACGATTTAAAAATTATCAAGCACGAAATTAAAAAGGGGGTTCGGAATCCATATTTTAATTATACATCATGAATGTTTTAATGACATTGTTGTTTTGGCCTTTAGGTCTTTTCCCCTTAAAATTGATTTATACATATATGTATATGTATTAAAATTTAGATTGAAGATTGTTTGAGAGCACAAATTATGAAATTCCTCTCTTGTGATGAATTTAAGTTAATGATCTTATTATAAATGGTTTGAAATGCATGATTTATGATTTGAAAATAGTTTTGTTACTATCATAGTATTTGGGCATGATTTAGAGATGAAGAGAGGGATTTTCTTGATATAATTATGTTCTTGTGTTAAACAGAAAGAATTTCATGTGATTGAGAACTTTGATATGACCACCTTGTGTATTTGAAATGTTGAAAAAGAGAGTTTCTTGCATGTGTTTACATGAGTTTTAAGAAAGAGCTCTTTGAATTAATTTATTGACATGGTTGTCCCAAACCTTATGTTTTGAAAACAGAGATTATAATATGCTATAATGTCTTAGATAATGTGACTTGCAAGTCAATGGAATGACGATACCATATAAATGTATGCCATAACAAAGCTAGAGTGTCTTAGAGTTTGATTTAAGAGAATGAAATGTTTTAAAGAGTTAAAAATGGGCTTAAAGAGGGTTAAGTGGTTACTCGAAGAAAGCTTGAGTTCATGTAACTCTTAGCCTAAAACCGTATTTTGCCGATACGAGTATATTATTATTGTACGTTGGCGATGGACCTATGGCGTTGTAGAGACAGAGATTCCGACCCTTGCGGCAAACTTGGGTTGGGGGCTTGGCTGCCGAGTTAATGGAAGATTCCATAAAGCCTATGGAATTTCAGAGTTGTAGGGTATACCACCTAGCACAGAAGTAAAATAAAGAGTGGCACAGAGTTCAGATGATTTTATAGAGTCTTTTAAATATGCCTATGTAATTCTTACCATATGATATATTTATGAACTATTTTAAATTGCTCTCATTTATGTTGAATAAAAATTATTATTTTGGATTTACTCTGCGTACCAGTACAACTATATTGACCCCCTACCTTCCAGGGTCTGAGGCTTAGTCTAGAGGTCCTGCTAATCCGTAAAGCTTTCAGACAGAAGCAAAGTTTGTGGTGGTGAGCCTCCTTTATTCCAGAAGGCATATCTCTTTTGAGAGATATTTTTTTTACTTTTTTTTTGGTCCACTAGGGGCCTTGTCCCAGGTTTCAGACAGTTATTGATGCCATGTGTAGTATAGATTTCGTAGACTTAGAAAGATGTTGTTTAAATATTGATAAACCTATTTTCGCATTGTTGAACAAAGTTCAGAGTGTGACCATGATTCCGAATTATTTTGTATTTCCGCAAATTCTCTTATACTATATGAATATTGTGCATGATCACCAGATTTAGAAGGGTGCTCGGGCCTCCATGGTTCGGGATGCTCGTTACTGCCAGGGCCTTGGCTCGGGTCGTGAAAAACTTGGTATCAGAGCACGGTTCATGGTCCCAAGGTGTCTGTGAAATCGTGTCTAGTAGAGTCTTACTTATGGGTGTGTTGTGCACCACACTTATAATCAGGAGGCTACCAGGCATTTAGGAGTTGTTTCCTATTGTTTCATACTCGAGATCGTGCTATAGAGTCATCTATAAGAAATTGATCCAAGTTCATTCCTCATTATAACTTCATGGGCTATGACTCATTGTAGAGGTGGTACAAGTCTAAGAGTATAGCTCCCCCAGAAGATGAATCTTTGATCTTTTGGAGGGAAGTTTGGGTTTTTCTTTGGGAAAAAATAAGAATAATAGTGTGTATAATTCTTTTGGGGGCTGAAATTTAGTGTTATGGGCGGATTTGGGTGAGGGAAAGTGACCAAAATGCCCCTACACCCTTTAGAAACTGAAATAGTGTGTGAAACAGTTCCATATCGCATTGTCCATCACCCCGCGTCGCCCATCGCGTCGAGCACCAACGCACCGCGTCCCAATCCCGTCGGCTTACTGCCTCTCACAAAAAATGTCATAACTTTTCACTCGGTTAGCGGAATAAGGTGAAATTCATATTGTTGGAAAGCTAATTGAATTATCTAAAATTTGGTGGGTCTTCAGATGAAAAATTCCACATATATCAAAAGTTATACACATTCAAAGTTGACCCTTGTAGAATCAAATACAAAACTATGAACGATTCAAAGACTCTTAGCTCAACATTGCTCTAAGTGATTTCCAGGAACAATTTTTACCTCATAATCACTTAACACACTAGTATAAAGATAATGACACATGAATTTAAATATGAGTCATGGGATTATAGTTTACACACGTAGGAACGACGATCCAATTTCTAGCTCGAAAATGCGGGGCGTTAAATTATCTCCCCTTTGGAATCATTTATCTTCGAATGAAACTTCACATTGAACATTTTTCCTCAACAAAATATGCAAAGGCATCAAATGAGCTTCATGATAACCCCTAGTGAAACGTGTAAGCACGAAACATGTGGTAATGAAACTTTACATAGGGATGATCTTGCACATGAGTTCTATGAATCATAATCATCACAACATAAAGCATGTGTTAATTTAGTAATAATAGGCCTTATTTACATTGGTACTAATCATGACATAAGTTTTCATGGAAGACAAGAAATCGAAGCATTCTCCGCCTTACAAGATACCATGAATAGACATTACACTTTGAAGCAGTACTCATCTATGCCCAAAACAACAAATAACATACTTCATCATTTCCAACTTACAATTCTCCCATAACACTTGTAACCACAAGAGTTTGAGTCCTGCCGTGTAATACTCCTACGTTAAATCCTAACTCAGAGAAAAGAGGTGCTAATTTAAGTTATGGGACTACATTTAAGAATATTAATTCACGTTATCACTACCATCAAACGCCATTGAGTTTTAATTTAGGGAATACTAACCACATAGAACACAACTTGTGATTTCATCAATCACAACATTCAAGCCTATCATTACTACATCCACTTCATGGATTTCCCCCACTAAGACCAGGAGATTCAGTCACTTTCACAAAGATTTTTGCCATATATCTCCTTCCTAACTATTTCTCATAATGAAAGTCCATATCCTTCGTTCTCCAATCACCAATAACCTTAGCTAAAGAGATTAAATCAAAGTGTTCATATTCAAGAACATCTACTCCCCCCTTCCTAAGTTACTACTAATCTTCCATAACAACTATCATACTATTATTCATAGGGTCATTGAGGAACCCGAGCATATGCCTCAAGGAAAGAAGTAACACCATCCGATTATAACATATACTTATTGCACTACTGAAGGAGGGATATGAGATGAAGGTACAATAGAATAGACACAAAGTGCTCCATCTATCAAGTGTCTGAATCATAAATACAGAGTCACTCTGGAATAAAGACAACATAGAATAAGTCATTACATCATGATTCGTACAATATAAGTTTGGAATTTATGAAGTCAACGTTTGAGACAATGACATATACTCGAGGCTATCGCTTCCCATTTTCAGAAATGAAAAATAGTTATGAGTTCACACAACTTTATGATTTTGTGTAATCCCGACATAAAATGAACGAGTAACATTTAGGATGCATAGTTTTTTAGAACCAAGAATTTAGTGAGACATGAATTTTTATGGATCATGAGCAAGATAACATAGAGCTTGAATATCTGGAATATTGGATTACCAAGAGACATTATTGCTTCTAGTTTGGAGGTCGGAATATGACATGAGTTACATAGAGATCTCAAACCTTAGATATAGGAAAAACTTGAATACATAAGACTTTGGTAGAATGACCTCTTAAATTAGAGTAGGAGTAGCTTGATTGCATGGGAATTAATTTTTTCATGATTCTTACTTGAAACTTGTCACCACAAGAAAATTCGGGAACTACTTTAATTTATCATATCCCCCTTAGATCAAAGTTACAATTCTAAACTTAAGGACATATCTTCTCATTATATCTTAAAAGTATAACACTCAACACAATAGGGTATCACCATACACATAAATGCTAAACTTCCTCTTTTTAACTATACTCTAAAGGCATTGATTTCCAAGAACGCTACTCTTAATTTCTTACTATCCCCTATCGCAATCAACCTACATATTGCAGTCTCATGAGCATACCCATCCTTACTCCTTTTCACATCAACAAAATCCACTCTCCACTACTTAACATTCTATTATTAGAACGTTAATCACATAACTTACATCATAATAAAAATTTTAAGACTATACCAAAGGCACATGCTACCTACTTATATTTCCTCCATTCGTCTCTAAAGAACAGAACAGAATGTAACAAATCCTTAGTCTTGTTCATACCACGAGATTCGAGAACAAAATCTAGGTACACGTGACACTTGTACACATCACACTTTATCTAACAAGATGTTACCTCCAGGTTCAACTTATTCTTATATAATCGCGCTCTTATACACTTAATGACTCACCCACAATCCATCATTTTAACAATAGTCCGCATGTTCATAAATATCACAATTATTCACTCTTTTTCCAGAAGTTTCCAACCATAGATATTGCACACATCGAATCAAGCCTACTACTTACTCCCACAAAACATGAATCATTAATCTTCAGCAACTATTATTTCTGCTAATAAACTCCATATCTAAAGTTCAAGCATATTGTATAACAACACCAATCATATAAAACTAATGAATCAGATCACATACTATACTATTCCATCAAATTGGGGAATCAACCCAACTACGCCATTTAACTTCACTACCGCCCATAAGTTCTTTATCTCCACAACATTACTACCACACCTTGGAATCTACCACACATCTTCTCAATTGCAGTACTAGCTTACAATAAACAAAGAAAAGATGATCAGGGGGGGTTAAAGTCACCTATTAGGGATAGTTGATCTTAATCTTATAATATAATTCATTACAATCTTATCAACATATTGTACTTTCTCATATCATACTTACTCTCCTATGCATACATTTATACTCCCTTTAAATTCCCTTTATGGCAATATCTCTCTACCCATAACTTATTAACTGATCTACCCCTTTCCATTCACAGACATCAAATAATTTCTACAACTACCATAACTATCCATTTGGAGATCCTTTCTTATTTTGAATAACTAATATTCATTGCCAGACACTTCCTCCACAAACTACCATACACTCTAAAAAAATTTCTACAACATTAGCCAATCACAATACAAGAGCAACCCACCCCTCGGTCAAGGTTTATACAACTCAACTACTTATTTATGCAAATGTCACCCCCGCTCTGACTGTTAACCTTGTGACTTTAAGTCACCAACTTCTGGACCATCTCACTACCAATGGGTCATGACACTTTAACATATACTACTACTCGAGTAGGAATACAGCTCCAACATTCTGCTACACATCATTACCCTTATGCATGACATCTGCAACACGAAATTTTAAAAGGGTACTGAATACACTTCGGACCTCAAGCTGAAAAGGACGATTTCATCAGGATAAAGGTATACACTTGAATTAATACACCTTGAAGCACTAACGGACTCCTCTCAAGTTCTTGTGCTATATCATAACTTTATGGATAACTTAATTAGAGAGAACTTCTTGGGAAACCAGACTCATAGACTTTTATCACCTCAACAATGAGGCATGGCCCATAAACTTTGAACAAGGAATTTGGATGACTTTCTTATGGATGACACTATAACACGAAATACAGTATGAAAGATTAAGAAACAACTCCTAAATGCCTAATATCCTCCTAATTATTAGTATGGTTCATAACACACCCATAAGAAAGACTCTACTAGACCTGATTTCGTAGACACCCTAGGACCATGAACCGAGCTCTAACACAAAGTTTGTCACTACCCAAGCCGAGGACCTAACCGTGATGAGCATCCCAAACCATAAAGGCATGGGAGCCTATATCTATTTGGCAATCATGCACACCACTCATACAGTATAAAGAAAAGCAGAAAATATAATAAGATGGAAACATGGTCAATATTTTAGTTCAACCGAACAATTCAAAAGGGAGTTCTTAACATTCAAAACACATGACACCAGTCTACAAAATTCTTAATAATACAAGAACCAACATACATAGTAAAATTGGGACAAGGCCCTCAGTCAGATCATGAATAAGAATAAAATAACAATGACTCATGACTAATCCTTCTGAAATAAGGGAGACTCCCCAACTTCAACTTCTGACCAAACAACTCTACTGCTTAACGGAACCCCGGGACTATACCTCAGATCCTGAAATATAGGGGGTCAATACAATTATACTGTTATGTGAATAAATCCAAAATAGCATGTGCTTATACAAAATAGGTAAGAGCATTTCACAATAACAGTGAACATTATATAAGTAAAAATACATAGGCATATTTAATAAATTTCAAATCAATTCTTTACAACCATGAATCACTCTTTTTATTTTTCTAAACTAATCGATACACCCTACAATTCAGTAATTCCACAGGCTATATGGAATCCTCCCTTGACTCGGTGGATAAGCCCCCAATCCAAGTAGCTACAGGATTAGAGCTGGTAATACCTCTATGTGGGCACACCGCAGAAATCCCCCCATGTGAACTCTCCTAATTATTTTATTATTCTTCCATGTAGGATACAATATCATAAGTCCCGCATTAGAAACTACGGTTTCTAGCAATGAGCCCTTACACTCAAACGCCTTCTTCGGGTGACCAACTAGCTCTCTTAAGCCCAACTTTTAGTTGTTTAAGCAAACATGCTTAATCCTATCAAAACATTCAATACATATCTTGGTAAGGGCATATAATCACTAGGTATCATCATACCCTAACTTGCAAGTCAATCAAATCATATCACATCATATTTACAACCCTTTTCACTTATTATAATATTAATGACCACCCATAGCTTTTAAACATCAAGTGAGGGAGAATAATGAAGTAGGTTTTCATTTGAATTCACATCAAAAACACTCTTCTTTCAATAGTACAATCATAAGGTGATAATGTTATGTTTACATTGTTCAAAACCCATAAGAATATTTAATTTTTAAATGATAAACATTTTTAATTTAAAATCCCCCTCTCAACAACCACAAAACATATCATTCCATGATCATTAGTAAAGGATTCCCTCACTAGTTTTCTTTAAGAAAATTCATGCATTTAAACAATCTATAATACTTGAAATCAAAGATATCATAAAGGAAAGGGATTTTCATCAATCATGCTCTCAATCAAACTCTCCATTACTAACGAAAACATATGTACATAGTTACATTTAAGTTTCATGAGAAATAGTTCAATACAATTATATGTATTATCAAAACAATTCCATGCCACATACTTTTCGCACCAATATAGAAACTCTTCTTTAAAAACATGTTTGGGGATCTTTAATCTAGATAAAAAAAAAATAGTTAAATTTATGACCATGGTGTTTAGAGTAGTCCCACATACCTTAAGTTCTTTGGTTGAAGAATGAAACCTTATTCTTGAAACTTTTCTTGATAATCTTGACTTAGAAGATGAATCTTTGATCATTGGGAGGGAAGTTAGGATTTTTCTTTGAGAGTTATGGGTGGATTTGAGTGAGAAAAAGTGACCAAAGTGTCCCTAGACCCTTTAGGAACTGAAATAGCATATAAAATAGTTATGTATCATGTTGTCCATCGCGTCACATCGCGCATCACCTCGAGCACCATCGCGTCGCATCCCAATCGTATCAACTTACTACCTCTCATGAAAAGATCATAACTTTTCACCGGGATAGAAGATTAAGGTGAAATTGGTATTGTTGAAAATCTAATTCAATTATCTACAATTTGGTAGGTCTTGAGGTGAAAAATTCTACATATATCAAAAGTTATGCACATTCAAAGTTGACCCTTGTAGAATCGAATACCAAACTATGAACGATTCAAAGGCCCTTAGCTCAACTTTTCTCTAAGTGATTTCCATGAATAATTTTTACCTCATAATCACTTAACACACTAGGATAAATATCATGACACATAAATTTAAATATGAGTCATGGAATTAGAGTTTACACACATAAGAACGACGGTCCAATTTCTAGCTCGACAATGTGTGGCGTTACAGAAGGCTTTTTTTTATTTTTTTTGTGTTGGTTTAGTGGTCGTGGAGGGTGATTGGTTGTGTTTGGATGGCATTTTTCGGTGAAATTTTTGAAAAAAAATTAAGAATCGCATGGGTCACTTCTTTGTTGTTGTTGTTGCTGGTTGTTGTATATCAATGTGTGCTATATTGTTAATCTTTTTGTATTGTAATGGTTGTTGGGTGTTGTTTTTGTGAAAAATTGAAGGAGTGAAATTGATCTTTAAGGGTGGAAGCAAATAAAAGACTAAAATCTAAATTTTTGATTTTGGATACCCAAATCAACAAAAAAATTAGGTCAAATTCAATAAATACAACAATAAAATTAAAAGTGGAAGAAGATATGATGGAGGTAATGGAGTTTGTTTTTTTTGGAGAATAAGAAGACTAGATTTGTTTTCCTTACAAAAATATTTTTGACAGTTTTTTTTACTTTTTAATTGGATTATTTGTTACTAAAATGAGTTGTCTTTCTCTTATTGGTGCATTTTCTATGTCACCAGCATGTGATATTCACGCATATCAGTTTTTTTTTTTTTGAAAAAGTGCTTAATAGGAACACTTAATGAAAGGTTCAGGGGTTCAATAGGTACATGGCCTAATTGAGGTGCCAATATAGAAAAAGACAGAAAGTCCAAGGGCCTATCTATGTATTTATATATATGTGTGTGTATATATATATAAATATATATATATATATATATCCCAAATTACAAAGAAAATTACTAAAAAATTTAAAAATTCATCATAAATAGCTTTGTTGGTTGTGACAACAACTTTAAGGAACATCTCTTGCTAAGGCAACTAGGCATCATACAGAACAATGCCATTAATATGTTCTTTTGTGAAGAGTCTTCTTCTTCAGCTGACTGTTGGGATTTTTGGAGTGTGATTATAGATTGTGTAAATTTCATCCTTGGAATATAATGTTTTGGAAAGTTTTATTTAGTCCCTTAAAATATTGTATCCACTGTTTTTTTTTCTTTGGAAGGGTGTGGGGTGGGGTGGGAGTGTGGGTTGTAGGGGAGGAACAAAAGCTTGGGAGGTTGGTCTAAAACATTGATTGTGGACATTTTGAGATTGTTCGAATTCTTCAACAATTCACTACTTTTGAAGGATTCAACACCCCCTTAATAATATTTTTAAAGAATCTGAGCAACACCAAGGAAAGTATAAGAGAACCAATGGGTGGAGGTTATCAAAGTTAGATGTCTTATTTTTTCTTAGTCTTGTATATGAGCATTATGAATTTTGTTTGAAATGGAACGGTAGTATCATTATAAAAAAGGAAGTCTTCATTCACATATTAAGATATTCAGTAGGTTATACATAAGAAATTTGCACTTTCTTTAAATTTTTGGTGTATTTGTGTTTTTTTCTTAAATTTTGTATTTGTTAATATGGGCTACATGGAGATACGCATACCTAGTAACTAGTTATATAATATGTTTTAGTGATATGATCATATATGGTTGGTGGTTCTAATTGGTAACTACTTCTGATTTGTTTGAGATTATCTCAATCTTATTGGTCTTCTTTCATATTTTTTTTCCTATAAAAAATAATACTCTTATCAATCATCAAATAATTAGTTGAAGTAGAAAAATATTTCCAGACATTAATCGTTAGGAAAAAAGATTTTGTCATAAAAGACGGATTAAGTGAAACAAAACCAATTAATTAAGAGTCATGTTAACCCGAAATTTGAGAATGATTTTATTTCCAGAGCACTAGATTTTATCATTTGTTACCTCCAGAAGATTTGCCAGCTCAGTAAATTGAGTTTTAATCTTTCTTTTTAGAACGTATTGATATAACCCCATAAATGAACCCAAACATATTGTTGGTACAGAACGCTAAAAGGCTAACCACACATTACTTAATTAAATTCCACAATAATGAATATAAATCATGGTAAAAATTAGTCAAATTTTATAAAAAAGGACGGCTATTCAATAGAGTAAGGTATAAAAAGGAAATTCTTTTTAAGAAATGGATTAATGTATCAAGGGATAACTAGTTTATATATGTATTGATGTCAAGACCCTAACCAATGCCCAGACCGCGACGAGCTCCTGAACATGAAGGCCTGAGAGCCCTTCTCTACTATCAATCATATACACAATTTATAAACTATAAGGAAATGCAAAAATACAAAATGGAATCATGGTCATCCAATTTCAACAAAACCATACGGTTATAATTTCAACAAGACCCAAATCCATCTAACACCTATCTGCAAAATCTCTACTAACTGAAAGAAAATAACATCTATTTTTGAACACCAGGACAAGGCTCCCATTCGGACCATGAACTAAAAATAATGAAATAAAGAGATAAGTCCTTCTAAAATAAGGGAGACTCACCAACTCCAATCGTCTGACAATGGTCTATATCTTAGCCGGACCCCGGGACTGATCCTCAGATCGTAAAATATAGGGGGTCAATACAAATGTACTGGTACACAGAGTAATCCAAAATAATATATTTATATATAACATAAGTGAGAGCAATTCATAAAATATTTTACTTATGATATATGAAAACACATGGGCCAGCTTAAAAGACTTTAAAGCATTTCTTTGAAACCATGACCCACTCTTTATTTTACTTCAGAGCTAGATGGTACACCCTAAAATTTATAATTCTATGGGCTATATGGAATCTGCCCTTGACTCGGTGGCAAATCACCCAATCCAAGTTTACTGCAAGGATTGGAGTATCTACAAGTAGGACATGCAAGATCACAGTAGGGTGCCAAAATCCCCAATGAAATCAACATGTCATGGTAGTGCACAAGATCACAAAGAAGGTCTTCTAACTGTAGTCCCCATTTGGGATGACATGAATCAAGGCATACAAGATCACAAGCAGGATACCATAATACAGTGTCGATAAATCACGGTTTCTCGTGTTGAGTCTTTCAACTCGTACTTTCTTTGAGTAACCATCTAACTATATTTAAACCCATTTTTAACCTTTTTTAAACATGCATCTTTATGTATTTAAAATTTGAGTAAAATTTGTATTTTATTCTGTTCTGAATCTGCTATGGCATGCATCTATTTGGTATCGTCATACCAAGACTTGCAAGTCATACTTCTTAGCCATACATTATCAAGTTACAACTCTTTCCAAGAAAAACAATGTTTAAATCACCAAATCATTCAAACAATGCAAGAGGGTTGTATTTCAACATACATGAAAACTTATGCAATAATTTTCTCTTTCAATCCTTAAACATGGAATGGTCACTTACTTTGTAGTAAATCATGCAATTTCAGTAAACATATTTAACATATATCAACAAGTAAAAACACCCTCTCTTCAACTAACAACCATTCTCAAATCATTTAACAATAGCCAAGAACAATTATACCAGGCTTCTAAATGTTAAGTTTTATCAATTTGCAACATGTGAATATCAAAAAGTATCATAACACGAGGGGGAGTGAAAATATTCATGTTCTTAATTCACTTTCAAACTTCAAATGCATACTTACATATATATGAACAAATATCAAATTTAGGGGAAGGACTCAAGACCAAAACATTATCATCAATAGGGCTCACAATGTATAATTGTCAATGTAAATTCAAAACCCCTTTGTAAATACATAATTTCCCAGTATTCAAACATTGTAAAAAATATTTTCACCATGACCATGCAGTTAGGAAAACCCCAAGTACCTTAGATTACTTATGTTGAAGGATTGAATCCAAATCTTGATTCGTTTTTGGGAGCCATGGATTGAAAGAATTAGCTTCTTGATTTCTTGTTCTTGGAGGAAACCCTAATTTCCCTTGTTCTTTAGAGTAGAGAGGATTGAGATTTTGTAAAACTGATAAAATATGGATTATAATTCATAGGGTATGATTTAAATTCGTGGGGAAGGAGTTTGGGATAGAAAAGTAACAAAATATCCCTTTAAAATTACATTTTAACGTTGTTCGGCCCTTACCGATGTCATAGGTGACGAACCGTCACTCCCGTGACTGGTTGTCATTCAAACCATCACAAAAAAATATATTTAAATCTTGTTGTTTCAATTTGATGGCCTAACTTGATGGACCATCACTGGGTTGACAGTCCGTCAGTCTGGTCATCGCAATTTGGTAGACTGACACCTCTCTATAAAATGGGTATAACTTTTTACTCCGCTATCATATTAATGTAAAACTAGAGGTGTTGGAAATAATATTCAAAGACCTTTCATTTGATATACAGTAGTCACTCTAAATCATAATATACAAGAAGTTATGATCAATAGAAATTGACCCAAGTTTAGACGTTCACTAAAACTGAAGTGATTGGAAAGTTTTCAACTCGTCTTTGAGCTAGGGGATTTTTGTGAACTCAATTCATTTTAAAAAGTATTCACACACTAAATGAATGATCATCACACATATATTAGCAAATAATCATTGGGTTCGAGTTTATACGCATAGAAAAGATGATTCAAACTTTAGCCCAAAAGTTTGGGGTGTTACAATTGATTAGGATATTTTACTATTGCAGCTCTTTACAAACTTGTCATTAGCTTTATATTTTCTTATAAGAGGTTTTTATTTTTGCACATATAATATCTAAAAAGTTATTTTTTACCATTCAATTTTTAAGTTGTCCTAAAAGATTATTTTCTCATATAAATATTGAGTTAAAATCTAAATGTCTCATATAAGATTTGATGTATTAGCTAAATGAGTTCTTAGTTATGTCCTTCGGACTGACTAATGTCGTCGCTGCTTTCATGGACCTTATGAATAGGGTGTTTCATCAGTTTTTAAACCTTTTTGTCATAGTCTTCATTGACGACATCTTAGTTTACTCCAAGAATAAGGAAGATCATGCCAGTCACCTCTGAATTATCCTTCAGACCCTGAAAGATCATAAATTATATGCAAAAAATTTCAAGTGTGAATTCTGGCTTAGTGCTATTTCTTTCTTAGGGCATATTATGTCTAATGAGGTACTTAAGGTTGATCCCCAAAAGATTGAGGCAGTGAGGAAAAGGCCTAGACTCATGACTCCAACTGATATTTGGAGCTTGTTGGGTTTTGCAGGATATTGTAGAAGATTCGTAAAAAGTTTTTCTTCCATAGCTGCTTCACTTACTAGGTTGACATAGAAAAAGGTGAAATTCGCATGGCATGACTCATGTGAAAATATTTTTGAGAAACTGAAAGATAAGTTGACTACCGCACTTGTTTTGACTCTTCTCGAAGGTATAGAGGTTTTTGTTGTTTACTGTGATGCATCCCGGGTGGGGCTTGGATTTGTACTTATGCAGCATGGTAAGGTGGTAGTTTAAGAACCTAGTCAATTGAAGGTACATAAGAAAAATTACCCCTCCCATGACTTGGAGTTGAAAGCAGTGGTGTTCGCACTTAAGATATGGCATTATTATTTGTATGGTGTACATGTTGATATATTTACTGACCAAAAAAGTTTATAGTATGTTTTCTCACAGAAAGAACTGAATCTCAGGTAGAGGAGGAGGTTAGAATTTTTGAATGACTATGATATGAGCCTACACTTTCATCCAGGTAAGGCAAATATAGAAGCCAACGCCCTTTGTAGGTTGTCAATGGGTAGTCTTTCTCATGTTGGGAAAGAGAAAAGAGAAATAGTGAAAGATATTCACTGGCTTGCAAATATAGGGGTTCGACTTTTGGATTACAAAGATGGAGGGGTAATTATTCATAAGATAGCTAAATCTACCCTATGTGATGAAGGGCAAAGACCCCATCTTGATGTTGATTAAGAAAGATGTTAGTCAACAAAAGGTGATGGCTTTCAAATGTAGAGGTGATGGGATTTTAAGGCATAAGGATAGGCTATGTGTACCGAACGTGGATGGTTTGCGTGAGAGAATTCTTGATGAAGCCCACACTTCGAGGTATGTTCTTCATCCAGGCTCTACTAAAATGTACGATGACCTTAAGGTTGTATATTTTTAGAACAATATGAAATGTTATATTGCTAATTTTGTTTCTAAGTGTTTAAATTGTTAACAAGTCAAAGTGGAACATTTGAGACCAGGTGGTACTTCCCAAGAGATAGCCTTGCCTATGTGGAAATGGGAGATGATCAATATGGATTTTGTCACGGGGCTTCCGAAGTCCCAAAACCATTATGACTCCATTTGGGTGATTGTAGATCGGATAACCAAGTCAGTTCACTTTATTCCTATGAGGACTAATTATTCAGGAGATGATTATGCCAAACTGTACATTGAGGAAATAGTTTGCTTGTATGGGGTACCAGTATCCATTATATCCAATCGAGGTACGCAATTTTCTCCATAGTTTTAGCGATCTTTTCAGAGGGGTTTAGGTACCCAAGTGAACCTAAGTACTTCCTTCCACCATCAAATAGATGGGTAAGTTGAGCGAACCATTCAGACCATTCAGGATATGTTGAGAGCCTTTGCAATTGACTTCAAAGGTAGTTGGGTAGATCATTTTCCATTGATAGAGTTCGCCTACAATAATAGTTACCATGTCAATATTCATATGGATCTTTTTGAGGCACTTTATGGGAGAAGATGTAGATCACCAATTGGGTTATATAAAGTGGGTAAAACCTGGTTGTTTGGGCCTAATCTTGTTCATCAGGAAATGGAGTAGGTGAATATGGTTAGAGAGCAACTTAAGATAGCTCAAAGTCATCAGAAATACTATGTTGATGTTAGGAGAAGAGATTTTGAATCCAAGGTTGGTGATTGGATGTTTTTCAAAGTATCCCCTATGAAGAAAGTCATGAGATTTGTAAGAAAAGGGAACCTTAGTCCTCATTAAATAGGACTATATCAGATTGCGAAGAGAATTGGTGGGGTTCCCTATGAGTTATATTTACCTGCAAGACTGGCTTCTATTCATCCAGTATTCCATGTTTCTATGTTGAACAAGTGCATTGGAGATCATTCCCTAGTGTTGCCTACAGAGGAGACCAATGTGAAAGACTCCTTGTTGTATGAAGAAGAAACCATTGCCATTTTGGATTTCCAAGTTTTAAAGTAGAGGATCATGTAAATAGCTTCAGTTAAGGTGATGTGGAGGAATCAAAAATCCAAGGAAGCTACTTGGGAGTCAGAATATGATATGCATGAGAGGTACCCAACTCTTTTTGAAGCCGTGGATGATGATTTAGAAGGTAAAAATCCTATGCTACTCTTTTTCTTCCATTTAGTTCTTTAAACTATGCTTGTTGTATCCTGAGTCACATTCAGGGACAAATTATCCCAAGGGGGGATAATGTAACAACCCGTATTTTGGGCTAGATTGTAAACTGTTATTCCTACGCGTAATAGTTCCAAAATCCAATAAATACTATGCAAATTTTGTGTGTTAATCAATTATGTAGTGTGGGAATCTAGTTTAGCATGAATTGAGATCATAGAGTTCCCTTAACTCTAGGATGAGTTGAAAACTTTCGTATCAATTGAGTTTTTGTTAACGTCTAAACTTGGGTCAATTTTAATTGACCATAACTTTTTGTTATAACTAATTATGGAGCCTACTATATATATCAAAAAAAAGGAATTTGATTCCTTTTTCCAACGCCACCGGTTTGGTCTTAATCCGATATTGGGGTAAAAGGTTATGCATGTATTACAGAGAGGTATCAATCTGCCAAGGGTGCGACGGTCGACCCGATGGACTGTCAGGTCTGTGATGGACCGTCAATCCTTCTGTCTCCCCTAAACAGTGATTTTAGTAACTAGACATGACCCTACGGTCAAGGTTATGGTTCTTCACCCTCCTGACGGTCCGTCAACTAAGTCATCATGCATAATTCAAATTTTTGTAGACGGGATGCTTTAAAAGGGGTGTTTAGGTACTTTTCCTCTTCAGAAAACCTCCCTAATGAATTTAATCACTCTATAAATTATTATTAATCAATCCTCATCAGTTTTAAAACATCAAAACTCCCTCTTCACTCTCAAAAATAAGATCTAACTAGAGTTTCTTCCAGGAACAAAAAAGCAAGAAATCAATCTTCAAGTCCAAGATTTCCAAGGAACAAATCAAGATTCAAGTTCTACTCTTTAAATTAACTAATCTAAGGTGCATGGGGTTTCCCTAAACTACACGGGAATGGTGAAATCATCTTAATCATGTTTAAATGTTTAGAAATCATGAATTTACAAAGGGGTGAGGATTTACAATTCTAATTATGCATTATGAAACCTTATTGATGATAAAGTTTTGGTTTTGAGGCCTTTTACCCTTAAAATTGATCTTTGTTATATATAAATATACATGTGATTTGTGTTTTGAAAATTTAATTGAGAGCATGAAGATTTATACTCCCTCTCTTGTTATGAATTATCCGAATGCATATTGAGAAGCATGATCTAAATGCCTCTAGTATGGTTTGTTGACTTTGTTTTGGTGATAACTTGGAGAAAGGTAATTTTTCTTAATTACATAAATTAAAGTGATGAGTTAAAGAGTTTTCCTTGGTTGTTACAAGATACTTTACCACCAAGTGTTTGTGAATTGAACTGAAGATCTTTGCCTATGTTTTCATGAATTTGACTATATACATCCTCTTATATTGTTCGATTAGTTTGGTGTTCTGAAAACAATGTTTTGAAAGAGAAGACTGTAACATGATAATGAATGGCTTAGAAATATGACTTGCAAGTCTTGGTATGAAAATACCAAAACAAATAATGTCATAACAAACCCAAAACAGAACATAAGTTAGGTTTCATTCAGATTTTTTAGAAATTGATTTCAGAAAGATGCATGTTTAGAAAAGGCTAAAAATGGGCTTAAGAGATTCTAGGTGGTTACCCGAAGAAGGCACGAGTTTAGATAATTCATTGCCCAAAACCGTGTTTTGCCTATAAAGTTTATTATTTGCCCAAGAGGAATTATACGTTGGCCTAGTGCCCTATGGCATATCAGAATCAGAAACTCCAACTCTTGCAAAAAACATAGGTTGGGGGCTTACCCGCCAAGTTAGTGGAAGATTCCATATAGCCCATGGAATATCAGACTTGTAGGGTGTACCACCTAACTCGGAACTAAGACAAAGATGTTGAGTTGATTTATAGAACTACTTCTAAAGACTTATTTACTATGCTCGTGGATTTTCAAATGGTTTATAGGTATGTGTTTTGTTTTATGAAATGCTCTCCCTTATTGTATGTATCAGTATTTTGTTTTTGGATAGTCCTGTTTACCAGTACATACATATTCACCCTTATATATCAGGATCTGAGGCACAGTCCCGCGGTCCCATCCAGCAGTAGATCTCTGTGTATCAGAAGTTGCAGTTGGTGATCCTTCTCTATTTTGGAAGGCCTAATTTTCAGATTTCAATTATTATTTCTTTTTATGGTCTACTGGGGTCCTTGTGCCAGTTTTGTTTTAGATTTATGATGGATATTGTAATGTTGGAGATTTTGAAGATGGTTGGCACATGTTTAGAATATTTAGAATTTCTTTTTCAAATTATTCAGGTTATGAGATTGACCATATTTCCATCATGTGTTTTTTTTCATAAATTTTCTTATATTATATGAATATTATGCATGATTACCAGATTTAGAAGAGTGCCCAGGCCTTCAAGGTTTGGGATGCTCGTCACGGCCAGTGCTTCAGTTCGGGTCATGACAAAATTGGTATCAGATCCAGGTTCATGGTCCCAGGGTGTCAGTAAAATTACGTTGGGTAGAGTCCTATTTATGGGTGTGTATCACACCACACTTATAAGCAGGAGCCTAGAAGGCATTTAGGAATGTCTCCCTTCTTTTGTGATTTAGTTTGTGTTGTAAAGTCTGAGTGTCCTCTAACAAATGATTTCCTATATTTCAAAAAGTTATCATGCCTCCCCGTCACTCTAATGAACAAAATGATCAGGCCTATGATATCCGTCCCACTCATAAAATGCGGACCCATAATAGAGCTCGCACCTTAAAGTTTTTTCCTACTCTTGGAGTTCCTCCAGTTCCAACCAGTCCACCTCGGGCTCCCTAGATCGGTGTTAACTATCCCCATCCTTCTCAGAGGGAAGTTTTAAATACTGAGTTTCAATAATCCATTCATATGATACCTAAGTTGATATCCTCTCGGACTTGTTAGTCTGAGGATGTGGGTTTTGTATCTGGTTTATCTGAGGTTACTCGAGTTTTCTAATTCATGAGGATAAACCACCTGTGTTCACTGGTACAAAAGTTGAGGAAGACCCCAAAGTGTTCATTGATGAGTTGGAGAAAACTTTTAGAGTAATGCATGTGAATGAGGTTGAAGGTGTGGAACTATAGGCATATCAACTGAAAAACGGGGAGAATCAGTGGTACAATGAGTGGGAGGATTTGAAAGAAAGTGATACCAACCCTTTCGTGTGGGGAGATTTTGTAAAAACATTTCTGGACTATTTTTTTCCTCTGGAATTGAGGGAATCGAAGGCGAAAGAAATTATAAACTTAAAACAAGGTAAGATGAGCTTTAAGGAGTACACATTAAAGTTCAACCAGTTATCTTGTTATGCCCCAGAACTGACAGGTACTAAGAGGGCGCTTATAAGAAAGTTTGCAGCCGGTCTTTTAGATGATTTGGTATTGGAGTGCAAAGGAGCAATTTTGAATAGGGACATAGATTTCTCTAGACTGTCCATTCATATACAATAACTGGAGGATTAGAATAAAAGAGTGGCAGAGGCACGGTAGAAAGACCGGTAAGCCAAGAGGGCCAGATCTATAGACCAGAACAACAGACAGCAATAGGGTGGTAATTGGGGTAACAGGTGGCCAAAGAAAAAGTTTTGGGGAAACGCCCAGTCTACTGCCAGCTCTCCATTACCCAGACCTCCAGTTGATCGACAATTTCAAAATTTTCATCCTAAAGATGGATCAGGAGTGTATGGTACTCAGTCATAAGGCAGCATAACTCCGCTACATTGTTCTTTTCTGCGATGTGAGACTTGTGGTAAGCATCACCTAGGGAGGTGCTAATTAGGCAGGTTAGTGTGCTATACTTGTGGTAATTCGGGCCATTATCAGAGAGATTGTCCTTCTGCTAGAAGGAACTTCGGCAGTGCCAAGTACCAAGACAATTCCTCAGCACCACCGCTACCTCGCAAAGGTACTACATTAGCTACTGGGGGTGGTCGCAATTGGTTGTATGTTTTGTCCAATCTCAAGGATGCAAAGGCTTCGCCAAATGTCATTACGGGTATGTTGTAAATATTTTCCTGAAATATGTATGTGTTGCTTGAACTAGGGTCTACCCTGTCTTATGTAACCTCATATATGGCAGATATTTTTGGGTTTTATCCTGAAGTTATTCCAGAACCTTTCTATGTTTCTACTCCTGTTGGTGACTCTATTGTGGCTAGGAGAGTGTATAGAAATTGTGTGGTGTCTGTCTATAATCATGATATTGTGGCAGACCTTATAGAGCTTGACATGGTTGACTTTGATGCTATCTTGGAGATGGATTGGATCCATTATTTCTATGCCACACTAGATTGTAGAACCCGAAAAGTCACTTTATCCTTTCTGAATGAACCAGTAATAGAGTGGGAGGGGTATTCTATAGCACCTAAGGGGAAATTCATCTCTTATCTCAGAGCCCGCAAACTTATATCTAAGGGTTATTTGTATCACCTATTTGGGTAAAAGGTTTTAATACTGAAAGTCCTTCTCTCCAGTCTGTCCTTGTAGTTAATGAATTTCTGGAAGTTTTTCCTGTTATTTTCCAGCGATACCATCTAATAAGGAGATAGATTTTGGCATTGACTTATTTACAGACACTCATCCTATTTCGATCCCGTCATACAGATTAGCTCTTGCAGAATTGAAAGAGTTAAAAGAACAGTTAAAAGATCTTCTTGACAAGGGCTTTATCCATCCTAGTATTTCTCCCTGGGGTGCTCCTGTACTCTTTAGGTATAATAAAGATGGTTTCCTCCGTATGTGTATAGATTACTGTCAACTAAATAAGGTCACTGTTAAAAATAAATATCCTCTTCCTAGAATTGATGATATTTTTTACCAGCTTCAGGGTGGTAAGTGTTTCTCAAATATAGACCTGTATTCTGGGTATTATTAATTAAAGGTTAGGGAGGTTGATATTCCTAAAATGGCTTTTCAAACCCGATATAGACATTCTGAGTTCTTAGTTATGTCCTTCGGACTGACTAATGCCCTAGCTGCTTTCATGGACCATATGAATAGGGTGTTTCATCACTTTCTAAACCTTTTTTTCATAGTCTTCATTGACAACATCTTAGTTTACTCCAAGAATAAGGAAGATTATGCCAGTCACCTCCGAATTATCCTTCAGACCCTGAAAGATCATAAATTGTAGGCAAAATTTTCCAAGTGTGAATTCTATCTTAGTGCTATTACTTTCTTGGGGCATAATATGTCTAGTGAGGGACTTAAGGTTGATCCCTAAAATATTGAGGTAATAAGGAAATGTCCTAGACCCACGATTCCAACCAATATTCGGAGCTTGTTGGGTTTGGCAGGGTATTACAAAAGATTCATAGAAAGTTTTTCTTCCATAGTTGCTTCACTTACTAGGTGGACACAGAAAAAGGTAAAATTTGTGTGGTCTGACTCATGTGAAAGTAGTTTCCAGAAATTGAAAGATAAGTTGACTACCGCACCTATTTTGACTCTTCCCGAAGGTATAGAGGTTTTAGTTGTTTACTGAGATGCGTCCCGAGTGGGACTTGGGTTTGTAATTATACAGAATGGTAAGATAGTATCTTACGCATCTAGACAATTAAAGGTGCACGAGAGAAATTAACCCACCCATGCCTTGGAGTTGGCAGTAGTGGTGTTCCCACTTAAGATATGGTGCAATTATTTATATGGTGTACATGTTGATATGTTTACGGACCACAAAAGTTTGCAGTAGGTTTTCTCGCAGAATGAACTTAATCTTAGGCAGAGGTGGTAGATAGAATTGTTGAAGGACTATGATATAAGCTTGCACTATCATCTGGGTAAGGAAAATGTAGTAGACGATTCCCTTAGTAGGTTTTCAATGGGCAGTCTTTCTCATGTCGAGAAAGGGAAAAGAGAGATGGTGAAAGATATTCACCAGCTTGAAAATCTAGGGGTTCAACTTTTGGATTCCAAAGATGGAGGGGTAATTGGTCATGAGATAGCTAAATATTCCCTACATGCTGAAGTTAAGGAAAACCAGGTCGAAGACCCCATCTTGATGCAGATAAAGAAAGATGTTTGTCAATAGAAGGTGATGGCTTTCAAAATTAGAGGTGATGGGATTTTAATGTATCAGGGTAGGCTATGAGTACCGAACGTGGATGTTTTGCGTGAGAGAATTCTATCATGACCCGAACTGAGGCCCTAGCCTTGATGAGCAATCCGAACCAATAAGGCCCGAACGCCCTTTTATCTTGTAATCACATACACTATTCATATACAAAAAGAAGATGTGGAAATATAATTTAAATACGGGATCATGGTCATACTCTAAATTCACATAGTAATGAAAACTGTAATTTGACAACATCTAAGTAATATCTGACTCAGTCTGCGAAATCTCTACTATATGCAAAACAAAGTGGTCTGAAAACTAGGACAAGGCCCCCAGTAGACCCAAATCTAAATAGCTACCATAAACTATAATAAACAGGTCTTCTAGAATAAAGAAGGCTCACCACCGGACACGTATCTACTGCTTATCCGAACCTCTAGATTGAGCCTCATACCTTGAGAGGCAGGGGGGTCAATACAATTGTACTGGTACGCAGAGCAAATCCAAAATAATAATTGATATTCAACATATATTAGAGTAATTTAAAAATAGTTCATAAATATGTCACATAGTAAGAATCACATGGGCATTTTTAAAGGACTCTATAAAATTATCTGAACTCTGTGACACTCTTTTTTTTACTTGTGCGCTAGGTGGTATGCCCTACTATTCTGTAATTCCACGGGCTATATGGAATCTTCCCTTAAAATGGCAGCCAAGCCCCTAACCCAAGTTTTCCGCAAGGGTCGACGTCTCTAAATCTCTACTACGCCACAGGGTCTTCGCCGGCGTACAAAGGTAACATACCCGTATCAGCAAAACACGGTTTTAGGCTATGAGTTGATTGACTTGTGCCCTCTTCGGGTAACAACCTAACCCTCTTTAAGCCCATTTTTAATTCTTTATAACATGCAATCTTGAAATCAGACTTTGAAGGCTCTAGTTCTGTTATGTCATAAATTTATATGGTATCGTCATACCATTGACTTGCAAGTAAAATTCTCTGAGCCATTTACAGCAATTTATATCTCTATTCTCAAAATAAGGAATTTAGGACCACCATATCAATAATTTTTTTCAAGAAACTCATTCTTTAAAACTCATGTGAACACATGCAACAAAACTTGGCCCTATATAATGAGGACACATGAAATACGGGATGGACACATGAAATACGGGATGGACAGAACCCAAACTTACAGGCAATTCTAAATCATATGCAACCCCACCTATCCTTCTCAAAATCTGGTATGGCCCTATATAACAAGGACTCAACTTACCTTTCCTCCCGAAATGCATGACTCCCTTCATAGGAGAGACTTTGAGAAACACCCAATCACTAACCTCAAATTTCAAATCCCTTCTACTAACATCGGCGTAGGACTTTTGATGACTCTGGGCTGTCTTGAGCTTCTCCCTCATGATTTTCACCTTCTCCATTGCTTGGTGAACAAGATCAGGCCCAAACAACCGTGTCTCACCCACTTCATTCCATCCTATCAGCGACCTACATCTTCTTCCATATAATGCCTCAAAAGGAGCCATCTTAATACTGGCGTGGTAATAATTATTATATGAGAACTCTATTAGTGGCAAGTGATCCACCCAACTACCATTGAAGTCAATTACACAGTCCCTCAATATATCCTCAAGGGTCTGAATGGTACACTTGGTTTACCCATCCATCTGAGGGTGAAACATAGTGCTTAGGTTTATATGGGTACCTAAACCCCTCTGAAAAGACTTCCAAAACTATGAAGAGAATTGCGTACCTCAGTTAGATATGATGGATATGGGTGACCCATGTAGGCGAACTATTTCCTCAATGTAAAGCTTGGCATAATCATCTCCCGAATAGTTAGTCTTGACAGGCAGAAAGTAAGCTAACTTAGTCAGCCGGTCAACAATCACCTAGATAGAATCATACTAGTTTCAGGACCTCGAAAGTTCTGTAATGAAGTCTATTTTGATAATCTCACACTTCCACAAAGGCAAATCTATCTCTTGGGAAGTACCACCTACCCTCATATACTTTACTTTAACTTGTTGGTAGATCAAACACTTAGAAACAAAGTTAGCCACATCACACTTCATATTATTCCACCAGTATATAGTTTTTATATCACGATACATCTTAGTAGAGCCTGGATGAACAATATACCTCGAAGTGTGACCTTCATCAAGAATTATTTTCTGCAACCCATCTACATCTGGCCACATAACCAACCCCGATATCTTAGAATTCCATCACCACCAATTTCATAAGACATCGCCTTCTGTTGCCCCACATCTTTCTTTATTTGCATCAAAATGGGATCTTCAGCCTATTTCTCCTTAACTTCTGCACAAACGGATAATTTAGCGATCTCATGAACAACCACTCCTCTATCCTTAAAATCTAAAAGTCGCACTCCAATATTTGCAAGTCGGTGAATATCTTTCACCATCTCTCTCTTCCCTTCCTCAGCGTGATAAAGACTGCCCATAGACAACCTGCTGAGGGCGTCGTCTACCACATTCGCCTTGCCCGGATGATAGTGCAGTCTCATGTCATAATCCTATAATAACTCCATCCAACACCTTTGCCTGAGGTTCAATTCTTTCTATGAGAAAATATACTGTAAACTCTTGTGGTCAGTGAAAATATCAACATGTACCCATACAGGTAATTCCACCATATCCTAAGTGCGAATACCAAAACCTCTAACTACAAGTCATGGGTGAGGTAATTGCACTCATTCACCTTCAACTGCCTAGATGCATAAGCCACCATCTTACCATTCAGCATAAGTACACACCTAAGTCCCATACAGGACGCATCACAGTACATAACAAAACTCTTTGTACCTTCCGGAAGAGTTAAAATAGGAGCAGTTGTCAACTTATCTTTCAATTTCTCAAAACTATTATCACAGGAGTCATACCACACAAACTTTACCTTTTTCTGTGTTAGTTTAGTGAGTGGAGTAGCTATGGAAGAAAAAATCTCTACAAACCATCTATAATACCCCGCCAAACCGAAAAAGCTCCGAATGTCGGTTGGAGTCGTGGGTCCGGGCCATTTTCTCACTGCCTCAACCTTTTGGGGATCAACTTTAATTCCCTCACTAGACATAATATGCCCCAAGAAAGCAATAGCGTTTAGCCAGAATTCACGCTTGGAAAACTTTGCATTCAGCTTATGATCTTTTAGAGTCTGAAGGATAATTCAAAGGTGATGGGCATGGTCCTTCTCACTCTTGGAATAAATCAGAATATCATTGTAACTCCCCAATTTTCTATAACTGTAATGCTACACGGTGCTTATGATCCCAAAGGACCACAAGCTAACCCTTTTTTGGTACCTATACTGAGCACTGCATAATATAATGAAATACATATGGAAAACTGGCGGAAACTTGCCATAAGGTTCAAAAACATAACATACAACTGAATAATGTCTATTAATATCAAAACTAAAACAACTGCCTATATAACTAGTCTGAAAAACTCTATAGTCTAAAAGCCTCTGAACTGTCTGAATAAGGAGTTGATGGGATATGTAACTAACTCCAACTACTAAAATAAACTGAATCTAATGTAATACTGAAATAAGAAGCATCCTCAAATGATGAGGACTCACTTCTACGTCTACAAGTACTGACTGAGTCTGGAATGCTAAGGGAGCTCTGGATCTCGCACTTCTGAACCTATGGTATAAGACACCATAGCGTAAGAGAAAAGTATGTGGCAGTACTTTGAATGTACTAGTATGCTAGATGAGGTAAGGCTGAATGCAAGGGCTTATGCATGAACAATACTAGATAAATAATTGAAGTATGCTGGATGAGGATACATGCATGAATGCGTAAATCATAACTAAAATCATAGTAACACTGAATACTAAGTTCTGAGGACTGACTTACTGATGAATGAGTCTACTAGTACTGATATCTTAGTTCACTAACTCTGGTATACTGAATAACTACATCTATTGAGAATGACATCTAAACTTACTGATACTGATACTGATTTGATGTATCTGAGGTCAAGTCTATATAACGGGTGACCTCTGAAATCACAGGTTATGATGTCTGATACTTAATAAACTGAATATGAGATCAAGCCTATATAACGGGTGATCTCTGAGTCTGCTAATAGTGGATATGATTGTCTAAATTTAAGATCAAGCCTATATAGAGGGTGATCTCTGAGAGGTATCCAAGCTTAGTATAATGAGTTACTCCTCAACGGAGTTCTATTATTGATATTAGATCTGAAACTGAGACTGTGAGAGGTAGTCATCTAACCGACATGCCTTTTCTAGGTTCTTTGGGTTCCAACTTGTAACCACAGTTAGAAGGGTATCATTACCATGCCACGGATAAAGAAACTTCTATAGGATCCCAGGATGTCGTTCCTAATACAATGGGTGACACCTGGTTGGAGCCAAGCCTAATATAATAGGTGACTCCAGGGAGGTAGTCAAGACTAATATGATGGGTGACTCCTCATCCTATGTTGGCTACATAGTTCTGGAGTGCATGGATTATTATTAATGACTCTTCCTAAAATAATGGGGAAGCGTCATCCTTGCCCTTGCACGGTACTGAATCCTACTCCCAACTGAATAGACACTAAATTGATTCTTAGATCATACTAGACTGAGCTGAATCTGTTACTGATTATCTTACTTGACTGATCTGACTGAGTTCACTTGATTCTATTGTCTGATGGAATACTTTGGAATTCTATTTTCTGTCTGAATACTATTGAGTTCTGTAACTTACTAAGCTTTACTAAAATCTTAACTGAATTCTAAATACTACTGAGGTACGAACTAGATACAAAGCTGAGTTAGACTGATACAGAGACCGGATTGAACTAGCACTGAGATAACTGGATTTTCTTAAGTTCTATAGCTGACTGAATTCTACTGATCATAACACGACCGAGATTATCTTGAGACTGACTCAGCTCTAGACAAGCATCTAAGTTTTCGGGTATAAATACCCCCAGGACTCGATAGCATAAATAAATAAATAAGACTAGACCACACTTGAATATCATGACAATGGACTTTCATTCACAACACAATCAATAGGATATCTCGTCAATCACTTGAATGTCATAAACATGTAAATGTATAGGGTATGCATACTAATATCTCATAGTTGTTCAATAAGGAATACACATGGATAAGAATGCATGCAACTTATCATAATACATTTACTAAGGCATTTCAACAAATGCTTGGCATGCACTAGTTATCACATAATTGGGGATTTCATGATTAACATACTTAAAATCCACTATTCTCTTTACTTAAGCATCCTATCAAACATATGGAGAGCATGCTTTGGTTATACCACATATTCTATACTTAATTATCATGAATACATCAATATCATGTAACTTGAAGGGATTTTATCATGGACATCACATAGTAGGATCAAAGCTTGGATCTTTGAAATCAAATCATGAATTAAAACTCATCAATAACATGAACTTCAATTTCTATTCACAAAAATCATGACAATCTCATAAATATATAATCTTGAATTTAAAAAAAAAGGATTCTTGAACTTCTTGGGTGAAAGGAACCCAAGAATCAATATCTAACATACCTCAAAATCTTGAATCTTCAAAGAGAATGACTTTCCTAAAGGTATTTTAATTGGGAATGATAATTTCTTGGTTTTCTTGAAGGAGAGCTTGAATCTTATTCTTGGGAGATGATCTTGAGAGGAAACCCTAATTTTTCTTGTTCTTGAGAGTGGAAAGAATTAAGGGTTTTTAAAACTGATTTATGATGGTTATGTACGTGATTTTGATGATTTAAGTCATGGAAGGTGAAGGAAAAGACCAAAATACCCCTACGAAACCGCTTCCTAGTTGCTGAAATTCTCGGCTGACGACCAAGGCTGATAAGCCATCAGATATGTGACATCCCATCAGCTCAGGTCATCAATTGGAAGCTGGAATTAATGGGTTTCTACCTAAGTCTGATGACTTGGGATGATAAGTCATCAGATATGTGGCGGCCAGTCAGATATGTCGTTACTCAGTTGCCAGGCTAACATGCCGGAGTAAAATGGGTATAACTTTTTTCTCTGATATCGGATTTTGGAAAAATTAGTATCGTTGGAAAGATAAATTATCTATATTTTGGTGGGTCATGAGACCAAAAATTAGTTGTATAACGATAGATATGCTCATTTGAAGTTGACTATACCAATATCCTTCCCAAGAATTCAATCGGCAAAGATTGTTTTGAGTTGTCTAATAGCTAGGATGTATTTGAGGCCTTAATACACATTAAACTTGATCATAAAACTACCAAATCACTAGAATTTATTTCTCATGATCTTAAAGCATGGTTCTACTCTCGGTTGGGAATCTTGGGGTATTAAAATATCTCCCCCTTTGGAACATTCATCCTTGAATGGGACTAACTAGGTTGAGATTACTAATAAACTAAACCTACTTAAGGGTCGTGAATATCTAAAACATGACTATGCAACTGATACTACTAACAGACTAAGATCTCATACCGTACATGTGTATCTAATGCATGGAATACTCGACCGTAGTACTCATAAGCCGAATTCTCATAAACAACATGCATATATGATGCATGGATACGTGACTGAGTTATTCTCATGAATGCATGACTGAATACACTGATGAGCTCAACTTTTTCTACTAGTACTAAACATGCATATCTAATGCATGAATATCTAACTGAACTGAATCCTGAAAGCATGACTGACTATATAAAGATAACTGATGCAAAGCTTATAATGAGAATCTGAGCATGAAACTAAATGGGTTTAAGGACATGAAAACATCAAGAACTTATGGGGTATCTCCCCCTTGGGACACTATGTCCCTCTAGAAATGCTTACTTCACTAGTATACTGTGGCGATGCACAAGGCATCTACGAACTGGATCATATGCATGATGCATGAACTGAGCGATACTTGAAACTACTAGTATATTCTATCTTGGAATAGTTATATGCCTGAGACTGTTGATGTCTTGATTAGATGATAAGATAAGAAAACTAACTATATAGATCTAACTGTCTGACTGCTAAACTGAATGTTGGCTCTACTAATTAACTCATGCTGAAATCTTATACTTATTTAAAGTACTTCTTCTGTACTCTTTCTACTATACTCTCCACCTTATCCTCAAGCCATCACCGTAAGTCTATGAACACCTTACTAAACTCTGAACTACTAATACAATCTCATGGGATACAACTCTTAACTTTCTTTAGTCGCTGCAATCATCATCACATACTTATACTTCTTTCGACACATGTTTGTCTCAATAACACATTATCTGCTTCTATTTCTTTATAGGCTACTTATACCACCTCCACACCTTAATACTTAGTTTTAAGTCCATAAAATTAAATTCTCCTTACACTGTTCAAGCCTACTGAAATATCTAAAATATGTCTAGCCACTTATATATCAACATAACATCTGCTACTATCATGGGCTGCTAATATCACATCTTTTAACTTACATCCACACCTTCATACTTAGTCTAAAGTCCACCCACTTAAATTCTTCAAAGATTTCAAGCTTAGTTTCTAAATCATAACATGAATATCCATAAATCTTTAATAACCTTGCTACTCTCTTTGTAGCCTTCAAATGCCATATCTCTTAAACTTATATTCTCCCCATACCATAAGGATTACCACTATACTCACATCAACAACACATATAAATTTGAATTACTGAACTTAAACTCTTGCATACATTGTTTCAAGCCTGCTGATTAACCTTTTATACAACTAGCACCATGAAGTATACTCTGCCCAACTTTAGACAACACTATCCCGAAACTATTGGCGGGGACTATCTAAGAAAGTTCTATCTGTATGAATTTGGGCTTCACTACTTTTGTAACCTTAAAATTAAGGTAAAGCTTACATGAATGAAACATGATGAGAATCCAAATAAGTTTTTTAGAGAGCCTTTCTATAGCATGATCTGAGACTTGAAAAAAGGGAAACTGTTCATATAAATATCTTATAGCCTCCTGTACATAAATGTGGTGCACGACACACCCATGTACAAAACTCTACTATATGCGGATTTCAGAATCCCTAGGACACTATTGAACCTTAGTCTCTGATACCAAGTTTGTGATGCCCCAATTTTATATAACCGGAATGCTACTCAGTGCTTATGATCTCGAAGAACGACAAGCTAACCCTTTTTTGGTACCTATACTGAGTACTACATAATATAATGAAATACATATGGAAAACTGGAAGAAACTTGCCATAAGATTCAAAACCCTAACATAAAACTGAATAATATCTATCAATATCAAAACTGAAACAACTTCCTATAAAACTAGTCTGAAAAACTCTATAGTCTGAAAGCCTCTGAACTGTCTTAATAAGAAGTTGATGGGACATGTACCCAAATAACTCCAACTACTAAAATAAATTGAATTTAATGTAATACCAAAATAAGAAGCATCTTCTAATGATAAGGACTCACTACTACATCTACAGCTGCTGACTGAGTCTAGACTGCTAAGGGTGCTCAGGATCTCGCACATCTTAACCTATGGTATAAGACACCATAGCGCAAGAGAAAATTATACGTCAGTACTTTGAATGTACTGGTATTCTAGATAAGGTAAGGCTGAATGCAAGCGCTTATGCATGAACAATATTGTCTAAATAATTGGAGTATGCGGAATGAGGATACATGCATGAATGTGTAAACCACAACTGAAATCATAGTCACACTGAATACTGAGTTTTGAGGACTGACTTACTGATGACTGAGTCTACTAGTACTGATATTTTAGTTCACTAACTCTGGGATACTAAATAACTATGTCTATTGAGACTAACATCTAAACTTACTGATATTGATATTGATTTGTTGTATCTGAGGTCAAGCCTATATAATGGGTGACCTCTGAAATCACTGGTTATGATATCTGATACTTAATAAACTAAATCTGAGATCAAGCCTATATAACGGGTGATCTCTGAGTCTGCTGATAGTGGATATGATTGTCTGAATCTGAGATCAAGCCTATATAATGGGTGATCTCCTATAGGTAGCCAAGCCTAGTATAACGAGTGACTCCTCAACTAAGTTATATTACTGAGACTAGATCTGAAACTGAGACTGTGAGAGGTAGTCATCTAACCGACATGCCCTTTCTAGCTTCTTTGGGGTCCAACCTGTAACCCCAGTTGGAAGGGTGTTAGTACCATGCCAGGGGTAAATACCCTTCTATTGGAACCTAGGATGTCATGCCTAATATAATGGGTGACACCTGATTGGAGACAAGTCTAATATAGCAGGTGACTCTAAGGAGGTTGTCAAGCCTAATATGATGGGTGACTCCTCATCCTGTGCTGGCTATGCTGTTCTGGAGTGCAGGGATTATTATTAACGACTCTGACTAAAATAATGGGGAAGATGTCATCCCTTCCCTCGCTCGGTGTTGAATCCTACTCCCAACTTAATAGATACTAAACTGATTCTTAGATCGTACTAGACTGATCTGAATTTGTTACTGATTATCTTACTTGACTGATCTAACTGAGTTCACTTGATTCCGTTGTCTGATAGAACACTTCGGAATTCTACTTTCTGTCTGAATACTATTGAGTTCTATAACTTACTTAGCTTTACTAAAATCTAAACTGAATTCTAAATACTATTGAGGTCCGAACTAGATACAAAACTGAGTTAGACTGATATGGAGACTGGATTGAACTAGTACTGAGATTACTGAATTTTCTTAAGTTCTGTAGCTGAATGAATTCTACTGATCATAGCACGACCGAGATTATCTTGAGACTGACTCGGCTATAGACAAGCAGCTGAGTTTTCGGGTATAAATACCCCCAAAACTCGATAGTATAAATAAATAAGACAGGACTACACTTGAATATCATGACAATGGACTTCCATTCACAACACAATCAATACAATATCTCGTCAATCACTTGAATGTCATAAACATGTAAATGTATAGGGTATGCATACTAATACCTCATAGTTGTTCAATAAGGAATACACATGGATAAGAATGCATGCAACTTATCATAATACATTCACTAAGGCATTTCAACAAACGTTTGGCATGCACTAGTTATCACATAATTGGGGATTTCATGATTAACATACTAAAAAGGCACTATTCTCTTTACTTAAGCATCCTATCAAACATATGGGGAGCATGCTTTGGTTATACCACATATTCTATACTTAATTATAATGAATACATCAATATCATGCAACTTGATGGGATTTTATCATGAACATCACATAGTAGGATCAAAGCTTGGATCTTTGAAAACAAATCATGAATTAAAACTCATCAACAACTTGAACTTCAATTTTTATTCAAAAAAATCATGACAATCTCATAAATATATAATCTTGAATTTAAAAAAAAGGATTTTTGAACTTCTTGGGTGAAAGGAACCCAAGAATCAACATCTAACATACCTCAAAAGCTTGAATCTTGAAAGAGAATGACTTTTCTGGAAGGTTCTTGAATTGGGAATGATAATTTCTTGGTTTTCTTGAAGGAGAGCTTGAATCTTGTTCTTGGGAGATGATTTTGAGAGAAAACCCTAATTTTTATTATTCTTGATATTGGAGAGGATTAAGGGTTTTTAAAACTGATTTATGATGGTTATGTACATGATTATGATGTTTTAAGTCATGGAAGGTGAAGGAAAAGTCCAAAATACCCCTACGAAACCGCTTCCTAGTTATTGAAATTCTCGGCTAACGACCAAGGCTGATAAGACGTTAGATATGTGACGGCCCATTAGCTTAGGTCGTTACTTAGAAGCTTGAATTGATGGGTTTCTTCCTAAGTATGATGACTTGGGCTGATAAGTCATCAGATATATGACTGCCCGTCAGATATGTCGTCACTCAGTTGCCAGGCTAACATGCTAAAGTAAAATGGGTATAACTTTTTGTTCCGATATCAAATTTGGGAAAAATTGGTATTATTGGAAAAATAATTCAATTATCTATCTATTGGTTGGTCATGAGCTCAAAAATTCGTAGTATAACGAGAGATATGCTAGTTTGAAGTTGACTATTCCAATATCCTTCCCAAGATATCAATCGGTAAGGAATGTTTTGAGTCGTGTAATAGCTAGGATTTATTTGAGGACTTAATTCACATCAAACTTGATCATAAAATTACCAAATCACTAGAATATATTTCTCACGAGTTTGAAGCATGGTTCTACTATCGATTGGGAATCTCAGGTTTTTACAATCATCAACAAAAACTATAACAAACAGATCTAGCATCTGACGAAACACCCTATTCATTAGGTCCATGAAATTTGTAGGGGCATTAGTCAACCCGAAGGACATGAATAAGAATTCATAATGACGTTAGTGGGTTCGGAAAGTTGTTTTGGGAATATCTGACTCTCTAACCTTCAACTGATGATATCCCGAACGAAGGTCTATCTTTGAAAAACATCTAGCACCCTGAAGATGGTCAAAAAGATCATCAATTATAGGAAGATGATATCTACTTTTAACAGTGACCTTATTTAACTGACGATATTCTATACATATACAGAGGGAACCATCTTTCTTCTGCATAAAAAGCACAAGTGTACCCTAGGGAAAAACACTAGGTCGGATAAAACCTTTGTCTTGAACATTTGTTTATTGCTCTTTCAACTCTTTCATCTTTACAGAAGCCATTCTACATGGTGTAATAGAGATGGGAAGGGTGTTTGGCAATAAGTCAATACCAAAATCTATCTCCCTATCAAGTGGTATTCCTGGAAGATCATCCGGAAAAACTTCTGGAAATTCATTTACCACAGGGACTGACTGAAGAGAAGGACTCTCAACATTAGAATCTTTCACTCGGATCAGACGATACAGACAACCTCTGGAAATTATTTACGGGCTCTAAGATAAGATATAAAATTCCCCCTAGGTGCTAAAGAATATCTCTCCCACTCTATCACTGGTTTATTTGGAAAAGAAAAAGTGACTTTTCAGTTTCTACAATCTAGTGTGGCATAGCATGAATGGAGCCAGTTCATTCCCTAAATAGCATCAAAGTCAACCATCTCAAGCTCTATCTTGTCTACCATCGTATCCCAACTATAAAAAGACATAACACAATTTCTATAGACTCTCCGAGCCACAACAGAATCTTTCAACAAAGTGGAAACAGAGAAGGGTTCAGCAATTACCTTGGGCTCAAACCCAAAACCAACAACCACATAAAGGGTTACATAGGACAGGATAGACCTAGGATCAAGTAACACATATACATCATGAGAGAAAATTTGTAACATACCAATGACTACATCAGGTGAGGCCTCTGCTTCTTGGCAATTGGACAAAGCATATAATCTATTGCGACCACTTTAGGTAGATGGAGTAGCGTCCTTGGGCAGCGGTGGCGGAGCGGGGGAATTAGCCTGTGACTTAGCTCCCCCAATATTACCTCTCGCTGTCGGACAATCCCTCTGGATATGGCCTGGATGGTCGTACAAATAACATACCATGGTGCCAAACTGGCATCTCCTTGGATGATTCCTCCCACATCTTCCACAGTGGGGGAATGACCGAGAGGTCTAAGCTACACTTCCCTAAGACTAGGCACCCTCCACTCTCGGCCCTTGACTAGACTAAAAATTCTTGGATCGCTGATCGGCTGGAGGTCTGGGAACTGGATCACTAACTGCAGACTGAGAATTACCCCAATTCTTCTTCTTCTACTATCTGTTACACTAATTATCACTCTGCGGCTGACTGTGGTTCTGGTCTGCTGTTCTGGACCTCTTGACCTGCCTGTCCTTCTCCCTAGATTTAGTAATTCTCTTCCTCTGCTCCTCTACCTTCTGCATGTGAACTGACAGTCTGGATAAGTCCATATCCCTATTTAGCATTGCCCCCTTGCAGTCGAGCACTAAGTCATCTGAAAGGCCAGATGTAAATTTCCTCATACGGGCTCTCATACTACCAGCCATCTCTGGATCATAACGGACTAGTTGGTTGAACTTCAAAATGTACTCCTTGACACTTATTTTTCCTTGCTTTAGGTTCATAAACTCTTCAGCTTTGGCCTCCCTCAACTCTAGAGGAAAGAATCAATCTAGAAAGGTTTCCATGAACTCTCCCCATACTGTGGGCTTAGCATTCTTACCCTTAGAATCCTTTCACTCCCCATACCACTGATTCACAACTTCTTTAAGATGATAAGCTACTAATTCCACCCCTTCCACCTTGTCTACGTGCATCACCCTAAAAATCTTCTCCATCTCATCCACAAACTTATGTGGATCCTTCTCTACCTTGGTGCAAGTAAACTTGGGTGGGTTCATCCTCATAAATTGACCCACCCGGGTAGTCTCAGATGTAACAGATACATACCCAACATCCTTCGATAGTTGAGTCTGTGTGGCCACCAACTGCGCAAGCATATAAATTAATTTTCTGAATTCTAGATTAGATACCTATCTCTTATGAGGTTGGTTGCGATTTATCCCCGACCGGGGAGCTCTAGGTGCCCTGGGTGGGCTGGTTTAAGTAGGTGAGACTCCCAGAGTAACAACATCTTATGGAGTCTGAGCTCTATTACGTGTCCTTATCCCATAAGTGGGACGGACCTCATCAGTCTGGGCATTCTGACCGTTAGAGCATCGTGGAGGCATGGTTGTTTTTCTGAAATGCAAGAGATCATTAATTAGAGGACAGATTAGACTCTAAGGCACGAACTAAATCACAAAGAGGGGAAATATTCCTAGATGCCTAGTAGCCTCCTTCTTATAAGTGTGGCGCTCTACACACCTATTAATAAGACTCTACCCGATGCGATTTTGCAAACACCCTGGGACCATGAACCGTGCTCTGATACCAAGTTTGTCATGACCCAAACTGAGGCCCTGTCCATGATGAGCAATCCAAATCATGAAGGACCGGATGCCCTTCTATCTTGTAATCACATATACTAATCATATATAAAAAGAAGATACAGAAATATAATTTAAATACGGGATCATGGTCATACTCTGAATTCATATAGTAATGAAAACTACAATTTGACAACATCTAAGTAATATCTGACTCAGTCAGCAAAATCTCTACTACATGAGAAACAAAGTTGTCTGAAAACTGGGGCAAGGCCCCCAATAGACCCAAATCTAAATAGCTACCATAAACTATAATAAATAGGCCTTTTGGAATAAATAAGGCTCTCCACTGGACACGTCTCTTCTGTCTAAAATCTCTACTGCTTATTTGGACCTCTAGATTGAGCCTCAGACCCTGAGAGGTAGGGTATCAATACAATTGTACTGGTACATAGAGAAAATCCAAAATAATAATTGATATTCAACATATATTAGAGAAATTTAAAAATAGTTCATAAATAGGTAACATAGTAAAAATCACATGGGCATTTTTAAAGGACTCTATAAGATCATCTAAACTCTGTGACGCTCTTTTTTTTACTTCTGTGCTAGGTGGTATGCCCTACAATTCTATAATTCCACGGGCTATATGGAATCTTCCCTTAAAACGGCAGCCAAGCCTCCAACCAAATTTTGCCGCAAGGGTCGGAGTCTCTAAATCTCTACTACTCCACAGGGTCGTCGCCAGCATACAAAGGTAACATACCCATATCAGCAAAACATGATTTTAGGCTATGATTCAATTAACTCGTTCCCTCTTCGGGTAACCACCTAACCCTCTTTAAGCCCATTTTTAATTCTTTATAACATGCAATCTTAAAATCAGACTCTAAAGGCTCTAGTTTTATTATGGCATAAATTTATATGGTATCGTCATACCATTGACTTGCAAGTCACATTCTCTGAGCCATTTATAGCAATTTATATCTCTATTCTCAAAATATGGAATTCAGGACCACCATATCAACAATTCTTTTCAAGAAACTCATTCTTTAAAACTTATGTGAACACATGCAAGAAAACTCTCATTTTTAACATTTTAAACACTCAAGGTGGTTATGTCAAAGATAACGATCATATGCAATTCTTTCTCTTTAATACAAGAACGAAATCATATCAAGAAACTCCCCCTCATCATCATCAAAATTATGTTAATTATCTTAATATTGAAAAGATCACTTTCAAACCATTAAACATGCATCTCAAATCATTCTCGATAGTTTCATAAACTATTAATCATCAAAGAGGGGAGATTTTAATGATAATGCTCTCAATCAAATCTTTTATATTATACATATACATATAGATGTAAATCAATTTAAGGAGAAAAGGCCTAAAGGAGAAAAACAATCATATTATCAAAACATCCAAAATACAAAATTTAAGGCATAAGTTCCAAAACCCCTTTAAAATTCATGATTGATAATCTTTAAACCATGTTCTAGTGTGTACAAGCCCATGTAGTTTTTAGGATAAATCCCACGTACCTAAAATTAGGAATTTTATGGTTGATTGTTGAAGCCCTTGGATTTGGGATTCTAAATCTTCAATCAATTTCTAAAACCGACAGTTGAATCTTGAGTTATTTGGAAACTTAGTTTGAAACCCTAAGGAGTGTTCTTTATGGATTTTGATCAAAATATGAATAAAGTGGTCATATGGGAGTATAATCCCGTGTTTAAGATTAACAAGGGGTTGGAAATACCTAAAACACCCTTAATGATTTGGGGGAAAAGCTGAAAATTTGCCCAGAGTGCTAGGCAAGGCGCCGCCCTACCTGGACCACCGGGATAAGCAAGGCGCCACCTTGCCTATAACATGGACTTTCCCAAGTAAGGCTACAGGCAAGGCGCCGCAGGCTAATCGCCCTGGCTTACTATTTTGCCAACTTGGCGTGCCCTTAAGCTCGTCTAAAAATTCTGAAACTCACCCGAGACGTACTCTTGGCTTGCCCCATCATATATCAACAAAAAAAATCAAGAAACTGAGGCCGGGAAGGTCAAAAATAAAATCCTCAAATATTGGAAGCTCAAATGAGACTAAGTCCCTTTCTACACTTAGAAAAATGTTAAGTCTCTAACTCTATAAGTAAGCTACTATGAGATAACACATGTACGACTTTTATGAGGTATTACAAATTCTTGATGAAGCCCACTTTTTAGGTATGTGATTCATCCATGCTCTACTAAAATGTACCATGACATTAAGACTGTATATTGGTGGAACAATATCAAACATGATATTGATATTTTTGTTTTGAAGTTTTTAAATTGTCAACAAGTCAAAGTGGAACATTTGACACCAGGTGGTACTTCCCAAGAGATAGCCTACCTATATGGAAATGGGAGATTATCAATATGGATTTTGTCACGGGGCTTTTGAAGTCTTGAAACCATTATGACTCTATTTGGGTAGTTATACATCGGATGACCAAGTCAGCTCACTTTCTGCTTGTGAGGCCTAACTATTCGGGAGATGATTATGCCAAACTATACATTAAGTAAATAGTTTGCTTGCATAGGGCACCAGTATCCATTATATTCAATTGAGGTACGCAATTTTCTTCTCAATTTTGGCGATCTTTTGAGAGGGGGTTAGGTACCCAAGTGAACCTTAGTACAGACTGATGGGCAAGCTGAGTGCACCATTCAAACCCTTCAGGATATGTTGGGGGTCTGTGCAATTAACTTCATAGGTAGTTGGGCAGATCATTTTCCATTGATATAGTTCACCTACAATAATAGCTCCCATGCTAGTATTTAGATGGCTCCTTTTGAGGCACTTTATAGGAGGAGATGTAGATCACCAATTGGGTTGTATAAAGTAGGTAAAACCCAATTATTCAGGACTAATCTTGTTTGTCAGTCAATGAAGAAGGTGAAGATCATTAGAGAGCGACTTAAGACAGCTCAGAGACATCAAAAATCCTATGCCGATGTTAGGAGAAAGGATTTGGAATATGAGGTTGGTGATTGGGTATTTCTCAAAGTCTCCCCTATGAAGTGAGTCATGAGATTTGGAAGAAAAGGTAAGCTTAGTCCTCATTACATAGGACCATATAAGATTATGAAGAGGATCGGTGAGGATGCCTATGAGTTAGATTTTCCCGTAAGCCTGGCTTCTATTCATCCAGTATTCCATGTTTCTATGTTGAAGAAGTGCATTGGAGATCATTCCCTAGTGTTGTCTGTAGAGCAGATTAATGTGAAAGACTCCTTGTCATATGAAGAAGAACCCATTGACATTTTGGATTCCGAAGTTCAGAAGTTGAGGAGCAAGGAAATAGCTTCGGTTAAGGTGATGTGGAGGAAGCTACTTTGGATTCAGAAGATGATATGCGTGAGAAGTACCTGACTCTTTACGAAGCTGTGGATGATAATTTAGAAGGTAAAAATCCTATGCTACTCTTTTTCTTCCATTTAGTACTTTAAATCGTGATTGTTGTGTCCTGAGTCGTCATTCGGGGATGAATGATCCCAAAGGGGGAAATGCAACAACCTGCATTTCGGGCTAGATTGTAAATCATCATTCCTACACGTAATAGTTCCAAAAGCCAATAAATACTATGAAAATTTGGTTTGTTAATCAATTATGTAGTGTGTAAATATAGTTAGCATGAATTAAGATCATAGAGGTCCCTTAACTCTAGGACGAGTTGAAAGCTTTCCCATCGATTGAGTTTTGGTGAATGTCTAAACTTGGGTCATTTTTAATAGACCATAACTTTTTGAATATAACAAAATATAAGTCCTACTATACATTAAACGAAATTTATTTCAGTCCTATTTCCAATGCCATAAATTTTGCTTTAATCCAATATCGGGGTAAAAAGTTATGCCTATTTAATAGAGAGGTATTAATCTGTCGAGGGTGCGATGGCAGACCCGACAGACCGTTAGATCTGTGACGGACCGTCATTCTATTTGTTGCCCCTAAAATAGTGATTTTAGTCACTAAACATGACTCGACGGTCAAGGTGATAGTTTGTCACCCTCCTGGAGGTCCGTCAACCAAGCCATCGGGAAAAATTTAAAGTTTCGAAGGCGGGATGCTTTAAAAGGGATGTTTTTATACTTTTTCTCTTCAAAAAACTTCCCTAATGGATTTAATAACTCTCTAAAATGTTATTAATCAATCCTTATCAGTTTTAAAACATCAAAACTCCCTCTTCACTCTCAAAAATAATATCAAACTAAGGTTTCTTCTAAGAATAAGAAAACAAGAAATCAATCTTTATGTCTAAGATTTCCAAGGAACAAATAAAGATTTGAGTTCTACTCTTTAAATAAAGTAATCTAAGGTATGAGGAATTTTCCTAAACTACATGGGCATGGTGAAATCATCGTAATCATTTTTAAATGTTTAGAAATCATGAATTTACAAAGAGGTGTGGAGTTACAATTCTAATTATGCATTACGAAACCTTATTGATGATAAAGTTTTGGTCTTGAGGACTTCCCCTCTTAAAATTGATCTTTGTTATATATATGTATATATGTGGTTTGATTTTTGAAAACTTAATTGAGAGTATGAAGATTTATACTCCCTCTCTTGTTATGAATTATCCGAATAAATATTGAGAAGCATGATCTAAATGCCTTTACTATTGATTGTTGACTTGGTTTTGGTGATGACTTGGAGAGAGGGCATTTTTCTTAATTTCATAAATGAATGTGATGAGTTAAATATTTTTCATTTGTTATTACAATATACTTGACCACCAAGTGCTTATGAATTAAACTGAGGATCTTTGCCTATGTTTTCATGAATTTTACTACACACATCCTCTTATGCTATTTGATTAGTTTGGTGGTCTGAAAACAATATTCTGAAAGAGGATACTGTAACATGATAATGTAGGGCTTAGAAATACGACTTGCAAGTCTTGGTATGACGATACCAAAACAAATAATGCCATAACAGACTCAGAATAGAACATAAGTTTGATTTCATTCAGATTTTTCAAAAATTTATTTCAGAAAGATATATATTTAGAAAAGGTGTTAGGCGATTACTCGAAGAAGGAACGAGTTCAGATTACTTATTTCTCGAAATCATGTTTTGCCAAAATGGGCTATTATTTCCCCAAAAGGGTTTATACACTGGCCTAGTTCTCTGTGGCGTATCAAAAATCAAACACTCCAAATCTTGCAGAAAAATTGGGTTGGGGGCTTACCCACCAAGTCAGTGGCGGATTTCATATAGCCCGTGGAATATTATACTTTTAGGGTGTACCACCAAACTCAGAACTAAGACAAAGATGTTGAGTTGATTTATAGAACTATTTCTAAAGACCTATTTACTATGCCCATGAATTTTCAAATGGTTTATAGTGATGTGTTTTGTTTCATGAAATTCTCTCACTTACTTTATGTATCAGTATTTTGTTTTTGGATAATCCTGCATACCAGTACATATGTACTGGACCCCATGTCTCAGGATCTGAGGTACATTCCTGTGGTCCAATCCAGCAGTAGATCCGTGTGTGTCAGAAATATCAGTTGGTGAGCCTTCTCTACTACGGAAGGCCTAATTTTAAGATTGCATTGCCTCTTTCTTTTTATGGTCTACTGAAGGCCTTGTCCTAGTTTTGTTTCAGATTTATAATGGATATTGTAATGTTAGAGATTTTGCAGACGGTTGTCACATGTTTAGAATTTTTAGAATTTCCTTTTCAAATTGTTCAGGTTATGAAATTGACCATGGTTCTGTCATGTGTTGTTTTTGGAAAGTTTTCTAATATTAAATGAATATTGTGCATGATTACCTGATTTAGAAGAGCGTTCGGTACATGGTTTGGGATGCTCATCACGAACAGGGCCTCGACTCGGGTCGTGACATAAATGGATGAATTTAAGGTCCTTAAACGCATCTTAATAATCAAAAAATCCCCAAGTTATCTTCCCTTAAGCACAAGAAGAGAAAACAACCTAGGGTTTGAGTATGTTTAACTTTAAGGTAGGATTTTTACACTACGTCTTCTCAAATTCAAGGTGTTCATAACTAATCTAAATATCATGGGCTAAATTATGTTTTTTTTGTAGATTTTGAATTATAATTATGTATGTGTATATGTACGTTTTTGAGAAACAACTTAAGAGCATGAATTGAAATCTTTTACATATATGAGATGAGTCCCAAAAGGTGATTTTGGGCTTGAGTTGTGAAATTCCCTTTTTCCATGACAAAATTCTGGTCTTAATACATATGAATTGTGAGTTGGGTTTGAGAACATGATTATAAACCCCTCTTTCTATTAATAGGTTTATGTGTGACAAGTGTTGCGGGTTGTATTATGAATGATGATAATCCTTAAGTTTGAATTCCTCTTTAACTATTTTGCATTATTGTTATGCACGTGTTTAAAAAGGTGTTTTGCATGATAAAAAGGCTCTTATGTCCAAATGAAGGAATTATTTGTCATAAATGAAAACATTAGCCACCATATGTTTATGTCTTGAAAAAGGAGAGTGTTTATGCATAAGTTGCACATGCTTTTTAAATAAGAACTCTCTTGTAATATGATAAATCTTTTGGTGACTGTTAATATGTTTTGAATGGAAAGTGCTATGGATGTGATATGAAATGATATGGCTTGAAAGTATAGGTATGATGATACCTATCGTGAAATTCCTTTAACATGAAAGAAAAATGAATATCTTGAGCATGAAGCATATTTTTAATGGACTAAAATTAGGCTTAAAAAGAGTTAGATGGTTACCCAAAGAAGGAAGTTGAGTAAAAGTGCTCATTATCGAAACTCGTATTTTGCAGATGCGTGATTTATGATATGTTATCCTATATAGGATGGTAATTGGTACATCTCAAATAGGGGATTTCTATGATGTACTCACATGGGGGTTAAGTCAATTCACGTGCTCCGATCCTTGCGGCAAACTTGGATTGGGGGCTTTGCCGCAGAGTTAAGGGTAAATTTCATATGGCCCATGTTATTAAATGTATGTAGGATGTACCATCTAGCTCAGAACTAAATTCAAGAGTTGAGTTCATATATTTACTTGAATGCTTTGGAGTTTCTTTTAAGTATGCCCATGTGTTTGATTTCTATTATGTTAAACAATTTTTATTTGATCATGTAATATAAATTACACTGCTTTTGAATTGTTTTGCACACCTATAAATTCCTAGTATTGATTGTCCTCCGTGGAGGCTACATTGTCTCATAATGTAGGATATGAGACTCAATCACGTGATCTAGTTCAGCAGCAGTAGCTTTTTACAAGAGTTCAGAGTTGGTGAGTCTCCCATAATTCTGAAGAAGTCCTATGCATTGTGTTAGTTTTCAGTTGTTTTGGGGTTCGGCCGGGGGCCTTGTCCCAGTGTAGACAAACTATAGATTTCAGTTCATTAGAGACTTTGTAGACTGCTTTAGATTGGATTTGGGTTTTCCTTTGATATGATGTTATGAAGTTTTATGTTTTTTACGATACTACCATGTTTTTCAGTTTATCTTCTACACGGTTATACCATATGAGTTATGCTTATGATTACATGCTAAGGAATCTCTTGGACCTTCATTGTTTGGATGCCTGTCGCGGCCAGGGCCTTGATTTGGGTCATAACAAGTTTGGTACCTGAGCACAGTTTAGGGTCCTAGGGTTTCTACAAGGACATATTGAGTAGAGTCTTTTTAATGGGTGTGTAGCGCACCACAATTATAAGGAGGAAGCTATGAAACATTTAGGAATGTCTCTCTTTTTTCTTCATGTTCTAGTTCATACTATAGACTCTGAATCTTTCCTAACTTCTAATTTCTACATTTCAGATCATGAATCTACATAGAACCAATGAGCAGAACACCAATGTTGATGATATCCGCTCTACTCATGGAATGTGGACCTGTTACAGATCCTGTACCCTAGAATTCACTGCCACTCCTAGAGTTCCTCCAGTCTAAACTCATTTTGGTGTTAGCCTTACCCAATCTCCTCATAGAGAAGTATAGAACACTGAGTTCCATTAGCTGTAATGCCTCGAAATCTGATCCTGAGACATCACACGATTCTCAAGACTACGAGTAGCCTTAAGCTAACCCTATCTACCTATTACTAAATCTGAATCTTATAATAAAAGAAATATAGACATAAGAGTTATACTAAATGCGATAAACTGTCTGAAATAACTGAGAATAAATTTGAAGTAATTTCTGAAAATCAATACTGTAAGTCTGAATAATATCTAGCAGTCCTCAAGCAGTCCGACAAGCCTCTACTACTAATACTAGAGAGTCACTGAGACAGACCCCAAGCTAACTCGAACTGTCTGAAAAAAATACTGAATCATACAAAACTACTAAACTACAGAATCTGAATGAATAAGTCCCCAAACTATAAGGACTCACCAACTGTTGGATGTAGATGATGATGCTCGAACTACTCATGCTTCTGATACTAAGCACCTGAAACTACATTATGAGATAATATAGCACATAGATGTATATGTGGATAAGTACTTTGAGGATGTACTGAGTATGTGGGGTGAAATGCATAAGTAAAATATCATCTCATCAAAATAATTTGTAAAACAATAAATGCTAAATGTAAATGACTCACATAATCTAGAATATCTAAAAACTGAAATCAGAAAGCATGCATAGCAATTTAAACTTTATAAATCTAGTGAGGCATAACATTTAGTTCTAGAAGTTATACTTGTATTCTCTTTTTAAATCATACCGTATAAGTGTAGAAAGGACTCACTCTTAATTCTAAAATCTGAAAGCTGAAGTCAGTAGCTAATATCTTTCTGTAAAGCATAATTTGAGTAAATGTTGTGAGCCTTTACACTTAGTTTTCTAAAATCTTTTTGTTATTCTTTTCTGAGAAACTATTCTGAAAATCTTTACCATTAAGCTATAAGGAAAAAAAATTATCTTAAGGAAGGTTCTCTTAACCGAAATAAACTATGCGAACTACATGGAGTGAAATGCCTCATCCCCCTATGGAAGAAACCTCACGTTAAGGAGAGGTGTTATACTCTTGCCAGGGAGTATAATCTTAGCTTAAGTAATCACTATATCAGCCCACTATGGGCACTTTAATCTCAATTCTACGGTGGCATGTTGTTTTAGGTATGAGACCTTGGAATCATACCCAAATCAGTGCTAAATACTACTCCCTTTAATTTGTTACGCTCATCTTGTTGGAAATCCATTTTAAAACTAGCATAAGAGTTTATTATGAAACCAGTTATGTGCTAATTTGAATGAATCTGTAAATGAAGCTATTTTGCTTTCTGTAATCTGTAATAAATCTATAAAGTGGATTCCAAAACTTATGTTAGGATCAAAAGATCAAAACTTTATTGTAAATCTAAAACAATCAGCTCCTAGGATGCATAAAGCATCATCTTTCTTGAAATATCAACATATAAACTTGGGGCATAATAGCCCATGCTTCAAACTCATATCAAAACATCATAATAATCATGCTTGATAATGAAATCAATGATAATTAAACTCAAAATCTGGAATTTCTTCCAAAAGCATGAAAACATGAAAATAGACATAATATGTATCTTTAAATTCTCTCAAAAACCATAATCTTGCAAATAGCAATAATGGGTATGAACCCTAATTCAAATCTCATGTATAATCATTCAAAATCATATGAATTTGTAATGAAATCTTGGTTTGGGGAATAAGGATGAAAGAAGATCCTTGTTCATAAATCCCATATACCTTGATAGATGATTAAATGGAGAAACTTGAATTATTGATTCCTATTTGAGTTCTTGATTATCTTGTCTTGAGAATTCTCAATTTAGTGCTTTCTTGGAGAAACTATGGAGTATTTTGATTTCTTGGAGAAGAAGCTCTTGATTTCTAGAGTTTTGTTTTGAGAGAAAATTGATGAAATAAGCATAAAGTTCTTTGGAATATACTTAATATTGTGTTTTACACAAATTGCGGCTTTGGGGATTGACCAAAATGCCCCTTTTAAACTTCTAAATGTAACTGGAAAAGAAAGCAAAAATCCCAATTTAATAGGCCACCGCGATGCACCCTTATCATGGTGGATCACTAGAAAAGGACAAGTGGGAACTGGGCGTTCACTGCGACGCGCCACAATTGCGGTGCCCCTTTGGAATGCCATTTTGGCCACTGGCATGACGCGCTAGTATCGCGTTGAGCAATTGGATTTCAACAATTGGGAATTTGGACCTCTCCATAATACGCCAATATCACAGAGGTTCACTGGAATTGACAATTATGAAATTATCCTTCATCGTGACATGGTGGTTGCTAACGTGGGACACTGTCAACTTAAAAATTCTCTAACTCTTTAACCGAGTATCGGATTTGAGATAATTTGGTATCGATGGAAAGCTTATTCAATTTTTCACACAATGGAAGGTCTAAATCTGTAAAAAATCTATATAAAATAAAAGGTATTAATTTTTGAAAGCTATTCCTTAACATTCTAGGAACAAATTTAAGCTAGGAAAATTAAGGAGTGTTACAATATCTCCCCCTTGAAAACATTTGTACTCGAATGTGGCTAGATAAGCTGAAATATACTGAGGATTTTAAGGATATAAGTTATCATACACAACTAAAATAAACTAAATCTCAAGATAATGAGCTACTGAACTGATTTGCTAGTGCATGAATTCACACTAAATTAGCTACATAGCTGAATCTTAGACTAGAAAAGAACTGAATGAAGGAAAAATTATTACCTTCGGCTGAATCTAAGTTCGTGGAGAAGAGATGAGGATACTTAGTACACATGTCTTCTTCTGATTCCCAAGTAGTACCCTCAATGGACTGATTTTTCCACAGAACTTTGACCATGCGAACTTTTTTGTTCCTCAGTTTATGGATCTGATGATCAAGAATCTCTACTGGGACTTCTTCGTAAGAAAGGCTATTCTGAATATCTGTGTTTTCTAGAGGAACTATAATGCTGAATCATCCATGAAATTCTTCAATAAGGACACATGGAATACTGGATGAACTGTGGATAAGTCTGCGGGTAACTCAAGCTCATATGCTACCTTCCCAACACGACTCAAAATCTATAAGGGACCGACATACCGGGCACTAAGCTTCCTCTTTTTACCAAATCTCTTCAGCCCTTTCAGATACATAAGATCATCAACCTCGAACTCAAGATCTTTTTTTTTATGTCTGCATAGGACTTCTGACAAATCTAGGTTGCTTTCAATCTTTCTCTAATCAACTGAACTTTCTCCATGTCCTCAAACACCATATCTTCCCAATCAAAGTGGCCCCACCCACTTTGAACCAACCGACTGGCAATTTATATTTTAGCCTATAAAAAGTGTAACGCCCCGAGTTTGACACCTCAGACGCTACACGGTGCTAATGATACCGAGGGGCCACAAGATAACCCTTTCTGATATCTGTAACTGAGCACTGCATAATATATTGAAATAAATGCAGAAATCTAGCGGAAACTTTCTATAACGTTCAATTGCTTAACATACAACAGAATAAAGTCTAACAATATCGAACCTAAAATATTTGTCTGAATAACTAGTCTGAAAACTCTGTAGTCTGAAAGCCTCTAAACTGTCTGAATAAAAAGTTGATGGGGCATGTCCCTAACTAACTCCAACTACTGAATTACTGAAACTGGTAATAAAATTAAATAAGAACCATCCTCGAATAATGAGGACTCACTGCTAAGTCTACTGCTACTGACTGGAACTGAGTTGCTAAAGGTGTTCTGGATCTTGTGCTTCTGAACCTATGGTGTAAATTAAAACACCATAGCATAAATACGTTAGTACGTGTGAATGTACTGAGTATGCAAGATGAGGTAAGGCTAAATGCATGGGCTTATGCATGAATAATTACTTAACTAAATAGTCATGAGAGTACTGAATGAGGACATATGCATGAATGCACAAACCATAACTGAAATCATCGTGAATCTGATTACTGATACTCGGATACTTCTTTACTGATGTCTGAACTTACTACTAATTCTGAGATACTGAATAACTGAATCTACTTATATCAATAACTGAGTTCTGAGCTTGTTACTATCGACTGACTAAATCTGAGATCAAACCTCTCTAACGGATGATCTTTGAATCTACTAATAATGATAAGTAATGATTGTATCTGAGATCAGACCTATCTAGCAGGAGATCTCTAAATCTTTTAATAATAGATATGATGGACTGAGTTTGAGACCAGGATTATCTAACGGGTGATCTCTGGATCTATTAGTACTGATATTAATTAACTTTAGGTGAGGCCAGGCCTATCTAGTGGGTGGTCTATGAATATATGGAACTATATAAGTTCCTTACTGAGATGAGTGACTGTAATTGACAGTCCTAGTTTCTGAGTTCTACTCTGAAGACTGATACTGAAACTACAACTGTGGGAGTTCTCACTTAACTGACATGCCCCAAATCTGATATAGTGGGGTCCAACCTGTAACCCCAGCTGGAAGGGTGTCAATACCGTTCCATGGGTAAAGACCTCTGCTATGGTCAAGCCTCTCTAATTAGTGACCCTGAACAGGAAGTCAAGCCTAAGGCAGTATGATAGTCAACCCTTAATCTAACTGGTGACTCCTGGTCCTGCGCTAGTTACACAGTTCTAGAGTTCAGGGACTATTACTAATGACTCTACCTTTCTAACGGGTAAGTTGTCATCCCTGCACTCGCTCGGTGCTAGTTACTACTCCCAACTAAAGGACTCTAAACTGATTCTTAACTGAACTTAGACTGAGCTGAATTTGTTACTGTTTATATTTCTTGACTAATTTCACTTGGTTTTGTTATCTAACTGAATACTACTGAATCTCGTTATCTGACTAGATGATACTAAGTTCTAAATTGATTACTTGAATGCTACTGAGGTCCGAAACTAAATTCTTGAATAATAATAAGATCTGAGTTGAGTACTAAACTAAAGATGGAATGCTAATGATACTTAGATTACTGAGATTTCTTAAGTTCTGTAACTGTCTGAGAGTACTGAGTTTTGTAATTGACTGAGTTCTACTAATTGTGGCTTGATTTAGAGTATCTTGAAACTGACACTAGCTCTAAACTTGTAGCTAATTTTTCAGGTATAAATACCCCCATGACTCGATAACATAAAAGTAAAACATAACCATTCTTGAATAACCATGACCATGGACTTTCATTAACCATTACAATTATTAAAGCATCTCTCCAAGCACTTGGAAACCATAAACATGTGATAGTATAGGGAGACATGCTATTGGCTCATACTCCATTCAACAAGGTCTTGCATCAAACACTTAACATGAATTTAAGAACACATAATTGGGGAATTTTATGCTAATATGTCACAATTCATTCACTAAGGCTTTTCAACAAACACTTGGCATGCATGGGCCTATACATAATTGGGAGATTTCTTGTCAATATGCTATAATGACTCCATTTTCTTCACACAAGCATTTTATCAAACATATGGAGAGCATGCTTGGGTTATACAACCAATACTACACCAAAGTATCATAATTTCATCAACCAACATGCAACTTGAAGGGGCTTTTTCATGAACATCATATAATTAACACATACTAGGATCAAAGCTTAGAACTTTGCATCTAAATCATGAATTAAAACTTAACAACACATAATCATGGACTTTCATACACATAAATCATGAAATCTCATAAAAACATAAACTTTATAATTTTGAAAAGGATTCTTGAACTTCTTGGGAAGAAGGAACCCAAGAATCAACATTGCATACCTTAGAAGATTCTTTCTTGAAGGAAATCCTTAGTCTTGTTCTTGAGTTCTTGGCTAGGGTTCTTGCCCCTTTGAGAGAAAATATAATGTTCTTGAGAGAGAAATGAGGAAAATAATGGAATAAGGGTTTATTGGGCGTTTTATTTTGTTTTTAGGGAAGATAGGGGTCATGGTAAAAGTCTAAGATACCCCTAGAATTAAATAACAAAATCTGAGAATCACGATTTTTCATCCTGGCGCGACGCGGTGAAATCGCACCAGCTTACTGGAAACTGGACAATTGGGAAACTGCTTGATAACGCGATGTGGTGGAAATCACGTTACCACCTTGGTTGCGAACTGGAAAGATACCACAATGTGGTGGAATCACGGAGGCTCACTGGATTTTCATGATTACCATATTGGCTGGCTTCGTGACGCGCTAAAGTACTAGGTGGTACACTGTCTTACTAAAATAGTTCTAACTCTTCGCCCGAGCGTCAAATTTGGGCGAATATGGTATCGATGGAAAGCTTATTCAATTTCCCACGTGATAAAAAGTCAAAATCTTAAAAATACCATAGGGAATAAAAAGTATTCATCTATGAGGAAAGATCTTTGATGTTCTAGAGATGAATTTGAACTAGGAGAATGTGGGGTATTACAAAGAGCCCCAAAAAGAGACATCTGAATACTAGCATGGTAACTATTATTATAAGAAAACTCTATCAACGGTAAATGCTCATCCCAACTACCTTTGAAATCAAGAGCACATGCACTCAACATGTCTTCTAGAATCTAAATAGTTCGCTCTGCTTGACCATCTGTCTGCGGATGAAAGGCTGAACTAAGATAAACTTGGGTACCAGGACCCTTCTGAAAATCTCACCAAAATTGAGAGGTAATCTGAGTACCCCTATCAGAGATGATCAACAAATGAACACTATACAATCTGACTAACTCCTTGATATATAACATAGCATAATCTTCAACTGTGTAAGACATGTAAACTGGCAAAAAATGCGCTGATTTAGTTAATCTGTCTACTATCACCCAAATCGAATCATACTGACGACGCGAATGGGGTAAACCAGTCACAAAATCTATATTCACCTCTTCCCACTTCCAAGTGGGGATACCAAACTCTTGCAACGCACCACCAGGTCTTTGGTTTGCTAACTTAACCTGTTAACAAGTTGTGTACTTGGCTACAAAATCTACTATATCTTTATTTATCCCATATGTTGTATAAATATATGTATTCAATTGTTACACATTTAGCATATGTTGATGATATAGTAATTTCTTTGTCTAGGGAATAGACATAAATTCAAATTGATTTAGAAAATGCTATAGCATTTGGGTAGGAAATGAACAAAAGAGCTCGAGATTGTTACATGATGAAATTTATAGCTTCTTCTTACGGAAATAAATAAAACCTATCTGTCACGACCCAAACCGAGGCCCTGGCCATGACGAGCAATCCGAACCATGAAGGCCCAGATGCCCATCTAACCTGTAATCACATACACCATTCATATAAAAAAAGAAATGCGGAAATATAACTGAGTATGGGATCATGATCATGCTCTAAAATGAATAAAATGTTAAAGACTGTAATTCAACAACATCTAAAATAATTTATGACTCCATCTGTGAAACCTCTACTACATATGAATCAAATATGTCTGAAAACTAGGACAAGGACCCCAGTAGACCAAAATCATAAATAAATGTCTGAAATTTAAATAGGCCTTCTGAAACATAGAAGGCTCGCCAACTGAACATTGCATTTCTGTCTGGAAATACCTACTGCTTAGCTGGACCGCTAGATTGAGCCTCTAACCCAGACAGGTAGGGGGTCAATACAGTTGTACTGGTACGCAGAGCAAACCCAAAATAATATTTGATATTCAACATATATGAGAGAAATTTAAAAATGGTTCATAAATATGTCACATAGTAAAAGTCACATGGGCGTGGTTAAAAGACTCTATAAAACCATCTGAACTCTGTGACATACTCTTTGTTTTACTTTTGCGCTAGGTGGTATACCCTATATTTCTGTAATTCCACGGGCTATATAGAATCTACCCTTAAATCGGCAGCCAAGCCCCCAACCCAAGTTTGCCGCAAGGGTTGGTGTCTCTGAATCTCTACTACGCCATAATCGCCAGCGTACAAAAGTAACATACCAGTATCAGCAAAACACGATTTTAGGCTATGATTCGATTGACTAGTGCCCTCTTCGGGTAACCACCTAACCCTCTTTAAGACCATTTTTAATTCTTTACAATATGCAATCTTTGAAAATTAAACTATGAAGACTCTAGTTCTGTTATGGCATATATTTACATGGTATCGCCATACCATTGACTTGCAAGTTACATTCTCTAAGCCATTTATAGAAAATTATGTCTCTATTCTCAAATCACGGAATTCAAGGCCACCATATCAACAATTCTTTTCAAGAAACTCATTCTTTAAAACTCATGTGAAACCATGCAAGCAATTCTCTTTATCAATGATTCAATAAACAAAGGTGGTCATGTCAAAATTCTTAATTTCATGCAAATTCTTTCTCTTTAACACAAAACATAGATATCTCAAGAAACACACTCTCATTATCTCTAAATCTTGTTCAAATACTATGACATTCAGAAAACTACTTTCACGTCGTAAAACATGCATTTCAACTCTTTTCCGACAAAACAATAAACTTTAATTCAATACACGAGAGGGAATTCATAATTTGTGCTCTCAAACAATCTCAAATCTCAATTTTCATACATATACATATACTTGTAAATCAATTTAGGGAAAAAGACCACAAGGCCAAAGCAATAGTAACATTGAAACATTCAGAATACATAATTTAAATATAGATTCCAAAACCCCTTTAAAATTCATGCTTAATAATCTTTAAATCATGCTCTAATGTTTACAAGCCCATGGAGTTTTTAGGATAAACCCCACGTACCTTAGACTATAAGAGTTGAAAGATAGAACCTAGATCTTGATAGATAGAACCCGGATCTTGACCCTTTTCTTGGAGTCTTGAACTTAAGATCTTGATTCTTGATCTTGAGGAAAAGGATTTAGGGTTTTAATTTGAGAGAAAAAATTGAATTATGGAGTGTATTCTTCTTTTAGGGAGTGAATCTTATGTTATGGACAGACCTTAGGTGAGTTAAAGGTCCAAATTGCCCTTAAAAACTCGAAAACAGAACCTGAAAATTAGGTGCGTGCGACGGAGCGTGCGTCACACGCTAATTGCGCGGAGCAACTGCCTCTCTCACGAAAATGGCTATAACTTTTAGCTCGGGTATTGGATTTTAGCAAAATTGGTATCGTTGGAAAGCTACTTCAAAGAACTTTCATTTGATATATAGTAGGCCCTCTAATTCGATAGATACAATAAGTTATGATCGATGGAAGTTGACCCAAGTTTAAACGTCCACTGAAACTTAATCGCTAGAAATGTTTTCAACTCTTCTTAGTATTAGGGGATTTTTGTGACCTCAATTCATATTCAAAGGTATTCCCACACTATAGGATTGATAACCGCACATATATTAACAAGGAATTATCTTGTTCGGGTCTATATGCGTAGGAACGACGGTCTAGATTCTAGCCCAAAAGGATGGGGTGGTACACTATCTCCCCCTTGGGATCATTCATCCCCGAATGATGTGTAGGAACATTTTGAAGCTCTAAGAGTGTAGAATAAAGAACGCGACATTGATTTGAACATTTTTCCTCAACAAAAATATGCAAAGGCATCACACGATCTTCATGATAACCCCTAGGGAAATGAGTAACCACGAAACCTGAGACAACGAAACTTGACATTGACATGATCTTGGCATGTGTTTTATGGCACATGATCAAAACATTGCAGAAAATAACTTTTTCTTAGAGTCATCGGACTGATTAAGATCGGTACAAGACATGAGATAATCTTCTCGCGGAACACAGGAGTATTAGCATTCTCCATCTTACATAGTACAGCAAAAAGACTTAAACTTAGCAACACTTCTTATCTATTCTCCAACATTAATCAACATACTTCATCATTCCCAACTTACAATTCTCCCGTAACGCATCTAAACATAAGAATTTGTGTCCCTCCGTATAATACTTCTATGTTCAAGCCTAACTCAGAGGAAAGAGGGGCTAAATTAAACTACGTGGCCCTGCACCCTACATCACATTAAGAAATCACCTCACCTCATCACTGTAATCCAACAATCTCAAGTCCTAATTCAAAGAATACTAACCACATAGCACATAGGTTTGCGTTTTCATCATTCAGAACATTCAAGCCCAATCATTACTACAACCACTACATGAATCTCCCTACTAAGACCAGCAATTTCAATCACTCTCAAAACTATTTCCGCCATATTTCTCCTTCGTAGCTATTTCACACAACAAAAGTTCATCTCCTTCTTTTCCCTTCTGTATAACCTTAGCTCGACAAACACATCAAAATCTTCACCTTCAAGAACATCTACTCCCCCACCTAACACACTTCTACGCTTCCACCACCACCACCATACTAGGATACAGAGGGTCATTAAAGGACCTGAGAAAGAGCATCATGAAAGAGAGTAACACTATTCGGTTATAATATATACTGATTTCCATACTCAAGGTGGGACATGAGTTGAAGATACGGTACAAGCACAAAGTATTTCATATATCAAGTATTTGGATCACAAGTGAAGAGTCATTTTGGCACAATTTCAACATAGCACGAGTGCTTAGGACAACCACAGTGAGAAACATGAGAGCTTACATCATGAGTCTTATAACATGAGTGTGGAGTTCATGAAGTCGACGATTTTGGCAAGGACTTCTACTTGGAGCTATCGCTTCCCATTTTCAGAACTGAATTAGTCATGAATTCTTACAACTTTATCATTTTGGCTAATCCCGACATAAAATGAATCGTCAATATATGAAAAACATAGATCCTTAGAACCAATCATGATTTGGGACACAGATTTATCAGTCACAAGAAACGACACATAGAGCTTGGATGCTTAGAATATTGGATCACCGAGGAACATTATGTCTTCTAGTTTGGAAGTCAGGACATGTCATGAATTACAGCGAGTGCTCAAACCTTAGACATAGGTAGGGCTTGGATACATAACATAAGGCATTAGCAGAGTGACCTCTTAGATTGAAGCAGGAGGAACATGCTTGAATAGGAGTAGGTTCATCATAACTCTTCCCCAACTCTCCACAATGAGAAAATTTCAGGAACTAACCTAATTCCTTATCTCCCCCTTAGATCAAAGTCATAACTCTCAACATAAAAGAGACATCACCATATACTTAAACTCTAACTCTCCCTAATGATCTATACCCTGAAGGCCTTTCTTTTCTGTAGATGTTACTCTTAACTTTCGCTAATCATTATAGCCATCACTCTGCAACCCCCACTCCCATGAGTGTACGCATTCACACTCCTTATCACCAAGGGATATCAATATATACATGAATACAACTTCTCTCAATAATTTAACATAAAGGCACTAAATTCTTTTTGGGATATCCCCCCAGAGGGATACTAATCAACTTTCTCTAACCCCAAAGTCATCAACTCATGACTAACATCATTATGGGCATGGACATCCCCGTTTCTAAACACTTAACACTTTATCTTCAACTCCTTAGAATACTCGCATTACACCTCTAATCACATAACTTACAACTTAACAAACTTTGTAAAACCATACCCAAGGCTCATATTGCCTACCAATATTTCCTCAATTCAACTCTAATGAATACCATACAACAACTCACTAGACTCCTCCATACTATAATTTAGAACACAACCCAGGTATGTAAAACATATATACACATAAAAGCTAAACTTCCCTTTTCTAAGTAATCTCAAAAGTCATTGATTTCCAAGAACGCTACTCTTAACTTTTGATATCCTCTACTATCATCAACCTACAACATGCAGTCTCATGAGCATACACTTCCTCGCTTCTTATCACATAAAACTCCGGTCTCCACTACTTAACCTTCTAACATATGATTGTTAATCGTATAATTCATATCATAAAATCTTACCTAACGTCATACTACTGGAGGGACAACTTATTTTTATATACTTATGTCCTTATCCACATAATGACTCACCCACAAGTTATCATTTTAACACTCGTTCTCATATACACATATACCTCACAATTAGCACTTAAACCTTTCATCAATTATTAACCTAGGCTCTTTCATAAATTACTTCAATCCTACTAATTCATCCCTATAAAATATACTTCATTAATCTTAAGCTACTATTCTTACCACCATATTCTACATCTAGAATCCAATCTTATAGTCTAGCATCAATCATCTATGACTAATAAAGCAAAGCATGCAACATAATGTACCAGTCCATCAAATTGGGAAAATAACTCCAAATACTCATTTTATTTAACTACTACCTACAATCACAATCCCCTCCATGACATCACTATTATAGCTCAAAATCCATTTCATACCTTCTCACATGAAATACTAGTTTACAACCACTAAAGGAAAGAAGGTCAACGGGTAAAGTCATATAATAGGCATGGTCAACCTTAATGTTATATAATAACCCACCTTACATATAATTCTCATTTGGAAGTTATAGAATAAGACATCAAGAAACACTAGCCCACCAGAATCTCATAACAACAATATTCGGCCATAATCATATGGCATATCTTATTTACAATCCATTAACACATCCTCCTTCTACACATCATTAGTATTTTCCTATCTATACACTTAAACTTCTTTCATAGATCTATAAGTTTCAACTAAACTCCCTCTTGCAACCTCAGGGAACCCTAAATTATCAACAGTCATCCACTAAGTACTTTCACCAATAACCTATACTTTTCTAGCACAACAAACACCATCAACAACTTTTTTCATACTTTAAGCAAACAACAATTTACCTTAATCAATAACTCTTTCTCCACCTTCTACTAACCTAACACATAAGGATATATCACTTCATTACTGACTCCATCATTTGCAAAAAAAAAAATTCGGCTACATATATTCAATAAATCTCCCTTACCAGTTTTCTTGTCACTACACCTCTAAACCCCTAGTTCTAACCAACACAAGAACAACAAGATGAACAACAAGTTGCTAGTGAATCGAAATAGGCCTCACACAGCTTCACTAGACTTGATTTTTGTGTTTTGAACCAGAAAATGAAATGAATAACAAAGCAACTATGCTAGTGAATCGAAAGATCCCCACACGGCTTCACTAGACTTTTAGTTTCAACAACACAATGATAACAAGATCACAAGAGATGGAAATTTGACACACAATATTCAATGACCTAAGAATACACATCTTATTCTTGTCTTAACTGAACTCCTCATAAGAATGAGTACACAATTTTAAACTCAAAGGACTTACGACACACTAGGGAGCTCCTCTCAAGACCTTTGTATGACTTCTAAAATTTTTGCTAGTCAATCTGAGAGCATTATCTGGGAACACCAGAGTAAGGAAAGAATTAGGATAACTTTTCTTTCATATGGGCGACACCATAGAACGAATTAGAGAATAAAAGAGGAACACTCTAACTCTATAGCACGAACTAGAACATGAAGAAAGAGAGACATTCCTAAATGCCTTGTAGCCTCCTGCTTATAAGAGTGGTGCGCTACACACCCATAAACAAGACTCTACTCGATGTGATTTTGCAAATACCCTGGGACCATGAACCGTGCTCTAATACCAAGTTTTCCATGACCCGAACCAAGGCCCTGGCCGTGATGAGCAATCCGAACCATGAAGGCCCAGATGCCCATCTAACTTGTAATCACACACACCATTCATATACAGAAAAAAAAATGCGGAAATATAACTGAGTATAGGATTATGGTCATGCTCTGAAATCAAAAAAATGTTAAAGACTGCAATTCAACAACATTTAAAATAATATCTAACTCCGTCTGCAAAACCTCTACTACATATGAAACAAAGATGTCTGAAAACTAGGACAAGGCCCCCAATAGACCAAAACCATAAATAAATGTATGAAATTTAAACAGGCCTTTTGAAACATAGAAGGCTCACCAACTGAACTTTGCATTTCTATCTAAAAAGATCTACTTCTTAAACGGACAGCTAGATTGAGCCTCAAACCCTGAGAGGTAGAGGGTCAATACAGTTGTACTGGTACGCAGAGCAAACCCAAAATAATATTTGATATTCAACATATATGAGAGCAATTTAAAAATGGTTCATAAATATGTCACATAGTAAAAGTCACATGGGCGTGGTTAAAAGACTCTATAAAACCATCTGAACTCTGTGACATACTCTTTGTTTTACTTTTGCGCTAGGTGGTATACCCTACAATTTTGTAATTTCATGGGCTATATGGAATCTTCCCTTAACTCGGTAGCCAAGCCCCCAACCCAAGTTTTTTTGCAAGGGTCGGAGTCTCTGAATCTCTACTACACCACAGGGCCGCCAGCGTACAAAAGTAACATACCCATATGGGCAAAACATGATTTTAGGCTATGTGTTGATTGACTCGTGCTCTATTCGGGTAACCACCTAACCCTCTTGAAGCCCATTTTTAATTCTTTACAATATGCAATCTTTGAAAATCAAACTCTAAAGACTCTAGTTCTATTATGGCATATATTTACATGGTATCATCATACCATTGACTTGTAAGTCACATTCTCTGAGCCATTTATAGCAAATTATGTCTCTATTCTCAAATCATGGAATTCTGGACCACCATATCAACAATTCTTTTCAAGAAACTCATTCTTTAAAACTCATGTGAAACATGTAAGCAATTCTCTTTATCAATGATTCAATAAACAAAGGTGGTCATGTCAAAATTCTTAATTTTATGCAAATTCTTTCTTTTTAACACAAAACATAGACATCTCAAGAAACGCCCTCTCATCATCTCTAAATCATGTTCAAATACTATGACATTGAGAAAACTACTTTCACATCGTAAAACATGCATTTCAACTCTTTTCTGATAAAACCATAAATTTTAATTCAATACACGAGAGGGAATTCATAATTTGTTCTCTCAAACAATCTCAAATCTCAATTTTCATACATATACATGTAAATCAATTTAGGGGAAAAGACCACAAGGCCAAAGCAATAGTAACATTGAAACATTCGGAATATATAATTTAAATATAGATTCCAAAACCCCTTTAAAATTCATGCTTAATAATTTTTAAATCATGCTCTAATGTTTACAAACCCATGTAGTTTTTAGGATAAATCCCACGTAACTTAGACTATAACAGTCGAAAGATGGAACCTAGATCTTGATAGATGGAACCCAGATCTTGACCCTTTTCTTGGAGTCTTGAAGTTAAGATCTTGATTCTTGACCTTGAGGGAAAGGATTTAGGGTTTTAATTTGACAGAAAAAATTAAATTATGGAGTGTACTCTGCTTTTGGGGCATGAATCTTATGTTATGGACAGACCTTGGGTAAGGTAAAGGTCCAAATTCCCTTAAAAATGAGAAAAAAAGAACCTAAAAATTTGGTGCGTGCGACGGAGCGTGCGTCGTACGCTAATCGCGCATGGCTACTGCCTCTCTCACGAAAATGGCTGTAACTTTTTGTTTGGGTATCGTATTTTGGGTAAATTGATATCGTTGGAAATCTACTTCAAAGATCTTTAATTTAATATATTCTAGTCCCTCTAATTCGATATATACAATAAGTTATGGTCGATGGAAGTTGACCCAAGTTTTTACAAAACTTAACCGCTAGAAATATTTTCAACTCGTCTTAGAGTTAGGGGATTTTTGTGACCTCAATTCATATTCAAAGGTATTCTCATACTATAGGATTGGTAACCACACATATATTAACAAGGAATTATCTAGTTCGGGTCTATACACGTAGAAACGATGGTCTAGATTCTAGCCCGAAAGGACGGGATGTTACATTATTGTAGGCTACCTTTCATGACTTCTTATTATTATAAGTATATGATGGTTGGGGACTACTTAAAAAGTTACGTAGAGAATTGATAAATCATGAATCATATGCATTTTTTGGTATACTTTTTTATTGCAAATTCATTGGAGTTAATAATTTTCCCGCAGGTACGATTATTACTCAATATATGGATATTATGTTTTGTATTGATTAAAAGCAATGCTGAATTTTTTAATTATCCAGTTATTCCTATCTTTCTTTGTTAACTATCAAAGAGAAATGTGTGTGAAGCAGGAAAGGTAAAAGAATTTCAATCAAATACTATTAGAAAGGAGTGTGTGTGTCAATTTATTATCTTCTCTAATGATGTTTCGTTTGACTTTTTTTTTTTTTTTTGAAAAATTGGGAGAAAAAACTAAAAATATTTGCTTAGAGATCCTTTATTTTAGTAGAATAAAATGTTTCTGTAGGATAATGAAGCTTCAATGGTATGACTCTTGTTATATCTTATATAAATATAGTGACTTTCTCCTTCTACAATAAATTATTTACTTTTAGGCAAAATCTTTAAGATAAAACTGGTCAAAATCTCATTATTTCTAGTCAAATATATTTTGCCTTAAAGTGAAGCTCTTGTATTTAAAAATAAGTAATAAAAAAATTATATGAGCAAAGAATATACTCTTCTCACTCTATTAACATGCGTTCATACTGGAGTAACGACTATCAAATAACCAAATTCATTGAGGTAATTAATATTACTAAATAATTATGGGGGTTTTAAATAAAATACTTTAAGTTTCAGGGCATTCTGTCAAACAAAATATGTCTTGATGACGATTATTACTTACTCAATTTGAATTTGTGGTTTACCAATCAAATTTCTTCTTATCAGGATAATAAATGCAGATATGTTAAATAAAGAAATGAAATAAAATGGTAAAGATATTGTCTAATACATCCAAAATTTAAATAAAACTTGAGTTGTCTTTGAACCCAACCCTCATCTGACACACCCGACCTCTTCTAATTTTTCCTTGTAAGTATATTTGTCCACCCCTTCCCAAAATGATAAACTTGAAAGTCACAAAAATGAAAAAAAAATCTACAACAATGCGTGTCCAAGTATTAATGCAGATGTTGTGGACATTTTTTTTCATTTAGTCAAGCCCTAGTAGGTCATACAAAGGGCCACTTAAAAAATGGTTGGAACAAAGGAACCTTCTATCGAAAGGTGCATACCCAACCTAGGAGGCTTATGATATGAAAAATCTAGCTATATTTAGGGTTGTTCTTACGAAAGAGGAAGAAGTAGTCAGTTCGAGCCTTCTTGATCTTGCTAAAGGAATTTTTCAATGTTATTAATTTAAATATACATCCATTTACTTCATCTTTTTAATACCTTCGTCACTTAACTCTTCCCATTCTTTGTACCACTGGTTGGCGACATCTTTCAGTTAATAGGCCGCCAAATTACCCCCTCAGTGACACTTGCATGCATAACTCTGAATATTTTCTCCATTTCATATATAAACCCTTGGGGTCTTCCTCAACCTTGGTTCCCATAAAGGTGGGTGGGTTCAACCTCATGAACTGGCCAACCCGAGTAATTTAAGATGAATCGGGTACAAAACTTACATCTCTAGAACGACGAGACTGAGAAGCCACAAGCTGAGCAATCATATGGATAGACTGACGGAACTCAATATTCTAGACTTCTCTCTGAGGAGACTGGGTTTGGTTAACACCAGAACGAGTACCCGTGGTGGACTAGTTTAGATCGAAGGAACTCGAGGAGTGGCCGCGAATTTTGGGGTACGGGCTTTGTAACGGGTCCACCTTCCATGAGTAGAGTGGATATCATTAGCATGGGTGTTCTGCTCATTGGATCTACGAAGAGTCATGATCTGAAATGTAGAAATCATGAGTTAGGAAACATTCAGAATCTATAGTACAAACTAAAATATGAAGAAAAAATAGAAACATTCCTAAATGTCTCGTAGCTTCCTCCTTATAAGTGTGGTGCGCTATACACCCATAAAAAGTACTCCACTCAACACGACTTCGTAGAAACCCTATGACCCTAAACTGTGCTCTGGTACAAAGCTTGTTATGACCCGAATCAAGGCCCTAGCCGTGACGGGCATCCCAAACCATGAAGGTCTAAGAGACTTCCTAGCATGTAATCATAAGCATAAATCATATGGTATAACCGTGCAGAAGATAAACTGGAAAACATGGTAGTGTCGTAAACAAACATAAAACTTCATAACATCATATCAAAGGGAAACCCAAATCCAATCTAAAAAGCCTACAAATCCTCTAATGAACTAATTACAATAGTATGTCTAAACCGGGACAAGGCCCCCGGTCGAACCCTAAAACAACTGAAAACTAACACAATGCATAGGACTCCTTCAGAATTATGGGAGACTCACCAACTCTGAACTCTTGGAAAAACCTACTGGTGTTGAACTGAACTGCAGAATTGAGTCTCATATCCTACATTATGAGACAATGTAGCCTCCACGGAGGACGGTCAATAATTAGAATGTATTGGTGTGCAGAACAATTCAAAAGCAGTGTAATTCATATAACATGATCAAAAGCATTATGAAAATTGTTTAACATAATATAAATCAAACACATGGTCATACTTAAAAGAAACAAGCATTCAATTAAATACATGAACTCAACTCTTGAATTTAGTTCTGAGCTAGATGGTACACCCTACATACATTTAATAACACGGGCCATATGGAATTTGCCCTTAACTCCGCGGCCAAGCCCCCAATCCAAGTTTTCCGCAAGGATTGAAGTACATGAACATGTGAGTACACCATAGGAATCCCCCATTTGAGATGTCCCAATTATCCTCCAATATCGGATAACATATCTTAAATCACGCATCTGCAAAACACGGGTTTTGATAATGAGCTCTTTCACTCAGCTTCCTTCTTCGGATAACCATCTAACTCTTTTTAACCCCATTTTTAGTCCTTTAAAAATATACTTCATGCTCAGGATATTTATTTTTCTTTCATGTTAAGGGTATTCTTCAATAGGTATCATCATACCTAGACTTGCAAGCCATATTATTTTATATCGCATCCATAGCACTTTCCATTCAAAACATATTAATAGTCACCAAAAGATTTATCATATTACAAGAGAGTTCTTATTTAAAAAGCATGTGCAACTTATGCATAAACACTCTCCTTTTTTCAAGACATACACATATGGAGGCCAATGTTTTCATTTATCACAAGTAATTTCTTCATTTGGGCACAAGTGCCTTTTCATCGCGGGAAACACCTTTATGAATATGTGCATAACAACAATGCAAAATGGTTAAAGAGGCATTCAAACTTAAGTATAATCATTATTCATAAGACAACCCCAAAACTTGTCACACATAAACCCATTAATAGAAAGAGGGTTTAATAATCATGTTCCCAAATCCAACTCACAATTCATAATGTATTAAGACCATAATTTTGTCATGGAAAAAGGAAATTTCACAACTCATGCTCAAAATTACCTTTCGGAACTCATCTCATAGATGTAAAAGATTTCCATTCCTGATCTTAAGTTGTTTCTCAAAAACGCACATATACACAAACATAATTATAAGTCAAAATCTACAAAAAAAAACATAATTTAGCCATGATACTTAGATTAGTTCTAAACACCTTGAATTTGAGAAAACGTAGCGTAAAAATCCTACCTTGAAGTTAAAGATACTCAAACCCTAGGTTGTTTTCTCTTCTTGTGCTTAAGGAAAGATAACTTGGGGATTTTTTAAGTGTTAAGACGCGATTAAGGACCCTAAATTCATCCATATAGGATTAGAAACATTTTTGAAAGGTGAAAAGACCTTAATGCCCTTAAATTTAAGTTAAAATGGATAAATTTTAGCACTATGCTTTTGCTAGGCGGCACACAGCCAATGGACACATGAGGGTGGTGGAGCACGCCAAAAGCACACCTGAGGGTGGCCAGCGCATGCCAAAAGTACACATTAGGGTGTGCGGAGCACACCAAAAGTACACCCTATCTAGTGGCTATTGGCATTTGTCATGCAATGCATGGCCTTAGCGGAGGGTCTATTTGGCGACGCACACCTAATTTCAAGATCCAAAGATACCCCTAACACAACCCATAACATCTAAACATTAATTACCATCGAAATGAGGGTCCTAAATGTCAATTTGAATGCATTACTCAAGCGTTAAAACATGGGGTCTTATATAATTTTAGCTAATACATCAAATCCTATATTAGACATTTAGATTTTAACTCAATATTTATATGAGAAAATGATCTTTTAGGACCACTTAAAAATTAAATAGTAAAAAATAACTTTTTTAGATATTCTATGTGCAAAAATAAAAACCTCTTATAAAAAAATATAAAGCTAATGACAAGTTTGTAAAGAGATACAATAGTAAAATCTCCTAATCAATTGTAACACCCCTGACTTTCGGGCTAAAGTTTGAACCATCTTTTCTATGCGTATAGACTCGAACCCAATGATTCTTTGCTAATATATTTGTGATGATCAATCCTATAGTGTGTGAATACTTTTTAACTTGAATTGAGGTCACAAAAATTCCCTAGCTCAAAGACGAGTTGAAAACTTTCCTATCACTTAAGTTTTAGTGAACGTCTAAATTTGGGTCAACTTCAATCGATCATAACTTCTTTTATATTATGATTTAGAGGGCCTACTATATATCAAATTAAAGGTCTTTGAGTATTATTTTCATCACCTCTGGTTTTACCTTTATCCGATATTGGAGTAAAAAGTTTTATCCATTTTACAGAAAGGTGCCAGTCTGTCAAATTGCGACGGCCAGACTGACGGACCGTCAAGCCAATGATGGCCCATCAAGTTAGGCTGTTAACTTGAAACAACAGGCTCAAAATCTATTTTTTTTTGTGACGGTTTGAGTGACAACCAGTCACGGGAGTGACGGTCCTTCACCTAGTCCATCGGTAAGGGCCGAGCAATATTAAAGTGTCATTTTAAAGAGATATTTTGGTACTTTCCCATCCCAAACTCCTTCCCCGTGAATTTAAATCATACCCTAAGCATTATAATCCATATTTTATTAGTTTTACAATATCTCAATCCTCTCTACTCTTAAGAACAAGGTAAATTATGGTTTCCTCCAAGAACAAGAAATCAAGAAGCTAATCCTTTCAATCCAAGACTCCCAAGAAATGAATCAAGATTTGAATTCCATACTTAAACCTAAGTAATATAAGGTACTTGGGGTTTTCCTAAACTACATGGGCATGGTAAAAACATTTTTTTTACAATGTTTGAATGTTGGGAAATCATGTATTTAGAAAGGGGTTTTGAATTTTCATTGACAATTATGCATTGTGAACCCTATTGCTGATAATGTTTTGGGCTTGAGGCCTTCTCCTAAATTTTATTTTTGTTCATATATATGTAAGTATGCGTTTGAATTTTGAAAGTGAATTAAGAGCATGAATATTTTCACTCTCTCTCGTGTTATGATACTTTTTGATATTCACATGTTGCGAATTGATAAAACTTCACATTTAAAAGCCAGGTATAAATGTTCTTGGTTATTGTTAAATGGTTGTGACTTGAAGAGACAGTGTTTTTACTTGTTGATAAATGTTAAAATTGTTTACTGAAAGAATTACAGGACTTACTACAAAGTAAGTGACCACCCCATGTTTAAGGATTGAAAGAGAAAATCATTGATTAAGTTTTCATGTATGTTGAAATATGACCCTCTTACATTGTTTGAATGATTTGGTGGTTTAAACATTGTTTTGCTTGGAAAGAGTTGTAACTTGATAATGTATGGCTGAGAAGTGTGACTTGCAAGTCTTGGTATGACGATACCAAACAGATGAATGCCATAGCAGATTCAGAACAGACTAAAATATAAATTTTACCCAAATTTTAAATTCAGAAAGATGCATGTTTAGAAAAGGTTTAAAATGGGCTTAAAGAGAGTTAGATGGTTACCTGAAGAAAGTACGAGAAATCGTGATTTGCCAACACGGGATTATGGTACCCTACTTTATGATCGTGTGTACCTTGATTCATGTCGTCCCAAATAGGGATTATGGTTAGGTGCCCTACTTTGTGATCTTGTGTACTACCATGACATGTTGATTTGATTGGGGATTTTGGTACCCTGCTGGGCGATCTTGCATGTCCCGCCTTATAGATACTCCAATCCTTGCAGCCAACTTGGATTGAGGGATTGGCCGCTGAGTGAAGGGCGGATTCCATATAGCCCGTGGAATTACAGATTGTAAGGTGTACTATCTAGCTCAGAAGTAAGATAAAGAGTGCATCATGGTTTCAAAGAAATGTTTTAAAGTCTTTTAAGCTTGCCCATGTGTTTTCATATATCATATGTAAAATATTTTATAAATTGCTCTCACTTATGTTATATATAAATACATTATTTTGAATTGCTCCAGTATATTTGTTTGACCCCCTATATTTCAGGATCTGAGGATCAGTCCCAGGGTCCCGCTAAGCTGTAGACCATTGTCAGACTATTGGAGTTGGTGAGCTTCCCTTATTTTGGAAGGTCTTAGCTCATGATTTCATTATTTTTAGTTCATGGTCCGATCGAGAGCCTTGTCTCGGTCTTCAAATAGATGTTGTTTTCTTTCAGTTAGCAGAGATTTCGAAGGCAGGTGTTAGATGAATTTGGGTCTTGTTGAAATTATAACCGTATGGTTTTGTTAAAATTGGATGACCATGATTCCGTTTTGTTATTCCTCGTTTCCTTATAGTTTATGAATTGTGTATATGATTGCCAGTAAAGAAGGGCTCTAGGGCCTTTATGGTTCGGAATGCTCGGCGTGGCATGGGATTTAGTTAGAGTCATGACATCAATACATATATAAACCAGTAATCCCTTGAAACATTAATCCACTGCTTAAAAGGAATTTCCTTTTTATACCTTACTCTAATGAATAACCGTCCTTTTTATAAAATTTGACTAATTTTTACCATGATTTATATTCATTATTGTGGCATTTCATTAAGTAATGTGTGATTAGCCTTTTAACGTTCTGTACCAACAATATGTTTGGGTTCATTTATGGGGTTATATCAATACATTCTAAAAAGAAAGATTAAAACTCAATATATTGAGCTGACAAATCTTATGGAGGTAACAAATGATAAAATCTAGTGCTCCGAAAATAAAATCATTCTCAAATTTAGGGTTAACATGAATCTTAATTAATTGGTTTTGTTTCACTTAATCCCTCTTTTATGACCACATCTTTTTTCTTAAAGATTGGTGTCTAAAAATATTTTTCTACTACAACTAATTATTTGATGATTGATAAGAGTATTATTTTTTATAGGAAAAAAATGAAAGAAGACCACTAAGATTGAGATAATCTCAAACAATTCAGAAGTAGTTACCAATTAGAACCACCAACCACATATGATTATATGACTAAAACATATTATATAACTAGTTACTTGGTATGTGCATCACCATGTAGCCCATATTAACTAATACAAAATTTAAGAAAAAAATACAAATACACCAAAAATTTAAAGAAAGTGCAAATTTCTTATGTATAACCTGTTGAATATCTTAATATGTGAAAGAAGACAACCTTTTTTATACTGATACTACCGTTCCATTTCAAGCAGAATCATAATACTCATATACAAGACTAAGAAAAAATAAGACATCTAAGTTTGATAGCCTCCACCCATTGATTCTCTTATACTTTTCTTGATATTGCTCCGATTCTTTAAAAATGTTATTAAGGGAGTGTTGAATCCTTCAAAATTAGTAAATTTTTGAAGAATTCGAACAATCTCAAAATATCCACAATCAATATTTTAGACCAACCTCCCAAGCTTTTGTTCCTCCCCAAACCCCTCCCCTACACCCCACACTCCCACCCCACCCCACACCCTTCCCAAGGAAAAAAAAAAGACAATGGATACAACATTTTAACGGACTGAATAAAACTTTCCAAAACATTATATTCCAAGGATGCAATTTACACAATCTATAATCACACTCAAAAAATCCCAACAGTCAGCCAAAGAAGAAGCCTCTTCACAAAAGAACATATTAATGGCATTGTTCTGTATGATGCCTAGTTGCCTTAGCAAGAGCTATTCCTTAAAGTTGTTGTCACAACCAACAAAGGTATTTACGATGTATTTTCAGAATTTTTAGTAATTATTTTTGTAATTTAGGATATATATATATATACACTACCCTAAAAGCATCAACTCAAAAAACCTAAAGTGAAATTACGTAAATACCCTTCTCTTAACTTTAAAATCTAATTGCCTTATTTATTAAAACCTAGAGGTGCATGGCCCGTGTTAGTACGGGCCCAACACTATAGACATTTTTTAGCACCAAAATTCGATATTGATGAGATACAAACATAAATGTACATTGATTTAAAATGATAACTTTTTAAATAATAACTATTTGACGGTACTCGCTAAGGAGTGAAGTTTTATAAGATAGTTTTTTTCACATGATAAGAAAGTGTGATATGTCGTGTAGTCGGGCTATTTTAATTGTTTGATGATAAGATTGAGACCTATTACAAAATATTAAAAAGATGTAGAACTAATAGTCATAGGATTATTTCATACAAAAACTGGAACAAAAGATACTTCAATTAACAACAAAGTCTTGGATCATCTTCTCAAAGGCAAAACACTTATAAATACAGATATTGAAATGTTTTGAACTACTACTAAGTTAAGAAATTCTTATAGATGGGTGCACAATATTATCAGGTCTAGATATCCAAATATAACAACAGCTAGAATTGAGGTGGCAACGCGAAAAACATTTTCAAGATTAACTATTGTGATTTATAAAACTTTTTATGTAATTTTTAAATGATATATGTTATACCTTCTGTCTCAATTTATGTGGTATTGATACAATTTTGGAGAGTTAACTAAATTTTTTACATATTTTTAAAATACTTTAAAGTATTAATTGTTGTGATTTGTAGTACTTTTTCTTCTGTTCCAATTTACGTGACAATAATAAAATTTAGAGAGTCAACCAAAAATTTTTTATGTCTTTTTAATTACTTTAAATTGTTAATTATTATGATTTATAATAATTTTACGTAATTCTCAAATATTTAATAGGTTAAAATTGAAAGTAAAATAAACAAATATAAAAGGAAGTATCTAAGTAGGCAACACAAACAAACACGTTGATCTGCTACCTGCTTATCATTTTATGTCTATTTTATTTTTTTTATTAAATATCATTAATTTTTTAATACTTAGATGATTAATTAAGAGCGGTATTTAGTAAAATTACAATTGAAGCAACTGAAATAGACATGTCATAAATGTATATTTTTCTTTTTTTAATTAAATATTATTATTTTTTTAATACATAAATGACCTACGATAATTAATTAGGAGCGATACAGTAAAATCAAGGTTGAAGGATGCCAACTGAATTTAAAACATCAAGAGTTAATTTATCATTTGTCGATTTTATCATTTTATTAAATATTATTAATTTTTTAATACTTAGATGACTCATCATAATTAATTAGGAGCGATATTTAGTAAAATTATGGTTGAAGCAGCTGCAACAAACATGTCATAAACGTATATTTTTCTTGTTTTAATTAAATACTATTAATATACTAATACATAAATGACTTATAATAATTAATTAGGGTGATATAGTAAAATCATGGCGTAGCTCTTGAAGCAGCCATGTCGAAACCAATGTTTTAATTAAATATTATAAATTTTTTAATACATAAATGACTTATAATAATTAATTAGGGGTGATACGGTAAAATCACGATTGAAGGATGTCAACTTAATTTAATACATCAAAAGTTAATTTATCATTTTATTTTTATTTTATTTTTTAAAATATTATTAAATTTTTAACACTTAGATAACTCATAATAATTAATTATGAGTGATATTTAGCAATTATGGTTGAAGCAGTTGCATCAGACATGTCATCTATTTTTTTTAATCCAATATTATTAATTTTTTAATACATAAATGACTTATAATAATTAATTAGGAATGATATAGTAAAATCAGGATTAAAGCAGCTGAAACAAACATCATAAATATCTATTTTTTAATTAAATATTATTAATTCTAATATATAAATGACTTATAATAATTAATTAGGGGTAATATAGTAAAAAAATATAATTAATCCTAATATATAAATGACTTATAATAATTAATTAGGGGTAATATAGTAAATAATGAAGTAGTTGGTCGAAACCAGTGCTTCTATAAATGACTTATAATAATTAATTAGGAATGATATAGTAAAATCACGGTTAAAGCAGCTGAAACAAACATCATAAATATCTATTTTTTTATTTAAATATTATTAATTCTAATTTATAAATAACTTATAATAATTAATTAGGGGTAATATAGTAAAAAATATAATTAATCCTAATATATAAATGACATATAATAATTAATTAGGGGTAATATGGTAAATCACGAAGCAATTAGGGGTAATATAGTAAATAATGAAGCAGCAGGTCGAAACCACTGCTTCTATTATACTAGAGGAGCATGGCCCGTGTCAGCACGGGCCCAACATTAAGATATTTATTTGTCTTTTAAATCTTAATATATTTAAATAAATCTTTTTAATAAAAGGATTGCATATGTTTTCTAGGATTCATTCGGAATCTAGCATGAGTTCAACATATGTTATTTTAATATGAATTTAGATAATTTAAGTTGTTAACTATTGTAGTTTATAATATTTTTTATGTAATTTTCAAATTAATATACGTTACTTTTCTTGTCCAAATTTTTGTGGCATTGATAGTCAATTATATTTTAAAAATAATTTAATTTTTTAATTATTATGATTTATAATATTTTTCTTCTATTCCGATTTCAGTGACACAAATATAATTTCAAGAGTCGACCAAATATTTTATATCTTTTAAATTTTTTAAGTTGTTAATTATTGTGATTTCTAGTAATTTTCATGTAATTTTTTTGAAATATATAACATATTAAATTATTTTAAGTTGTTAACTATTGTAATTTATAATACTTTTTATGTAATTTTTGAATAATATATGATACTCTCTTTGTCCAGAGTTTTGTGTTGACGATAGTCAATTATATTTTTTAAATAATTTAAATTTTTGATCATTATGATTTATAATATTTTTTCTATTTCAACTTCTGTGGCACAATGCTTAAATGACCGTAATAATTAATTAGGGGTGATATAGTAAAATCACAACTGAAGCAGCGAAGCATAAATGTCTTCAATGACTTACAACAACTAATTAGAAGTGACATAGTGAAATTAATTTAAATAATACTTTTGAAAAATTTAAGTGGACCTCATATAAGACGTCAAGTTAATTTAAAACATCAAGAGTTAATTTATCATTTTTATATCTATTTTATTATACTTAAATGACTTATAATAATTAATTAGGGGTGATATTTAGTAAAACTATGGTTGAAGCAGCCGAAGCAGACATGTCATAAACGTCTATTTTAATCTTTTTATTAAATATTATTAATTTTTAATATATAAATGAATTATAATAATTAATTAGGAGTGATATAATAAAATCACGATTGAAGCAACTTAATCAGACATGTCATAAATATTTATTTTATATTTTTTAATTAAATATTATTTATTTTTAATACATAAATAACTTATAATAATTAATTATAAGTGATATAGTAAAATCATGGATTCAATATTATTAATTTTTCAATACATAAGTGACTTATAATAATTAATTACGGGTGATACATTAAAATCACGATTGAAGCAGCTGAAGCAGAAATCCGTCAACTTTTTAAATTTTTTTTGTTAATTATTATTATTTACAGTACTTTTTATTTCATTTTCAACTAATATTTGTTGCTTTATATCTTTTTCTGTCCTGTCCCAATTTATGTGGCACTAATATAACTTTGATAGTTAATCAAATATTTTATGTTGACATATCATTTTATTATTCTTAGTTTTCTAATACATAAATGACTTATAATAAGGGGTGATATAGTAAAATCATCGTTTGAAAGACGACAATTTAATTTAAAACATCAAGAGTTAACTTCGCATTTTATGTCTATTTTATTTTTTTATTAAATATTATTTATTTTCTTAATACCTAGATTACTCATAATAATTAATTAAGAACGATTGATTATGTTATTACTATAAAAATTAATATAATTTAATCATATCCAATAGTAATCATCGATAACTCACCGGAGTAGTATATTAATTAAATACAGGATGCTATATTTTGCATATGCAAAATATGATATTATTAATCATTATTGGATAGTGCATTATGTTTATCTTTCACAATAATAAAATTTTACTATATATTTTTCTTTATTTCTTTTTAACTTGATACATATTGACCCAACATAAATTCTAAGAAAATATTCATTAGAAATTTATTTTATTACATTAAATTTATTAATTTTGTACTTTAAAAATTTAAAGTTAAGTTTAAATATTATTCTTTTTATATAATAAAAAAATAATTTTAAAATTTAAATTTACTAAAATAAATTTAATAAATTTATTTTGTCATGATGATTTATGCTGCACCGATAAAATTTTGAGAGTTGAATAGAACTTTTATCTATTTTTTTTAAAAAAAAGTAGTTTAACTTGTTAATTATTGTGATTTATAATAATTTTTACGTAATTATCGAATAATATATTTACTCCTTGTGTCCCAATTTATATGGCTTCGATACAATTTTGAGAGTCAACTAAATTTTTTATAGATCTTTTAAATATTTTAAGTTGTTAATTATTATGATTTGCAGTACTTTTTCTTTTGTCTCAATTTATGTGGCATTGCTAAAATAATGAGAGCCAATAAAATTTCTATCTGTCTTTTAAATATTTTAAGTTATTAATTATTATGATTTGTGGTAACAAATTAGTTTTGAACATGATAGACAATTAAATAAATGAAAAATTTTTACTTTAAATATGTAGTAATAGTTAATTAATAGAATATATTAAATATTTAAACCATTATGATGAAATAATGGAATTAGTATATATTGGGGCATGATATATAATTAAGTGGAAGTAGATGGATGTTTTGGTAATTAGATGAGGTGGTCGAAATCACCTCTTCTATATAATATATTTAAATCATTATGATGAATTAATGGAATTATTATATATTGGGGCATGATGTATAATTAAGTGGAAGTAGATGGATGTTTTGGTAATTAGATGAGGTGGTCGAAAACCTCATATAAGACGTCAAATTAATTTAAAACATCAAGAGTTAAGCTATCATTTTTATATCTATTTTATTATACTTACAACAACAACAACCCAGTATATTCCCACACAGTGAGGTCTGGGGAGGGTGAAATATACGCAGTCCATACCACTACCTCCGAAGAAGTAGAGAGGTTGTTTCCGATAGACCCCCGGCTCAAGAGAGAGAATAGTATAGCAAGGTTGTAATGCAACTTAAAACAGGATGTATAACACAACAGAAATAAGCAATAAAATAATAACAGTAAATATCAAGGAAATACAAAATAAGTAAAGTACAAGCAATACGAAATGACAAATAGGAAAACGGATACTCTCCTAGTAGTAAACAATACACTCACATACCTAAGAGGACTACCACCCCCACACTCTCCTAACACCTAGCCACAACCCACACACTCACACTAGCCTTCAACCCTAATCTGCGACCTCCACACCTTTCTGTCTAGGGTCATGTCCTCAGTAAGTTGCAGTTGCTCTATGTCATGTCTAATCACCTCTCTCCAGTATTTCTTTGGCCTACCTCCACCCCTCCTGAAGTCATCCAAAGCTAGTCTCTTACACCTCCGAACAGGGGCATCCGTGCTCCTCCTCATCACATGCCCAAACCATCTCAGTCTGCCTTCTCTCATCTTGTCCTCCACCGAAGCCACTCACACCTTCTTTTGGATAATCTCATTCCTGAATTTATCCCCTATAGTGAGACCACACATCCAATGTAATATCCTCATTTCCGCTACCTTCAATCTTCGGATATGGGAGTTCTTGACTGGCCAACATTCAACTCCATACAGCATGGTCGGATGGACTGCCACTCTGTAGAATTTTCCTTTAATCTTAAGGGGCACCTTCCTATCACATAACACTCTCGAGGCAAGCCTCCACTTCATCCAACCTGCTCCAATATGCTTAGAGACATCCTCCTCAATCTCACCATCCCCCCGAATCATAGACCCAAGATACTTAAAATCATCCTTCTTACAAATATCCTGAGAGTCCAACCTTACCACCATACCGTTCTCCTGACTCAAGTCACCGAACTTGCATTCCAAATACTCCGTCTTGGACCTACTCAACCTGAGCCCCTTAGATTCCAGGGTTTGCCTCCAAACCTCCAATTTCTCATTCACCCCACCTTCCGCGTCTTATCAATCAACACTACATCATCCACAAATAACATACACCATGGCACCTCACCTTGAATACTCTGCGTCAACACGTCCATCACCAACACAAAAAGGAAAAGGTTAAGAGTCGATCCCTGGTGCAAACCTGTCTCTACCGAAAAATGCCCTGAGTTTCTTCCCGCCGTCCTCACCCGAGTCTTCCCTTCATCGTACATGTCCTTAATAGCTCTGATGTATGCTACCTGCACTTCTCTCACCTCCAAGGATCTCCAAAGAACCTCTCTAGGGACTCTATCATACGCCTTCTCCAGATCGATAACACCATGTGCAAATCCCTCTTTATTTCCCTATACTGCTCTACCAATCTTCTTACCAGGTGAATTGCCTCCATCGTCGAGCGACCAGGCATAAAACCAAACTGATTCTCTGAAATGGACACGACCCTCCTCAATCTCTGCTCAACCACCCTCTCCCAAATCTCATAGTGTGACTCAACAGCTGACTTATTTAAGTATTTTATTATACTTAAATGACTTATAATAATTAATTATGGGTGATATTTAGTAAACCTATGGTTGAAGCAGCTGAAGCAGACATGTCATAAACGTCTATTTTAACTTTTTTTATTAAATATTATTAATTTTTAATATATAAATGAATTATAATAATTAATGAGGAGTGATATAATAAAATCACGATTGAAGCAACTTAATCAGACATGTCATAAATGTTTATTTTATATTTTTTAATTAAATATTATTTATTTCTATTATATAGAATTTTTAATACATAAATAACTTATAATAATTAATTATAAATGATATAGTAAAATCATGGATTCAATATTATTAATTTTTCAATAAATAAGTGACTTATAATAATTAATTATGGCTGATACATTAAAATCACGATTGAAGTAGCTGAAGCAAAAATCAGTCAACTTTTTAAAATTTTTTTGTTAATTATTGTTACTTACAGTACTTTTTATTTCATTTTCAAATAATATTTGTTGCTTTATATCTTTTTTTGTCCCGTCCCAATTTATGTGACACTAATATAATTTTGATAGTCAATCAAATATTTTATGTTGACATATCATTTTATTATTCTTAATTTTCTAATACATAAATGACTTATAATAAGGGGTGATATAGTAAAATCATCGTTTGAAAGACGAAAATTTAATTTAAAACACCAAGAGTTAATTTTGCATTTTATGTTTATTTTTTTTTAATTAAATATTAGTTATTTTCTTAATACCTAGATGACTCATAATAATTAATTAAGAGTGATTGATTATGTTATTACTATAAAAATTAATATAATTTATCATATCCAATAGTAATCATCGATAACTAACTGGAGTAGTATAAGATAATTTTTTATTTTGTCATGATTTATGCTGCACTGATAAAATTTTGAGAGTTGAATAGAACTTTTATCTATTTTTTTTTAAAAAAGTAGTTTAACTTGTTAATTATTGTGATTTATAATAATTTTTACGTAATTATCGAATAATATATTTACTCCTTGTGTCCCAATTTATGTGGCTTCGATACAATTTTGAGAGTCAACTAAAATTTTTATATATCTTTTAAATATTTTAAGTTGTTAATTATTATGATTTGCAGTACTTTTTCTTTTGTCTCAATTTATGTGGCATTGCTAAAATAATGAGAGCCAATAAAATTTCTACATGTCTTTTAAATATTTTAAGTTATTAATTATTGTGATTTGTGGTAACAAATTAGTTTTGAACATGATATACAATTAAATAAATGGAAAATTTTTACTTTTAATATGTAGTTATAGTTAATTAATAGAATATATTAAATATTCAAACTATTATGATGAAATAATAAAATTATTATATATTGGGGCATGATATATAATTAAGTGGATGTAGATGGATGTTTTGGTAATTGGATGAGGTGGTCGAAACCACCTCTTCTATATAATACTAATGTAGCATGGCCCGTGTCAGCACGAGCCCAACGTTAAGTTATTTTTACTATGTATAGTAAGTTAAATTGATATTAATTCGAATTGTGAATTACAAAACATGAATACACAAAATATATTAACTATGTGGTGGTATTTTTCAAGGAGTCAAGTCTTACAAGATAATTATGTATAACTTACTCATATAAACAACAAAAATCGATGCATTTAGAAGTTTATATCTTTAATCATATGATTGAGATTTGCTACCTTAAGTAGAAAATTTGAGATCAAAATTGATACATAAGACTTGACATTTGTTGTATAAAATAGAGAATAATTGTTGACAAAGATAAAGGATTGTCTAGTCATTGCATATTACATCACATGTGGATTGCAATTAATAACTCATATTGTATTCCCTTACTAAGCCACCATAGACATTATTTGCTTTCATTTTCTCCTACTCTTTTATTTGTCAACTTGTTCTTTGAAGTTAAACTAAATTAATATTTTAAATTCAAATTTTAAGTGTTTTAGAAATTATATAAAATAGAAAATTATAAGTTACCATCTTTCATATTAATGTAAATTATTTGACTTTGAGAACACAATAAAACATACTTATGTAGATATTTTATTGAACTTTATTTTTGTATATGTTCCTTCCATTAAAACGTGGCGTTGTTTGTTAGAGTGTACAAAATTAAAGCTGATAGAATGTATTAATAATGTTTGCACTAATAATGCTTGTATTAGTAATATTTGTATTATTTATGCTAACATTATTTCTTATACACTGTTTGATTTACTGTATTAGAACTTGCATTTTTCAATTTTGATATATTTAAACAAAAATTGAAAAAGAAAAGGATGGATTGCATATACATCCTAAAATTCATCCGAAATCTAACATGAGCTCAATATATATTTTTTTATTTCAATTTTTGCGACACAAATTGAATTTAGATAATCAATCATACTTTTAATATGTTTTTAGATATTTTAAGTTGTTAATATTGTAACCTATAATATTTTTGTATAATTTTAAATAATATATGTTACTCTCTCTATTCAAATTTTTGTGGCATTGATAGTCAATTGTATTTTTAAAATAATTTAAATTATTAATTATTGTGATTTATAATATTTTTCTTCTATTTCAATTTAAGTGACATTGATATAATTTCGAGAGTCAACCAAATATTTATATCATTTAAATTTTTTAATTTGTTAATTATTGTAATTTATAGTATTTTTTATGTATTTTATAAAAATATATAAAAGATTAAATTATTTATAGATATTTCAAGTTTTTAATTATTGTAATTTATAATATTTTTTATGTATTTTTTTTAAATTATGCTACACTCCTTGTCCAGAGTCTTGTGTCACTGATAGTCAATTATATTTTTTTAAAATAATTTAAAATTTTAATTATTGTGTAAAGCTTTTTCTACTATAATGTAAGTGACATAATGCTTAGATGACTATAATAATTAATTTGAGATGGTATAGTAAAATCATGATTAAAGCAGCGAAATAAACTTGTCTTAAATAACTCACAATAACTAATTAGAAGTGATATAATAAAATTATTATAAAAATACTTGGGAAAAAAAGTAAGTGAAATCTCATATAAGATGTCAAGTTATTTTAAAACATCAAGAGTTAACTTATCATTTTATATCTATTTTATCTTTTTAGTTAAATATTTTATATTTATTTAATACTTAGATGACTTATAATAATTAATTAGAGGTGATATTTAGTAAAATTATAATTAAAGCAGCTGAAGAAAACGTGTCATAAATTTCTATTCTATTATTTTATTAAATATTATTAATTTTTTAATATGTAAAATAATTTATAATAATTACTTAGGAATGATATAGTAACATCACGGAGCAAACATCTGAAGCCGACAGGTCGACAGATAGCTACTTTAAATATTTAGATGACTTATAATAATTAATTAGAGGGGATATTTAGTAAAATTAGGATTAAAGTAGTTGAAGCAGACATGTCATAAATGTATATTTTACTTTTTTTTATTAAATATTATTAATTATTTAATCTATAAATAATTTATAATAATTAATGAAAACTGATACAATATAAAGTAAAATTACGATTGAAGCAATTGAAATAGACATGTCATAAATATATAAGTTTCTTTTTTTAAATTAAATATTTATTTATTTTAATATATAAATGACTTATAATAATTAATTAGGGGCAATGTAATAAAATCATGATTGAAGCAATTGAAGCAGACAACATAAGCAGGCATATCAGAATTTTCTCTTCTATATATTAGGAAAAAAATTAAATTAGGTGAAATTATAGTAACAAATAAGAAAGAAAGTAAATTATATATTTGATATGAAATTAAATAAAGAATAAAATTTATTTAATTGTATCACTAATTAATTTTTACAATAAATTATCATCTTACTAATCAATTTACTTAAATATAATACATTTGAAACAATTTTATACAATAAAAAGATAAATAAAAATGAAAAATAAATGGAAGATATAGGGTCTACGTGTGTGGAAATATATGCAAAGACATGTGATGGCATTATGGTAAATTTTATACTTGGCATTGTTGGTAATTAAAAAGAAAAGAATGGGCTTTTATTCAAACTTTTCATAAGGTTCAAAAAACAAAGCACAATAAATTATCAATTTGAGCTTAGAACTTAAACTGAATGACCAAATTACCCTTATATAAATTTGTTATGTCATTTTCATCCCATGTTGAAACCACCTCTTCTATAGTATAGAAATATTTAAACCATTATGATGAAATAATGAAATTATTATATATTGGGGCATGATATATAATTAAGTGAAAATAGATGGATGTTTTGGTAATTAGATGAGGTGGTCGAAACCATCTCTTCTATATAATACTAGAGGAGCATAACCCGTGTCAGTACGGGCCCAACGTTAAGATATTTTTACTATGTACAATAAGTTAATTTGATATTAGTTCGAATTATGAATTATAAAATATGAATAAACAAAACATATTCACTGCTTGGTAGTATTTTTCAAGAAGTCAAGTCTTACAAGAGAATTATGCATAACTTACTCATATAAATAATAAAATTCGATGCATATGAAAGTCTATATATTTAATCATATGATTAAGATTTGCTACATTAAGTAGAAAATATGAGATTAAAATTGATACATAAGACTTGACACTTATTGTATAAAATAGAGAATAATTGTTGAAAAAGATAAAGGGTTATCTAGTCATTGCATATTACATCACATGTGGGTTGCAGTTAATAACCCGCATTGTATTCCCTTACTAAGCCGCCATAAATATCATTTGCTTTCATTTTCTCCTTCTCTTTTATTTGTCAACTTGTTCTTTGAAGTTAAACTAAATTAATATTTTAAATTTAAATTTTAAGTGTTTCAAAAATTATATAGAACCATCTTTCATATTAATTTAAATTATTTGACTTTGAGAACACGATAAAACATACTTATGTAGATATTTTATTGAACTTTGCTTTTGTATATTCTCCTTCCATTCAAATGTGGAGTCGTTTGTTAGAGTGTATAAAAATAATGTTGATAGAATGTATTAATAATATTTGCATCAATAATATTTGTATTAATAATATTGGTATTATTTATGCTTACATTATTTCTTATACACTGTTTGATATATTGTATTAGAACTTGCATTTTTAATTTTGATATATTTAAACAAAAGTTTTTAAAAAATATGGATTGCATACACATCCTAAGATTCATCCGGGATCGAAAGTCAACCAAATATTTATATCGTTTAAATTTTTAAGTTGTTAATTATTGTGATTTATAGTATTTTTTAAAAATATATAATAGATCAAATTATTTTTAGATATTTCAAGTTTTTAATTATTGTAATTTATAATATTTTTTATGTAACTTTTAAAAAATATATGCTACTTTTCTTGTCCAAAGTTTTGTGTCATTGATAGTCAATTATTTTTTTTAAATAATTTAAATTTTTAATTATTGTGTAAAACTTTTTCTACTCTAATTTAAGTGACATGATACTTAGATGACCATAATAATTAATTAGAGGTGATATAGTAAAATCACGATTGCATATATTAGGAAAAAATTAAATTAGGTGAAATTGTAGTAACAAATAAGAAAGAAAGTAAATTATATGTTTGATATGAAATTAAATAAAGAATAAAATTTATTTAATTGCATCAATTATAATTAATTTTTACAATAAATTATCATCCTATTAATCAATTTACTTAAATATATTTGAAACAATTTTATACATAAAAAAAAAAATAAGATTGAAAATGGAAGATAGAGGGCCCACATGTGTGGAAATATATGCAAGGCCATGTGTGATGACATTATGGTAAATTTCTTACATGACATTGCGTGTAAAATTGTAATTAAAGAGAAAAAAGTGGACTTTTATTCAAACTTTTGATGAGGTTCCAAAATCAAAACACAAAAAATAATTGAATTGAGCTTATAATTTATTGTAACAACTTTAATACCCTTAAGTATGAATTTAAAAACAAAAAACTACCATGTTGAAACCACCTCTTCTATAATATAGAAATACTAGAGGTGCAAGGCCCATGTCAGCACTGGCCCAACGCAAGAGACGTTTTGAGTAATTAAAAATTAAGTAAAACTCAAATTTAATAAGCAACGAAATTTTACAAAATAGTTACTTCCATTTTATTTACATAATAATAAAATGCATATAATAACATGTGATGCACCATGCTCCCAGTTAGCTAAGGTGTGGCCTCCATTGTTGTAACTCCCTCTTTGTGCTTCGTTTCAAACTTGCTTTCTTTTAATTGCCTCTTGAGATCTTCTATGCCGCCGAGTCTGTACAATTTGTTTGTTGATTTCAACTTTCAGGTCATTAAAATTCTCCTTTTCTTTTGACATTTGCATCTGTGACTGCTTTGCATTTTAGGAAAGGAATGTTAAAAAGTATTTGCTTCTTGCAAGAATGCTTTGGCAACAAAAGTGGTGAACTACTTCTGAAAGAGCCATAGGAGGGTGTCAAATGAGTGTACAAATTCTTTTGGGCCTGAAAGTATCGCATCTGTATCAAATGAACAAAAGTATTAAGCTAACGTCCTTTGCAAGATGAGCAATAGTATGTCAAGTAGACAGATTCTCATAAGTTGGTAATAAATGGAAAACAAAGTTCAACAAATTGTTTCCCTCTTAAATTACATTAGTTCAAAACCAAAGTAAATTTGAGAAACATATACAACCAGATAGTTGTTGAAGAGTCCGGTGAATTTACCTGCTGAGTTTTGGCTTCCAAAGCATGAATCTGATATGTGGGATCTAATTCAGTGTTCTTGTCCATTCTACGAACCTGAATAAGAAATGAGTTGAACATGAAGTGTGGAAACCAATGTCAGCTTGCCTTTTAAAACGTGCGTGCAGTGACATCCTTATTTGCTCAAACAAAATTTTCTGATTCTGCTGAGACGGTGTACAGTAAACAGGTGTACGTCTACCAGAAGAAATTAATAGAGAATACTTGCCCAAAAATTATAAAAATACGATAAAATGACGTAGCAAAACCCATTTATTTCTCTACTATATTATCTGATAAGAAAAATCATAAGTGATGTGTTCACAATAGTTCAATTGAATCCCCAATTTTTGGTCTCGTCCATTTCCTCAATGCTTTGTTAAATATTTAAACATCTTGTGAGAAGATATGGGTTCAGTTTCTGCCTTGTAAATTAAGAGACTTGCATGCGTTTGTGATTCATCAATACACACACATGTTCTCTTCTAAGTTTTCCTCTCGAGGCTTTTTATTTGGTGTGTTTCTTATGTTAGAAGCTTAGCTCTGGCCTGGAGTGAATGATCAAACAGGCTGTCTGCTGCTAGAAGAGCTTTTTGAGTGCTCAAGTTAATGGCCAAAAGAGCAGTCCCACATTATCTTAGGCATTTCATTCCTAATTTTATTTCTCCTAGTATCTAAGTTGCATGGACTCGGGTGCGGGTATCCGAGATGGGTGCCGATCCGAGAGTCGGATTCGTCAAAATTTAATTTTTAAGATTCGGGGATGCGAATCCGATTATGGATACGGGTGCGGGAATTCGGCTAAAAATTTAAATATTATAAATATAGTTCTATATTTAAACAGTCATTTCAATTTATTTTTTCCTATATGTCAAGGAAATTTCATTTTTTTAAAAATATTCTTACTTTTTTTACTTTTAAGGTAATTTTTTTTAGTTACATTTTAAATTAGGAATAGTATTTTTTATATGGAAAGAAAATAAATTCTTTTTAATTAGGAGTAGTATTTGAAAAGTCAAACACTCACCAGATCTAAATAAATTAGGTTTACCTTTTTTAATATAATTTATTTTAAAAAAAAATACAATTATCAGAAAATAGGACCATCAACAGTGACGCCGACAATTCTGCAGCATCCTAGTAATTTTACTTTTGCAAAATGCATGTGCTTATTTACTTTTCATCAGTTTCTCACCCTTCCGCCGGGGATAACCCTTTCGCCGGCAACAACCGACAATCACAAATCTGAGCATAATACCATTTTCTCTTTCTTTCCCATCGAAATTCCGGCGACGATACCCTTCCGCCGGCGACAACCCTTTCGCTGGTGACAACAATAACAGTCGTTGATCTTCTCCTTTTGCCGGTTTCTCCCTTTCGATAACGAAGCTAACTTTCTTCTTGATGTTGGTCAACGTCTCCGGATTCATTTGACCGAATCCGAGACGAATCCCGCGCCGGCGTCCGAACCGGTGTCACGTCGGGACGGGTTCGACGGCATAACCGCCGAGTCCGAGCAACATAGCCTAGTATACATTGTGACTCTTACTTTAGTATTATTAGAATGAATTGAAGTCTCACATTAATTGAGAAATGAATTGGTGGTTTGCTTAAATGAACTTGAACATTCCTCCCCTCATGAACTAGCTTTATGAGATAAGTTACACCCACATACCATATCTTTACAAGTAAATCTCCCCAATAATTTCCCTAGTTACCAGCACAACATTAGTCTACTAATAATTTTTCTCACATATAGAACTATTTTTTCTCACATAGAACTATCATCAAGATTGACAAAAGCAGTAAACCAGTAAACCACCAAAAAATCTAACCTACAGATAAAACAATCAATTTTAAGATACCCCATAGCAAAAATAAAATAAATATTCCAAGCAAGTCATTGCACATCACTTTATTTAGATCAAATAAGCAACTTCAAATGGAATTTGAAGCTAAATTAAGAAAATTAAAGCTAATTTTGGTAGTTAAGAAGGGCAATAGGTTACCTGTTGGAACAACATAATTAAACAACCAAATTTATGCTCCTTTGATGGGTAAATGACCCACAGCGCACGCGCACTGACAAAAGATGTCTCATGAGTAAGTCTAAATCTTGAAGGATCTGCAATTCCTGAGAAGAGACATAGTGACAGAGTCGAAACAAAATGGGATGAGCAAATGAACTAAGAGAGCAAGCAACTGTACAAAGTTCTGGCTTCACAGCAAGCAAAATGCACTTGCACAGCTCACAATCAATCAAGTTTTGAATCACAAAACTGTATGAATCTTCCAGTTGGAAAGTGATACCATTCTTCTTGTTGAAATAATGAGTGGTATGATCAACCACATTAGTATTACTCAGCTCTAGATTGTAGAAGTCCATCTTTTCATCTGTAAAGAATGGTCAACTGCCATGTACCAACATTCAGCTTTATAAACTTTGGATCTGAAACTCTGAAAGCCTGCACTTCATCAACAACAGGAGGCAAATAAATACTCACACTTTGCCTGTGCAATATCAGAGCAACCCGGTGCACTAAAGTTTTCGGAATGCTTGGTATTCGAGGAAGGACGCATTTCTACAATAGATGGTTTAGCAACTCCAAGATACCAGACATCGCCTGCGATAGATCCAAGAAATTGAGTCACATTAGCATGATGGGTTATGCTAGAAAATCTGAGGGATCGGGTTGGGAAGAAGGGAGGTGACCGGGCCTTATCACAAAATGAGCAAGTTAGCGACTTGTCAAAGCTTGGTGGCAGGTTTTTTCGGAAACATTTAATCTGCATAATGTAAAACCTAGGCATTTCATTGCTCAAATCAAGCTGAGAATCATTAGGATCAGATGGTTCCCCATTTAGGGTTGCTTCAATTACCTAACCACCACCAACAACAACATGAAGCTATGAGACAGGCTGAGCGAATTGATAAATCATGTTTTTTGTTGTTACTGAATTGACGTTTAAAGTTATGTGTGAGAACTCTTAAACAATCTATGATAGAGCTCTTCCATTAGTGATCGAGAGTTACTGGTATATATTGTAACCGCTGTAATTGTCAATTAGCAGTGAGCGCACAAATTCTAAACTTTCGAACTGGCTTGTGTTAAAACTTTTTCCTTGTACCCGATGCATCCAAATGTCCAGGCAACAAATGACTTGAAATTAATACCTTTCATTCTTTAAGTTTATATTTTCGAAGTGCATCTATCATACTTGAGTCACCAATTCTTGCAAAAGGTTCAGGTGCAAAGAAGATGATAATGAACACATGGCAAAATTCCTTTATGAAATGTAATTTAGGAAGCAGTCTTACCGTGAGAGAAGATCAAGAATTACTAATTTATCATTATACGTCTATTTGGGCATGCTGTTGTTGCTGTTGAACCTGAAGAGCTCAACACAATGGGACTCTTAAAAGAAGTTTGAGAGTTTCCTTGTCTTGGTAACTTTTCGAGGCTCTGAACCATATTTCGGATTGTGATCAATCTATAGATACAACAACAGCAACAACATACCCAGTGTAATCCCACAAATTGGTGATCAATCCATAGATCCCGATAGAAAATAGAAAATAAAAATAGGCACTTAAGAAAAGTACAATACTCGAGAATCATTGAACTCCTTGTGGTGAGAGATAAAAACCAACAACAATCAACATATTTCCAGATTTTTCATAATGCTTTTTCATGCCAAGTACAAGGCTCAATATTCTTCGTTTTTTCCTGAATCTCACAACTTAAGTTACAGAAATTAGGCATCGTCATATAATTCAGCAGATCAGCTACAAACATCTTCTGCTACAGCCTACAATCGCGTTTCCCAGACCATCACTTTATATAGCTTCCCAAACTAAATGTTTGTTCATCGACGGACCAACAAACGCTAACATAGATATTGACCTACTTCAAACAACTCATACCTTTGACGTCTGAGATCCAGGGGGCAAGAAAGACTCCCACCACCCGTATTCATACTTTGGGTGTGGTGCTGTCCATTTTTCTGGCTTCTCAAATTCGAGATCAACCGGAGTACTTGCCAAAGCTTCTTCTAAACTGTCAGCTTCATAGCTCTCTTGTAAAACTCTGTCTAGCTTCAGTTTCATGAACCTACAAGTTTCAAAAAATCAGATCAAGAGAAATATAGAAAATGTACGACTTTAATCCTCTGTTATACGAAACATCTGTACCATCTGGTATATACTTTCAGGTCGTTCATATTCATGCTGCTAGCAAATCTTCACGTAACTTAGATTATTTTTTTCAGATTTCACTTTAATATCGTTAGTGATATACAGGTTATACTATCTTAGATATTATGTAAAAAAATTAATAGCACAAAATAAGTTCTAGTAACCCGGGGTTTGGGCCACAGGTGACAAAAGAGTTTTAAAATGAGTTGTAGGTGACACAAATCTTAATAATTGAGTAGAGGTGACAATTTTAAGAAAGTTTGGAAAATTTCAAAATAACCCACAAGTTTTTAAATTTATACTTTGATTCAAATGTTAGTTAATATATAACGGGGAACGAAGGGAAAAAAGACATCTTTTTCTCTCTCCTCATCCATTGTTATTCTCTCTCTTCACGATTTTTGTTGTTCATTGTTGCTGCTGCTTTATTCATCATCTTCTGATTCATTATCATCATCTTCTGATTCATTATCAATTTCATATTCTTCTTGTTGACCATTGTTGTTGTTGTCGTTACCCCAACTGCTGCTCTTTGACCAAATTCTTATGTCAAATTTTGTTTCGTAAATCACTTTCAACTTTGGAATTTACTCGAGAGGAGACTTTGGTAAGTCAGATTATGCTTTTTAGTTGAATCTGGGTAACTACTAGTGTGTTGTTTTTTCAACAATAGTTTGCACGCGAACATGAATGCAATACAAGAGCAATCTGTTTAAACAGATCCATTATCTGCGGCACTAGATAAATGTTTTGTTGTAACAGTAGACTCATGTTGGATTCATGTTTAAGGGTTCTAGGTGCTCGTAATATGATTATGAATCGAATAGATGAGTATTCTGTTGCACCAGATTAGTAATCTTTTTCAACAGATAAATAATCTGTTTCATCAGATTACTAATATGTTTCGAACAACAAAATACAGCTCCTGTCACACACAAAACCTAACAGATAACTCATATGTTCTTGCTATTGATACTGGAATCAAATTATTCCTTAATTGTAGACATGTCATTCGTTAATAAATAGAAATAGACAACACGAAAATTAAATAAGAAATAAAAAGTCAAGTGCATCAAACATAATTTTTTATAAAACAAACAGAAAAAAATACATAGATAACAGAAAAAAAGCTTAATTATTATTATCATCATTATTAACATCATTATTATTTGTATGGTCAGCCGGCCAATCTTCAAAGGGCAGCAGCAACGCTCTCCGCAGCCTGCGGATCTCCCGCAGCATCCTTACTCTGACGGCGGCAAACTCCCAATACAGGTCATGAACCTCCTTCTACAGTTCCCTCATGGCGTCTCGAAAAATAGCGACATCCCACACAGGATCAGTCATATCTAAAAAATACATAAGTTGATAAAACACACACGTAAACACAAAAGTAAAGAAAAGAAAGAATTTGAATGTAATGTAATATAATACAACGTATATTTACACAAAAATCAAGAAAAAAACTTACCAGAGACGGGAAAAAGCTATCAAGTCCTTGAAGAAAAAGTAGTTGAAGGTGTAACAAGAGCGAGAAATAAATAGTGTGTAGGAGAACGAACGATTGAGTAAGGAGGGACCTATTTATAGAGGATTGAACTTGAATGAGTTAGGCAAAAAATCGCAACTGTTCACCTTCATTTATTAATGACATTCTTGATTACTATAAAAAGTTATGACTTAATTAAATTAATCAATATTATGATAAGTCATGACTTTTCAGCTTTATTATTATTAATAATTAGTTTTATCTAGGAACCATTTTTTTTACACTATTTTGGACAACAAATAATATATCTGTTGCATCAGATAAATCATCTATTACAACATATATATCATGATTTGCAACAAATAGATAACCTGTTGCATCAGATAATATATCTGTTGCAACATATAATATATATATATATTTTAAAAAAAATATATTATCTTCATGACATCCAAATTTTCTGACTTTTTAATTATATAAATTAATAAAGCAGATTTAAAGGCACAACTGTTCACCTCTATTTATTAATGTCATTCTTGATTACTCTAAAAAGTTATGACTTAATTAAATTAATCAATATTATGATAGGTCATGACTTTTCAGCTTTATTATTATTAATAATTAGTTCTTTTCAGGAACCATTTTTTTTACACCGACTTGGACAACAGATAATATATTTGTTGCATCAGATAAATCATCTGTTACAACAGATATATCATGATTTGCAACAAATAGATAACCTGTTGCATTAGATAATATATCTGTTGCAACATATAATATATATATATTTTTTAAAAAATATATTATCTTCATGACATCCAATTTTTCTGACTTTTTAATTATATAAATTAATAAAGCAGATTTAAAGGCACAACTGTTCACCTCCATTTATTAATGACATTCTTGATTACTGTAAAAAGTTATGACTTAATTAAATTAATCAATATTATGATAGGTCATGACTTTTCAGCTTGAAGCTTAGCTTTATAATTATTAAAATAATTAGTTCTTTCTAGCAACCGTTTATTTTTTACACTGAGTTACACAACAGATTATATATCTGTTGCATCAGATAAATCATCTATTACAATAGATATATCATCCGTTGCAACAAATAGTTCAACTGTTGCATCAGATAATATATCTATTGCAACATATAATATATATATCTTTTTAAAAAAAATTATCTTCATGACATCCAAATTTTCTGACTTTTTAATTATATAAATTAATAAAGAGGATTTAAGAACAAGAATATTTCTGGTGAGTTTTTTACGGTTTAAATTGTGTTTATCATTTATTTCCTTATTCTTTTCTGTGAAAAGAAGTGACTTAATTAAATCAAGCTGGTGGTGACTTAATCTTTCCATTTCTTTAATAACCATTTTTATTAATTGAGTTATGGAAACAGACTGTATATCTGTTGCATCAGATAATCCATCTGTTTCAACAGATATACCATCTGTTGCTATAAATCGACCATCTGTTTAAGGAGCTGTTTTTATTTCTTCTAACTGATTCATAAGTCGTAACAGATGAGGAATTTGATGCATCAGAAGCATTTTTTGTTTTTGTTTGTTTGTTGAATGTGTTTAGACAAAAGTCACAGTCACGACTATTCATTAACTTTTTTCTTAAAAATCATATCATCATATATATATCTTAATTAAATTAATCCAATGTTGTGACTTTTTTTAAATTAAATAATCTTTCTTTTACGATTATAATCAACCGCCAACATGTTTTGAATAGGGAATAAATAGAATGATAATTAAATATTGAATAAGAATTAAAAATTCAAAATCGACCAAACCAAACCAAACCAAACATATACATGAATTTTTTTGAATCCCTTATAGGTAGATCGGATATAAAAAAGGAAAATACATACGCTAAAAGAAAGAAAAAACATAACCTAATTATTATTATTATTATTATTATTATTATTATCATTATTATTATTATTATTACTATTATTGTTGTCAACCTGACAATTTTCATCCGGCAGCAGCAGGGCCCTCCTCAGCCTTGCTTGGAAGTCGGCCAAATCCCTCTGGAGTTCGTCAAACTGCCTTTGAAATTCCTGCAAGGACTCGATATGAGCCTTCTTGTACGAATCTGGATTTGACATATTAGTGTTGTAAGTATAGTAGAATGAACGAGAGTCAGTGAGAGTGAGTGAGGAGGCCGGAGGGACCTATTTATAAAATGATTGAGAATTGGAAGGGACTGGACTTAGTCAAACAAAAAGCCACGACTGTTCATATCCCTTAAAAGGAAAATTTTTACAAATCCCATATTTAAGACACCATATTACACAATATCCCTTAATGTGTTAAAAAATTACATAAAATCCCAGATTCATATTTACTAGTGATACATATGCTATATGTATCATTGCTTAACATATGTATCACAATTCAAAATTCCGGGATAAAATGTAATTAGCAAACTATTCGAGATTTAATGCAATATTGCTGAAACTATCCGGGATTTATGTGTTGTGTGTGTTACTTAAATAATATTGGTGACTTTATTAATAAGTAAATTAGAAAAAAAAATAGATCTAAATACAACATTTTATCTTTTTGTTGTATTTTCGAAAGATAAAGATTGGTAATCTGTTGCAAAATATATTTCACCTGTCAGATAACTTACAACATATGGACAATCTGTTGCAATAGATGGATATATCAGTTTGCTTTTCCTTTAGCTGTGGCATCTGTTGCAACTTGCTAGTCATCTGTTTATTCAATTTCATCGAGAGCAATCGATTTTTCTAAACACTTCTTGGCCAAATTCAATTTTTGCTCTTAGATTGCTTCTCTTTTTTTCTTTGCATCCTTCAATCAAACTAAATTTTTGCTATTGGATTGAGGAAAAAAATTGAATTTGGAGTCCATCTTGAAGGATGCAAAGAAAAAAAGAGAAGCAGTCCAAGAGCAAAAAATGAGTTTGGCCAAGAAGTGTTTAGAAAATCTATTGCTCTCGATGAAATTGAATAAACAGATGATTAGCAAGTTGCAATAAATGCCATAGGTGATGGAAAAGCAAACTTATATATACATCTGTTGTAACAGATTGTCCATATGTTGTAAGTTATCTGATAGGTGGAATATATTTTGCAATATATTACCAATCTGTTTCTTTCAGAAATACAACAAAAAGATAAAATGTTGTATTTAGATCCATTTTTTTTAATTTACATATTAATAAAGTCACCCGTTTTATTTAAGTAACACACATAACACATAAATCCCGAATAATTTGCGTCAGATGTGGAGTCTGTTGCGTTAGATATGGAGTCTGATGCAACAGATATGGAGTCTGTTGGAATACATAGCAGCCTTGCTAGTGGTTTGATTTGTTCCATCAGTTGCTCCGTCTGTTGCAACATCAACAATAGCATAAACTACAAACAACAAATAAAAAACATCAACAACAAAGAAAACAACAACATTTGTTCCAACAACATCATCAACTACAAAGAAGCATACATCCTATGTTCCAACACCATCAACAACAAGGGACAGACCCATATGGAGTCCTCCGGGTGCGCGATCACAGACTGAACTCGTATCGAACTTTATATATGTATGTGGAAATAAAGAAAAAAACATATATAATCTAATCAGTGAGCACCCATAGTAAGAGTTGTTTGGTTAGCCTAGTTGTTGTTTATGGGTGCTTAAGGCTATTTATTTCTTTTGGTCTTGAGTTCAATTCCCACTCAGCACATATTTTTTAAATTTTGGTAACCAACTCTTCTCTTCTTATTCACTTTAAACTTTTTATTTTTCTCTCCCTTACTCCTTGTGTTGATTGTTCGGACTCCACTATTTTTAAGCTAAGAAGCACCCATTGTCTAAACCACACCACACCACAAGTTCCAACAATGCCAAACCCACCAACAACAACACAACACAAGTTCCAACAATGCCAGCCCCACCAACAACATCAACAACAAAGAAACAAACAAAATACATAAAAAAATGATACTGCCAACAAGTCTTTTAAACTTCTCCCAACAAATGACTTTTTTTCGCATCTTATAATAAAAATTCTCGGTATGTTTATTCAACAATTAAAAGTTCCTTCAAATTTTTTAAATAAATATAATATGGGGAAATGGTAATTAAATAAACAAAAAGATATAAATAAAGTTTCAAGAAGAAGACGAGAATGAAATATCAATAGTGAATCATATCATACAGTGTCAAAAGGGGGTCAAAACAATAATTTCAGTCGAGGAATATAAGATATGGATATCGATCGGTTTAGATTCGAACAAAAATTTTTGAGAAAGAGGAGAGAAAAAAAAGGTTGTGATAACCCTAAAGAGGATAGAAATAAAAAAGATGAGAGATTTAGGGCCGAAGAAGAGGAGGGGAGAGATGAGATAATTCTAATTTCTAGATGTACTACCCTTAATATTAAATGACTAAACAAAGTGTATTTATTCAAATTTATATTTACAAAGCATAATTAATAAGGCTAATTTGGTAGTAAAATAAACCCCTAATTAATATTTTCTTGATGGGAGTGCCAAGTCAATATGAAAAGAAGAAGTATTAGGGGTTTCAATATTCATTAATTAATATTCACTAATAATTTGAGGGGCACGAGGAAGAAAACGGGTGACATTGAAAAGACAGGACAAGACTACTCAATGAGATTTTTGAGTTATCCAAGAAACATTTTTTACCGCCTTTAGTAGTACTACTACTACTTTATCTACTCGGACAGTAGCTTGCTTTAAAATTAAAAGAAAACAAAAATATTTTCAAACAGATATGTCGTCTGTTGCAACAGATTTAGATATCTATTTGAGAAATCCCAACAGCTCAGTCATCTGTGACAACAGATGGAAATGTCATTTGATAACTAAATCAGAAACGTCATCTATTACAACAGATATCAATATCTGTTTGAAAATTTCCAACACCTCAGTCATCCATCATAACAGATGCAAATGTCTATTTGATAATTAAATAAGAAATGTCATATGTTGCAACATATATTGTTATCTATTTGAAATTCTTCAACAGCTCAGTTGTTTGTTGCAACGGATTTCATTGCAATTGATTTTGGATGAACTAGGGATGAAAGAATGAGCTCCTCATTAACTTAATGTTAAGATTAATAATAGTACCTACATCGATCTAGGTGGAACAAGGGATGAATGAATGAGCTCACAACGTCAATTACAAATCCAATTGAGTCATTGCATTTGCATGGTGTTAGTATTGTGTTCATCCCGACCCGAGTCGTCGATCGATCACTCTGAGTTGAAATATGTTCTTATTAAATTAATGGTAAGATTAATAATAGTACCTATATTGATCTAGGTGGAATTAGGGATGGATGAATGAGCACAAAGGGTCAACTACAACTTCAATTGAGGTTTTTGGCAATTGCGTGATGAGACGATACTGCATTCCTCCTGACAAGAGTCATCGATCAATCACTCTGAGATGAACCGATTCTGACTACCTCGTATGTTCAACTAATACCTTAATTGAATAATCTGGGACTAGGGTTGAGTTCTCATAGGGTCAACTACAACTTTAATTGAGTCTTTTGGAAAATGCATGATGAGACGGGACTGCGTTCCTCCCGACAAGAGTCGTCGATCGATCACTCTGAGCCGAACCGATTCTTACTACCTCATATGTCTAACTAATACCTTAATTGATTAATATAGGACTAGGCGTGAGTTCTCATAATGTCAACTACAATAGATGACAACGCCTATTTGATAATTTACAACAGATGAGTAATCTATTGCAACATATGACTTAATCCATTTGATAATTTACAAAAGATGGGTAATCTGTTACAATAGATGACTTAATCTATTTGATAGTTTACAACAGATGTGTAATATGTTGCAACAGATTACATAATCTATTGATTTGATCCAACAGAAAAGACATTTGTTGCAACAGGTTGATCATAATGTGAGTTCTTATACGGTCAACTACAACTTCAATTGAGTATTTTGTCAATTGCATGATGAAACGGTACTGCGTTCCTTCCAACCAGAGTCGGCGATCGATCACTCTGAGCCGAACCAATTCTTGATACCTCATATGTTAGACTAATACCTTAATTGATTAATCTAGGACTAGGGTACTAATACCTTGATTGAATAATCTGGGACTAGGGGTGAGTTTTCATAGGGTAAACTATCGATTAATCTAGGACTAGGGGTGAGTTCTCATAGGGTCAGCCACAACAGATGGCAGCGCCTATTTGATAATTTACAATATATGGGTAATCTGTTGTGACATATGATAATCCATTTGATAATTTACAACAAATGGGTAATCTTTCGCAACAGATGACTTAATCTGTTTGATAATTTATATCAGATTCATAATCTGTTGTTACCTAATCTGATTGATAATTTACAACAGATGAGAAATCTGACACAATATGTTGAACATTTGTTTTTTACAATTTCAATTGAGTTCATATGTTAGACTCCTAAATTGATTAATCTAGGACCAGGGGTGAGTTTTCACAGGGTCACCTCCTAGAGTACTCGGTCAACTACAAGTTCAATTATTTTTATATGATTTTAAAAATTACGCATATATTTTATGATTTTAAAAATAATTAAGATCATTTCGGACCAAATTAACATTTTCAAAACTACTTGTCATTCTTTTCCAAAATACAAATCAACCCATACAAAATGTTTCATCATTTCAAATCTCGAGGTCTGGCTTTTTCTCTCTCATTCTCACTCAATAATACAGTACAGACAATAACTACTCAATAAATTTGCTCAACCCTCCAAAACATATCGCTTTTCTTCTCATTTCCAATGACATAGGTGTTATTTTCGACATCATTCTTGCTTGTATCAGTCGTTTTCTTTGTCTTCGTAGGCAACAGAGTTCGAGAAGAGCTCTATATTTTTTTTTTCTAAAAAATAAGGGCTTTTAAGTTAATGATGAAAAATAAAACTTTTAGTTGTATTATCTTCGAGAATGGGTTTACAATTTTGAGTTTTGATGGTAAAATTGTAGGAAGAACTCGAGAAATCCCTAGTTTCCATCGCAGTTTTTCTTTGACTGTCGTGGTATAGTTGGATGATGTTGTTGTTGTTGTTGGTGGTGTTTGTGGTCGTCGTGGTGGCACCAGTGGTGGCATTGGTTGGTGGTGTTTGTGGTGGTGTCGGTATTTGTGGTGTTTGTTTATTTGTTGGAAGTGGTTGGTGGTGTTTGTGGTGGTGGCTATTGGTGTGTCGGTATTCGTGTGTTTGTAATGTATTTTTTAAAATCTATGCATACATCAACTGTAATGTAATTTTTGTTTTTCTTTGTCTGTAGGTAAAACATGTCTCCCAAAAGAAAATAAAGTGAAAGTGGATCAACGTCTGACCACTAAAAAAAAAGCTACAGTACAGAGTGATTCGGAGGAGCTTCCTGAACAATCTCAGTCAGGGAAAAGTGAAGCTGAGGAGAGATGTAAAAATAACGTTGAGGGAGGTGTACAAGGGTCCATAGATGGTGAAGAAGAAAATAAAAGTGAGAAAGAGGAGGAATTGGAGAGTCAAAAAGAGAAAGAGGACCACATTATACGACTTTCCTCAGACTTTCATGGTAAAATTAATCACTAATTTTACTCATCCATTAATTTATATTGAATATAGTTATTATAATATTTTTACTTGTTCCTGTTTACACTTTTTAGGCTTGGGCATTTGAAGTCATTCCTCCCCTCCGAAAGCAGTTAATGGATTACCCGGATGAGGTTTCTCATCCAAGGATGTTTATGTAGTTGGCTGCAAAGAGCAACACCAATATTAAAGAGGATGATCTCTTTAACCCTCCGGATGATGCAGTACGTCTTCTTCAAGTTAAATAATTCTACTCAAAGATAAGAAAGATATTGAACAAATGTTATATCTGGTGCATGAGATGTTATATCTGATGCACCAGATGGGACATCTGTTGCGATGGGGTATATCTTGCATCAGATTACCCATCTGTGGCTTTGGTTCTCTGAACCCGACTTTTAAAAGATTAACCATCTACTGCAAATTATGCAATAGATGTTTAATCTGATAACATATCATTCATCTGTTGTGACGTACAGATTATCTGTTGCATAACAGATTACCCGTCTTATGTAGCTGTTGCAACAGATGATTGATATTTTACATCAGATTATCCATGTGTTGCTCTGTTTCTCTGAACTAGACTCAAACGAATTTTAACCATATACTGCAAACTATGCAACAGATGGGTCTTTTTTTTAAAATATAGCCCAACTGTGAAAATTATTATATTATATGATTTAAATGCATCTGTCTTTTTTTTTTTTATAGGTTGTGCATCCATGGATCGTGCCTACTGAGGAGGAGTCGGTGATGACTTCTTATATTACTCTTGGTCATGTTGATACTATTGCAGACCCAACGGTGGAGTTAATTAAGAAGGAATTGGCTGGAGCAACAACCATAAGAAGAGCAGTCAGGCAAGGTCAGCCTGATGTTGAGGCTCTTCATGACCAACCTTTTACAAAGGCAGATTCGGGTGCTTCTCTAGGTGGAGTTGTTGATGTTGGTGGCAGGCATGCTGATGCTGCTACCAAAGAATAAATATGTTTGAAAACACCCCTTTTCACCCTTACACAGGTCCTTTCACCCCTCTCCACCCTCGTGTTCTCGTTGCGAATGTGATGAGTGCAAGGACAGACAAGATAAACTCTTTGAAAAAGTAGAGGCTATCTCTAAAGCTATCAAGGAATTCAAATCCAAGAGGTGTGTCATACCATCCAAGAAGGTGAGGGAGCCACACACTCCTACAACGTTGGTTAGGAGAAATAAAAGAGCAATTAGAGATGTACTCTCCGCTCGGAAATCAAAAGAAATTGCAATTCCTCCCTCTCCAAAAGCTGTTGAAGTTCAGGGGCCAGTCAAGAAGGTGGACATATACGCGGAACTTGGCGCCGAAGAGAAGAGGGATCTGCGACAGGCCAAGAATGCCAAGCCAGGCGTACCAGATTACCCCAGACCTCCTTTTCCCCCCTAAGACTTCTAGACTATGAATGATATGCGTATGTCGTACGCGGACAAGGCAAGTTTACTTTTCCCAACCTAGCCCTTCTAATCTACCCCATGAAGAAGAAGCTACGCAACAGATTTCACATCTGTTGCAACAACTGGGTATACTGGTGCAACTGGTTGTGGTTTTGTTGTAACTTATTATCCATCTATTGCATAATTTGCGTTGGATTATTGATTCAGAGAACCCTATGCAACAGATGGACCATCCGTTGCATCTTTACAATTACTAACCTATTTAAAAATTAAATTCTTTAAAAATTGACTTCTTAGCTCATAGCATGTTGACATAATTCTCTACCTCATAAGGAAAAGGCAATTAACATACCAGGAAGCTTATGACGCTGCCGATAGGATAAAGGACCTCGACTTCTGCAAGAAGCTCAAGGATAGGTATGATCAACTCAATGGAGAGGCATCAGCCCTTAGAATGGGACTTGATTTCCTAGTTCCTACGTTGGTCTTGGATGAAGAAGAAACATTAAGATATGTTAGAAGGGACAGGCCAAATCCACACGGCAAGAGCTGGACCGAGGCAAAAAGGATACTTGCAGTCATTAGCATGAACGACATGCATTATTGGGCTATTGAGATACTACTCGAGGAGGGAAAGATTAATATTTATGAATCCAACGTACCTCTCATCGACGATTTCGATCTTTTTCTCCTCGTGGAGCCACTGATGGTACTATTGCCCATCTTGTTGAGGGAGAGTAAACTGATAAATCATTTGCCAAAGGAAGAGTTGATGAAGAAATCATGGGATTTTGAAGGTCGAAATAGGGGAATGATCCTTCCAAAAGATGATGCCGCTAAAGCGAGCGGCTCGCACGCTTTTGTACACATCGAATGTTTGCTGACCGACACAAAAATGGCCGAGCCAATGACTTTTTTATGCGACAATGTTGTGGTAAACCTGCAAGAGGTCTGGGCTTATGGGGTACTAACTGTACGCTTGAAGCCTGTGTATATAGAAGAGCCTGTGAAATAAATTTTTTTAATTTCAAGTCACCCTTCACTTTATTACATGTACATGTAGTGGCAATAATTTTTTTCTGATGAAAGTTGAGTTTTTTATAATGAAATATATTAGATTGTCAATCTGTTGCAACAGTGGGAAGACCTGTTTGAATAATCTAATAATCTAAGTCTAATCTGTTGCAACAGTGGGAAGACCTGTTTGATAATTTCTATGAATAATCTAATAATCTAAGTCTAATCTGTTGCAACAATGGGAAGACCTGTTTGATAATTTCCACAGATGACCTAAATTTTACAACATATGCCTAAATCTTTTTGATATTTTCCAACAGTTATGCTTGGATATCCATGTGCTCGTCGACAACAAACCAGTAGCAGATAGACACACCACCATGAAAATTTCAGCAATTAGGCTTCAATATCCATGTGCCCAACAACACCAAACCAGTAGCAATAACGACAACAATGTAGTATCTTCTTGCTCGATTTTGTTTCTCTTTAGAAGCCTTGACTTTGTTCAACAAACCCCAGATTACACGATTTGCTTATGAAGGGTGTCGTTCTTCATACCAATCAAAGTAATCGCATCCACCCAATTTCTATATAAAAAACACAATTACAAAACAATTACAAGTCAATAATTAATTAATTAATTAATTAAATAAAAAAAATATTACCTTTGAAATCTTACAAGTAAAAAACCTACGACCTGGATTTTGTTGAGTCCAAGAAGTCTTTAACAGAGCTTCATGACCGCACTTACAATATCGAAAATGTTTATCACAAAAAACAGTGGAAGATGCACTCGACATTGTCTAGGTCAGTTGGAAAAAATGAAAGTAATAATTTGAAGAATTTGGACAGATAAAAGAAGATGACGATGAAGAAAAAGATTTGGGAATTTAGGGTTAAATTTTAGAGGGAAGATGAATATATAAGACAATGGGGGGGGAATGATCGTTGGGGGCCAAGTGACGGCAAGTCAGCGAAATGTGCCAGGACTGACACTAACACATTTGATGCCTATTTTATTTTACGTCTTTAAAATGAACATGTCTACTTGATGCCTATTTTATTTTAGGTGTTTGAACTGAACACCGTCGATGGGTTGCGCCTTTTTTATTTCAATTCACTTTAACCTTTTTAAACGTAGTGGCAATTTTTTATGTCCAACAAAAGTTGAATTTTTATAATGCAACAGATTCTCCATCCGTTGTAACAGTTATCCTACCTATTCTGACATATAGTTTATCTGTTGCAATAGGTTGGTCATCTGTTGCATTATCTCGATATTTTTATCTAAAGTCCATCTGTTGCAACAGTGGGAAGACATGTTTGATAAATTCCAACAGATAACCTACCTGTTGCAACATATGTATAAATCTATTCGATTATTCCAATAGATGTGTCGTCTGTTGCAACAGATAAAGTCCATCTGTTGCAACATATGTCTAAATCTGTTCTTTATTTTTCAATAGATGTGTCATCTGTTGCATTATCTTGATGTTTTTTTATCTAAAGTCCATCTGTTGCAACAGTGGGAAGACCTGTTTGATAAATTCCTATAGACCACCTACCTGTTGCAACATATGTCTAAATCTGTTCGAATTTTCCAATAGATATGTCGTCTGTTGCAACAGATACATTATCTGTTGGAATATTTGAATCTAGTATTCCTTTTCAATTAATAGGTTCAAATCTAAGGAATAAATAAAATTTGTAGACAAAATAAAATAAATCGAAGCCTTCATAAATTAGCTGAAATAAGTCAACGAATAAATGAAATGTAAAAAAATTGTTATGGGTACAGATCTCAACAAATACATCAACAACAATTTAAGTATACTTCCAAGGATTTCTTTGACAGGCTTAAGCTATAAAGATCTACTCAGCATGGACAAGTTGTTCTTCATTCGGTGCTATGGAATTCGGCTTTACTCGTCGTGGATCTTCATTGTCACTTGAGTACGGTTTCTGCACTTTTTGTTCTCCGTATTTCCATAAAAAGAGTAGCATATTGTCAATGCTGTTCAGTAGTAGCTTCTTCTACATCCACCTGGAAAGCCAAAATTGGTCAATGCTAATCACGGAGATACAACAAAACGGAAAAGGATAACTCATCTCTTTTAGCAAATCAAACAGGTCTTCCTCCTATTTTAAATTATCCCAAACATATTATATTTCTATTTCAACAATGAATCAACTGTTGGGACAAATTTCTACATGAGGAATACCCTGTATGATAATTTTCAATGGATGAACCATCCGTTGCAACATATGAATCATCTATTACAGCAGATAGGTCGTCTGTTGGTACAAATAAAAGCTATACAAAGAGCTGTTTGATTTGCTAAAACAGACAAGACATATGTTGCACCAGATAAAGTATCTGGTGCAACAGGTTAGCCAACTGTTACAACAGATATATATATCTGTTTGATAATTTTCAGCAAATGTGTCATCTGTTAAAATAGATATGTGTCTGTTTGTTTTGTCAGTTGGAAGACATATAATATATTCACCTTCTTCAGCTCATGCTGCTCTCCTTTGGACATTGTACATTGCTCAGTGCAACACGCAGACAGAGGAGTTGCAATTTTGCTTTTTTGGATGCCTGATAATGCCCTAGAAATCACTCTCCTTCTCTTCTTAGCCCTAATCTCTAATGGAGCGGATGGAAATAAAATCCTCTTTGATGGAATGAGACCCCTCTTAGATGTCAATTTCTTTACAGAAGCAGTTAATGCATTAATAGTATTAATCACTACATCATGTTTTGCCCTGCAGTCTTGACATTTGCATGCAGAACATTCGCTGGGAGAGGCAAAATTTGTATAACCAGTATGATCATACTCATAATGGTTTGCTTTAAATACTGTAAGGGGAGCATCATTAGCACCAACAACAGCACCACTACCACCACCAACATCTTCATTAACAACAACAAGCCCACCCTCCAAAATTGTTTTTCTTGTAATTATTGTTGCTCCAAACAATTCCATTTTTTTCTGTCGATGACCTTAGGGTTCGATAAAATTTGCACAAACCGTAAAGTAAGAAAAAATGGCATCTTCAACTCTCAATTGGTCGGAACTAGCGACGGATGCACATTCTAACATAAATCATTACATATATTAGAATGATGATTAGATCATTCAAAAAAAATATTAATTAAAAGAAAAAATTAATTATAATTATACTTACTGTATCCTTCGAGGGGTTGAAGAGATCATGAAATTTTATATTTTTATGAGTTTTGGCCAACAACCATCTCAAGATTCTAGGACAGGAAACTCTTTCCTGGTAGTTCACTTGTTGTCTCAAATAAGGAATGGCTTCAAACGCCCAAGCCTACAAAATAACGCCAATATTCAAAACCATTATTGAGCGAAAAAAAATGAATGATATCATAATAGAAGAAAGAAACATTTACCATGAAAGCACATGGGAAGCCATATAAGTTGACTGTTTTTGGTGCTAATGGAGTCAACAACTATTTGACAGTCATTTTGAAGCTTTCATACCCCCATGGATAGCTGTTAAACGCCTCAAGATCCTCGGAGAGCTTTATTAAATCGAAGCTTATGTTGTTGTTAACGTCTCTCGCCCAAAGAATATTATGTACAAACCAAACCAAGCACAATGACTGCTTGTGCTTCTTTGAAAGTCCTTTACCTTTCAACGCTTCTATCAAATTTTTATTTTTGAAGATTGGACCAACAATGGACACTAGGTCATCACGATCACACGACTTGCCTTTGCCTTTTTTGGGTGTGCGGGGTTCTTTTTTTGGGTTAGAATAGGTATAACTTAAGAAGGAGGATAACATTTTAGTCCAGTAACTATGGCAAACTCCTTCCAACCAAAACAAACAGGCATGCCACAGTAATTTATCCACACCTCATCCATCTTATCTTTGTTTTCATACATAAACCTACGCTTGAGAAGTTCATATACCATTTTTATTTGCAAACGAGCATTGCTGTCCTTCGACAAATCAAGATATTTCCCAAAGCAGCTGTCCCTGAAATAAGCATCCAATTTTTGTTCTCGAAGTATTTTTCTGAAAATGTCAAAAGATTTTCCCATGGCTGACTTAACCACGAAATCACCTATTAAATTTGCGGCACCATCACACTGCATTCTCACAGGATAACGATCAATGCTGAAGGCTTTGACCAGCTCTTCGGTGGAAGGGCTATTAGTATTTGCATCATCTATTTTGAAATATTCCTCCTCCCCGTGTTCAGCATATTCTTCTCCCGATTAAGATAATACTTGTAAAGCAAGCTCATAGAGTGGTGGATGTAGCCTAGCTGCTTTACTTGTTCCTTTACTTGGACTTGATTTGATTTCTGTTCTTTTGGGAACCATATTATCTAAAACTAACAGGAACATAAAATAATATATTATTGTTGATTAATGCATCGTTAAAAAGGATAATAGTAAATCAAACAAGCAAAATAGTAAAATAACAGTTGCAACAGATCACTGATCTGTTGCACTAGGTAGTATATCTGTTGCAACATATAACCAAACTTTTGCAGTGGATGAGTAATCTATTGCAACAATACAAAATATACCACTCATCTTTTAAGACAGATGAATGGTCTGTTGAATAGATCACACAATTATTGTGTCATCATCTGTTGCAACATATGAGTGATCTGTTGGAATAGTTAAATAATCCGTAGCAATGACTGAGTAATCAGTTGCGACAATACAAAACATATCACTCATCTGTTGAGAAAGATGAGTGGTCTGTGTAACAGGTCACACATCTATTGCAACACATGATTGATCTGTTGGAACAGTTATCAACGGTCAATATTGTTTAGATTTTTCCAACATAGGGTCGTCTATCGTAGTAGATGAATGATCAGTTGGAAAAATCAAGTCTTGGACATTTCCTGTAGAAAGAGTTGGTAGGATTTTATCCAACAAGAGGTTCATCTGTTGCATCAGATCATTAATCTGATGGTTCTTCCATTGCACCAGATGGTTAATTAGTTGCATCAAATTTTTTATTCGAAGCTTAATCTGTTGCAACATATGGTAAAGCTGTTGTATCAGATTATTAATCTGTTGCATTAGAATTGTAATCGAATGGTTCCTCTAGTGCATCAGATGGTTTATCTGTTGCATCATATGATGAATCTATTGCATCAGATGGTTAATATGTTGCACCAGATGGGTACTCTGTTGGAAGAAGCAGTAGCATAATTTTGTTAAACAAAAAACAACAATTTCACTATTTTTACCAAGAACAAGAAAAGAACAAATCAAACCAAATTGTCCTTTTATTTTTATAAACACAAACAATAAAAATCAAACTTCAAAAAAATGCAACAAACAACAAAATATCATAATTCACTTCGAAAAGAAAAGAGAAGAAATACCAGAAATTAGGGTTTTATTCAGACTGCATTTCAAATTAGTGCAACAAATATTAAAATTGTTAACCAATACTATAAGAGAAGTTGGCTCAAGTTTCTCATTTTCTTCAAAACTAAAAAGGCCATAAATTTTTACCTGTGAAAGAAGAAAAGGACCGATGAAGAATTCGAAGTTGTTGTGGCTGGAGAGCAAGGCTGTCACGTCGATTGAAGTTTAAAAGGAACTGGAATCCCAACTATTTGTAGTTGGATGTTGAAGTCGCCGAGTATTGAAATAAGAAATTTGCAGAACAGTTGGTTGGGAGAGAGTTGAGAGAAGCTGTTGAGAGAGGGATGAAAGACAGGTTGATTGAATTGAAGAGGGGAACTTAAAGCCCAACTATTTGTCATCGGGGGTTGAAGGGAGAAATTTTGCAGAACTGTTGGTTGGGAGAGAGTTTAGAGAAGCTGTCGAGAGAGAGGAGAGAGTGGTTGATTTGGATTGAAGAGGGTGTGGGTTGGGTTGATTTGTATTTTTGAAAAGATTAGAAAGTTTTGAAAATATTAATCAAGTCCACAATTAACTTGATCAAGTTTCCTAATAATGTTTGACCCTATCTGTTGGTCAATGTCACCAATCCTTCATTCAAGACTTAAAAAACACCTATTCTTCAATTTTCTCTAGTAACCTCTAGTTTATAAACTGATTTTTATCGGACATTCGTCTTACAAATTGAAGTACATGGCTCCACTCCCAACCAATAGTTCAATTCTTCTTTATCTCAAGCAAGTATTTTGGATATGAACTTGAGCATTTAAACCCAAAGAAGCAATACGTACTAAAGAAGAAGGCATATCATCAAACATGATGGATGCATGATCCACTTCAAAATTCAGCAAATAAACTGCGAAAACGATTAAATACATATTATATAGAAAGTTGAAAAACAATTCACAAGACCCAAACTTCCCACAGTAATTTCAGACCGCAGATTTGGGATATGTTTGCTTAATCCGTGTGCAATTTATTATAGGATTTGAATGTTTGATAGAAATTTTTTATTTTAACCCAAGACAGCATCTAAAAGAATATGCATAAAGAAGGACCTGGGCATGGCTGCCATTAATTGACTTTCTAGAAAGTGTTGCAATTTTTCTATTGTGCAGATCCCTAGTTGTATCTATAATTGCATCAACATAAGTGGATCAATAAACATGAATCTCTTACCTGGAACTTCTATTTCACTAATCCGAGCACCAAAAGATGGGAATATAGCAAGCTCTGCTGTTTTGTCCATTGTTCATTAAAAGATGTGGAATTTTAAAATAACAGGTGAGTAGATTATTTAATGTTCGTACCTCTCTATGACGCGTACTTAATAGGATTATAGAATAACGGCACGTATCAATGGGCTAGACATTCCATTCTTTTTTTTTTAGTACTCCCCCCGTTTCAGAATAAGTGAATTGTTAGGGTATTTATTGGTGTTTCATAATAAGTGAATCATTGAATTTTTTTCCAAATTTACCCTTATGATTTGACAACCAATTAACTTTTGAAAAGATATTAAAAGGTCAACTTTTTCTTTTTTTGGGATAAAAATAGAAAGTTGTGTTAAATTTATGTCTTTAATGCTTTTTCCTGAATCTTTGTGTCAAAATCCAACAATTCATTTATTATGAAACGGAGGGAGTATAATATAGTGTGTAAAATGATCAAAATACCCTTATCATAAAAACCTTTGGACATGCAAACACCCATGTCGAAACCTCTTTTTCTATATAATACTAGAGGTGCATGGCCCGTACCAGTACGGACCCAACATTATAGTATGTTCAAGGGTGAATCTCAAAAATAGACCCAACACTATATGCAATTTTCTGTATGTTCAAAGTATAAAATTTATGATTGATTAGAGGTTGGATTGAAACATGTATTATAAAACGCAAATGTAAAGGCCAAGAATGTGGATATACTAAAACTTTTTACATATATTTGCTAAGTAGTCAGATTTTGCAAGAAAATTAATTATGTACTTCTTTCTTATATGATAAGAATATGTCATGTTTCAGAAGAGCTAAGGTGTAATCTCGATTATTCTGTATTCAGTTGTTCGATTGAGACCTGTTACATAAGAGCAAAAAAGATGAACAAGGATTAGTATTCAAATATTTAATTGGAAAAAGGATTGAACTACACTTCGTTTAGATATATATAGGAAGGTGTACAACTAAGTGTAAGTCTGAACAGAGGCAAAGCAGTAGAATACAGAAATCCGATAAAACATCAAAATGAAATAGTAAACAAAGCAGTTACAGAAGAAATTAAAAGAAAAAATTGTGCAAATATAGTAGAAAAATTTGGCAGTATAATCTTCTTGAAATGCAACATTTTTGGATCCAAGCAACATATATAGGTGTCAAGTAGTGTATCATTGGAGGATCCAACACAAAGTGTTGCAATATTTTTGAAAACTCCGAGCAATATATGTATGTGTCAAGTAGTGTATCATGGAGGATCCAATACAAGGTGTGATTAACATTTTCTGAGAGTCTGAGCAATATGTGATAGTAACATTTTTTTAGAGTCTGAGCAATTTGAATGTGTCAAGTAGTATATCATTGGAGGATCCGACACAAAGGGGGTATTATTTTTGGATAGTCCAAGCAATATATATAGGTGTCTAGTGGCTTTCATATCAATTCGACCATTGAACCTTTGTTGAACTATTGAGGAACATAAATATGAACCCTGATGGCTAGTAAGTCTATGTAAATTCAAGCACTAAGAAGTAGATAAAAACAAGAGGATATGGAACAAGCTACAAATTTCAAGTAAATATACTTATTGCATTTCCAGAAATAATTATTATCTTATAAACAAAAAATACAACAAAGAAAGAGTTACCGTTTAGTTGGTCTAATCCATAGTTGTTTATGAATTTAGGGATGTAAGAAAAACATATTTTGAATGACATTTTCACTGCTTCACATACAAACAAATTACAAATAACAAACTTTAGACTGCATTATCCACACATTGAGTTCCTTGATTTCATCAAACCTCTAGAAGTGCAAACTATAAGGATAAATCATTCTTATTTTCTAATGCCTCTAGCATAATGTCTGAGTTTTAGAAATGAAATTTGATAAAAGAAAGTGAAGGGGTAAGAGAAATATCATATATTAATCAATTAAGTATAATTAATTGTGTAGTATCCAGTTAAAATGACACTTGTACACATTAGTTCATCTCAACTTTTTAGGACACACACTCTTCCTGCAGAATGAGCTCATTTTCTGTGCCACGTCATCAGTGAAGGGAATATTTATTTCATTTCGAAAATGTCTCCAAGGATAATACCCCCAACCCACCCACCCACAAAACAACCCCTGCAAAGTTTATGTTTGCAACAAAAAGACTTGGACAATCCAGGGAGGAACATATCTATTATCCCTGAATATTATACAAGACTTGGAAGTTCAAATAAAGAGCTCTCGAGGATCAAAACTAAACTGACCTGATAGCGATAAGTTTAACCAAAACACAGTAATAGCTAGAGATTTATGCTTCTAGATTACAAGAAAACATGTAGCTATATGACTTTTACAGCAGGAAAACAGTTCTCAGAAAGCATAAAGAAAATGCCTAAGTGCAAGACTCACCAGTCACCACCAGTTGTGGGGGATATGATAGCTAGGGCTCCAGGCTTAATCATCACCCTCAAAGTCGCAGACACAATAATGGACACACATCGACCATAATTTGGCTTCTCCTTATAGTCCTGCCACCAATAAAAGTAATATGCATTAACGTCAGCCTGTCCATGAGTATTTGCAACACAAGTAAACTTTTTGAAGGTAATACTACTAACCATGATCCCTGGACTCTCAATAAACTGTCTTCTTACCTCATTAACTATTTCCTGAGCAGTTCGACTAACGGCTGTACAGGCCCAAGCACTGAACAGAAAGATGAGCATAGAGCCCAGTAATACACATTTCAACATAACTTTAACTTCAACCAACTTCTTTTCTGGACTTCAATTTCAAATATTTTTTCCCAACTTCAGCTTCAAATCTATGTTCAAAAGGACCCTAAAGATCTGAAATACCATGTTAATTAAAAAAAAATAGCTCTCCACATATTCCCGATCCTACTACACCTACTTAACCCCAAATTCCAATTAAAAAAAAATTCAATACATTTCTATGATCAATTCTTCATTCCGATGCAGGCAAGTAAACAAATTGAGCTGATAAAACAAATAAACAACGAAAAGAATACAGAAACAACCAACTTCTTTTCTGGCCTTCAATTTCAAATATTATTTCTAATTCAACTTCAAACATATGTTCAAATGGAACCTAAGATCTAACAGACCATATGTTAACGAAAAAAAATAAAGATCTCTGCTATTAATCAATGCAGGCAAGTAAATAAATTGATCTAGAAATCAAATTAACAATCAAAGAGAACAAAAAACAGCCGAACTTATTAACCAGACCTCAATTTCAATTTTTTTCCAATTTCAGCTTCAAATATTTGTTCAAATGGACCCTAAAGATCTAACAGTAATGAAAAATAAAGCTCTTTACATATACAAATCCTACTTCATCTACTTATCCCCAAATTCCAATTAAAAAAATATTTTCAATGCATTTCTATGCTAAATTCTTCATTCTTGGATTCGCTGCAGGCAAGTAAACAAATTGACAGGCCATATTAATGAAAAATAAAGCTCTCCACATATTCCCGATCCCACTTCATTGGCTAATCACCAAATTCCAATTAAAAATAATATTTTTCATACATCTCTATGCTGAATTCTTGATTCTTGGATTCGATGCTGGCGAGTAAGCAATTGAACTGATAAAAGAAATCAATTATAAATAGTAAAAAATAATAGAAAAGATTATTAAGTCTAACCGTCTTTTATATCTTCTTCCTCCTTGTCCTCATCACTATCAACAACAGCTTCGAGGTCAAAGAACAAAAGTGGAGATGAATAGAGTCAACTTTTGTAGGATAAATCTTGTGGTATGCACTGTGTAAGCAGTTTAA